>OU342505.1:4860000-6060000 GCA_910589525.2 Ennomos quercinarius | reverse complement strand
TCGCTACGGAATACGGGACAGCACATTAGAATGCAGCTCGCGTGTGCTGTCCCCTGTATGTACGCTTCCTTGCGGGGACCCGCCCGCGCCGTTTCTAAGCAAGGCCACACGTTGGAGCCAACTCTTCGCCAACGTTACCAACATATAACATAGTGCTTAATACAACCAGCATTGACACCGATATATTACTTAATATTAATGTCCTAATCTATAAAAATGTAATTGTTTTAACAGCAAAAAAAGGAATTGCTTTAGGTGGCTGAGGCATAGAATAACATTAACAGCTAATACTAGCGTAGCAGAAATGTACGATTCATGAATTATAATGAGTATAATATTCATATAAATAATATATTGATATAAATTATAAATGAATATTATTATAAAACAAGGGTAAGCTATCAGTGAATAAAATAAATTACATGGGTTTACAAAAAGATTTTTGCTATGAAAGGCAACACACACACACACACACATACATTACATACAACACACACAACATACATACATACATACATACATTTAGCAATAGCATAGCATACATTACAATAAGTAGAAAAACGTATTTGTTCTAAAAAGATAAAGGTCCAACGTGGATCAAATTATTGGCTTGAGTAACACAAGGTCCACACGTTTCTCCGTTTCGGATGTTTCGGATCTCATTGGTGGTCTGCGGTCTCCACGGCCAGGCTCGTGGGCGGAGGAAATTATATGAGCTTAGATCAAATTGAGTCATAATGATAGTACTGTTCTCTGGGAACTGTTCGGTTCGGAATGGAATGGTGACGAAATAGATGCGGTACAGAATAACGTGGCTAATCTAAGGCATAACTGGAAAACTGTGAGAAGCATGGTGCAGCTTGAATTGTAATGTAAAATCTATCTAGTTATTAGGCGTTGATTGTACGAATAGTTTTATGTAGACGAGACAGAAAAGAAAGAACCCTGATCTTGTGATGCATAATTGGCACTGGCAGTGATCCATAAAAATAAAATGTACGTGAGAACACCGGAATCAAAACATACAAACAATCTCGTATCGTGCACTTCTCTTTGTTCAGTCTTTCTAAGCTTCAATATGAAAGACGATTCCAATCCACAAGGACGCCTATCGCCCTCCGTGCTCTCAATCCCCGCAAAAACGTCTTAACTACATGTTTATAGCGCAATCAATATAATACTCTATTGTTTTCCGCAAGAAGCTACTTTTCCACCGTTCACGTCGCTCTCCAACGATTCAAATGGCTGTAAGGACATTAGAAACACGACGGAAATTCAACTTTACAGTATTGTCGTGAGGTTTTGCTTCAGATTAAAGCAGTGGTCGGTTGATGTAGAATATTCCCCGGTTAATACCGGATGAAATAATGGCGTCTGAAAGCTGAAGTCGAGGCGTCGCACTTTCCGCTTCCCAGCCGAGAGCTAATTTTTTTTCTCCTTCGGGCTTACCTCTGGTTTGCTCCGCTTTTTAGGTGATTTTTGCGGAGATCCAAACGTTTGAGGTTTGAAAGCCCCTTTTGCTTTTTAAAAGAATTGCGAAAACATTTATGAGCGAACCATGAATTTAGTAGTTACGCCTTTTTTATTACTGTTTCGTCACACCGTTTATCTTTTGTCGGCAGTTATATAAATGTATGTACGCTTAATATGTAAACTCCAGCAGGATCAAACGAGGCCGGACCTTGTTTACTGATTGCTCTTGTGATTTATTACCCGTTGAAGTTTACGGGTCCTCTTTGTTTCAAGTTTTTAGCGGAATTTCGGACCAGAGCCCTTATTTAAATTTACACGTAGCCTATTTACTGGGTTGAGTTTGTAAGTCATCTCCTAACCTTATCCAGATCGATGTGCCTCCGTCGACTGTTAACCCTTTTTCTCACGGTAAACCCCTATTTACGAACGGAGTATAAAGCTGTTATAAATTATATTTCAATATTATGGTACCTACTCCGGTCCGTACCCCACTCTCTTTTCTATTGACCTTGCTCTATCCCCTTCTCATTCCGGATGAGGGGTGCAAGGTGAATTCTGCACGTAACTGTAACACAATAAAAATACTACCCGGCTAATGTGTATTGGTTTGGCAGTGAGCAAACAATTAACATCTGTATTCGCATGGCAATAAACAATTGAAGGGGAGCTACCTATAACCGACTGATTTTAGTAGTTCGCTAATCTATTCCGTAGCCTCGCCAGTGAAGGCTATCTCACTTGACAGTGTGTACCCGAGGGTCAGTGCCAATGTGGCGAAGTTAGATATGCATATGAATTAGAGGCAGAACGCGAGAGAAGCGCCCCGTTTAATTTTCCAATGTGATATTAATTTTAGGGTAGTTATACCGCTGAGCTCATGCGAAATCGGCCACCCCCTCCTTGATGACCGACAGCGATAACGTGGACCATTATCATTATTAAAGACTTTGCTTCATGTAATATAATTTTGTTTTGTATCAAATTCGCGGTAATGCTATTAATGTCTCTGTTTGTGAACGGAAGTCGTGGAGACCATTGTGTTGTTCGGTACGCGAACCTAATAATTACAAGCTAAAATGATGTCACACGGTCCACTGACTGCCGACACTGGTTACACTGACCATTAATTGTACCTACACCGCGCAGAGGATGTGAGTACACACGTCCGCATCTTAAAATAATTACCTCTACATTCACAACTAGTTGCTGGTTCCACTATCCGCTATTTTGATTGACTGACGCATCCAGTTTATTTGTTCATTTGATGATTTGTTTTCCATTAAGCATTTTATTAATTACGCTGAAAACATTCAATCAAAAACATTCGGCGGCGTCAAGTTCAGGAACAGAAAAGTGATTTCACCCGTTACAAAACTTTTCGCCTCTGATTTGCGGCTGCCATTGCGTAAAATTTTGTGAACTTAATTTGATCCGTATTTAGAAATTTGTTCACAATAGAAGCCTTTGAAACTACTTGGCTTTGCTTTTCGTAATTCAAAGTTTGAGTTGCCCGCAACGCGATGGTGTGTTTAGCAATGGTCATGTAGGCTTTGTTATGGACGCTTTAGCTTTAATTATTTTCTTTAATTCGACGGATTCAAATCTTTAAGTAATTTCTCTTGCAAAGATTGACACAGGCAGCGGGGCGGCAGCGGTAACAATAGGACCAGGCAGTAACTTTATTATAAATCCGGTATTGTGTATGACACGGGTTTGGTTGCGGTTAGTAAAAAGTTAAATTGTAGCACTGCGGTATCAGGGATAGGGCTGTAATTGAAAGGCGTCCGTTGGCCTTGTTTCTAAGGGCTCGTGAATCTTTTGTCCTTATTCGGAAGTTCGTCCTTGATGCTTTTCATTGTCGCATATTTTTGAGGCTTCGAACAAAACGACCTCTTTAACAATTACGAAATACCTCTGCTTAGCTATAACTGCTACACCTTTTCACAAGCATTATTCGGCTATCTCTTAACGTCTCAATAAAGTTATCGAGATTTAAAAGCTTTCCAAAGTTCATCGCGTCCGTCCAACTGAGCATTGCTACCTAACTACAGCCTTCTGAGAAGAATACTAAGGACCTCACCTGACCTCTAGCTCTACCTTTGATCGATATCTGACAAAATGTTGAAGCAGCCGACTCGATAACAAATCAATTACGGACATGAATATTCGATTGGTGTATTTTTACGATAGAAAATGTTTTTCGATAAACTAAATAGTCACTTGAGAGTGTAATAGTCTGGATATTTAGAATGCTTGTTTGGTACAGAAATAGTGTTGTTGGTGCGTGCATCACCGCGCATATCCTACTTGCGTACATCGCTGATGTTTAACGCCTATTCTGTGGATGAAATATTTATATCCCCAAGGAGCGACAGCACACTTCCACCTCGGGCTATTTAAGGATACGGATTCGTCTCATCAAATTTTCATCACACTGGACAGCCGAGATAGGGCAATCTAGGGGTAACTTCTGGAGATTTAACGGGCGTGGGAGACTGTTACTTTAATATTAAAGTACCAAACAATGATATGTATGATTAAACAGGATTTCACGCTAACGAAATAAGGATGACAAATTATCATCGTTTTAACTGAAGAATATCTTCATTATACTATCGCAAACTAGACACAAGGACTTTCGAAACTTCCCCTATTTTAAATTGTCATGAGCCACAGTTACCATATTCAGAATAATCAAAGAAACATTGCGTGAGCAGAGTATCCACGCTATTCTAACGCCTATGCACATAGTGCATCGAGACGCGGCTCGTCCGAAAGGCTCGCGGTCAGTACACTCGCGAGCGTCGGTGCGTCGCGACGTTAATCACTCCGCACTCTACGATCCGCTCGCGTCACTCCGGCCGCGACTGTACCCACGTGTGTACAACTAAAATAAATAAACGCGCCGCGAGCTTGTTCTCTTACTAGTCGCGTCCGCGTGACTTTACCTTGTACCTTACTCGTCGTTTACTCGAAGACATCAACTGTTTTGATTTGATTTTCTTGGCGCGAGGTGATTATTGTTCGACAGATTGGACGGCTTGCAAACACGCTGTTATCGTTATGGAATCCGAATAAGCATCTCATAAAAACCAGCTTAGCATGTTAAGGTTGCACATTCATCGCACGAAATCGATGCAAAGCAAACATGTTGATGCGAGTGAGAATAATCAAACCCCGATTCAACCCCCCTTCATTCGGCGCGAGTAATAATAGCCAGTGGAGTGCGACGGGGGTGGGGGAGCGTGCACCCGATCACGTACCCACCGGGTGCATACTCCTCTCGTAAAGTAGTACATAAGTATTAGTACCAGTATCTAGACAAGACGAGACGAGAAGGTCGATGGGATTAAGACTGCGTCGCCGACTGCACCACCGAACCGATTCTAATTGGGATGTTATCGCGGATAAGAGGATGTTTAGATCATGATGTCAGTATAACGATGTTCAGATCTACATAACACCTTACGGTCAATTCAGACAGAGCAGCAAAATGCTCGAGCAGTTTTTAAGTGCTATCGGAATATCAACCTTATTTCATTTAGACAAAGCTGAAAATAGTATGCAACATTAAAATCTTACTTATTTTAATGTTGCATACTATTTTCACTGCTCGAGCATTTTGCTGCTCTGTCTGAATTGACCCTAACGTTGTTAGTCTTGAAGATTCATTAATACCTTTGACCAGAAATAGAGATGATTTCTTTCTTTCAAGATAATAGAGAAGCCTAACATTCAAATGTTCATTCTATTCCCAAAGATGTGAATGATCCGTTTTAATCTATAACTCCACGCGTTCTCTCACAGTAGCGATGAATGAACGAACGACGAGCACAATTCAATAAACTTGCTCACCGACCATGACCGAATTTGATTCCGCTATTAAAATTGGTCATTGCACTTGCAGACCACGCTTGCTTAGTTCGACATTCGATCCCTTCAGATTTACCCGCGCTGTTTGGTGATTGGTCGGCTTATTGGTTGTATTATAAGGGTGGCACAAGAAAAGGACTGTATTGTTGTCGTATTCTACATATTATTATATGTTAGTGCGATCAATTTATTAAAATGTTTAAAACAACCGATTGGGTCGATATCAGCCTAACGCAACTGAATTCTATTGTAACCAAAACCGTTTGCTCAATACATTAAAATACAGATTTAAATTGTCCGATACTATTTTTAAATCGTATCATCAAAAGTTTAACAAGAATTCAACTAGGTACTTACAATAAGCCTACGTAAAATCATAATAGTGTTATAATGTTTGATAACAGCCTGATTTCTTAACATATTTCTTTCGTAGGAGTAAAGAGTAAATAATAGTAGCAGTATATCAGTCCACCTTTTATCGATGAACCGTTCCATCCCTATTCGATCGTTGAATAGAGGGGAAGCACGAGCTCCTTTGTCACCACCTGTCTCCCGGTAATAGCTTTCGGAAGAAACCAAACGCGCAGTTGTGTGGCAGACGTGCAGCGCACGCGCATCTGCTCTATCTTCGCGCCAAAACATAACATGTGTTTCAATTGAAAACTTGTAATAGTTAAAAATATACCAAGTTAATTAATCAGTAGTAATTTGAAGTGTAAATTACGCTCCTAAGAACTAGGAAACCGATCCTACAGCGAAAACAAAGAGTGCCAACAACTCGTCTCATCAGTCACTCTACTTTTGTAGAGAAAAATGTGAGAACAACAAGTGTCAAAGTGTCAAAATGAGTGTTTTCATGCAACAAGTGTGCTCGGAAATGTGACGATGCTGGGATTGCTTCAATCGGGTTTCGGTTACAAGCACCGCATGACTCTGCTGCAGCAGCTAATAGATTGCGGAGATGCGCTGCTGGGGAACCAGTTGGTTTACGGTATGATACATTAATAAATTAAGACATTGTGTTAGAGGATTGTCAAAACGTAGAAACCATACAATGTAGAGCCTGTCTCTTACAATCTCTAAATATGTGCACTCTCCATGCATTGTCGTGGTTCCAGAGTTCAAAATAATTTCATAAATAAAATTATAACCACACGATAGCGTTACGTTTACTCCGTTTAATGAGTAGTTTACTGATACGAAGCAAGTACCAACATCAAGCTTTGTTTTTATCAACGGCCATTAGATCGCGGTACTACCCCTAATTTTATTTTTTTTACTCACTAGAATAATGCACACAAATACAAAAGTAATGACATCATGTTGTTGGTTGGGTTTTTGAAAACTTTACTGATCTGATTACCTCACTTCCTTCAAAGGAGTAAGGGTCGTCGCAAACTGTTCAGTTGTTCACAAGTCCAAGACTATTTGCAAATTAATCGCAAAATCTTATTATAGTGTGGATTAAACTTAATATTTTTGGGAGACGTAAAATAAAAAAAAGCACACAGCACATTTTGTACATTCAGCACTGGCTTGAAAGTGCTTTTAATACTACCCAATACTGAACAGTGAGCATCGGTCACACAGAGACATACTATCCATAAATTGCACTACAGGCTCGGCCACAAGTTTTGCCATTGCATCTAGTAAAGCAGTAAACGAATCACAGATGATATTAGTTCGGAATAACGTTTAGACATCACAGTGCAGATGATGTTATTTCGGAATAACATTTAGACTATGCGGGGTCGCATCTTGTTCTTACTGTAATTATTGTGTATGGAGATTGAGCACTGCTAGGCGATCATGTAACTTGTTGGCAACCGATAGAAACACAAAAATGTATGGATTTGACAGTTGCAGTACGCAGCTTATGTACAGAGTTACTATGGAAATTTTCAAATTTGGATTGAAATTTCTTTTGTTGCATTGCTATCAAAGTTACATGATCACCCCGCTGTGCAGATAATATAGTAAGCGATCTCCTTAATGATTGGTACCACAGGTACAGCTGTAGTTGTAGTATTCACTGGAAGTCAGACGGCATTATTAATGCAGCGCGCGACGTTGGACGGTGTGCGCACGCGCCGATCGTATCGCGTCTTTATTTATTGGCGCATTGTCCCGCGAATTTAACCGCTTTTAATTAGATATTTTTCAGTCAACACAAATAAATTCTATTGATTTATTCACTTGTCGCGAAATTCGCGATGTGAATGCTATACGCTAATCTTATCAATTTTTTTTTTATACCTACCCACAATGTATTTTTTACATTACGCCGTTAATAGAATGAAATGTACATGAATTTTAATACCTTTAACTTTATTCAAAGATGTTAAGCCATGTGATATCATTTTATCTTCTATACTGGTTTGATGTATAGACAAAAACAATTTATCCGTCAACAGAATAAGCACTATCAAATCAGGGAAAGAGCCGAGCTAATGCATGTTCATTTAAGAATGAATCACATTCGTGAAATATATATTACAATTTATCTGTGCAACTGTGTCTGTTTTATCTTAATTCTGAGTATTTAAGTTGATGTTATCATTTAGCAAGAAATAATAATTATTAAAATTATTGTGGCCACTTGTAAGCGAAGTGTTGGCGATAACGCTATCCATTACTCAGTCTGTCTTATTTGTGGTAGATATCGGCACCGATAAATCACAAGATTTACTGTTTTGAAGAGTAATTAAAATTTTAAGTTGACAGGCTACTCTTATCAGTGGAATTCTTTGCAACTGTGCCATAAAGTCAGTCATAACTATTTGCATAAAATTACAGCTCTGCCATTATTGGTTCAATATAGCGAATCAGGGGGTCTAGCAAAGATCGCCTTCCATTAGCGTTAACGCAAAACGATAACTCAAAATGTATGGGAATGGCATTAGTTATTATTAGTTATTATAATTACCTGCAGAAAAGTTTTCCGCAGGTCATGTCATTCCCATACATTTTGAGTTATCATTTGGAGGTATCTTTGCTAGAACCCCAGCTTATTTTTGTCATTTTATTGAATGCTTGTTTAGTGAGCAATTCAATCAATGATGGCAAAACGCTTAGATGAAGTAATTTCGTGGTGTCGTTTCCAGATATTTCTAAATGAAAAGCTACGAATTTACACAACTTAATAATGCTAAGTTACTTCTGCATTATGATATCAACAAATTATGCAAATTCTAGTAACAAAATAATTTTAAAGCACACTAGGGTAATTTATAGGGTGTAGGGGGTTTGCTTATACTTTTTGAATAACTATTTTCCTAAAATTACCCTTGATTTACCCTTTCGTCACTTTCCACCACGTGAGATTGCGGTCAAATGTGGGCGGATTATTCAGTAATAAAAAATACCTTATAAGACATTATGTAACTGAACGTCTGAGCTTAATGTGAGGCTTAAAAACTAACTCCTGTTTAAATCGTTCTCTTTCGATCGATCATTGCTTCGCGTGTGTTTAAAAGCTACACGGTCTGGTGTAAAATGAAGACAACATAACAGACGTTTGGGACATATTTACAAAACAACTAAATTCCGACGAAAATACTGCCTTATTGTTGACAGTACAATATGACTAGTTACTATAGTAATAGATGGTAATAGTCTTGCTCTCATTGTCGACTCTTTGTAACTAATTGGTTGCAGTAAACAAAGAAGCTCGAAAAGGGCCGCAAAACGGTAAATCTTCACCCTTTGCGCATTTGTGTTGTGACTCCGATTTCTTTCGGCATATTTCTTGCGTCACCTCCAAAGTTTGTTTTTCTAAAGAGTAACCCCTAAATAAAGTGCTTTTATAATGTTTTTAAAGGAATTCCTCGTTATCTTTGTTATATTTTGACAACTGTCTAATGTCCAAAACGTAAGGGCTTTATTTTCTAGTATTTAATTAAATGTAATTGTAAATCAAAATCTATAAATAATGTAATAGATAACGTAATATCCCAAACTGACGCACGTAGCACGTATAAGGGCTTGATTGATGTTTGAAGGGTGTCTTTTATGGCGTAGGTACTAAAAGGGTGTTTTCGAAAATTTAACTCTTAAGGGGATAAAATGGGGTGGTAAAGGCTGTATTAAGAAACGCGGGTGACGCGTTTTTCTTTCATAGTGTCGGGAATTTATTAATTAAATCCCACTTTTTTTAAAATTAAGTTAGTAGAAAGTTTTTCCTGTTTGCCAACACTAACTGGCGCGCGATGAGTTCAAGAGGGAGAGTCAGACGGTTAAGCAGAAAACCGATCAGTCTGATTGTCTTTGGTTTGCTGGTGAAAAGTTACAATATATATTGAAGACTGAAGAATTTAAAACAGAAGTTTAAAAGGTGCTCCGCATTTTATTGACAATAAAATAGAACAATAGTATGTAATATTAATCAGGTATAGCATATTAACAAAGTTAAGAATAATTGATACTTATTGTTTTGATTTAAACTGTGTAAGGTGTAATCAATAATCACTTAATGTTATTTTGTCATTTCAAAACATTACTATTGCATTGCTAGTCAGGTATAAACGGTATAATCATTGTTGACAGCGATTTCCGCTAATGTGTAATTTATTAATAGTATCAAGTTAGGTGTTGTTATTGTAACTTTGTGGTAGGTAATGAATTCTTGTTATGTAATCTTATTCAAGAATGTATGGAATGTGACTATCCATGCTCAATTATAATAAATAAATATCTAGTAGCAAAGTAAGCACAAGTGGTGATCTGTATTCAGAACTTTGTATTACTTATACAGAAAATAGATTCTTTCTCTCCATATTTCACGGTGTAGGGTTTGAATTGAACAAAAAGTTCTTTAAATATTGAAAGCTATGTCATCGTCGAAAGTAATTTGAAAATAAATGCGGTCTTCGATTTCAATTTACAAACCCTAAAAACATTACAAATAATATCACGGTAAAGTATTACATTTCTTGACAAGCGTTTGTGTAATATTGGTAGAGAACGTAGAGTTTGTAAATTCTAACGACGAGTGTGCAATGCAATCCAAAGCTACTACAAAAATGAAGAAAAGAAATCCAATAAAATTAATTGCTTCTTTCATAGTGCATATAAGAACTCATCTTTCAATCTAACTAGGCCTCTTTTTCGCATTGATAATGTTTAAAACATGTGCCGTACACGTGCATTGTATTTGTACATGTGAGACGCTGACGGGTCATTATGCGAGTTCACCGCCTCTGCCCGTCATGCGTGTCTTTTCTTTGTATGCGACTTAGGTAATGCATTACCTGACCGATTCCCGTCATTTATATCCACTGGAGTTCATCTTAACGGAACTACTCACATGGATAGAGTTCTTTGTGTATGTGTAGATTCGACGGTTTGCTTCGCGTTATAGGTATAAGCACAATCAAACTTTGGAGAAGTCACTAACCGAGATATGGGCGCGCAATGGTCGGATGTGGTAGCAAATGGAGCTAGAATTCAGTTTGATACGTCTATTACGGAACAGATTTCAACATGCATATTCAATCCTTCGTTTTTGAGAATCATTACTAATTCATTTGACATCACCATTTTTAACTGATGCTAATGTATTCAACTCCAAATTCAATACTGTAATGTTAACCGAAGAGTCAATCTATGTCCAGTACTAAAACGGTACCGATACTACATCACGAGGTCTGTACCACAGACGTAGCTACGGAATACATAATAGGCGTCCCACTAATGCACAGACATCGGCCTGTATTCCCATACATACGCGGACGGCAAATACGGACCTCACTACAAATATGGCCGGCCGTAAAGGGTATTGTTGATTGGTGATTATCCAATGCTACCAGGTGATAGGTTAAAAACTGCACGGAACTTGCCTGTTGTGATGAAGGCTAAACCTAGTTTTTGTCCTGTTCTACCGGCTATATCTAGTGTGTCGTGATACACCCTAAGTTTAACTAACCAATCTATAATAACTTCGATTTATTTGATATGCATTATGCAGTCATTTTAGTAAATATTTTGATATTAAGATATTTGATTTGTTCCTGTCTGTCCCCTCGTGCTGTCCCCTCGAGGGGACAGGCAAGAATAAAAATTCCTGTCTGTCCCCGGATTGTCATCAACTTCAAATTCGGGGATCAAAAAAGATTAAATGTTTCCTGACTGTCCCTGAATCGTCTCCGAATTTAAATACAAACAAGAACATAATTATATTTTCTGACAGGGGACGACATGATTTTTTTACATTACCTTACAGTAATGTAAAAAAATAATGTCGTTCACATTGTCAATCGATTCGTCTCTGATACACATTATCATCATACATCGCTGTGTTTTGGTTACTACGAACGAAACGTGCTTTTTCTAGTTTTTTTTTAGTAAACGTATGATCGAGGAATGTAATTAAATGTCACTGGCATAATAAACCGCAATGTACAAACAAAATGGCCAATATTTAAAGCTTCCGCCACTACATTGTTATTGTGTACACGAGCTTACAAACGTGGGTGGTCATTACGCAAGTTAGCGCGTCGCTTTACGGAACGTGTCTCGTTGCACTGGAGAACGGGGCTAACGCGTTTATAGCTTAGCTTCCGAAACGCATGCGGAACAATAGGTTTATAAATTGCTTAGTTTCCTGAATGCAACGGGTGCAACTGGCTTTTGAGAATATTATTATTTCTATTAATTGTTATTGTTGAGGCACAAGAGTTAACTTATAAAAGTTAGAAATGAAGGTTGTCTGTGCATTTCGCGGAAACTAGATCAAAAAGTTAAAAAAAAACTTTTACTTTAAAAACTCTTCCTTTCATCTAGAAAGTTGACGGAATTGAAATAAATTATTATGTAATGTTAGAGACAAAACATTATAGAACGTTTTACTAACGAAAGTAGAATTTTAACCGTCTCGAATTAGCTACATATTTAAATTGTCAACGTTATTCTGCCCATAGCCAAAAAAGCGTCTGTTCTATCGGCGACCGCATCACTCAGGTGTCACCCCTGAGGCCGTCGACCCCCAAGGAGGCTCGGTCGTTGGTGCTATCCGACTGCTGACTTTCTCAGGGTTGCCTTTACCATTAGCTCGGTTTATATACATGCCCAAAGGGTTGGAGATTATTTTATTATGTTAAATTAATTCAACTGTCAAACGGCGAAACTATATTGTAATTTTTACGTGCGAATCTCGGGCTGTTAGTTCACCTTACGATACGTTTCACTTTCTGTCATGCCTAGTAGGATATTTTAAAGGCTAAAACTTGTAATGATTGTATAGTTATTTTGCTCAATATTTCGCAATGCGATATAATTATGATAACGTTTGTAAATAAAAGAAGGCAGCACAAGCAAATTAATCAAAACAACGTTAGTATATATTTGACAGCCTCTGTGGTGTGGTGGTCGAACAGGTCGGCTCACAACCCAGAGGCGGCGGGTTCGATTCCCAGTACAGGACAAGTATTTGTGTACGAAAAAAATCGCAAATACTTGTTCTGTCTGGGTGTTGTGGGACCATGGTCTTCGTAGTTCCTGGATCCCTGGATACAGGGAATCCTAGTTAGGGTCCAGGATCTATGTATGTGATCGTTGGGCGTTATTATTATCATCCTTAAAACCGCTTCCAAAAGCACTAATGTTACGTTTAAATGCTGCGCCTAATTCGAAGTCAAACAGAAGCGCATCCTAAGTCAGGCGCCAAATTACCTCGCTCTCACGGGGATGCTGTGAGAAAACTCACGTTTACATTATGCATAATTACGTGCAACAGCAGGTAGAGTTCAAAGCTCTTATGTGTGGCCATTTGAAGCTCACTGCCTACTGGTACAGGTTATTCAATAGTCACAGCCTAACCGCTGACCAAGTCGAGTACAGTCACGAATGATTTACAAAATGCGATCGGTTCCATCATTCGTTTGAGGGGTTTATTATAATGGTTAAACTATTTTTTTAAATGAAAATGAATAATAGGACTTCGGTAATCTACTATGAAAGCGACACTTACTTAAACGAAACTAACTACTATAAGTACAGGCATTTAAAAAAGACTGCCTGAATCATCGGTTTTCTTTGAACGGATTTCAACTACCTCATTTTTAACGTCCTAATCATCTACGAAACCACTTGCATCCCACTATAGTAGATATGTGGGCGTAAGAAGCTTATTCTTCCCTCGACGGTACTCGAAATGTTTACATTTCTCCACGGCAGGTCTACACGGAGCGCATTCGAGATGCACTCACTACTCTATGTGGCAGTTAGAATCTTTAATTAGAACTAATTTGTAACGTCTAGCTGCCACTGAGACGGTCACGATATACGATCGATTATTGGTATAGCTAACATCGTTGTGGAAGGAATCGATTTTTGTATTATATTTGAACGGTTCCTCACGGCACATATCAACACCGACTATTTAGCGACTTACGTACTTAACTTAATAAATTAAATAAATAACCGGTCAAGTGCGAGTCGGACTCGCGCACGAAGGATTCCGTACCATTATCTATAAAAACGAGCAACTACGCTGCCTCTTCCGGTTCATGGTCGCCACTCAAGAACCTTTCTTCCCCATCGGTTGTCACTTCTACGAACGATGTGGTTTGCCCATTGCCATTTCAACTTGCTAATTCTTCTGCGGATCTCCTCATTGCGGGTCTTATCTCGCAGGGAAACACCGAGCATAGCTCTCTCCATAGCTCGTTGCGCGACTTTGAGCTTTATTGATGCCAACAGTAAGAGACCATGTCACAGTTCCATAAGTCATCACTGGCAACACACTGATCGAGAACCTTTGTTTTCAGGGTATTTTGGACGAAAAGATAGGTCGAAGCTTCCCGAACGCTGCCCACTCGAGTTGGATTCTTCGTGTGACCTCTTTGTCTAAGTTGGACCTAATTGGACAGTCTGTCCTAGGTAGACATTTGTTTTGTCTTTATAGATACACCTCAATTTTAGTTTACACTTTAAAAAAACAATCCATGATATTTGTTTGTTATAATAATATTTGCCGTGTGTGTGGTCTGATTATAAATAATATATGTTTACTCAACAATCAATCATCATTACCATCATATACCTAATTTAAATAAAATAAGACTGTTTCTATCTGCAATACGTCTAGTTACATAACTCGTTCACATTTCCTTCTAACTTCTCAGTCCCGTTAATTTCGCGACTATTAAAACCTATTAAATTTCTTAGTTTCAATTCTGCGCGACTTCAAACTTCGTAGCCGAGAAAATTTGAGCTCGTGCTAAATGGATAACTCCTACATCGCACGCGGATATGAGTTTAGGGGAATTTCGCGCTTACTGCTTGTGGGGTTGTATTTTGAGCTTGTTAATTAATTAAGATAGGATTCATAGGACGGGATAGGACGGGACTCAATTATATAATGAACTCTTTTACCACTACAAAAATTTAAACCACACAATGCGTTATCGATTATCAAAACTGGCACTATGAGAATTCACAGGAAATTTCCCAGCAAATCGTAAGAACTACATTGAGGTATGATACAAAGAACAATGATATCATCGTAAGAGTAAATTCTGTTTATCAGGTACCTATTGAAACCACAAATATTATGCCAGATAGCAACGGGAACTTTAACTTAGTTACAAGCAGAAAATCTTTGTAGATAGCGAAGACCATAAATCTAGAGAATTCGGTGTCGAGGTAACGAGGTAGATATCCGTTTCAGACCTATTCCAGTAAAGATAATGCTTTTGCTACGTAACGTTGACCGTGACCTGCGACCCCAGGCCGGTCTAGACTCGCTCGTAAATCACACAAGTGTATGTAATGTTACATCGTTCATCTTTACTCGTTGTTTGTTACCTAATTACTAATAATATGTGACTGAATGTTTTTTTTGCGATATAAAAAAATTTAAAATACATACGAGGAGTCTTCAGTTCGAAAGTGAACAGGTACCGTCTAAGCAAGTGTTACATCTTAGACCGCATCTTCACTTAACATCAGGGGAGATAGTGATTAAACGCAAGCCTATCAAACAATAAGAAACACGCGACAATGCAAATGTATCACTAAATTTTAAGCTATTTTCGCAAGTAGATCACTAATCACTATTACGTCGACTAAGATTTAATAATGTGTTAATATTCCGGAATACGGTTATGACGTAGACTCCGGCAACAAAGCGTAGCTTTCCATGATATAGGTAGATAACATAAGAAGCGACGTAAAACTTGTGTTCTTTGTGTCGGCTAGTTCATACATCAGTTTCTATAGATTCTATGCCCGTACTACAGAAAGATGCTGTCATAGATCGGTGCCTCAAGTCGAGATTTCATTCAGAAATTGATCGTTTTTTGAAAGAAATCTCGTCTATTGAGCGCTGATTTACGACTGAGTGTTGTTCTGTGATCCAAGAATACTCAATCCGTTCAATCAAACTAATCGATTGAAACTAATTGAGAGTATTTAATTGCGATTTTACTGCCGTTTACAGTTTTATTAGTCGCGTGTTTTTGTTACACGTAACTAACGGTTGAAAAAGGACTTACATTTCGTAACATTGTAAATTATTAACAAATACAGTTTAACCAACTCACTGATTTTAGCTGTGGAATTAGGCACGCAGGAAGTTCCTATGACTGTGATACTGATAATAACCGTTCAGAGACAATTTATTGAATTGTTTTTTTCCAACCTTAAAATAGTTACTATAAACTAACTTATTCACAAACGGATTCAGATTCCACATGATTGTGATGGATGAAGGTACTGTTCAATATTTACAACAATATGTACAACATTCATCATCATCATCATTAACAGCCTGAAGACGTCCACTGCTGAACATAGGCCTCCCCCAGAGCACAACAATGTGTACAACATTAGGCCCCATAAAAAAGCTACTTTTTTATGGGGCCTAATGTTTCTAATATTTTTACCAATTCAACTTTTAGTGTTAAATAATTGCAAACTATTCCGTTTCTTCTGTTACAGGTCTGGACAACCGGATATCAAACTCCAGAAGCTCAGTCTCCCCGTAAGTTTTGTTACATCGACTTTCTCACTGTCCTGACAAAAGCCCGGGTATATTTGATGGTTTTGTTCACAGTGATGTGGCGCCAATCAAGGAGGTTGTCTTGTCTGAGAGCGATGACGAGGTCGCCGCCGCCACGCATCGGATAGGACCGTGAGTACTTATTCGCTCTTATTTACTATGGCAGTATAGTATTATATTATCTGTGCTATGGTCTAGTGGTGGACGGGGATTCGATTAACTGATTAATACTGGTGGCATGCTTGAACACGTGATGTCCAAGTGCTTGACTGCAGACAATAATCGCGATTGTTCGACAAAAATAAACACCTAAAATCGGAACTAATCCTGATGACGGAGCGAATATTTGAGCTTGTCTTAAATTTTATTTGTTTTTGACAGTTTAGGTTATAAAAGCGTTGTCGTTATAAAATAATATTTACCTACTTTAATTTTTTGCATCTCCAGGCCACTCTCCCCAATCGGCTCGGGCAGTCCAAGCTCGGTCAGTTCTTCCCAATCCGATTCGGAGACGGAGTCTGATTCCGCGGAGTCGACCGCCCCAGCCACCGCAACTGCGCCGGTGTCCGTTCCCGCCACCGCACCCGCTCCGTCTGCGCCGGCGACCGCGACAGCGCCCGCGCAGAGGTCTTCATGGAGCTTGGTCAACTTTGCGCCACCACCTGCGCAGCCGCTCGACCAGCCTTACGACTCGGGAAAGGAGCTGAGGCATGCGCTCGCAGACGTCAAGGGGAAGCCTGTAAGTTGATGTTGTAGCTGTAGATTTTAAGCAGATTTGTAGCTAGCTTAATGGACTCAACAGAAAAATACGAGGAATATGCTTTGCGCACTAAAGTGAAGAATCGAGACCACTGAAAAGACGACAAGGAAGAACGAGGTTTTCTAGAGAAGTCTTCTCCTTCATCATCTGTGTTTTTCCGGATATTCTTGGGACTCGGAATACCTGTTCTGAAAATGTTATTGAATGCACTTTGATTGTCTTGAGTGCTTACAAAGTTGACTGAAAAACTGATAGTATCTTAACTTATGTTAGTTATTTGTTTGTAATTGATTGAATTAGGTATATTTATATAGAAGATCACATTCCTTAGCTGCGGCATTAAAATCCGTCAGTCATCAACTTATCAGTTCCGCATTAGGCAGGCATCACCAACCAAGCTACTGTGAATGTCGTCTGATACGCACATTCCTATTTAGAGGATGGAACGTGCAACTCTGTTGATCCTCAGGTGTCGACTTGCAAAGATAAACACTCCCGTACATGGACACTTAGATTGTTGAGTCAGCAATTGGCGATCAACTGCCTGACTATCTTGGTTAGATTCTTTCGCAGTGTACTGGACATAGCACTTGTCTTGTGTCTTTAATTTAAAAGTCAGTTTTGTTTCTGGTGTTTTTTTGTTTGTGGAAAATACAGTTTGAAATGTGATGTTAAAATCTTAGCGAACTGTGTGGTTTCCATTTTACGTATATCTGGATTTTCAATGGATATATAACATCATAACAATGTTTAATAAAGCGTCGTAAATAATGATGGCTTATTGCAGTTTAACTAACAAAGGTGTAAAAGGTCTGCCAGGTCTAAACTTGGCGAAACTTAGTATTCAAGGCATTTGAAGTTGGTGGAGGTAGATTATTTCCATGACCCGGCGGGATCGAAACTGGCAGACCTGATTTTTTTTACATATTTAGATGTCGGTTAACGATCTAATGGGGTACTCGATGACGTAGGTATTTGTGCAGTGGGCTCTCGCTCCATTAGTGGGATGTCCCATTATGAATGAAAATAAATATTACTGTGGAAAAACGAGACACTAACAAGTTCATTCAAATGAGTGAACTGATGAATCACTCATTGAGATTTAATATTATGTGACTTTGATCACCAGTACCTTTAACATTATTAGAATATCGGAAAATCTTCTGGGTGTCGTAAACTACGGCCTCCCATTAAGGGGGAACGTTACACTCGCGCGGCAAATTCAAATTTTCTTGCATTCCTTTGCAAATAATAGCTTAATTACTCAACGTGATTACATGAGAACTAACTTTGCGGAAATAAATAGAATGTATCAACAAATTATGATTAAAAGTATCTCCTAGATATCATTGGTTTAGCGACAAATGGCAATAAACAATTTTCTTCTTAGTTTTTCAGTCTATTGCCATTTGTCGCTAAACCAATGGTGGTACTTTTAATTGTGATTTATTGATACACTATATTTACTTGCGCAAAATCAGTTTTCATGTAATCACGTTGAGCAATTAAGCTATCATTGGCAAAAAAACGCAAAAAACGCGAGTGTAACGTTCCACCTTAACATAACAAATTGATACATTTTGAGTGAATGATGTACATTTCAAATGTCAATCTGAACTGTAGCCTACACCATTTGGTCTAGCTAGGTGTGGTGTGGAAACATTATTTCGTGTTTTGACATTTGTTAGCTGTCAAGTCGTGAATCGAATTGACAGTCTTTGGATTTGTGCAACGGAATAGACAACATTAAAAAATCTCGCAACTTAATTGGAAACTATTCTGCGCACGTTAATCATTCTCCTGTACCGTATAATGAACGACCGCGAGGACGACATCATTCAGAAATGGATCAAGCTGGCGCTACTCAAGTCCCAACTCCGCACTGGCCTCTCAGACTTTGAGGATAGTCTGCGGTGTCACGTTCCTCAAAAGGATAGGAAGAAGGTTCTAGACGAGTTCTATAACCTTAAGAATGGAGTATGGAGAGCAATTGGAGCATTGCATGGGACTTTGGCATCCACTTGTGTAGTCATTGAGGTCAGAAGGACGGATAGCTCTAGTCTGTATTTATTATAGTTACTATTTGATATTGCGAAAGCGAAATGTATATGTACGCTGCGCAACTGCAAGAGTCGTATTGTGTATTTGGTTATATTTTTGTGATACTTCTGCCTGTCCAGAATATGTCATTTTATGTTCTACTATCACAAATTCTGTGTCATTTAATTTGACATCAACTTTATTATTACCTTTAGGCCCACTTGTACGATCCGTTTTTAACCCGGCTTAACTAAATAAATAACCTAACCCAGGGTTAGTTCTCTATTTTATCTTGGAAGTTAAAAAATATCCACTTATCCCGTTGTATTTAAACCACGCTTAATTTGTTAAAATTGAAGACATAATTTATTGACATGTGACATTTGACATTCCGTTTTATTGTGATTTTTGACACTGGCAGAAAATGGTAAATTTTTTTCTTAAGTTTTGGCTCCATGATTTTCTTTTGTTACTATTGTTGTTACCTCTCCACAAAGGCCATTAACCAAGACTTGAAGTTGTACTTTAATGGTGGTAGTGGTAAAGAAGCCAGTAGCCACATATATTATTTTTGCTCTATGAGAAACCGCTTTGTCTATCGTAAGCAGCTGATACTGATGATAAGAAGACATAACAGAGCGTATTAAGATAATATGTGAAACAAAGCCGCATTCAAAAACCTGCCTTGTTTTCCTTCCAGCAGAGTCCAATATCGGAGTTGTCAGATTCGGAGACCTCGTCGCCGTCGCCCGGCTCTATCCGCCGGCGGCATACGAACCGCACGTCCACAGCTTCCAGCGATGATGACACGCCTTCACACCATACGGTAAGAAACTATCTGAAATATTCAGTTTTAGTAAATATTTAGATTAGCTGGCATACCACATTGACAGGGATTTGTATTTTCTACTTTGGTGACATATTGTTTTGACAGCCTCTGTGGTGTGGTGTGGTTGAGTAGGTCGGCTCATAACCAGGAGGGCGGCGGGTCCGATTCCCGCGAAAGGACAAGTATTTGTGCACAGGAAAAAAAACGCAAATACTTGTTCCGGGACCACGGTCCTCGTAGTTCCTGGGATCCATCCAAAGCTGACCTGCTCTACCACCGTCCACCACCCTGTGGTATGGTGGCCGTGACATCTATATTTTTGTCTGATTGTGGCCGTAATTATGAATATCACGGTAGTGTGGCCGCAGTATGACTAATTCTCTAGCGTATTTGTATAATCAATAAATTATAATGCAATAAGGCATACATAGTTTTGGAATGTAATTTAGAACAATAATAATAACTTTCTTAATATTTTGTAGCTGTACCGATTGCGTTCTGTTTTGTGTGCTATTAAATAAATACATAAAATAAATGAATATAAGAGAAGGTCTTCCTGTACACATAATGACGAAGTTAATATTGTGTGTTTGGTCCCCAGTCGTCACCTAGGGTGCCTTCATCGGCCGCGCCGGCTCCAACACAGAAGCGTGGGCGGCCGCCCAAACCGAGGGCGGAGGAGCGGGTCGAGCGGCCGGCCAAGAAGCGCCGCGGCCGCCCGCCCAAACCGCGCCCACCTTCGCCCCCGCCCGCCCCACCACCGCCTGAACCTGAGCCTGAACACCATCATCACTTGCAGGAGACCAAGACGCATATATTTAGGAAGGTGAGCTATTTGGTTATGGACGTGTAGGTACATGACATTGGTGGACTTCATTTTTATTTTATTTCCTCCTTTTTTATTGTCCCACCTGATGGAAAGGGATGACGCAGTCTACGATGGTGCATCCTTGAAAGATACCTGTTCACTCTTGACCTGAAGACTCCCAGAGTAGTAAGCGCAATCAATTGGTTATCTTATATGTGGACTGGCACAGCAGAGGTTAGACAAAAAAGGTCTGCGTAACGACTGCTGACTGGAAAACTAAGCGTATGTAGTAGGGAATCGAGGGGTTACTAGATGTGCCGATGACCTGGCCAGAGTTGCAGAACGACAGCAAGAAAAAGCAGAAAGTAGGAGAAGGATAGCAACCGCTTTTTGTGGAGCTCGGTGGATGTTTCTAGTAGTTGGCGATTTGTTGCTGACGAAATCTTGTAACTATAAGGATTTTTTTTTTTTCATTTAACTTGGCAATTCAACGGGGCAATGTTGCGAGCATGTTGTGTCGCTACCTACTGATAGTCGGCAGCACCAGGAGCATTCATTAGGTCAATGCTCCCAGTATACGAATTATTTTATTATTTATAATTATTTTTTGTAGTAGGTAGTCAGTGTTGCTAATAGTATTGAATAGTAGTTTGTGTTATTGTAGTAGTAAGTTTAAAAGAATCTTGATACATTAATTTACGACTAACAAGTTCCAATGTGTAGTGTTACGTAATGATGCAGCGTCGCTAGCTGTCAAGTAACATCACTGTAAAATCACGAATTAAACCGTTCTATCATAAATTTCAGGTATTCACGCCCAAGAAAGGCGACGAAGGCGGCGGAAAAGGCGGCAAAGGCGGGAAGGGTAAAGGTGGCAAGGGAAAGGGCAAGGGGCAGGTCACAATCATAGAGGTGGAGCGGCCAGAAGCAGCAGAAGAGGCAGCTCGAAGGCATAGGCATGAAGAAGCGTTAGCAAGGGTTTCACCGCCGCCGTCGCCGCGGCGCCGCGACCGCGCGTCGATCGAGCGAGCGGAGCACCGGCGCTCGGACGACAGACACGACCGGCCACACCGGCGGACCGAGCGGGTCTCCACCGAGCGCTCCTCCAGCGACCGCTCCTCCCTGAGCGATCGGCTATCGGGCTCCTCCGATAGAAGGTCCACCGACCGCCTCTCGGACAAGTCCTCGCTCGACCGCTCCGCCGAGAGGCTGCCTAGCGAGAAACTGCAAGATCGGCTCGAGAGCAAGGGTCGGTTGGACAGTAAACCGCTCGATCGGCACGCGGACAAGTCGATCGATCGGCTTAGTGATAGCAAGTCGTCGATCGAACGGCTCAGTGATAGTAGCAAGTCGTCGAACGATCGACTCTCCGATAGCAAATCGTCGATCGATCGGCTCGCTGACGGTAAAATATCGATGGAGCGGGTGCCGGAAAAGATGGACAGGTTAAGCGATAGTAAAATATCGATCGATCGACTGACGGATAGCAAGATGTCGATCGACCGGTTGACGGACAACAAACATTCGATAGATCGGTTAACGGACAGTAAGATGTCGATCGATCGGGTAACGGACAACAAGATATCGATCGATCGACTGACGGACAATAAGCTGTCGATCGATCGGTTAACGGACAATAAGTTGTCGATCGATCGGTTAACGGACAACAAGTTATCGATCGATCGGCTAACGGACAACAAGTTATCGATCGATCGGCTGACGGACAGCAAGATGTCGATCGACCGACTATCCGAGAGCAGGATGGCAATCGATCGGTTAACCGATAGCAAGATGGCGATCGATCGGCTTACAGACAGCAAGTTGTCCATCGATCGGCTAACGGACAACAAGTTGTCGATCGATCGGCTGACGGACGGCAAGCTGGGCATCGAGCGGATGTTGGACAGCAAGCTGCCGCTGGGAGACCGGTACGTGCGAGCTGAAGCGGATGTTGGATCTGGGATCAAACCGGGACGGGGCTCTGAAAGACTCGAGGAACCCATATCTATAGGTTAGTATAGGTATACTCACTATTTGTACCAAATGTTTTTCATATTTGGAAACGTGTAAGTCGAAATATTCGCAGGAATCAGGATTTTTATTTTTTTGTTTTATGACTTTATTCGCGATAGAGTTGTTTTTAGTACAACTGAGATTTGGGAATCGACAAGAATTCATTTTTACACATATTATATCTAATTTACGACATGATTATCATACTTAACTATTACTATTTATATACCTACCAATATTTACCAGCAAAACAAAAATTACAACTATCTAACACAAATTACAAAAATACCGTTTCTTAAATTAAATAAACAGTTTCTCAATGAACTCAATTGCCACCCTGTGAAATTCCTGAGGCGTGCATTGAAATAAATCTAAATTTTGGTGTTAATTCACCACGATTGATTGATTTACTAGGTGGTAGGACTTTTCAGCAAAGTTCGTCTAGGTAGGTACCACCGCTTTGCCAGTTATTCTGCCGCCAAGCAGTAGTGTGCAAGCACTACTGTGTTTCGGTTTGAAGGGCATTGTAGCTAGTGAAATTACTGGGCAAATGAGACTACGAACTGATCTCGCAGTCTAGAAAACATTTTTAGACTGTGAGATGTCTCAGGATGACGTGCACAGTGCGCAGTGTCACGCAAAACTTTAATTTAGAGTTCCGAGTGACACTGCAATCTGTTATGGGCGGCCGTGTCGCTTAACACCAGGCGAACGACTAGCTCGTCACGACATTCGATTAAAAAAAAACAAAAAAAACCACAGCGTTGAGTAGGCGAAGTGCTCGTGGGATAGGTGATTGGTACCTCAACTCACTCCTGAGTACCGGCCCTCCAAATAGGTCATGCCTCCTAAATCTGATGTAATTGTCCGGGACCGCTAAGGTTATTCTCTCTAGTAGCGATGGATTATTCCTACGGCTTGCAAATATATTTAGCACATACTCCAATAGAGCAATGACCTGCCTCACTTCAAGAGTGTTGTATCCTACCATTCCCAGTATGAACTTACTTACAGTATGGATACAAGAATGGGTAACCAACAAAATATCCATACTGTTTTTGGTAGAGCCACCTCAAAAACTTTTTTTGTACCTTCTCTACCTGTTGCACGTACTTCTTTTCATATGGACACCAAACCAAAAAGTTATTCTCCATCTTGCTCCTTACAAAAGCATTATACTGGGTGGCGCAAAAGTAAAGACCCTATTTGGTTCAGCTATAACATTTTTTCTAAATTAGAAAACTAGATTTAGGTTTTTTTAAATGTATATTTGTGCCATTAAATTTCGTACCATTAGGATTTAAAGATGATGTCTTTTAAATGGTGACCTCCAGAGTTGATACACATTTGAGCCCTATTTATGACATTTTGCATAACTTGCCGTAACACTTCTCAGGGCATGTCAATAAGCAGAATACTCGGTTCTGGGGCACTGATAATCCGCGCATTATTCAAGAAACACCTCTACACCCACTAAAAGTTACTGTATGGTGTGGCATCTGTGTTGACAGAGTGATCGGACCCTATTTTTTCGAAGACGCTGGAGGCAATGCGATAACTGTCACTGGAGAACGCTACAGAACCATGTTACGTGAGTTTTTGATACCCAGTTTGGACGAATTGGGGCTGGAGCACATCTGGTTTCAACAAGACGGCGCTACGGCACACACAGCGCGCGACACTATGGACTTAGTGAGGGACGCTTTTCCAAGCCGAGTTATCTCTCGTTTTGGCGATTTGCCTTGGCCTGCAAGATCACCCGATCTGACCAGTCCAGACTTCTTTCTTTGGGGTTTTTTGAAATCTCGGGTGTATGTGAACAAGCCACAGACTCTCGCAGCTCTAAAAGAAAACATTCGTCAAGAAATAACGAACATATCGCAGGAAGTGTTACGGCAAGTTATGCAAAATGTCATAAATAGGGCTCAAATGTGTATCAACTCTGGAGGTCACCATTTAAAAGACATCATCTTTAAATCCTAATGGTACGAAATTTAATGGCACAAATATACATTTAAAAAAACCTAAATCTAGTTTTCTAATTTAGAAAAAATGTTATAGCTGAACCAAATAGGGTCTTTACTTTTGCGCCACCCAGTACAATGCCTTAATCGCCGCGATACTGTCAAGATGTCTAGATTGTCGAAGAATGAAACCAAGAGTTCGAAAACCATTTCGAGATATTGCGATGTTGATTACAAAACATATTTTTTACAGATTTTTAGGTGCAATTTTCAAAAAGAAATTAATTGATAACGCTCAATTAAATAACTTGGCCGACTGTCCCCGAATTTAATTACGGGGACAAACAAGAATAAATAATTCCTGGCTGTTCCCAAATTTAAATTCTTGTTCTATTTGCTCTTTAAGCGACGAATAGACAAACTTTAGTGGGGACTGGCATTAGTATAGTAAAGGGATCCGCGTTAGGTTAGGTCAAAGATTATAAAGCCCGTTGATAGCTCGTGAGCATAATTTCTCTTACAAACACGACTCACCTGCGCGGGCAAGGGGCGAGGTAACAAAACGAGACAAAGCTATACGAAATTACAAAGGACAGAGCAGGATGGAACAAGAGACATCAACGGGTTCCCGTGATTTGTATGAAAATAGTAGTTGAAATACACTACTAATTTTCGTATGAGGGGAAGTTGTATCATTGGTCAGCTGGATTTATAGTCAATGGGTTAGGTTAACATGCATACGTTCGTTTCCAGTGTCGGAGCGTCGCAAGTCCCGCGTGTTGGTGCGCGTGCCGTTATCGCGGCTGCGCGCGGATACATTGCGCGCCCTGCAGCGGCCGCGCCGCGCGCCGCCGCCTAAACGGACAACCGACACCATCCAACAGGTAAATAACACACATCATCATCACCCGGAAGACGTCTCCTGCTGAACACAGGTCTCCCCCATAAAACGCCAATTTGGACGCTGATCATAGAAAGATTTGCCATGACCACCACGCTTGGCAGGCTCATTCCCTGGTAAATCCTATTACCGTACTATAATTTACCGCGTCATCACTTACCATCAGGTGAGACAGTGGTCAAACGCTATGTAAAAAAAATTGTAAAAAAAACCCTACATTATTATTTTCCTATCCATTAAGATTCTCGGGTCTAGCTCGAACATTTGAGACGCATTGGTGCTCTGGCGCAAGGGCCCTGTCATATTTAGTCACAGTCACAGTTGACAGTTATAGCAAAATATACAGATAGTACAGTTATAGTAATTGTTATAATGTTGTTGTTATTTTTATATTCAATAAAAATAACAACAACAACAATAACAATAACAACAACAACAATAACTACAACAATAATAACAATAATAACTGTAGTATCTGTATATTTTGGTGTGCAAATAATACTTATTATAAATAAATACTGTAGCTAGTGAAATTACTGGGCAAATGAGACTTTATGATCTGATCACTCAGTCTAGTAATCTGATTACTAGACTGTGTGATGTCTCAGGATGACGTGCGCAGTGCAGTGTCACGTGAAACTTTATTGTCTTAAAGTTCCGAGTGACACTGCAACTGTTATGGGCGGCTGTGTTGCTTAACATCAGGTGAACGATTAGATTGTCGCATCATTCAATCGCAAAAAAAAAACATATTATTCTATTCTATAACACGGTCAAACCATTCGTGGACTTGGCGTTGATGGCATCGCTTTTCAGCGAGCTCCAGAGACCAGGTGACGGTGTTTTACGTAATATGTTTGTCTTATTTTTGGCATATTATGAAACTTACATGTGTAATATAAAGATTTAAAAAAATCTGGGCTATTGTGGTGAACTTTTGATGGATTATGATAATGGCCAGTTTCGTCTCATCATATCAAAATGTTTGGGGCAGATGATGACTTGTATTATTAATGAATTAATTAATAATATTAGTATAACAGGACGTGAGCGTAGAGTGCAAGCATGCCGTGTGTCCGCAGGCGTGCGTGGGCGCGACGAACCACGAGCGGACGGGCGCGGCCGCGCAGACGCCCATATACTACTCCTACTTCGAGCGGCTGCCGGCCGACGCTCTCTCGGACGAGGAGCGAGACCACAAGTATGTACCTGTCTCTCTTACACGCAACGTAATGCTTACTTCCAGCCGCCCGATGTAACTCTTTTCTTCTTCTTGTAGTGTATAAACATGCCCGACCTACATAGTTTATCCGACGTAGCATAAGTTAGTAATAAGCTAGAGTAGTCATCATGTAGAAGGCGAGCAATACACTTGTGCACCGCAACACCATCTTTCATTGCCAACATCACCTACCATAGGAGTTCACATCTGTTCGTTCACCCAGAAGCTGCAACCGTTACATTCTCTTGGGGATTCCCCAGAGACTCGCCTGGCTCAAACGGTCTTGCGGTGACCTAGTTTTGTGGTGAAGCCTTTCTACCGAGGCCAACTCTCTCAAAAGGAATTCTAGTACTGCCTTTCAGCCGCCCGACTCTCTTTACTTTTTCTTCTCTTGGGGCTTCCCAAGAGTCTTGCCTGCCTCTACGGTCAGTCAGACAGTGTGGTGACGATGACTTGCGGTGAAAACGGAAATTTTCAAGGGAAATTTTATTAATACATGTTGAAATGTTTCCATTTCATTTTAAGCTGCATGGTTTATACGAAGATGTTTTAGTTATTAAAAATTCATGGTTCATGGTTTTTGAAAGGTTTCAAGGAGAACTACAAGTTAGAAAATCCTATCCTATCCTATATTAATATTATAAATGCGCATGTTTGTTACCTGCTATCTCGGTAACTACTAAACCGATTTAGATAAAATCTGGAATATGAATTGTTTAGGTTCTGGAACAACACATAGCAAATTTTTACCACGGCTGAAACCGCGGGCGCTACTAGTTAAAGTTATAGAACGAAGAATGTCCATTCGCAGATACTACCTAGAAGAAGCGACGCGTCTCCGCGAATCGGCGGAGAGAGAACAGGAGCCGCTCACACGAGTGATGCTTTACCTCGAGTCGGTACTGTGCTTCGTTCTCACCGGGCGAGTGCTGGAACTCGAACTGGATACAAAAGGAGCGTTCACAATATATCGCGAGACCATAGAGTACATCAAGCTGATACACTCGCGCCCGCAACGGTTTCGCGCCAGTCCGCACGATACATTCAACAAGCTTGATATTCTGGGGTGAGCAACCTTTTTCTATTTTGGTTTTTATGTTTTTACACCCAATTATGGTTAATAGAACTTGTCAATTCCTTATTCGAAAGATTTATAGTTATAGCAATACCGTAGCGATGGTATTCCATACACATAAACAGCCGCAAGATGTCCACTACTGAACATAGGCCTCTATTCAATGGGGTGTTTTTATTACTGCTGTCGTGAATTTAGGTTTCTATTTTCATCATGAAGTTGGGTAAATTGTTTGCAAGTTGGCAATATTGACTGGCACGTGATTGGACGGGGACGTGAGTCTGACATTTGGGAAAGAAAACGATCATTGTCTTATCCCCGATTTCTCGCACGTTTGTTAAAGTTAAACTTATGTCAACTTAAAAATACTGAAAGCTCATTGGTTGACGTCAGCCGACGATCAACATGCAACCAATGAGTGTTCCGTATTTTTAAATTTGAAATGAGTTGAACTTTAACAAACGTACGAGAAACCGGGGGTTACACTTTAGACTTTGGTTTCAAAAGAACCAAAAACCCGGTTTTTGTTTTGGATAAACTAGGATGTATAATTGAAGAATGAAAAATAAACAGTAGTTTTAAGAGGTGCTCCTGGTTTTAATTAAATGTAATCACTAATTAAAACGAGGTTTAAGCAACCATAAAGTTTATTCTTTACTCAGATTGGAACTCCCATGCGGAATCATAAATACGCTATGCAAATTATGAGAAACTAAGTATAAATATGCGTTATTAATTACAGGCTTCGGGTGCAAGCTCTACTGTACCTGCGAATGTTCAAAATGTACAACCGTGAAGTGAAGGAATACAACAAGATCGTTCACGAGTACCAACAAAAAGTGAGTCCGTTTCCATGCAGTATAGTGTTGTTACTGACTTTTAACTTGATTTTAAGTTTTTTTTTGCGATAGATAGATAAACTGTTTATTGAAACACCACATCACAAATAATTAAAAGCCAAGTGAACAAACTTAACCAAAGTGTATCAATGGGCGGTCTTATCGCATTTTTGTGCTGTTTGTGTATTTACAAAATAATTTAAAAGTAAAGTATAAATGCTAGAAAATTTTGAAAAAGACTTAAGCTTACGGTTTTTTCGTTGGCAGTGTAGCATTTGATCACGCATAATTTCATCCCACGAGCTCCGCAAAACAGTAAACCAAAAAAAGAATTATTCACATTGATGTTATATCCCCCAGGTGGTATCTCAGCCCGCATGCGCGGAGTCAGCGTCCCCACTCTCCCCGACGCCCTCCCCCGCGGGGTCGGTCGGCTCGGTCGGCTCGGGGGCCTCCGCGTCCTCCGGCTACTGCAGCCTGGTCCACTCCGTGCCTGCGCATGCGCACCAGGCGCTACTGCTGCTCACCAAGTACTACGCGTTCTTGTACGTCGCGCACGATCTGTGGGAGCGAGCGGACGGATTGTGCCGGCTGAAGGCTAACCAGGGTACGTATATTTATTACAGTTAGTTTTGTTTGTTTGTATGTATGTTTGGGTCAAATCTCGTCATTCTAAATCCAATATGGCGCAGGACCCAAAATGGCGGACAAGTAATTTTTTTGTGAACGCCCATGATATGGGTATCAAATAAAAGGGTTTGCTGAGAGAAATACGAATAATATATTATAACTTCACTCTAAATCCAATATGGCGAACCACCTAAGATGGCGAACCACCCAAGATGGCGGGCCTAGTTATTTTTACGCACTCCTATAAAAATATGGGTTGGGAAAATTAAAGGGGTTACTGAGTAGGTTACGTTAGTACTTATCTAACCAAGTCTCTGCATGTGTTCAACATCTAATCCAGCCATTCTCAACCCCCAGATCTATTCATCGCTGTGGACCGCAAGTGCGGGCCGCTGTCACTTTCGTCCACGTTCCGTCATCTAGTGCAATACGTCCGGTTTGCCATCTCACTACTCAAGAGTGCGCCTCGCGAGTGACCCTTGATGAGTGACCCTCGTGAGTGATCCTCGTGAGTGACCCTCGTGAGTGACTCTCGTGAGTGATCCTCGTGAGTGATTCTCGTCGAGACTCCCGCCACTATAAGGTAGAAACACCTTAGGCGCCGAGCTTCAATTTCTGTCTACCCGCAAATCTAAGTACCTGCGTACGAAAAGTTGTAATCGATGACGTCATCCATGGTAGACGAAGCTCCGGTTTTTCTACCCTAGTTTAACTAGCGTATTGTTGTTGGCAAATGTCAATGTCAAATTGACAGCGCGGTAGTTTATCTGGCCTGTTAGTGACGGTGGAATAAAGACGGTGATCTAAGCGGCCGAAAGTTGTAGTACTTCGTAAATTTTGTGCCTCATTTAACAGTCTAACGGGTGAACGAATCCCCGATTTCAATTTTTTTTTGCGATACGTTTGTTACTCTGTATATGATCCAGTTTGTCGTATTCGCCGATTTTAAAACTTGACTAAAACAAGTAATAACGTTACTAAACTGCCAAAAGCTAGAATATTCTTTTGATCATGGTATTATTGTGTTAGTCAAGTGTCACAAATATGAAAATCGCAGGTGATAGGTGTTCAGAAACGCCCTAATGTTACCATCCCCCTAAGTAACGCTTCCACCGTCGGCCGATGAAGTGGCCCGGCAGCGAACCGATACAGACTCTGTCTTCGCATTTCATTCTTCCCAAAATCGATGACCAAAAACGATTGTAAAAATGTAAGAATTTGTAAATAAGCTTCGTTGCCTAGCAACGAGTACGCAAATTTATGTGCTGCGTTCCTTTACATCAGTTTATTTTTTTTATTTGTGAATAAGTATTGAACTAAATATTTTAAAAACTGAAGGCTAAATCATTTACTTTTACATCTCAGTGGGGCCATCGCATTTATTTGACGGTTATAACTCGCCCCAGCAAAGAAACAGAAAAATGTAAGCTGATATATGTATTTCTTTCTCACTCACTATTCGACAAAAATGTTGGGACTAATGTATATTTTTTCCGCTCTTTTTAGAATTGTTTCCATATTGATGTTTGTTATACTTCAACCAATTTACAAATACGATTGATGCATTCATACCCCGTGTTAGCTTTTATCTTTATTTCCAATTTTCAGTTTTTTTTTTTAAGAAGTTAATTTACTTTTTTCACATAACTTCAGATGTAAGCGGCCAAAGGAACGCAGTCGATTGACCCTGTATTTATATTAAGTGATAGACTAATCATATCTTTAATGTTTTCGTTGTAGTAAACTTCCCTGTTATCATGGAACAAGGAGGAGAGAAATGCCAATACCAAAACAGCGTAGATCAAACATATGCCTAAAACTAGATGGCGTTGCAAAATGAGCGGGTTATAAGTTGAGCGCAAATCAGAAATATGCCAAAAAACCGTTTTAAACCTAGATAGCACTGCAAAACGAGCGGGCTATACGAGTAGCTACGGTGGGCTAGGTTTAAAACCGATATTTTGTCATATTTCTGATCTGCGCTCAACTTATAACCCGCTCAATTTGCAACGCCATCTAGTTTTTGGCATATTTTTGTGCTACGCTGTTTTCTTGGTGTATTGGCATTTCTTGCTCCTTGTTCCATGCTATTATACAACGTTTCTTACTACGGGAACACATAATACGAATTGATCGTTTTAAGTGTAAATGGGAACTATACGACAAAACTTTGATCGCACGCGGGCCAATCGAGAACATATAGTATCTCTACATGTAAGGGATCATTGTAGTACTTCGCGATAATTAATTTCCTTTATATTCGTGTATGGTTTGAAAATTGAATGATTTATTCTTATTGATTAAATTAATAATAGTTTAGTTTTGTGATCGACTTCAATTTAATATAAAATGTTGTGCGGTTTGAGGCAAGCGATGAAATTAATCAAATTAAATGATCAAAATGTTCCTGATGAAATCGTAGAACTGGTTGCGTTCTTGCCTCGATGTGTATGCGTGTAACCTTCAAATATGTTCCTACTGATTACATTGACTTGATTACTTACAGAACAAGTTACTGAGCAAATTTTTAACTAAGAAGAAATAGAAAGTTTTTTCTTGATAACATATCAAATGATTTGGACAAGTGGAATGTACATGATTTACGACTTGAGATTTACACCCGTTCTGTACAAGTTTGTGATGCTCAGGAGTTGAAACGCGATCAACAGGTGATGGATCTCTGGTTTTAAAGTGTTTTGTGAAATATTTTGGAGTGACAATAATAGCCCTGGTAGAGGAACGCTAGATTCGTTTGTGTATTATTGTAAAATCAAAAGGTCGAAGGCAAATAAATAGTTAAATCGAAATCGATTACTCTTAAATCAATTTTAAACGTAAAATAATTATAATTAAATCGTATAGAACAAATGATCGACTATTCAATTTAATTTCATAATAATAATAAAGTTCAAATATTTTTTAATTAATCTTTTAAAAGAGTACAATTTAAATGACTTGAATCAAAACAGTAACAACAAATTCGCCGTAACACCAATAAAAATATTAAAATATCTATTTCTCTCGGTTGTTTATCAAATTTATGTTGTGATTGTATATACATAATATAATTATATTATACATTTTGTAATGAATATACATGTTAGTGCCAGATAGGTTTTTGTATGAACATTTATAGTAAGTGTAGAGACGCGGCGAGCGACGGGGCGCGTGCGCTTGCGCAGACACAAACATAACACAAACTGTGCGTTGTTGATAAGGAACGACAAGAGATGCCTTGTACATAGTATATTATAAGAAATGTGTAGTTTTCATTCTATATTTTAATTTATATGTAAACTATATTTATAGATAGATAAGCGGACAAGGATTAACATAATAAAGTATGCACGTGGAGCGTGATCGTTGAGCGACGAGGCCTGGCGAATGCCGTGTGACTGAGATGGAATCTTTCCTTTAATTTTATAATAAGACAATTATTTTTAATAAATTGGATATTGTAAATGTGTGTAGATGAGCTTGCAGCGTTCAGTTTATTAGTGTAATTATAGATTAGGCGTCGGAGCGGTCGGTAGAAGCAATAATTCGCGATGGCCGGTGTTATTATTTACCTACGCTAGTTACCTGGTCGGCGGCGAGCCAGCGTGTACCTTCTCTACTTAAATTATATTTATGCGTGCGCAGACGCACATGGAGCCGTACCCGCATGGCTGTAACTCGTGGTGTCCGCCTGCGGATCTCGGTTGGAGTGGAAATGGAGGTTTATATATCCGCTGTTATGATTAAATCTGCGAACGCGATATATTACGTTGTACATAAAATACATGGACAATTATTTAGCTTAATTACTGCCCCTAGGACATCGACATCAAAGACAAATCGGTACTTACCCCGCACAAATATTTATTATGTTTAGTTGTTTAATATTTATTCATTGTGGCAAATGTATTTATTTTGACGTGGAGGGAATACTTAAATTGTAAATTTAATGAACTGTGGCATTGTATTTATGCATTTTACAAAGATCTGGTTACGAATGTGCCTTACGGGATAATATTCTGTCACCCATCCTGGGTTCATGTAAAAACTATTTTTGTTTTACAAATTTTTTTGTAAATGTAAATTTTAGCTAAACATTACAAATGCATCTCGTTCGGAAACTCGCGTCTATTTGTAATTGGTTAACTATTATTTTTGTTATCGTTCTTAGTTCTTAAAATTCTTTATTGGTTTTTTGGTTCTGTTTTGTTGCATATTTTGTTTATTTTTTTTTGCCATTTGTTTGACTTTTTGTCTTCGATAGTGTCATAGAAGGGATCATTGGCATAATTGGATTGTAATATTGCACTCGCATTAATTAGACAGTTAATTTCTTATTAGAGTAATTTATATTAAATAATTTTATAGACAACAATATTATAGGAACGAATCCCGCATAAGGTGATGAGTTCCACCGTTATTGTCAATGTATGTGCTTCTTAAAGAAATTCACATCTTCCTGAACGTGGTTAGTTCTAATTGTAACGTTTACGGACGTTTGAAATTATTCTAAAATCTCAAATTGAGCCCTAAAATTGAGACCAAATTTTTATTGACAAATATAATTATAGAGTAAGTTGAACAAGTTAGCGCTGGTTAATAATTAGGCTATTTTGTTTTTAGGAAATTGTAAAATACTGTTTACCCTTTTTACTAAATAGCATCTTGTGTTGTTAGTATGTATGATAATTTGTTTTTTTTTATTATTATTTTCGCGTTAAGAATTATGTATAAATTTGTTTTCCTCTAATTTTATTATTATTTGTGTAACTATACCTTATGTTATTGATTATAGAATACATTAATTTTTATGTATGGATTATTTTTGTTTTGTTTTTCCTTATTTCCTTTTTTTGTTGTGCGGTATCGTATTCAATGCTTTGTTCTAGGCATTCTGAGAATATGCTCGTTTTTCTTTGGTTACTAATCTAGTAACTGTAACATAAGAAAGTTGTTCTTACAGTTCAAACTCCATTACCTCAGTGACCCACTATGGTTAGGTACCCTAGTACTAAAAACGTATCGTAAAAGCATAAACCTTCCAATTCTATTCAAAATTACAGTTTTGTTAAGTTGTTCGTTAAATAGCATGTATCTACAAGCTACAAGAGCATTTAAAAGTAAATGCAAGTCAATTTAACTATGAACGCCGAGACGACATTGATATAATAGTTTGAAGCCTTCAATTAAAATAGTTGTAAGTGTAAGTCGCGCGGAATCAAGTGCTTTTATATAAGCGATGTGATAAACATGACACCGCCTTTGTCAATTTCTGCCAAACGCAGCTTGTGTTAACACGTAAAACTAACATAAATAACAAATTATCACTCGATAAGACCTGTAAGGATTTGCCTAAGTGGCGATTTCAAAAACATTGTCTAATAAAGCTAAGCAGAGGAAGATGAACATTCAGTTTAAACGAATCTGTTATCTACGTGGAATGGGTAGAAAACAGTCCATAAAACCTGAGACAAGTAGAAAAAAACTAAATTGGTAAAGGGAACTGTTCGGCCCTCGCAGCAGAGTGTGGAAGTGGCGGCAATATACAACATTAATATTTGGAGTAGAGAATAAAAGATAAATAGCAAAACAACTCTGTATATGCTGTAAAGTTTTTCTATTAAAGTGACGTACATAGGCAGGTATCAAAAGTAGGCAGAGAACATAAATTATTTTTAATTAAATACTACTATCAAAAAGACTTTACAAACAGGATCCACCTCAGCCGTAAGCCCCGTAACCTGTAAAGCCACGTTACAGCTCACATTATTTGTGCGTGCGTCGTAATTCAGAAACAATGGACAATCAACATGGGAAAGTGCCTACTGTAAACATATTAGCATACGTATTTTTTGCAGTAGCAACCTAGCAATACGTAAATACGTATTGCTAGGTTGCTATTACATAAATATATGCTCAGGTACAGTCAGGTCAGGGGGCGTACTGTGAGCTCTTAGCGCGATTCAAAACAGAGCCTATTTTGGATCGCTTTGTTTTTTTTGTATGAGGATTTTGACTAGCGATCCAGTATAGGGTCTGTTTTGAATCGCGCTAAGAGTTCACAGTACGGCCCCTGGTAGGTTCATCATCATCAACAGCCTGAAGACGTCCACTGCTGAACATAGGCCTCCCCCAGAGCACGCCACCTTGAGCGGCTGCTCGCCTCCTGCATCCATCGGCTCCCCGCGGCTTTCACCAGGTCGTCGGTCCACCGAGTGGGGGGCCGGCCTACGCTGCGTCTTCCGGTTCGTGGTCGCCACTCGAGAACCTTTCTTCCCCATCGGTTGTCAGTTCTACGAGCGATGTGGCCTGCCCATTGCCACTTCAACTTACTAACTCTAAGAGCTATATCGGTCACTTTAGTTCTCCTGCGGATCTCCTCGTTCCGGAGCTTATCTCGCAGGGAAACACCGAGCATAGCTCGCTCCATAGCTCGCTGCGCGACTTTGAGCTTACTAATGAGGCCAACAGTAAGAGACCATGTCTCAGTTCCATAAGTCATCACTGGCAACACACACTGATTGAAAACTTTCGTTTTCAGGCTCTGCGGTATTTTGGACGAAAAGATAGGACGAAGCTTCCCGAACGCTGCCCAGCCGAGTTGGATTCTTCGCGCCACCTCTTTGTCGAAGTTGGACCTACCTAATTGGACAATCTGTCCTAGGTAGACATACTTGTCGACAACTTCGAGAGTATCGTTCCCAACAATTACCGGTATAGGTGGAACATGAGCATTAGACATGATCTTTGTCTTGTCCATATTCATCTTAAGACCAACCTGCTGGGAGACTCTACTGAGGTCGTTGAGCATGGTGCTAAGGTCCTCGAGCGATTCCGCCATTATGACTATATCATCGGCAAAACGAAGGTTAGTGATGTACTCGCCATTTATGTTGATGCCAGATCTTTTCCACTCCAAGAGCTTGAAAACATCCTCCAATGCGTTTGTGAACAGTTTCGGAGAAATAACGTCTCCCTGTCTCACGCCTCTTTGCAATGGAATTTGTTCCGTACTCGGACTATAGTCGGACTGACATAGTGGCCTTACTGTACAAACACTTCAAAACTTCGATATACCTATAGTCAATTTGGCATCGCTGCAAGGACTGCAGCACCGCCCAAGTCTCGATTGAATCGAAGGCTTTCTCATAGTCCACAAACGCTAGGCATAACGGCCGATTATACTCTTCGGTCTTCTGTATAATCTGGCGCAGCGTATGGATGTGGTCTATGGTGCTAAAGCCTTTTCGGAAACCGGCTTGTTCGGGAGGCTGGAATTCATCAAACCTGCGTGCGAGACGATTCGTAATGACTCTCGAAAACAGCTTATACACATGACTCAAGAGCGAGATGGGCCTATAGTTCTTCAATAAGGTGTTATCGCCTTTTTTGAAGAAGAGCACCACCACGCTCTTGTGCCATGCCTCTGGCGTTATACCTTCAAGGATGACAGAATTAAATAACTTCTGGAGGACTAAAAGTACCGGTCTACCACCCGCTCTCAGAAGTTCGGTCGTAATTCCATCTTCACCTGGTGCCTTGTTGTTTTTAAGCTGTTTGAGGGCCATTCTAATCTCGTACAGGCTGACGTCCGGGATATCTTCGGTATAGTGTCGGACTAACTTGGCTCTGATGTCCTGAGCTGTGTTAGTAGCGGGCTTACGTGTCGAGGTGTATAACTGTCCATAGAAGTTCTCGATCTCTCTCAGAATCTCAGGCTTGGATGAAATGACGCTACCATTTTCGGTCTTCAGTTTTGTCATTTGGTGTTGCCCAATAGACGAATCCTTTGCGAACACTTTAGAGCCTTGGTTCCGCTCAATTGCGGCCTCAATACGTGAAGTACTAAGAGCACGCAAGTCGTGTCGCAAGGAACTCCAGATTCGTCTATTGAGTTCACCGTAGGCTGACATATCAACTGAAGACTGCAGCTTCATTTCGCTCCGGTCGGCCATTAGCTCAAGAGTTTTTTCTGAGAGCTTTTGAGTCTTCTTTCGGCGTTGGGTCTTAAAGAATTTCGATCCAACAGCTTGGACAGTTTCCACCAACCCGTCGTTTAGCTCGTCCACTGTGTTACAGTCGGCTAGGCACTGGAAGCGATTTTGGAGTTCCAGCTGAAAGCCTTCGGGGTTTTGGATTTGGACAGGATTTGGACGGAGCGTAGACTTCACCAGACGTGACCTTTCGAGCTTAACATTGATATTCAATGTGCCTCTAACAATACGGTGATCGCTACCGGTTTTCACCTTGCTGATCACAGAGACATCATCGAATATGTGCTTCTTGGTCGTCATGATGAAGTCTATCTCATTTTTAGTGGAACCGTCGGGACTTATCCACGTCCACTTCCTGGATGGCCGCTTCTCGTAGAAGGAGTTCATCATAAAGAGTCCCTCCTTCTCCATGAAGTCAGCCAGCCTCTGTCCTCGAGGGTTCCGCTGCCCGTATCCAAATGGCCCCACTCTCAGCTCATCGCTATTCCTTGTGCCCAACTTCGCATTGAAGTCTCCCATCACAACGGTGAAGTATGTTTCGGAAGTATGCATGGCTTCGGATATGTCCTCATACATAGCTTCTACTTCATCGTCTGAGTGTGCCGATGTCGGCGCGTATACCTGTATAACCTTCAACGAATACCGTTTGGTTATTCGGAGTACCAGGTACGCTACCCTGGCCGACACACTGTCGACTTTGACCACGTTGTTGACGAGAGACTTGCGGACGAGAAACCCGACACCCCCTTGGGAGAGTTGGTCTCCCTCCCGGTAGAAGAATAAGTTACCGGAATTTAGGATTATCGTGTCCTGTCCCTGTCTTCGGACTTCTGACAATCCCATTACATCCCAGCGTAACTTACCCATCTCCGCCTCTAGCTCGACCATCCTTTCGTCAGCCTTCAGTGTGCGCACGTTATGTGTTGCCAGGGCCAGGGGTCGTCGTTGGGGTTGGTAGCCGGGCGTCTGCCGGGGATTCTTCGCACCCCTTGCCCTGCCGTTACCGTGGCCGCTACCGTAGCCACGGGATAGCAGAGCTGCCGGGGACTGGGGGCCGTTTTTATTTGTGCTTGTCATTAGGGGGGGGGGTTTGCCATAACCACCACGCTTGGCAGGCGGCTTGGTGATCGCAGTAGGTGAAGATTGATTGCCACCAAGACCGAGGGGAACGCTGCGACCCATTCCCTGGATATTCCCTTAGCCGCCTTCTACGGCACCCACGGGAAGAGATGGGGTGGTCCTATTCGTAACCGGGACCACACGGGGCCGTAACCGGGACCTGGTAGGTTATATGTTCCTAACTTCCTAAATAAGGATCTTCTAGGTACTGGTAACACCCCTTCGCACGCACAGATATTGTATATCGGTCTGTAGAAGCCTGACATACAGGATGGAATTTAATTCATTAGCTTAAATCGAGTACGTGATAGTACCTACATCATTTATTAATGATTGTTAAAGAGTAAAGAGCAAATGCAAATATTTTTTATTGAAAATTATGAAGATTGCCGCTGCTCCTAGCGTAGGTAGCACGAAAGTTTTATTACCTTATAGGTATCGTCGCTCGTATGACTAAAGGTCCTATCTCATTTTTGTCCATTGTTCAGAAAACGCATTTTAAGGTTTTGACATTTTTATCTTTCAGATAGTTTCGTTCCTCGCAAGTCCAGCATATTTATTTTTATATGCTTTTGTAGATAATTTCAAGTAGGTACTTTAATTACACGTGGAAACTTTTAACCAGTTTGCATTCTAAATACCTGTTTTGATTAATCAAAACAGATGGGTCACTTAGTGAAAACTTTGTTTTATTTAAAATAAGCTGTCTGTTTTTAGTTACGACTTTTTTTAGACTAAGTATGGAAATAAATATACAAAATTTATGTTGTTAATGCTTTATTAGTGTGTTTTTTTTTAGTTAGTTTTAGTAAGTTTAATGCTACAATACTGTATTTAATTCAACACAACACCATAACTTTACCAAGTACCTAACAATAAAAAACTACTTAATCAGCCTCATTTTGAGGTTGCAATAGGTAATTGAATATTATGAAGTTTAATTGTAATAAAAATTAGTTAATTAATCAATTAATAATTAATTATCTTGTGATCCAAAATGTTAAGAGGTACAACGATTAGTCTGATGGATATAGAATTTTGCGTAGACTAACATAGCGGTCCTAACTCAAAACAGCCAAAAAGTGAGATAGGACCTTTAGTCATACGAGCGACGATATGTGATTGACAAAACAGTACTTATTTTAACTTAATTTTGTACTGTAGCAATTGATTAAGTTATCCCATTTTTTGGAGTTATTATCAATACCACATCGATGCGTTAGATTTCATAAATTTTGGCCCACTCGTAACCGGTGCCAGGAGTAGTTTTAAAGGACGCTAATGAATTCAATTACACCCAGTATAAGGGCGCAATCAACACTAAAGGCAGAACTATCAGATAGTTTCACTTTAATATCGCCTTATTAAGCACCAACGCAAACGACTGTCAGTAGTAGTAGGTACATACATTAAATACCTCATATGGATTCAGTACAGTTTGGATTTAGTAGTTAGATCTGAATCTCTTGGAATATAACCGAGAAAGTCGATGTTAAAGATTTGAATATTGTAGGTACCAGTACATTCTTCCCTATAGGTACTTATTACCTAATGAGCATAGAGTATAGAAACAGCGTTACTTTGATTCAAAATTATTCAGAGTATAGAATTTGAATATAATATATGGGCTACAGCCCGTACATACCTAGCCATTCAATAGTATTTTTGATACTTCTATATAATTTATATTTGTAATTAACTCAATGTGGGTAATATTTCGAAAAGTTTTTCGTTGCTCGTTGAATGTGTTTTCGTTAATTAATCTTAAGGACTTTAATGCTTAAAAGTAGGTAAAAACTGAAGGTAATTTTAGAAGATAGATCCTCAAAGTAACCACTACCAACTGTATACCGATTTAATTAGGGATTGCAATCCGGTGTCATTTTCAATCCGGCCGGATCCGGTCGAATCTCTGTCGATCCGGCCGGATCCGGCCGAAATGATTAAATCAGGTTAGTTTTCCCTTTTCGTTCCAGAAAGGACTGTTTAATTTTTTTTTTTTTTTTTTATGTGATTGAATGACGTGACGAGCTAGTCGTTCACCTGATGTTAAGTGACACTTATAAACAGTATTACATATTTGGCTATGTTACACTCACTTGGTTATTGAGACAACCAAGTGAGTGTAACATAGCCAAATATGTATATAAATATGTCCAACTACTATGTGTATCAACTTTATTTCCGATGTTATAATTAAACAAACCATTAAAAATTTACCACAGTGTAACTATAGTCAAATTTTAACGTAATGTTCAGGATTCCAGTTTTCACAGTTATTTCAATTTTAGTACACATTATTAAATCTAGCAATTTTCTATTAGTTTTACGGTCATAATTACGACTTTAATTTTATGCTGAGTCAGGACCTTTATCATGGCGACACGCAAATTTATATTTTGTATTTATCTATTTGTGGGGATTTTTAAAAAAAGTATCAAATTTTCATGTTGTAAAAATGTAATGTGTGATGTCTTGAATAAATGTGGTTTCTTTCTTTCTTCTTAGCATAATCAACTTTAGTTAATCTACTGAAATTCACAATAATTAGGTATTTGAACATGTGCCTGAGCACGCTAACAAGTGTCGTTCTTATGACAGACATCATGATGAATCTATCTAATGAATGGCACAATCATCACAAAAATGATTTTATAACTTCATCAACTCAGCTAAGATGAAGTTTAATCATCTTACGCACCGATATTATGCATTTAAAGTAACCTATACTCATGTAGCAGTGCGATTATTTGACCAAAAATTGGCATCCCGGATCCGGTGACCGGATCCGGTGGATTGGTGCCGGATCCGGTAGACGTAACATGATGCCGGATCCGCCGGATTAGCGGATCCGGTTTTCCGGATTGCAATCCCTAGATTTAATATAATGCTTAAAATAGGTACAGCATAAGAGTCAAAAGAAATGGCACCTGACAAGCTATCACATAAAACCAGCCACCTTTCCAGACACGGACTTAAGACAAATGTTTTATATCATTTGCTTTCTTAAATCAAATATACATGCCTACAGTCCTCAAATATACATGCCTACAGTCCCTATGAAATAAAGTGTCCCCGCGCCAATGCTTACTTATACAGATATATATCTACCTGTCCAGCTAATATAAAATACGTATTTAAGTAACTTTGCCACATAAACATTGCTATTTTTAGTGCCTTTTATGATGTTATTCGAAACTGTATTGAATCCATAGAACACCTCTAAACACCAACAAGATTTATTAATTAATGAATAGGTAATAGCTAAAAATTGATAATCGCTGGATGTCGCTGCAAGCTCTAACCTTTAAAATGGACGAGGTGCACAATTATGGCCAAAACGAATGCATTCTAATTATATATAACTAAAATTATCATAAGATTTATAAGTACCTGCAATGTGCCATTCATTCAGCAATCAGTTTTATTTTTGTATATAAATCATTTTTTTTGTATAATACGATATGTGCATTACAAGAAGGTATAATACCTTTGTTTGTCTGTCACTAGCCTTCAGGTGGCCTAAAAATCACTCAGAACTAGCATGAGCTAAAAAATTCGACATAATTATCATTATTACATCTTCTCTCGCGTTTGAACAATGAAAACACAAGAAATGTTTTATGACGTGATCAGCGTGACCTTTCATTGGTCAAAACGCTTTCTCGAGGAGGATTCAGCATTTCCCCTTGATTGATAAGTCAGGTTGCCGTCTGTTGAACCTTAATTAGTACCCAAAAACAACGCATTGGGACTGTCTAATGTCTATAGACATAACACTGTTTAGTTTAGCTTTAACCTACACCACACTTGGCCAGAATTGTGTACCTGTTTGGTCTACGAATATGATCAATGCAAAAATCATGTAGTCTTGAATAGCCGCGCGCTGTTGTATACGATAGAAATAATAAATCAGCAAATATATTGTTATGTAGAGAGAATAAATGCATAAATTTAAGAATAAGAATAATTGAAGAAAATAGTGCTTATTAATATCTAACAATTTTTGTATCAATAAATTACTCTAGTCAAGACTCAAGATAAAATTGGCTAGAAGACTGGCCGCTTGAAATCGCCACAAAACCAAGTCAAATGTAGGCGATAAGCCTACTCGACAACCTTCGGACCACCCGTTGTGGTAGGTGCCATAAAGAACACCATAAGCACGACCCGAACAATTATTCAAAAAGTTTTATATGAACGTTACACCTCAAATTGCGCAAATGAAGAAACATCATATCAATCGAGACACCGGCCCCAGTAAAGAGAGCGATGCAGCACTGTGTGGGCGCATTTTGAGTGTGTAGCATTCATCTTGCAACACTTTTATCTTCAATTATATCAAAGATGCCATCATGTTCACGTGTAAATATTTAACCGGAATCATAGTTATACTAAGCTTTAAATTTATTCGAGATGACAGCATTCACGATAGCATAAGATTATAAATAACTAATTAAAAACTGCTATTGTTAAATGTTGATAGATATAGCCTGGCCCTCTGTTTCACTACCTCTAAATCTGTTAAAGGGTGATTGTATAGTAAAAATAAGTAGTTTTGTATGATATTGTTAGGTGGTTTAGAGTATTGAAACAGTACGGGCAACACCACGCAGCATTTGACCACCGTACATTATTGTAGCTAACTGACAACGATCATAAATATTATGAAGTTTTTTGATGATCAACACACTTATTTATAAACGTTATTTAGTTTTAATCAATGTTTATAATCGCTCCGTCTCGTTTTCGCTCCTGATATTTTCTATCAGCGAGAATTCGACAGGACGTTTTAAGGATTGAATTGAATAACATTTATAAATAAGATGTCAAAGTTACATTGTTATAATACAAGCAATAATTCAATAACTTTATAGCTATAATATCGTTAAAGTTTGCCTTTATAAACTGCAATGCCGTTAGTCCATCTAAGGCCCGTATACTAAAAATATGGTCAGACGTCGATCGGTGCTCCAGTCGAGATTTAATTCACAAATTGATCATTTTGTGAATGAAACCTCATCTCGAGCACCGCTTTATGCCTAAACATAGTACTGTAATACGAAGAGCAAAATAGTCCATTCACGAATACTACCGCGGCAGTATGCGTGAATGGACTATTTTGGCCCACCACCCGATATTGCATTAATATATTATTCATGGCCTTGCAAATACCTAACATAGTAGATCACAATTTATTGTAATAGACACCATATTTACCGTTTTGATTAGTATAGTCACAGATTTTGTAAGTGTAACCAAATGAGAGGCCCAAATATGAAGAGCGCTTGATCAAAACTTTGACAGACCTCAACTATTAGTGCTTTTAACTGTTGATCAGGCACTTTTCAATAAATCGGTCAATTAATCGATTACCTTTCCTTTACTAAGTGGTTACACTTGCAAGTGTATATTCTAAACTATAGACCCAATTCTAAAGTAATAATGCTTAAAATAAAGTCGCATAGTAATTTTACATTAATATTTTATTGTATACAATATTTTTGACTTTTGCATTATTGCCGGTTTAGGTGTGTTTTTGAAGCTACGTCGTGATAGCTGTTTGTTACAATAGTTCCGGGACGGTCGATACTTTAATTTCGCCGCGAAGCGTCTATGGGAGGGGAATTTAATTCTTTTAATTTATAGTTGAATAAAGTTCAAATGGGAAATTTAAATTGTGCCTTAGTGACAATTTCCAGACATTCGGGAAATCTCGAACTCGAGACGCGGTCGGAGGTATGTAACGTTGTTTCCGTTTGAAAACGACTCGGAAGTATTAACTTCGCAGTATTTCAGATGCACTGTATACTTATGCACGTGTTGTATAGAACTACCAAATCGTTAACTGAGAACCCCTTCTGAGTTATATTATAATTGAACTTATAATGCAATAATGTTAACAATATTTTGTTTATTGGATGTTGTGATTGAATATTGATTATATTTACATTATATTATACGTAGAGCGGTATCTATATGTCGTAGCAATAATTTAAGTGTGGCAATAAGGTCTAGTGCATTTGCTTTTGTGTCGTTACGATTCAGAATGTATTTATATAGAGTACCCTGGGAGACGTCGCTGTACACTGCTTACTACTAAACTACGTAAAATAAGTTCAAATTCTTGAAGTATATAAAGTATATATTTTATAATATTTCAATCGAAACTCATTAGTTACTTAGAATATGTATGTCGGGTCGGTGTTCACGTTACTTGTATCGCACGCAAGATACGCTGAACGCTTATCGAGTTCTCACCACTTCTCGTGACTTGCGTCACTTTAGTTTCGCTATGAATGCCGAAGTTGTAGTATCTGCTACCAATATTGTTACCGTTATTTCATATCTTCCATATTGTTTAGGGTTATTTGTTATGGTCTACATAAATCTTCCTATTTTAGCTTTGGTACGTGTCATAGAGCAGAATTAGTGAGTGACAGAAACATCAATTTCGGCATTGTTATCCTAAATTATGAGTTGGTCTTTCCTTGTCTCTTGTGTTACCTCAGTACTTAGAGTATAGACTAATAGCTAATTACTATATTTTTGTTACTTTCCTTACCACTGACGTAGCGATACGTATGAGCAGTACAAATATAATATCGTTTTGATCTCTCTTTGATTTAGTCTATACTCTAAGCCTCAGTACCTAGCTAAGTCAAAGTGCCAAGAGTCAAATGCTATCCTCTTCTAAGTGCAATTTATCTTCTCAATTATATCTACATATAAAAGATAATATCCGCGCATAAAAATCTAAACACCAATTCTATGTCATCTCGCTTAGCCAAACTTATAGTGGGGTACTTGTTTTTTTTAAATGTTCGTTTTACTTTTGAATCAAATTTTTATAAATACTAAATATTGATACATAATTAATACTATTCATTGCATGTGTCACATTCTTTATTATTTATTTGCAGCCTTTTGTCTTTAATTTAAAAGTATCCCACTAATCAAAAGTGAGAACTAGTGTACTTGTAAACGAACGTTGTAAAGATAATATAGCATTAAAAATATTCTAAATTATGTTTTGTAGTGGATATTTTATTCTCTATATTTAATTCCATTGAAAACTGTCTTCGTGAGAGTACAAGTAGACATTTGTGAGAGGTTGTATTGCTTTGGGTCGTCGTATATTATATACATCCGTTGCAATACAACGAATCGATATAGCACAGCGAGTTGGTCGCAACAACGCGTTAGTTATCGATAAGACGTCGGGCCTTCGCTGTAAGATAATTACCGGGTGTAGCCGAACGTTACGATTTAATTTATCGAGTAGAAACGTGTATAAAATAAGGGACAAACAAGTTATAGTATAAATTGTTTACCAAACGCCCGTCGTCGGGCGCTAGACGAAAATATTATTTTTCTTAGATCACAGTATATTGATGATAAAATGGTAAAGTATAGAAGTATGCGTGCGGCGGCAATGCGGGTTGGGACGCGGCGTCGATGTTAAAAAAGATATTTTTTTACTGCGGCCCGACCGCGTGGCCGGCGCCACACATATTTGTTATGTTTAAGAGGAAATATCTATTGTCTAATCCGAGGTTTAACTACCAACACTTTTTTATATTACAATAATTATAGAAATTATTATTGAACCTGTTGTTTTCTTTCTAACACCAATGTAGAGCATTTATAATCGAATATGGTTTCGCAGCATTTTCCTAGCAGAGGCCTATAAAAATAGTCTAACAAGGCGTTTATTTTGTATTTATAAATTGATTGTCTTATGTAATTGAATGACGTGATGAACTAGTCGTTTGCCTGATGTTAAGCGTCACGGCTGCCCATAACAGATTGCAGTATCACTCGGAATTCTAAATTAATATAGCTTTGCGTGACACTGCGGTATATTCCCAGTTGCCCCGACATGGATCGCCCCCGGGTGGCAATCGGGAGCTAAATTCCCAGTTGCCGCCCGGTGGAGACTGGGAAGCTGGGAAGATATTGCCCCCGCTACATTCGCTGTTTTATTACGTCAATCATTTAAAAAATTGAGTAACTTTAAACACCACCACACCCACACACACACACACACACCCACACCCCCACACACACCCACACCCACACACACACACACACACACACACACACACACACACACCACACCACATTAATAGTAACTTGCGCAGTCAGAGTTATGAGTATCCTAAGAGAGAAAATGTTCCTCCTACGCCTACGCACATCAACAATAAATATATTACCTACATAAAATATTTCTGTAGCTATCAGGTAAAGGTACAGGAAAAGGTAATAAAATGAAAGACTTACGGGTAGATTTAACAAAGTGTATTAACATCTAGTTCCTGACATGCTTCTTTTTCTTCTTCTTCTTTGTGTTGTGTGCTTCGATCAGGTCCTCGATCTCTTTGCTGTCCTCGCCGAGACGCTTCACACCGCTGGAACATACATAAAAGTTGGTATGAGAGAACGATTATTTGAACCCATTAAGAAGAGAAGAGAGAGAAGAGAGTGTAACCCCCTCTTGCTCATCCAGAAAGCGCCAACGTTTTCCTACCCCTAAATGTTTCCCGATTTCGACGATTTTCTGTCTACGCGGAAAACCATGCTAATACGTCTACCTTTTTTGAGTTTTCGCAATATCTCAGTAGTTATAGCCACTTACCAGTGACGAATTTTATGGGTCAAAATTATGATGAAGAAAATTAGAATACTTACAAAACATATTTTCAAAAATAACTTCAAATCATACAAGCATAGATTATCAAACGATTGATCCCAAAAATAAAAGCTTTTATCAAGATTTAGAGGGTGAAAACCGTTTTCTCCCGGAACGCTAAAATGTAAGTACGGTCACATACGAGCTCTATTGTCTCTACTATCAGAGTTTGAATTGGGGTCCCGAAAGTGGGTAAATCTACTCCCCAAGGTAGACAATGTTTCTTCTACCACTTTCCAAATTAATAGTTTTTCATTGAAGAAATGCCATGTAAAGTTTACGCTCGAAGATAGCCCTAGCGCAGCTGGGTTGTTGAACTTCGTCCTTGACCGAATGCATTTAAATGAGTTTGACGACCTGTATCTGTAATTCGTTTATTTATTTTAGTATCTTCTTAACTCTCGTAGCGTTCGCACGTGCAATTTTGTGAGTGGATTTATTTTTTAGTATGGAGACTATCATGGTCCCAGTCCCCGCCCCCCTTTTGGGATAACATACCAATTCAAACTCACCCTGTATGTGACAAAATTTTCAAAATAGCTAGTACGATCCTCTTAATAGAAAAAAAACGAAACAAACTATTCATTTACTATACAATTATTATAATATATAACATTATTCTGGCCTTACCTTTTCACTGAGACGAGATGTTTCTGCCCCGAAGCAGCGAGCGCCTGTCCCCACTCCATGTCGTCCCCTTTAATCCGATATTGCGCGAGATCCTCGCCCATTAGTCGGGACAACTCCTTGCGTTGCTTGCGATCTAGTTCCTACAATGTTACGATAGGTATAATTAGCACGAAACAAGAAAAATTAAATAAAAACATCTTTTTTTATGAGATGAGTGGCAAACAAGCGGGCGGCCCACCTGATGGTAAGTAGTCACCGCCGCCTGTGGATATCTGCAACACTGAAGGCATTGCCGGTGCGTTGCCTACCCTTAGAGAGCACTCTTTTAACACTTTTCTTGAAGCTCCCCATACTGTTACGGAAATACTTCAGCTGCCCTAGCACGGACGGTAGACACAATTGTATTTCCCCGTCTTATGTCACTTTCTTCATACTTGTTTACTTGTCAAGTGGAGTAAAACAGGGGAAAGACAATTTTGTCTACCGTCCGTGCTAGGGCAGCAGGAGGAAGATCATTCCACATCTTGCAGGTTCGTGGAAGAAACGAGCGCAAGAATCGCGTCGTATGAGATTTCCACGTGTCCACAATATGTGGATGCGCTGTTTCACGTTGCCGAGAAGTTCGATAATACAATCGAGAAAATGGGATGGATATTCCCTTAGCCGTCTGTTACGGAACCCGAGAGAAAAGATGGAGTGGTCCTATTCTCACACCGAGATCTAGGCTCCAAGTAACACACGGTGACAATTTTTTTGCATAGGAGCTTAAAAAAAAGCATTAGTTGCGAAAATATTTTCACTAAATAAATAACGCCCAAGGATTACATACACAGATTCTGGACCCTAACTAGGATTCCGTGTCTAAGGACCCAAGAACTACGAGGACCGTGGTCCCACAACACCCAGAAACAACAAGTATATGCACTTTTTTTTCCCTGTGCACAAATACTTGTCCTGCCCCGGGAATCGAACCCACCGCCTCCGGCCTATGAGCCGACCTGGTCAACTACCATACCACTGAGGCTGTCGAACACTGATACGCGATATTGCATTTTTTTGTGTTCGAAATACTTTTTTTTTTTACTTTCTAGGTACTTTACCAGATTTTAACGATAAACCTATATATTCATTCATATTCATATATATTCAGTTGTTCCTAATCCTCTTCTATTACGTTAGTAGTTGGACAAACACATTACACATTTATATTTTTTATTGTTCTGTGTGTGGGTGTTGTGTGACCATGGTCCTCGTAGTTCCTGGGTCCCTAGATACAGGGAACCCTAGTTAGGCTCCAGGATCTGTGTATGTGATCGTTGGGCGTCATTTATTTATATTAACAAAAAATATTTAAGTATTCTATCAGTTATCTGGCTCCAATAGTACAAGCTATGCTTAGTTTGGGGCTAGATAGCGATGTGTGAAATCTCGAAACATATTTATTTATTTATTCTATTTATCCAAATCAGTTAAACTTTGCATTTTTAAAAGAAACATCACGGGATTACTTAAAGAGAAAGACTCCAAGGACCAAAACCAGAAAACAAACTCATAAATATCTAAAAACAAATTTATTAAGCTTCCAAATAACAAAACAAAGACCAGCAAAAGCACCAACCTTAGCCGCCTTCGACAACTCATCCTGCAAGCTCTGTTTAACAGGTGCCTCTATAGATACGTCATCTGCTGTTTTGTCTTCTATGCCTATTTCTTTAGCGACGGAATCTTCTACAACTGCGTTGAGAGAAGCGTTAATTTTCTTGCACGCCTCGTAGAATTTCGCTAAGATCTGCGAGCCTGGGAGACCTAGCTCGCTTGCTATATCATCTACGTCTTTCATCTGGAAGCCCATTGCTAGGAACACCACCTGAAAATTAAAACTGTATTTTGAACTACATTTGTATTACAAATATAAGACCAATCAGGTGGGCTTATTTGCAACTCATTTCAATAAAAAAAAGATGCAACATATTGGGCTAACGATGGGTTTAAAACCGCGGGGAGCCGATGGATGCAGGAGGCTAGCAGCCACTCAAAGTGGCGCTCTATCGGGAGGCCTCTGTTCAGCAGTGGACGTCTTCAGGCTGTTGATGATGATGATCGGATCAAATCTTGTAACTGCATGTTAAAGCAGTTATCATCAATCGATTGAGATATATACACGTTTAGTTTGGATAAAAATGCATGGTTAACAAATTGCGTCATTCTAAATCTAATATGGCGGACGGCCCAAGATGGTAGACAAGTTATTTTTTGTGCATGCCCATGATACGGGTAACAAATTAAAGCATTTGCTGATAAAAATACGAGTTAAATGAAAATATATCACACTAATATTATAAAGGCGAAAGTTTGTGCGTATGTGTGTATGTTTGTTACTCTTTCACGCTGTAACAGCTGGACGGATTTGGATGAAATTTGGTATGGAGGTAGCTTATATCCTGGATTAAAACATAGGCTACTTTTCATCCCGAAAACAGGAACGGTTCCTGTAGGAACGCGGGTGGAACCGCGGAGCGCTGCTAGTTATATATAAAAAAACTTATCACAAACTTTATTGCATTATTAATAGTCATATTTCGTTAATTTTGGTGTAGTATTTGGCTGTAAAACCTGTTTATTTTGTAGATTGGGAATGCTCCTTCCGATATATCGCAATATTTCAGTGTTTCAGTTTTTGTATTATTTATAGCAATTTTACTCCAAAATTGGAAGGATCTTAGTAAATAAAATGCCTGCTATTTTATTTAATCGGCTATGGGGGCCTATAGGTAAGTTCAATATTTAGTAAATACTACAGTTAACTTGTCGCAAATATTCAAGATCTTAATCATAACAACAGTTTTTCACACACACAATTTCTTAAATTTCTTGTCCCGTTTTTAAACTGTAAAGAAGAGATATATATATCGATTTTATAGCTCATGCTGGTCTACATAAGGGAAAAAATTATAATAGTGACCTGTTGAACCGCGTCCAGTTTGACAGCGATCTTGGCGTGGAACAAGAGATGAGCCAGAGGTTCCAGTAGATCTGTGACCAGCCTATAGTCCGCCTGCTGCCGGCAGTAAGCCTCGAGTCTCGCCAGGTCGTGCCCCGATAGGTGCTGGCTTATCAGATCCTTTGATAACACTGGGGATAACACAGGATATCACAGTTACCGTTTAGAAGGCACAAATGGCTTCTTAGGCCCGTATCAACGACGCTCGGTTATCGATCAGCGCTCAAGTCAAGATTTCATTCATAAATTGATTGATGAATTTGTGAATGAAATATCGGCTTGAACACTTCCCGATTAAGAGTAATTTTCCATTCCAAAATATCTTTACTACAGCAAATTAAACAAATTATACAATTACTAGTGTACAAGTATCCTAGGTAGTATAATGCAATGACTTTAATTACATTTTTCGGGCACATATGCTTATTCAAAAACTTGCAATAGGAAAGTAAATAAAATAATGACAAAAGTAGGCGATGAGACAATAGATAAACCGTTTGACAATAGGTTTAGGTAGGTATGTATGCTTTTTTTTTTTTTTTTTTATGTTATTGAATGACGTGACGAGCTAGTCGTTCAATGCTTTAGTATGAGCATTACATTTATATCATAATTTTTAGGTATAAAAGAAGCCAATGGGGGTAGGCAAGTAAATTAGCCGTCTTGCAACTGTACTTCCCGATTCCCAATTAAGAGTAGTTTTATCTTGAAATTAGGATTTAAAATTACATAAAGACAACTCTAACTATACATAGCCATTTTTGGTAACAATGGACTGCATTTCAAATGACCCCCTGTTTGTATTATTACTAATAGTAAAGGAGGATAAACGAAAAACAACAGATAATACGTAGGATTTTGTATTAATTTACATTCTAATAAAATGGTTAAAATTAAAAATGTTATTTTTGGATATTATGAGGATAAACTAAATTAAGAATTTGTTAGAGGATGAAAGCAAAAATATTAAAGGCATTTGTGTTTTTTATGCGTTGATATCGTATTCCTCCAAATTCATTTTTTATAATTACTTTAGTGTTATATGGGGTACGAAAATCTGATATTTTTATATTATGCTCTTTAGAGGACATTCTGGAAATGGAGTTCGAATCTCAACACTTTGTAAAAAACTAAATGTTGCCCATATTATTAGTTTTTTTTCCTTATATTTTGGCTCTACACATAGTGTATTTAGCCAGTGTCAAGTTTTGTAATTTTTCAGCGTATTATGGAAATTTTCACTTAAAGTCAAGTCATAGTCACAGTCAGAGTAGTCATAGTCTAGTCTAAGTCATAATCCAGTCTAAGGCATGCCCTAGTAAAGTGGTGGCAACTTTACTAGAGGCTTCTATGGAATTTTGGAAGCAACACGAAAAACCACGTTTCACTACATTATATCACTTGGCCACACTCATGCTCGTAATTCAGCACTTAATGCGTAAAACACCACCAATTTTAAACATTAACACTGGAAAAAGTATAAGTTTTGTAAAATAATACAATGCACCGACGTGAACTTTTCCGCGTTCCCGCCAAAACTCTCCATTTTATTAGTTACATGTTAAAAAAAAAACACATCAAAACATTGTCTAACTAGCGGCCCTATGAGCTGTTGACTTTGCGAGTCTGTTTTAGCATATAGTTTAGAACTGAAAAACTATTGTTTACGCTTTCAAAGCTATTAGCATTTTGACTAATTTCCAAACACTGAGTACACATAAAACCAAATTCACTAGAATCGGTTGAGAAATGAAATCTGTAAAGGAGACAGCACATGGAACATCCTTTTTGCCGAAGCAGATACAGCGCTAGCCCAGACAATTAATTAATTTTGCATAGATACACAAAATATAATAAATTAATAATATCAATTAAAATTACATTTACATATCTAAAATATTGTTTATTAATGTAATACCTAAATATGTACTATGTAATTTAATATTTTTTATCGAAATATCGGCAACTCGAAACAAATAAAGTACTTGCTAAATATCCCATAAATAAACAATATTTTAGATATATTTGCATAGTCTGTGGTACTAACCAGGTTTGTCGCATTTCACGTGATCATTGAGTAGCGTGGATATAGCGAGCGCGGCGGGCAAGCGACGCAGGGTGCGCGACATTAGTCTCGAGAGACGTCGCCTGAAGTCTCCGCTATACGCAGACAGCCACGAACATTCGCGCAGCGCTCGCAGCATTATGCACGAATGTTCGCCGGTAAGCTCGTTCGGCTTTTGGCTGGAGAATTTGAGGTACGGTGGTTAGGATTAAGTTTAGTTATTTTAACCCCCGACGACGGAAATCGTGGTTTGTTGTAGTGTAGATTCTAATTACGTAACTCGCAACAAGTTTGCAACAGGTGTAAATTTCGCAATCATTGCTGTCAAACGTCACTTTGGCAGTGCAGAAAGCGATCAAGCGCTAGATCACCGTCTGCCGGACAATCGATGAACTAAAACGTGCATTATTTTGTTTCCGTCTATTGCTGTTCTGTTGCTAGTGGCGCTAGTATCAGAAGCCAAAGTGCATTCAGCGACAAGCGAGCAACAGGCGGGCGACTGCAACCGATTGCTAAGTGTTTGCTGTTGCAATTTCTACATAAGAACAGACGAAGAATGAAAGAAAATAAAAATCATGACGTAACACACATTAGGCAAAAAAACAAGCAAAAAAAAAATTACATTGAGAAAGTCGACGGTTACTTTTTGTCTCATTTATTACCTACACACTTATTGAAAATAATCTCAGTTTACCAAGAAATAAAAAATCATCACACAGTTCAAATTCATAGTTCAGATAAAAATTTGTTTAAAAATTATTTATCAGAGCGATGGTGGCCGAGCGGTAGCATGTGCGCTTCGCAATCTTACGGCACCGGGTTCGATCCTCGGCCCTGCACCAACGACTTATCTAGTAAGTTATGTGCAGTTTGAGATGCCATCGCTCCATGCCTCGGAGAGCACGGTTAAGCCGTCGGTCCCGGTTGTCATAAGAACATTTATGGCAATCGTTACGGGTAGTCAGACGCCTGATAGAATCTGACGCCTGATCTAACCATCCCTGTTACTGGTTCCTTATGGGTTGCGAGGTCAGAAGGTAGTCGCTCGTGTAATTCTGTTAGCTCGCCGCTATTGGCTAGATTGGGAGCCGACCCCAATATCAAATGGTAAAAAGGCAAAAAGGATGATGAATTATTTATCAGAACTGCAAAAAAGGAAAAAATTTGTGGAACTGAAAGTTTCTCCGACAAAGACCCACCTTAAATAAACAGGTACATATTTCTGAGATTTCCAGAATTTAAGCAGCTCCTCTGTAAGGCCGAAGCTAGTGCCCAAATAGTCGAGTTGCTCCGCCCTCACTTCTGTTAGACGCCTGAGTAGCGTTGGCGGCTTTGTTCTGTACAAATATAAATAAACATATTGTGTGGACATTTCACACAGCGCCATCTAGCCCCAAACTAAGCAAAGCTTGTATTATGGGAACCAGATAACTGATACAATACATTAATACTCTTTGTTAGTAAATACATACATAAATACTTTTCTAATTAAAATCATCTTAACGTTGTCTAATCAAATAGGTTCACCCCCGGTTACTCGTACGTTTGTTAAAATAAAACGCCTTCAACCTAAGTATTTGGAAGTTAAGTTCACATGAGTTTACATACAAACGTACGAGAAACAGGGGTTTAATGAAGTATTAACGTAATAGCAGGTATTTAATAAGAGCAATAGAAATCAAACAACATGGCGGACACGGCATCACGACAGTTGTACGAATAACAGCCAAGAGCTAACACGACTTTTTGAGTACGAGGATTTGGGCATAGAAAAGATATACACTTTTAGTTTTTTTCAACCACGAAAGTTCCACATATCTTATTACCAATACCACCGAAATTTAATTTTTAAAAACAGGGAAACGTCTTTTGGCTGATGGATGCGTGTGTATGATGTTTGATATTGAAGAATCCTACTACTAATATTATAAATGAGGCCTATAAAATCAAAGGCAGCTAAACGCCATAATATCGTAAAATGAGTTAACTATACTTTGTACTCAAATATACAGGAAGCTTTATTAATTAAAAGTCAGATTATTTCTAATATTCACATTCTTTACAAATCTGTCTTAAAATATAGAATATTGTAGCTACCTGAACAAAGTTATCGATTTTTGTAACTTACTGATTTTATTTGACAGACTTGGATTTAGCTGCCTTTGATTTTATAGGCCTCAAATGTGAAAGTGAATTTTTGTTACCTACCACTCATCTTCGCAACTAAACCCCTTTTGATAAAAGGAATGCAGATCGCTTGCACGCTAGATTAACACATAGGATACTTGTATCCGCGGGTGGAAACGCGGGGCGAAACGAGCGAAAAAAAAAGAAAAGTTTAAAATTAGTTAGTACATATAATATTATAAAGGCGCAAGTTTGTATGTGTGTAATAATTGTTAGTGTTACTCCTTCACGCTCAAACAGCTGGACGGATTTGGATGAAATTTGAAATAGAGATAGCTTATATACTGGATTAACACATAGGGTGCGAGAGAAAACAGCGGGTCGCAGCCAGTTAACAATAAAAGTGACTTACCTTGGCGCGATAGTCTCGGTGTGTAACGTGTTTTTTCCGTTCGACTGCGCATCTTCATCATCTGATTTATCCTCGTCTAGACACGGGATGTCGCCGCTGTAGTACGCCGCTAGCTGTTGTAACGCACGTTTGCCGTAACCCATCTACAATTAATGGACAATATGTCAAATGAAAATAAATGATATCTTATTGATATGACTCGATTGAAATTACCCGGAATTGTAAAAGATATACATTCAATTAACATTTTCAAGGCTAAATTGAAAGATTTGCTTGTTAGTAAAACATATTACAGTATTAATGAATTTTTGAACGATAAGGATTTGAAATGAAATGTTAGTATGAATCTGGCTGGTTGCAAGGACTATAATATAAGTATTGGTATCTACAAACCGCACTTTGTTGCAAGACTTGCAAACGCCCTTACAGGGTTCATGTACCTATCTTATAAGCTTAGTTATTAAGACCTGACACTGAAACTGTACATGAATGCAAATAAATAAATTTGAATAAATTTGAATTTGAATTGAATTTTTAATGAATTTATTTTTATTTTTATATTGATTGTTAGGCTTACGCTTGGCCATTATCTCACCTGATGGTAAGTGACGTGCGGTCTAAGATGTAACGCGCTTGCCTAGAAGATACTTGTTCACTCTCGATTTGAAGACTCCAAGATTCTAGTTTTCAAGAAATACAGACGTCGGCAAAGCGTTCCACTCTTTGGTTTCGCATGAATGGAATTTTAATAGGAAATTGAGAGTGTAATGTACGCATCTAGGCCAACTTTTAAGCCTGGAATACACAAGCTACGTAGTAACACATAAGCATATTTTCAAGCAGTAGGCTTGTGTCGTGCTATTTTTTTATTGCCAAATTAATAATATTTTTCAAAAAATAAACAGCCGTGAGAACAAAAATTAAATATCTCAAAAAATGACAGTTACAAGCATTTTAAAATACTGGAATAGAAAAAGACAGTTCAAACGTGCAGTGACGTCAATTCTTGCTCCTTCATAGTACCTAAGCTGTGGTAGCTTTACACACAATCTCTTTGGCATGTCACGTCACTAACGTGCGTTTTCATAGTAACTGTGGGGAAGCTCTGTTTTGCGAGAAGGGGACAGACGATGCCCCCTCCAAAAACTTTAATAAAACCTTATTACTCCGTGACTTATTTACCGATTTTACTTATTCTTTCAATTACTGCATTCATTTTTAACCTACTGTACGTGTATACGAAAAGAGCACGCAAATGTACATACTCGGAGAGCACGCTGTAAACTAGCATAGTACCTAATAGCAAACAAGCGTGCTTTCTAGTAGCATGCGTAATCATGGCTTTATGCCAGGCCTAAAAATACATTTTACATATACATGTAGGGGGTCGATTGATCGGAATTAAAAAGATTGGTTTTTCACAATTTAACACTATTTTTATTTTCTTCTTATATTTTTACACCGTCGTCGTTATTAGCTCGTTCGCCGTCTTACCATAGAGTATACTCTCTAGCAATCATAGACTAACTTTTTAGATCCAACTTAACTTTTTAATAATAACTATTTTAGCTACAGACTAAAATTATTCCCACAACTCGGCCATTCTGCAATCAGTCTGGCCTCAGGCTGATATTCTACATTTAAATTTACTTCTTAAAGTATACTAAACAAAATCTAAATTCCATTTAAATCTACAGCTAATCTTTTCATTTTAAACAAAAAATAATAAACTTCTTCTAAGTATGACAAACAAACTAAAAGTTACATTGCGTCTCTTGGTAAGTATTGGGTAAGTATTGGTATGCTAAAATCAACTTAATTTACTACAAACAACAGTATAAAACAAAAGGTTACATCTTCTTGGTAAGTATTTAAAAATAAAACTAAACTTAACTTCCTTTCATAAAACTAAAACAACATGTAAACAATTATTACATGGGTACTTCTCAGGGTAAGTAATTGGAAAATAATCAACTTAACTATCTTATCATGCAATCAACAGTAGGTAGGTACTAGGGTACATAACACATAGGTAGGTATAATCTTTAGGTAGGTTAATAATCTTTAAGTTAGGTACATCATACTGAACTGATTTCAGATCAATACTGAACTGATTTCTCATTATACAGTAAAGTATTATTACATTACTAGGTAATCAACATAGGTTACATCATAATTAGGTAGGTATTTTTAATCTCTTTTTATATTATATAATTTTATGGTAGGTAATTGCCTGCTTGGATGCGTAAACAAACAATTGTTCCTTAATTCTTTACATGTGGTTATCGGTAACTTAGATCAGAAACTGATAACAACATGCTTGTTATCTCTTATCAACAACTTTATAGGTAATAATGCAGAACTACTAAACATGTGAACTTAGGACTTTTCAATTTAGGTTATGGAATGACATCTTCAAACATAATTATGGTAAAGTAAGTATAATATTCAAATGGTAAGTATTGTGAATTTAATTATCTGTAATAGGCACCAGATGCTACTAGGTAGGTATTTTAGATAGGTATTCAATGCTTTAACAAAGATACAGTTAAACTAAGGCCATCTTTTCATATAATCTATACCTGTAGTAGTTTTCTTAGGTCCCTCCTTACCATTATCAATCTTCTCAACTTCATATCTATCCTTTCCTAAAATTCTCATTATTTTGTATGGTCCAAAAAATTTCTGTTTTAATTTCAAGGCATTTCCAAATTGTGTTCTTTGTATTGCTACTATATCACCTTCTTTATACTTCTGTCCTTCTTTTCTCTTGCTATTATAATATTTTCTGTTTTCTTCTTGGATCTTTAATATCTGAGCTTTTGCTTCTTTTCTTAACTCTTCTCTTTGTCCTATAAATTCTCTCCTGTTTTCCTCTTCCAAAATTTCTATAATTTCAATATCTTCTTTTAATCTTAATTTAGTTCCGGTTAACAACTGAAAAGGCGATGTATTGATAGATCTTTGGTAAGTACTGTTTATCACTCGTTGAAGTTTACTGACATACTTGTACCAGTGTGAGGGTTCTTCAATACACATTTTTGCTAAGACAGAAATGATAATGCGGTTCATTCTTTCAACCTGACCATTTCCACGGGGTATTCCTGTGGTTATTGTGATGTGCTCAATACCTTCTTCTTGACAATACTCTTCAAAATCATGTGCTGTAAAAGCAGTTCCTCGATCAGTCACTATTCTACGCGGGTTTCCATAATCTTTTTGATGTAGTCTTAGTTTCTCTAAAGTTTCTTTTGATGTTACTGTCTTTACAGGATAAATCCAAACAAATTTTGTATAACCATCGATTATTGTCAAAATATAATTGTACATTTTCTTGGTTGCATCCAACGGTCCTAAATGATCACAATGCAGTGTATCAAGTGGCAACTCTCCTTTATCAATTGGGTTTAAAAATCCTTCTTTCTTTCCTGACTTCTTGCTTGCTAATAAACATGGAATGCACATAGAAATAACTTTTTCAATCTTATTATCCAACTTTTTTATATAATAATCTTTTTCTATAATATCTTTAATTTTCTTTTTCCCAAAATGTCCTATTCCGTGTGTTCTTTTAATCATTTCAACATCCATTATTTCAGGTATCACTAACTTCTTCTCTATCCCTTTGTAAATCACATCATTTTCTAAAAAGTAGTCTTGGTATTCATTTTCTAATAGAATTTCTTTTATCACCTTTAAATTTTCATCTTCTTCTTGAGCTTTCTTTATTCTGCTATTTAGTTCACTGCTGATAACACATATGTTTCGGCTGAGTGAATCAACATGCTGCATCTTATCTCCGGTCCTGTGTTCTACTGTATAGTTAAAATCTTGTAAAAATAAAATCCATCGAGCCACCTTTGCTGGGACATCTCTCTTGGTTAATGTTTTTTGGAACGCTTCACAGTCTGTTACTATCTTGAACGGTATTCCTATCAGATATCTTCTAAACTTTTTAACTCCTTCAATTACTGCTAATGCTTCGAGTTCATAACTGCTACATTTTTGCTGAGAATCATTTGTTTTTCTACTCATATAGTGAATGGGATGCATCTTTCCATCCAATGGGTCTTTTTGAATCAATATTGCGGCATAACCATACTTGGATGCATCAGTGTGGAGTTCAGTCTCCAACTGCATATCAAAAATTTTTAATACTGGTTCATTACATAATTTATTTTTTAATAATTGGAATGATTGTCTGTGCTCTTCTTCAAATTTAAATTCTTTGCTTTTCAACATCTCGCTCAAAGGTCTTGCAATCATAGCATAGTCTGGAATGAATTTTCTGAAATATGAGGTGAGTCCAATAAAACTGTGTACCTCTTTTAGATTCTTTGGTTCCGGAAAGTTCTGAACTGCTGCGGTTTTCTCTTTAGAAGGCTTCACCGTGCCCTCAGACACTACATGACCTAAATATTCCACTGATCTTTGGAGTAACTGTGTCTTTTTCCAGTTTATCTCTAGTCCATATTGGGATGCTACTTCCAACACTTCTCTAAGTCGTTCTTTTGCTTGCTTTTCATCTTCTGCTAGTACAATCAAATCATCGATAAATATTAAAATAATTCCACGTCGTATAAATTCACTGAATATTATATTGATATATCTCATAAAGTACTTAGGACAAATCGATAGTCCAAAAGGAGCACGTAGGAACTCATATTGACCTTCAGGGTTACTCGTCACAAATGCTGTGTATTTTATGGATTCTTCTTCGATGGGTAAATGAAAAAAACCATTTTTTAAATCAAGAGTACTAAATACTCGCGCCTTGGATAGTTTATCGATGTGATCATCTATCACTGGGAGAGGATACTCATCCTTCACCATCTTCTGGTTTATCTTTCGGTAGTCGACACACACTCTAGTACTTCCATCTTTCTTTTTAACTAGAACAAGCGGACTTGAATATTCTGAATAACTTGGTCTTATTATTCCCTTGGATAACCATTCATCAACTTGTTGCTTAACAACTTCTTCTTCTGTCAGAGCTAGTCTTCTTGGTCGCTGAGAAACAGGGACATCATCTTTCAATACTATTTTCATCTGTATAGGTGCTTCTTTAATTTTCAAAGGTTTGTAATTATCAATAAATTCTTGAACATCCGACTTTTCAACATCAATACTACAAGGTAAACACATTAGATAGGAACAATCATATGAGTCTGGCCTTACTTCAACTGCACCTTTGTCAATGACAAGAGTGGTATTTACCAAAAAGGGTTGACCTAGTATCACCTGATACGGTATTACACCATTGGGCACTATATAAAAACAAGTGTGGTAACAGTGAGCATCAATAATAATATCTGTATAAAACTTACCGATTGAATACACCTTACTAGATCCCAATCCGGTCAAAGTCATCTCTTCGGCCTCATAACATGTGATGTTTAATCTAGAAAATAAGTCGAACGTGATTAGATTAATGTCACTTCCTGTATCTATTAAACAATTTATCGAGAACACTCCTATTTTCACTTTTTTTATTGATTTATTTACCGAATTACTACTTTTGTTAACACTAAACACACTGCCTTGATCAGCTGATTGACATAAGTTGACATCTGTGTCGTTTGACGCGTGCTTGCTTCGTTCATAGACACTGCTACTCGTGTCGCCTGTGGCGCCCTCTGTGCACTGTGTAAACATAGCCGACCGCTGCAACTTCATACCGACGCCTGCGCTGTTTGAATTTACAAAATGACGACTTGATGTTTTCTCCGTACTTTTCGCAGCTTTACACTCCGACCCAACATGTCCAAAGTTATTGCAGCGAAAACACTTCAGTCCGTTCGTGCATGCATTCGCCAGATGATCCTTAGATCCGCAGTTGAAACAGCGGAATGTCTTCTTTTCAGGTTCAACGCGGGGTTTAGCTTTATTTGTTTGTGCTGGTTTCGGCGCCTGCTGTCGTTTACAGTTTTGTTTATAAGATTCGTATAAAGCCAACTTTTCTTTCAGTGCTGCGTATGTCGTAATCCCATACAACATCAACTTGTTCGATTCGTAGTCTATAATTCCATCGACGATGTACTGAATCGATACATAATCTGGCATCTTAGCTCTCTTCCCAAGCTCTTTCATGATAAGCATGTACTGATAACAGCTTTCGTTGTTTTTCTTCTTGCGCGCACTCATAATTTCGTGCATCTGCTTGCTATTTACGGCCTCTGGAAACTCTTTAATTAATGCACCTTTCAACTCATCGTATGTTTTGAATGTTTTTTCAGTTCTGAGCCACAGCTCTGCAGTACCAGATAAAGATCTGCGTGCTATAATGAGTTTCTGCTGCGGTGTCCACCCAAACACCTCGGCATTATCTTCTAAATCTTGAGTCCACTTCACGGATGAATACGTCATATCATCACCGCTGAACTTAGGTATTGACTCCATCATGTTAAATTGTGTTGAAAACTTGGTATCGTCGTTTGGCTTTCCGTCTTGCGCCATAATTTCTTCGTAAAATCGTAAATTTAACTTCGCGACCACGCGGCTTTATGCAAAATGGCGTCGTCGTTTTCCGCGTCGTGTCGTCGTAAGGTAAATCGTCTTGCGTCTTCTTGAAAGTTCGCCTTCGTCGTGAATAATTCCAATCAATCCCGGACGAGAAATGTAGGGGGTCGATTGATCGGAATTAAAAAGATTGGTTTTTCACAATTTAACACTATTTTTATTTTCTTCTTATATTTTTACACCGTCGTCGTTATTAGCTCGTTCGCCGTCTTACCATAGAGTATACTCTCTAGCAATCATAGACTAACTTTTTAGATCCAACTTAACTTTTTAATAATAACTATTTTAGCTACAGACTAAAATTATTCCCACATACATATACATTTTCTGAAATAAGTAATTATATTGCTTATATTTAATATAAATTGTATGTTTTTTCGTTATGGCCTGAAAAGTCACATGTTTTTTTTAAATTTTTTTTTATTGTTTGATAGGCTTACGCTTAACCACTATCCACCTGATGGTAAGTGACGATACGGTCTAGGATGTGACGCGCTTGCCTAGAAGATACTTGTTCACTCTCGATTTGAAGACTCCAAGACTGTAGTTCTCGGGAAATACATACGCCGGCAAAGCGTTCCACTCTTTGGCTGTTCGCATGATAAATGTGGAAGCAAATCGCTTTGTTCACACATGTGGGTTGTTAACCATGTAACGATGGCGTTTTTTCGTACATCTGGTTGTCCGATGGTGGAATGGTGATGGCGGAATCAGGTTATGCAACTCCAGTGCGCACTCTCCAAAATGCACTCGATAAAAGACCGATAAACTGGCAACTTTGCGTCTATGGTTGAGGCTCTGTAGCTGAGACATGTGAGAAAATAAAAATCTACTTACTCTCTGATAAGAGGGGTGGGTAGCTATCCTAACAATTCTGGCCCCGGATAGCTTCGGGAAGTCCTTATCCCCGAACTGTTCGCAAATGTTCCACGGGATCAGATCGCCGGCTGCCTTGCGACCTCGGCCGAGGCTGTCCCGGACTGACCTGTACAAATTTTAATCTTCAGCACTTATCAGTCATTCATCTAAACTTTGACTGACCGATGAGGAAGAAAGGTTCTCGAGTGGCGACCACGAAACTGAAGACGCAGCGTAGGCCGGCCCCCCGCTAGTTGGACCAACGGCGAAATCCGCGGGGAGCCGATGGATGAAGAAGGCGAGCAGCCGCTCAAAGTGGCGCTCTCTGGGGGAGGCCTATGTTCAGCAGTGGACGTCTTCAGACTGATGAAGATGGTTACCACACTATTATACAGCCCACGGCTTCAGGGATCAGTTGTATTTCACAATACTTCACTCAATGCGGTGAAATTAGTCTATCAGCAGGAGCGTCTAATAATATATGAGGGTAGTTATGGTGGCTCAACAGTAATAGTAAGTTGGCTCACTTGTCAAATATATGTTTCTTTGAGGGCACCCAACTTTCCTGAATGCGGTAAAATTGGACATTGGCGATAGCAGGAGCGTCTAATAAAATATGAGGGTAGTTATGGTGGCTCAACAGTAATAGTAAGTTGGCTCACTTTTCAGATATATTTCCTTCAAGGCACAGCTGTACGACGCACAGAACTTCAGGCATGGCGGTAGAGTTGGCCGGTGTTGGCGCTAACAGGACAAACAGGCAGTGAGCTGGCGCGTCTGCTAATAATTGGAGATCGTTAGGGCTGTTCTGAAAAATTCCAAGCGGGGGGTATTGATTAGGAACTTTGTTGTATTGTCGTGAACCACTAGCCTAGGGGATTATGGTCTCAATGTTCACGACCTAAGAGTCCTAGGGTTCTCGAATTGGAATGCGATTATTAAACATGCCAGATTCCCTCCAAATGTTCGGTAACGTGACACTTTAGGGTACCTACCATATTACTTAACATTTTTGTTTGTGTAAGTCATTATCCTCATTGCCTTTCCCATTTGTTATTGGGTCGGCTCCCAATCTAACCTGTAGCGGCGAGCTACCAGAATTACACGAGCGACTGCCATCTGACCTCGCAACCCATAAGGAACCAGTAACAGGGATGGTTTTTTTTTTTGCAGGAGGGGTGTTATGCTTACTGTGGGAGTCTGATGCTATTGTATACTTCTTTCCCCCACCGCATAAGAGTTGGATGGGAGTAGGAGGGATCATGGAAGGGGGAGTGGAAGTTGAAGTGATGTAGGTGAGGTAGGGGTAGGGGGTGGGAGAGGTAGTGATGGTGAAGGAATCCAACCTACCTGGGAGTTGGAGTGGGGATGAAGGGGGTGGGAGGGTTCTGAGAGAGATGCTGCGGTGGATGAAGGAAGTGGAGGAGAATCGGCAATTCGGCAAGGATGATGAAAGGAGATAAATATTTTTTTCAATATATATGTATATAAAACATAAACAACGACGCAATATCACAGAATAGATATAGAAGGCTCACTCCGCGAAGTCACTTAAATAAATAGCGACTCTTGCTGCGATACGCTATAGAGTGTAGTTCAGCTCGCACAGCGCTACAAGCCTTCTTTAAACAGTTGCCTCTCGTTCTATAGCTAAAGCGCTGCTCTTCTGACGCGTTACGCGTAACCGACCGACCCGTCTAGACGCCCGCGGGGTAATTACGTAAAATTTGCAACAGCAGTAGCAAAGCAACAGCAGTAGCGAAGCATACATGCTCGACACCACAAATGATGTATGACAGCAATCATCGCGCAATTCACGCCTGTTGCAAACCTGTTGCGAGTTAGGTAATACGCCCGCCGGTCCCATGTACTTGTAGCTTCATACCTAAAGCGCGGAGTGAGACAGGCCTGACAATATGTTAATAAAACATAATATACAGTAAACCTCATTATTAATAACTAGATTAACACTGCATTCACAGTGCGCAAAAACAGAACAAAAAAAAAACAAAATGGCAGGGAGTAGACATACCAATTCTCATAGAAAAGTTATCGGTCTGTAAAGCCTAGAATGTATCAGGCCTGATAATAGATTAGATGTTACACGTAGATTTAGAACATACCTTATAATGACTCGAGACATAAATAGCGACCAGTCTATGCAGAAACGCCTCGGCAGCCTTATGGTAACAGAACAAAGCGTCCCGGTTGACCCGGAATAGTTCGCAGGAGGCCGGGGGCGGAGCGCCCGCGCCGGGCGAGGGCGCCGGGGCTTCGAGACAGAGAAGGCTGTTGAGCCAAGACTCGACCGGATCTCCGATACGGTACCGGATCGGCTCCTCCAGTTTTATCTGGAATTTTCACACTCAATTATTCACATTTCTTTTTACAATACCACAAGGTGTGGTTTTAAACAGGTTCATTACTTTCCATGCCGTAAGATTTACTTACGGATAGCTCATCCAAATAAATAGCAATAATAAATAATAATAAAAATAATCTCGTGTAAATAACAACTGAAATATTGGGATCCTGACTGTCCCTCAACAAGACAAGAATAATAATTCGTGTCTGTCCCCGAACTCAAAATCGGGGATAAACAAGAATAAACAACTCCTGTCTGTCCGCGAATTTAAACTCGGGGTCTCCCCGAGGAAACACCCAACACAGGAAAACACAATACAGGAAATACCCAATATTTCAGTTGTTATTTACCCAAGATTTTCCTTGGATGATTAATTTTTTTTTCCGACTGTCCCCGAATTTAAATCAGGCGACGAGTCAACCTGTATGGAAATTAGAAAACAAGTAATCCTTCCTTTTATCGCCTTATACCAGTAGTACTAATTTACTAGTTAGTTAGTTACATTGACTGACTGTAGGATAGGCTATGATTAAACTTTAATTTTTATCAAAATGACACAAGTTTATATCATTAGTACCTACCTACTAGGTAGGTACTACCTTAGGTAGTCTACCTACCCTCAAAGTTAGTATTGATTTTTCAATGTAAAACAAAATATTATGGTCCCTAGTTTCAGAATAAACAAAAGTACACCGCACTGGGTGGCCCCGGCGGTGGTTACCTAAAGTTGCACGAGCGTGCGAGCGAGAAATACATTCTTTTTGGTTTTGCCATTCTTCTCGGTCTCTCAACGCTCGCGTGCCGCCCGCGAGCTGCGCGCGTGCTACTGCAACTCTCTGTGCAACTCTCGAGTGCCGCGCGTCAGTTCGCCGATATTTTTCCCTGTTTGTTACTTCAGCGCGAGTCACACGCGCGCGGCTATTGCGCCGTTCACACGCGGTGCATAGCTTGCGCGCGAACGTGTAATACACGCGTGCAGCACGCGCCGCTCGCGAGGCGCGCATTCGCCAGATCTGTACACGCCCTAACACAAAGTTAATGTAACTGACTGCAGAATTTGCATCGTTTTATTAGTTTCTTATTGTGTAACTCACAGGCGGCGGCGCTTTATGCTGCGTTTGGAGTTGAGCGAACAGTTTCAAAGATAGCGCTCGTCCGGTGCCTTCGTAACCGGATACAGTGGATGAGAGAAGCGCTAGTGGCGCCTTCTGAGCCGCGGCAGCCACGTGAACTAACGGAATGGCGGCGGCTTCATCTACTAGGACCAAATCGGCCGCTGATAGGAGCGAGTGGTCGTCCGGAGTTATGTACTGGAAACAAGTTTTGTTTGAGTAAATGTGCACCCGCACTTGGCTAGTGTGGTGGGTTAAGGGCTCTACCTGTGAGAAAAGGCTGATGTCCCAGTGGTTTGTAAGTATGGACTGATTTTTGCGCGTGCGTTATTACTATACTATCTGAGTTTGATTTGGGGTATTATCCCGAAAGAGGGGACTGGGACCATGATAGCCCACAAGTTGTGAGAGCCTTACTTGACACTGCGTGTTTCCAAACCTCCATACTAAAATAAATCCACTCACAAAATTGCACGTGCGATCGCTACGAGAGTTAACAAGATACTATAAATTCATTTCTAAACACAGATTGTTAAACTGATTTAAATGCATTCGGTCAAGGACGAAGTTTCAACAACCCAGCTGCGCTAGGGCTATCTTCGAACGTAAACTATACATGGCATTTCTTCAATGAAAATCTATTAATTTAGAAAAGTCGTAGAAGAAACATTGTCTACCTTGGGGAGTAGATTTACCCCCTTTCGGGATAATACCCCAATTCAAACTCACCTTGTATAAGAAAATATGTTTTTTTTTTCTTGGAATTGATTTTAAAGTGTTAACCCCACTTGAGGTATATCTATAAAGATATTATAGTTCCACCATAACCCAGGCACCATAGCATAGCGTAGTTGTACCATAGCTCAGGTGGCAGAGCGTCTAATCCGGTGTTTTGTGATACACATACAACACATTTAATAGATGTTACAACAACAAAAAGTTCATAACTTTAGAGCTCCGTCGTTTATTAACCGGCTAGCTAACCCGCCCCGGCTTCGGGTTAATAAGCTTTATGCCCAAACCCAGTTCCTGGGAAGACGACGAAGACGGAAGAGAAAATATAAGGGAAAAGGATGAGTGGATGGTTGTTGAGTTAGATATAATAGGCTTGTGTCGTACTATTTTTATTGCACAAATTAATAGTATTCCTCAAAAAATCAACAGTCATGAAAACAAAAATTAAATATCTCAAAAAATGATAAAGTTACAAGCATTATAAAATACAGGAATAGAAAGAGACAGTTGAAACGTGCAGTGACGTCAGTACGTTCTACTTAATAGTACTTCATCTCATTACTAAGCTGTGGGTAGCTTTACATACAATCTGTTGGTGTGTGACGTCACAACGTGCGTTTTCATAGTAACTGTGGGGAAACTCTGTTTTGCGAGACAGGCGATGCCCTCTCCAGAAACTCTAAAAGCCTATTTTTAACCTTATTTATGAAAATAATATTAAGTTGTTAATTTTTAATATCAGGACACTAGCCTATTCAGCCGTATACTTATGAAAAATTTATTGTTTAGATTTATTATTTGTTTATTTATTATAATTATGAACGTATTTGTATAAGCTTTACTCACCTGCACAGTTTGTCGTGAGTTCCTAGCAATATTGATCCTAACGATTGCCTTCTTGAAGTCCGGATTGGTGGAGCGCACTATGTTGTAATCTATGTGCTCCTGATACAAACACGCGTCGAGGCCCTGGAAGTAAGTAAATCGTTAACATTCATGGAACAAGGAGGAGAGGAATGGCAATACACCAAGAAAACAACGTAGATCAAAAATATGCTTAAAACTAGATGGCGTTGCAAAATGAGCGGGTTATAAGTTAAGCGCAGATAAAAACAAAATGATATTAATTTTGGTTATATTTTTTTTATTTTTGGGTGGCTAAAGATTCTTACTCCAGCTGGGTTAGCACGGACGGTAGACAAAATTGTCTTTCCCCGTTTTACGTCACTTTCTTCATACTTGCTTGGAGTAAAACAGGGGAAAGACAGTTTTGTCTACCGGCCGTGCTAACCCTACAGGGCAGACCAGTTGACCACTTGCCTACACGAGAAGAAGAAGACCACATAAATGAGACGAAATCAACGAAACATATTTGATTAATAAACTCACTGTTTATTTACCTTCAATACAAACTCGAAGAGTGTGATCAAGTTCTCCGGATGTGGCGAGGTGACGTAAATGTTAACGTATCCTAACGCGACTGCGGCCGCCACCGCGAGCCCTAGTGCGGCCGACTTGCCGCGACCACGGGCTGCTGTTAGACAGTGTGGAGGTCTAAAAAGAGAATGACGAAAAAATATCAATATTTAAAAGAACACAAAAAAAATGATGTAAAATTAATTCTTGTAATTTTTATTTATTAAGTCAATTTATTTTTTCGTACTCTTCTCAGCAAACCCTTGGCCGTGCACGTAATATAACTTGTCCGCCATTTTGCGCAATCCGCCATATTGGATTTAGAAATGGAATGACGTCAATTAGCTAACGTTTGTATTGTCATCGAAACTAAAATGTAACATTTCATCTCAATCATAATCATAAATATACTGTGATTCAAACTCAATGGCGGCTGTGAAGTCGGCGCGAAGCGCTGCACAGTAGCTAAAATTAGACGTGTGTGGGACTTCACAGCCACCATCATGTTTGAATAGCACTCTACGTCTGAAAAAAAAAAACAAAACAACAATAAAATACCAAAACTTAGGTTTAAGGCATATTTAATCGAAAATAAATTGTAATATGTGACTTTGGACGGAATCTGTCGATAGATCTATACAAAGCGACCTTGATTGGCCAGAACACTTACGGCCATTCAAAACAGCTATATTTAATATCTTGACAACTTTCTACCCATAGATAAATAAACCCAGTGTCTAAAATGTAAAACCTTCAATTATGTTGATTTAGCAAATTGAAACTAGATGGCGTTAGCGTCAAGTTAGCACGCGGTGGCGTTTGTCTCCGCCTATGAGACTACTGTTTTTGTGAATTATTAAATAAATGTCTGAACGTTCCGGAGCTTGTTTGCATTGCGAGTTCCTGGCTCTGTACACCCTTCGACAAGGGTCCCTACGAGTCGGAGCGATTTTGAAGCGAAAGCTTTGTCATAGTAAAATCACATAGGCAAATTAGTTAAGGTTTCTGCGCGTGCGCATAGGAGTTAACCCCTTGTCACAACAGAAACTGGAAATTTATTACGACGGAGTTACAGAGTCAATTTGGAACATTGAAATTAGAAACAAGCAGCGACATCTAGTGGAATACGGCAGCAACTGACAGGACAGTTTGGATCAATTGGATTACTGGAATTGGAGTGCAGCTCAATTGGATTACAATGCAACGGATTTAATTGGATTAAAAATTGGAAGTCAAACCTGGTAATGTGCATATAAAACCGTGAGTACTTTATTACTATCCATAGAGCAAACACTTAGAGAATTTAAAGTAAAGATTGCATGAACTTGTAAGAATTTGAAGTAGAGACAGGACTTAGAATAATCTCGTCGAAAACGACGAGACGGGGAACCTATGCCCGATTTCACAGCGAGGTGTTAGGGTTCTCAAACACTTAGAAAAATTCTCACTGTCTTTACTTGGACTTGTAAAAATATCGCAACACTTTTGGACTTAGAAAATTTACATCGGTTTTGCACTTGCACATAAATCAAGGTGGTAATTCACTAAAATGGAAGGTGACTTAAGAGTAATGGATGACTTGAAGAGTCAGATAGACAAAGGAAGAGTCAACTTCAAAAAGTCACCAAAAGAGAGAATGACAGAACCATACATAGTCGCTCGATTGGAAGGATTAGAAGACTTAATTAGCAGGTTTACAAATAAACATGAACATATTATTACTACATACGAAAAAGAAGAATTGGCTACAAGTACCTACATGAAGAACGACATTTTCAATCTCGGTTATGAAACGTATTTGGTGTATAAAGTAGAGTTAAAAACCGCACTTACTGCGTTCAAGCCTAAAAGCAGTAGTTCCGATTTGCCTGACACAAGGAAAGAGTCTATAGTAAATTTACCAAAAATATCAATACCGGTTTTTAATGGAAGCTATGTTGAATGGTCCTCTTTCAAAGACTTGTTCGTTTCACTTGTGCATAACAACTCTACACTGGACGATGTTCAACGTTTACACTATTTAAAAACCCAAGTGAAAGGCGAAGCGGAACAACTTATTAAGCATATTCCTATAACACAGGCGAATTATAAAAAATGTTGGGAAATGTTAAAAAACAGATATGATAACAAACGGTTCATGTCAAATTGTATCCTAAAGCGTCTATTTAATCAACGGTCTATTAATAATGAGTCGTCTCAAGCGCTAAAAGATCTCGTGGATACCACTTCAGATTGTATTCATGAGCTGGCTAATTTAGGAATAAAAGTAGAATCATGGGACATCATTATTATATACGTAGTCAGCTCGAAGCTGGACACTGAAACCAGAAAGCAATGGGAGCTGCACGTTAATAGCTCGTGTGAAGAATTACCTTCCTTCAGTCAATTTAAAGATTTTCTTGAGTCACGGTTTAGGGCGTTAGAATATGTAGAGCCGATTAAAAATAAGCCTAAATCGAACAATCAAAACAATACTACTAAAGTCATGCATGTTACTTCAAATCAGAACGTCACCTGTCCTCACTGTAACGGAAGCCACAAGTTGTACTCCTGTGGGAATTTTGCCAAGGAAGATGTAGCCCAACGTCAAGAGATTGTAAAGTCACTGGGACTTTGCTTTAATTGCCTTGGCAGTGGTCACTCAGGTAGAGCGTGTCGTGTAACAACAAAGTGCCGGATCTGCAATGGGAAGCATCATACGCTTATCCATGGCAAACCGCTTTCGTTAACAGTTTCCGTAGCCACTGAAGCGTCAGAATCTGATGAAAATCAACCGGAATCATCTCATGAGACGAGTCAGACCACCAATATAGCAAACCATTTCGTGACAGGAGAAGTCCACAGTCAGACTTTACTTGCCACAGCCTTGGTGAAGGCTGAGTCCATAAATGGGTATCCTCAGATATTAAGAGCTTTGCTGGATCAAGGATCTCAAGCTTCTTTTATATCTGAAGCAGCTGTACAATTACTACGGCTGAAGAAGATCGCAGCTAAAAGCTGTATTTTGGGTTTAGGTGGGGGTCAAAGTGGCTTAACCTCAAAGTCGATGGTTATGGTAAATATTCAGTCACTTTATGATCCTACCTTTGCAGGTAAAAGCATATGTGCTTAATACTGTTACTTCGGTTTTGCCCGATAAGAAATTTGTCCTACCGAACTGGACAGAATTAGGTCGCATCAATCTGGCTGATCCGCAGTACAATTCACCAAATAAGATTGATATCTTGTTAGGTTCCGAGGTGTATTGTAGTATCCTGAAAAAGGGTTTGATTAGAAGCCCTACTGGTTCAACGATTGCGCAGGATACTTACCTCGGATGGGTGTTGTCGGGTCAAGTTGGCGGCTATAGTGACAAAGACCAAAGTTGTCACAACGTGGTTGTGAATCTGCATGTCAAGCTGGAAGAGAACGAGTTGCTTAAGAAGTTTTGGGAGCTCGAATCCGAACCTAGTTCGATAGAGGCTAAGGTTTTGACCCCAGAAGAGCAAGCTTGTGAAGAGCATTTTATGGCAACGACTTGCAGAGATGAATCCGGTCGCTATGTTGTGGAATTGCCTTTCCGTCCTAACGTAGTGCCTAACTATGGGGATACCCGAACTGTCGCAGTGAAAAGATTAGTTAGTCTTGAAAAAAGGTTAGCCAAAAATACTGAACAGAAAAAAGATTATTCTCAGGTGCTAAAGGAATATCTCGACCTTGAACACATGGAGGAAGTCTCTAAAAAGTCAAAAAAGGTAGACGGAAAGGTATGGCTGCCACATCATGCTGTGATTCGAATGGACAAGAGCACTACAAAAACCAGAGTGGTTTTTAATGCGTCCAGTCGAAGCTCCGCTAACAACGTTTCCTTGAACGATACGTTGATGGTAGGTCCAAAGTTACAACCGGAATTACGGCACACAATCATGCGTTGGCGTTTGCATCCTATATGCCTTACTGCTGACATTATAAAAATGTATCGGCAAGTCAAGGTCACTAAAAACCACGCCGACTATCAAAGTATAGTATGGAGAGAAGATGACACTGATGAAATTCATGATTTCCGTCTTCTCACGGTTACGTTTGGTACGTCAAGTGCTCCATACTTAGCTGTGAAAGCACTGCAACAAGTTGCAATTGATGAAGGTCATAAATACCCGTTCGCGGCAAGTAAGGTCAAAACAGACTTTTACATGGATGATCTTCTGACTGGTTGCCAATCTGAAACAGAAGCAATTAGGTTATACAAAGAAATGAACGAATTACTGCTGAAAGGGGGATTCGTACTTCAAAAGTGGGACAGTAATAGGAAGGGTTTGCTGGAACCACTCATGGAGAATACCAGAATGGACAGAGAATTGAGAGAAGATGAGGTTACCAAGGTAGTTGGCCTCGCTTGGAATCGCCGGACTGATGAGTTTGACTACAACGTCAAATTGTCGTCTGATTCTCCCGTACCTGAAACAAAAAGAGGAATTATTGGTGAAATCTGTCGCCTTTATGACCCGCTTGGTTGGATTTCTCCCTGCATCATAACAGCGAAGATATTCATCCAAAAACTTTGGATAACTGGACTTGACTGGGATGATAAATTGCCCGATGAACTTTTGCGAGAATGGGAAACGTATCGCACAGAATTGACAAAGCTAGTCAACTTTCATATACCGCGATGGTTACAAACTTTAAGCACGGATGTGCAGGTAGAGCTGCATGGTTTTAGCGACGCTTCTAATGCGGCCTATGCTGCAGTAGTGTATATCAGAAGTGTCGCTAGTGATGGCAAGGTTACAACTCACCTAGTTACTGCTAAAACGAAAGTTGCTCCCATCAAGCAGGTTTCCATCCCGCGGCTGGAGTTGTGTGGAGCTGTTCTGGTGGCTAAGTTGCTCCTAGAAGTGGCTGAAATTTTGAACATTAGCAAATCAAAATTACATGCATGGACGGATTCGACCATCGTCTTGGCTTGGTTGAGTGATCACCCGAGTCGGTGGAAAACCTTCATTGCCAACCGTACCTCAGAAATACTAAATCTTTTAGATTCTTCTCAATGGTCATATGTACAGTCCAAACAGAACCCCGCTGACAGTGCGTCACGCGGAAATTTTCCCTCTGAGCTAATCGAAAACCATTTATGGAAGTACGGTCCGGATTGGCTGCGAAGTGATGATATTCCGTACGGGAAGCCAGGTTCTATCTGCACGAAAACTGACATGGAAGCTAGAACAATAAAAGCTCATGTTACGTCGGTAGATTTAGATGAAGACTTGGAAGTATTTTCTAAATTTTCATCATTTAGAAAAATGGTACGAGTTGTGGCCTACTGTAGACGGTTTCTTAACCTAAAAGACCCTACAGCTAAAATTAAACACTTACCTTATCTTACCGCGTCGGAGATCCACGATTCTATTAACTGTTGTATTCGGCAGCACCAGGCTCGTTCTTTCCACGAAGACATCTCCAACATCCTGAAACAGAAAAATATTAGCAATAAAAGTCAATTGACAACACTTAATCCATTTATGGATAAGAACGGAATATTACGTGTAGGAGGACGAATTGAAAATTCGGACTTACCTGATTACAGCAAACATCCAATGATCATCGGTGGAGAATCGCGTTTCGCTAAACTCTTAGTAGCGGATGCTCATGAAAAAACATTGCATGGAGGTCAACAATTAACATGCAATTACATCCGCTCTAAGTATTGGATCACCAAATTGAAAAATTTAGTCAGGGCTCACATTCATGACTGCATACCCTGTATTCGAAATGCAGCCAAGACAAAAACCCAGTTGATGGGGCAGTTGCCCTCTTGTCGAGTGACACCTAATAAGCCATTTTTGCACTCCGGTGTCGATTACGCTGGCCCGATAAATATTAGGGTGTCACGAGGACGAGGTCAAAAATCTTATAAGGGGTATATTTGTCTCTTTATATGTATGGCAACACGAGCCGTTCATATTGAAGCTGTGTCAGACCTCACCTCTGAAGGGTTTCTCTCGGCGTTTAAGCGTTTTGTCGCTAGAAGAGGTCGCTGTACTCAGCTTTGGAGCGACAACGGCTCCAATTTTGTTGGCGCCTCTAAGGAATTAAGGACTTTGTTATCTAGCGAACGCTCTTTATTTCCCAATGAAGTTGCATCTTCGTTAGCGAACAATGGCACGGAATGGCACTTTATTCCTCCCTATGCTCCTAATTTTGGCGGACTATGGGAAGCAGGAATCAAAAGTACTAAACATCACCTTAGGAGAGTAATCGCAGATTCCACTCTCACGTATGAAGAGATCGCAACCGTCTTAACGCAAGTTGAGGCGTGTCTTAACTCGCGTCCTCTTTCTCAGATTAGCTCTGATCCAGATGACCCTGTACCGTTGACACCAGGTCATTTTTTGGTAAACGAACCTTTGGTGATGGCTCCTGATCATAATTACGAACAGGTTCAAATCAGTGGTTTACGCCGTTGGCAGCTTACCCAAAGGATGGTACAACACTTCTGGAGGAGATGGTCTCGTGAATATTTAACTCACTTTTTCCAGCGTTACAAATGGAAGACCAAAACTCCTGAACTGAGGGTAGGTGACGTCGTTTTGGTAAAAGAAGACAATTTACCTCCGGCAAAGTGGCTGTATGGGCTAGTAGTTGAACTTCATCCTGGCAAGGATAATCTCACACGAGTTGTTACGTTGCGCTATAAGGACTCTTTCATACAGCGACCAGCTTCGAAGCTATGTCCCCTACCTGTGACCACTGATACAACTGTAATGTAACTTTTTACCTAAACTTTTTATTGTTGAATGTAACAGTAACTTTTGCACTTTAACTTTTGAATATTAACTTTGTATTTTAAACACATTAACTTTGAGAATTAGCTTTTGAAATAAACCAATATTTGTATGTATGTAACTTCTATACTTTTAAACTAGTCTTGTGAGAAGGACTATATTAGTCCTTGGGAGGCGGTATGTCTAAAATGTAAAACCTTCAATTATGTTGATTTAGCAAATTGAAACTAGATGGCGTTAGCGTCAAGTTAGCACGCGGTGGCGTTTGTCTCCGCCTATGAGACTACTGTTTTTGTGAATTATTAAATAAATGTCTGAACGTTCCGGAGCTTGTTTGCATTGCGAGTTCCTGGCTCTGTACACCCTTCGACACCCAGCAGGACAAAGATATAAACTTTTTGCTGCGCTGCGTTAGCTTTAGCCCAGCGAGAAGAGAATGTGTACATACCTGGCCTGTTTATCAGCAAGCGTGTCTATAAGAGCGACGAGTGCCGCGGCCTGATCAGCGGTCCGACATAACGCTACTAGCGGCCCGGCCGGCGGGGACGACGCTAGGGATGACACCAGGGAAGTTAGCTTCGGGTTTACCAGCTGCAACATACACGTGACCTCATAAACAACTGTTTAACTGAGTTAGCGGGTATTTCCTGGAGATCTTCGAAGTTCCGGGTGACACTGCAACTGTTATGGGAGCCGTGTCACTTAACATCAGGTGAACGACTTGCTCGTCAAGTCATTCAATCACATAAAAAAAAAAGATCTGTAGATTTCCAGGAATTTTAAGCAATCACAACAACTTTTAATTCCAGAAAATTCATTATTTAATCTAGACTTCATCTTCATCTTCATCTTAATCTAGCCATCTGGCACCAAACAATTTATTCCTATGCTATTTAGCTTAGTGTACATCCACTATAAACTTACCTCAGTTACTGCATCCACAGGTTCTATCTGCGCAGTTTTAGAGGATATAGGTAGAACAGTGAGTGCGTCATCCAGCACTAAACATCTCGGGTTATCTGCCAATGACAGTAGGAAGCGTTCGTTGAAACGATTCACCACTGTATCGTGAGCTTCCGTTTTGAACCTGAAGTTATTACAAATACTTTACTAGGTGGTAGGACGTTTCTAATTTAATAAGTTCAAGTGGCAATGGGCAGGTCACATCGCTCGTGGAACTGACAACCGATGGGGAAGAAAGGTTCTCGAGTGGCGACCACGAACCGGAAGACGCAGAGTAGGCCGGCCCCCCACTCGGTGGACCGACGACCTGGTGAAAGCCGCGGGGAGCCGATGGATGCAGGAGGCGAGCAGCCGCTCAAGGTGGCGTGCTCTGGGGGAGGCGTATGTTCAGCAGTGGACGTCTTCAGGCTGTTAATGATGATGAGGACTTTTCTGCAAAGTTCGCCTAGGCAGGTACCACCGCTTTGCCAGTTATTCTGCCGCCAAGCAGTATTGTGTACCGGTTTGAAGGGCATTGTAGCTAGCGAAATTATTGGGCAAATGAGACTTTATGATCTGATCACACAGTCTCGTAATCTAATTACTTGACTGTGATATCTCAGGCTGACGTGCGCAGTGCAGTGTCATGAGAAACTTTATTTTTTTAAAGTTCCGAGTGAAACTGCAACTGTTATGGGCGGCCGTGTCGCTTAACATCAGGTGAACGACCAGCTCGTCACGTCATTCATTCTCATAAAAAAAGAAAAAAAAAGAAAAATTAGAAATATTAGCTTGATTGCATCATCAGCCTGCAATCCCCACAGCTGAGAAACAAACTTACTCTTTCCATTGCCGCTGGAGACACGTCTTGTAGAGTGTGATTCAAACGTAATGGCGGCTGTGAAGTCAGCTCAAAACACTGTGCAGTAGTAAAAATTAGAGTGTGTGGGCAGAGGTAGCCGTGACCGCAGCGTGCGGGAAGCTTACAGCTCACTTCACAACCGCCATTAAGTTTGAATCACACTCTACGATATTTTTCTGCAATTCATCCTCACTTTTTTTCCGAGCTCATCAATCAAATCCATAGGATATGTTTAGTATAGCTGTCACATGGGTCATGCTGAATTATTTCAATAAAATATTTTCTTGTGTACATATAGACTAAAATATTACCTAGAGTGAACATCCATAGTGATTGAGTGCAGTTGTCTCAAGGAATCCATTGTTTTGAGCAGGAAAATGATAAGACCACCACCTTCTACAGTTTCTATTGTACGGGCCATCAGGTTTGGTGTGAGTGCTTCAAAATCCTGTTGAAAGATATTATGGAGCATTATTTTTTTTAATGATCATACAAAGGTGTTTGTCCATAACTAGGATTCACTGTATCTATGGACCAAAGAACTAAGAGGACAATATAAGATACAGATTAGGTACTTGGGTTTTTTTTAAAAACAACAATTTTTGCATGGCATAAAAAAAGGCGAGAAATGAGTTAAGTCCTCAAATCACTCAAATACTGTGTACACTATAGATGCAACGCTTAACACACCTTTTTGCTTTTATCTTTGGTAATAACAACTTCAACTTCTTCATATTATGGCTTCTGTGGGGTTGTCGCAATAAACAAAACTGCGTAAAACTCAAAACTCAAATTATTTATTGCAAATAGGCTATTTTTAACCAAACGGTATTCGTTGAAGGTTATACAGGTATACGCGCCGACATCGGCACACTCAGACGATGAAGTAGAAGCTATGTATGAGGACATATCCGAAGCCATGCATACTTCCGAAACATACTTCACCGTTGTGATGGGAGACTTCAATGCGAAGTTGGGCACAAGGAATAGCGATGAGCTGAGAGTGGGGCCATTTGGATACGGGCAGCGGAACCCTCGAGGACAGAGGCTGGCTGACTTCATGGAGAAGGAGGGACTCTTTATGATGAACTCCTTCTACGAGAAGCGGCCATCCAGGAAGTGGACGTGGATAAGTCCCGACGGTTCCACTAAAAATGAGATAGACTTCATCATGACGACCAAGAAGCACATATTCGATGATGTCTCTGTGATCAGCAAGGTGAAAACCGGTAGCGATCACCGTATTGTTAGAGGCACATTGAATATCAATGTTAAGCTCGAAAGGTCACGTCTGGTGAAGTCTACGCTCCGTCCAAATCCTGTCCAAATCCAAAACCCCGAAGGCTTTCAGCTGGAACTCCAAAATCGCTTCCAGTGCCTAGCCGACTGTAACACAGTGGACGAGCTAAACGACGGGTTGGTGGAAACTGTCCAAGCTGTTGGATCGAAATTCTTTAAGACCCAACGCCGAAAGAAGACTCAAAAGCTCTCAGAAAAAACTCTTGAGCTAATGGCCGACCGGAGCGAAATGAAGCTGCAGTCTTCAGTTGATATGTCAGCCTACGGTGAACTCAATAGACGAATCTGGAGTTCCTTGCGACACGACTTGCGTGCTCTTAGTACTTCACGTATTGAGGCCGCAATTGAGCGGAACCAAGGCTCTAAAGTGTTCGCAAAGGATTCGTCTATTGGGCAACACCAAATGACAAAACTGAAGACCGAAAATGGTAGCGTCATTTCATCCAAGCCTGAGATTCTGAGAGAGATCGAGAACTTCTATGGACAGTTATACACCTCGACACGTAAGCCCGCTACTAACACAGCTCAGGACATCAGAGCCAAGTTAGTCCGACACTATACCGAAGATATCCCGGACGTCAGCCTGTACGAGATTAGAATGGCCCTCAAACAGCTTAAAAACAACAAGGCACCAGGTGAAGATGGAATTACGACCGAACTTCTGAGAGCGGGTGGTAGACCGGTACTTTTAGTCCTCCAGAAGTTATTTAATTCTGTCATCCTTGAAGGTATAACGCCAGAGGCATGGCACAAGAGCGTGGTGGTGCTCTTCTTCAAAAAAGGCGATAACACCTTATTGAAGAACTATAGGCCCATCTCGCTCTTGAGTCATGTGTATAAGCTGTTTTCGAGAGTCATTACGAATCGTCTCGCACGCAGGTTTGATGAATTCCAGCCTCCCGAACAAGCCGGTTTCCGAAAAGGCTTTAGCACCATAGACCACATCCATACGCTGCGCCAGATTATACAGAAGACCGAAGAGTATAATCGGCCGTTATGCCTAGCGTTTGTGGACTATGAGAAAGCCTTCGATTCAATCGAGACTTGGGCGGTGCTGCAGTCCTTGCAGCGATGCCAAATTGACTATAGGTATATCGAAGTTTTGAAGTGTTTGTACAGTAAGGCCACTATGTCAGTCCGACTACAGGACCAGAGTACGGAACAAATTCCATTGCAAAGAGGCGTGAGACAGGGAGACGTTATTTCTCCGAAACTGTTCACAAACGCATTGGAGGATGTTTTCAAGCTCTTGGAGTGGAAAAGATCTGGCATCAACATAAATGGCGAGTACATCACTAACCTTCGTTTTGCCGATGATATAGTCATAATGGCGGAATCGCTCGAGGACCTTAGCACCATGCTCAACGACCTCAGTAGAGTCTCCCAGCAGGTTGGTCTTAAGATGAATATGGACAAGACAAAGATCATGTCTAATGCTCATGTTCCACCTATACCGGTAATTGTTGGGAACGATACTCTCGAAGTTGTCGACAAGTATGTCTACCTAGGACAGATTGTCCAATTAGGTAGGTCCAACTTCGACAAAGAGGTGGCGCGAAGAATCCAACTCGGCTGGGCAGCGTTCGGGAAGCTTCGTCCTATCTTTTCGTCCAAAATACCGCAGAGCCTGAAAACGAAAGTTTTCAATCAGTGTGTGTTGCCAGTGATGACTTATGGAACTGAGACATGGTCTCTTACTGTTGGCCTCTTACTGTTGGCCTCATTAGTAAGCTCAAAGTCGCGCAGCGAGCTATGGAGCGAGCTATGCTCGGTGTTTCCCTGCGAGATAAGCTCCGGAACGAGGAGATCCGCAGGAGAACTAAAGTGACCGATATAGCTCTTAGAGTTAGTAAGTTGAAGTGGCAATGGGCAGGCCACATCGCTCGTAGAACTGACAACCGATGGGGAAGAAAGGTTCTCGAGTGGCGACCACGAACCGGAAGACGCAGCGTAGGCCGGCCCCCCACTCGGTGGACCGACGACCTGGTGAAAGCCGCGGGGAGCCGATGGATGCAGGGGGCGAGCAGCCGCTCAAGGTGGCGTGCTCTGGGGGAGGCCTATGTTCAGCAGTGGACGTCTTCAGGCTGTTGATGATGATGATGATGAGGCTATTTTTAGCACTTTTACAAGTCAAAACTAGATATTGTATTTACAAACTAACTAGTACTTTTAGAATAGTTAATAAAACCATTATATCTTACCTGCAGTACACATACGCCATATGTCTGTCCAAGCATGGCATGACTCTCCGAATAGTACCGTCCATGTATAGTGGTTGCCACTCTGAACGAATCAAACAGGGATTCTTCTGACACTTCCAGTTTGCCTGCTGCTATCTTCTTAGCTCTTTTACGACCGTGACTGAAAATAGCACTTTATGATTGATATGCCTCACAGCCACTCCGGCTAGGATTGGCCTTACAACTGATTAATTGTGGTGTATACTGATTAATTGTGTGACTCAACTGTCAGTGCAATGTTATTAAATATTGCATCTTGAATTTGGGTGTTATATAGAATATTAACTTCACTACTATTCTTCTTTTTATTTTTAGATTACTGGCATTTAAACACAGTTTTGCGTTTTCCTGCCAGTGATGGAGTGAGGCCAGTGTACGGTATAGTTATAAAAATGCCCGGTACAAAATAACAATACATAGTTTACTACACTACAGTCCGGTCACTGTGAGAATGCGGTTGACATTGTTGACAGCTACAAAATCATTGTCGAAAATTAATTAAATCTGTGAATTATAATAACGTTTACTAGTATATTTGGCTGAGATGTTAGCTGATTATTGAACTTTTTACAATGTTTTATTGTAGCTGACATACTTTAATTTAATTTTACATAGAGGATAACACTTACTTGCTGATAGCTTCATCTTTATTTTTATAACACCACAAAACTGTTGGCCTGGCTTTTATAGTAGATTTCACTAGCATGTCATACAAAATAGGTACCTGTAATAAAAACAATAGCTACTGAGTTGACTGACCACATAAATTATTACTGGTTTATCTAAATCAAAAAGTGGACTGTTTTAGAAATTTCAAGGCATATACTATGTGTTTTAATTAATTATTTTAGGTTTGTTTGGGGATATGAATGGCCAGACACCACAACCCTAGATGCTACACTAATACTATACTGTACACTACACGCACAGTTGCGAAATAGGAAGGCTTTGTGGTGATTTCAGGGAATGTTGGTTAATTTATTTAGATAATGGGTAATTACTGAAGCTACAACTTTAACTTTTAGTTAATGGCTTCTGCGACAATTCCACCACAAAATTACAGCTGAATTACTTCGTACCAAACAAGAAACTATATTATTGTGTTTTCAAATTCAATCTTACCTGATCCCTGCTCTTGTCGCCGACTAGGAGGAACATGGTACGGTGGCCAAGCTTTACTCCATTTTCTATCATAACTCTGATACGGTTGTCTATCTTCTTTTTCACCATTATTGCGGCTACAGATCTTTGTTACAAATTATAATTTAAAAGTTTTTAGAACTTTATAACACTATTTATAACCTCAAAATCTCAGACGGGCATGTATCACTGTATCAGTATCAGTTTGCTTGTCAGTTTTGTCACCAATGTCACTTTGACAGTCAAAGTGACATTGGTGACAAAACTGACTAGCTACAAAACTAACCTTAGGTTAGCTACAAAACTAACCTTAGGTTAGTTTTGAAGCTAGTCAGTTTTCACGATGTGTCCCTCACTCGTGAGTTGTTTCATTTGAGCCAGCCTCGTCATAACAAATTGAAAGAGCCCCTCAAGTTTTTAAATGAAACACCTCCCTGTGTGACTCGCGCGAGGCGCGAGGGTGGTGAGAGGCGCGAGTCGCGGTGGCGAGGTGCCGAGTTGCAAGTATAGAATGAACCGAATGAATATACACTACTTGAGTAGAGTGGAGTGAGTGACGCTGAGGGAAGAGGACGTGAGTCGCTATTAGTGTTGACGAGTGGGAGCGAGCGAACGAAATTGATCGAATCGATGTAGATACAATGCTATTGTATGCCGTAGGTTAAATGAGTGATGAGCAAGGTACTCTGTGGTGATGAGATGACTTGATGACATCCAGTTGCATCCAGTAAACATGAATAGATGAATGTAATGGAAAAATTTGAATCAGGAATGGGAACGAATCTAATATTTATTGACATTTATTTTAAACTAATATGAGGATTTTTTCTGCGCAAAGTAGGTACCCACTGTACAGCATTTATAAAAACTATGCCAATCATTTGTACATAAGTTATATGTTTATAGTGTGTTATGTGATTAGAATAACTTGCTAGGATAATTATTTAGAAAAATAATTATACCTTATTTATTTTATAAATAAAGGATACCTGAAATACCTATTATTAATTTCGCTACAAAAATGTATAATATGAGTTACAGGATACAGGTGCAAATAAAACACAAAGCAAAATGGAAAACTGAAATTTATAATTTGAAAAATGTATAAACCCTTATTGTTTAAATGGCATATCGCTATTAAAATGTAGATTAAGACCCTTCTATAAAACTTCCATTGCACTCTGAAATAAAATTTAATAGGTACTAACGCGTCGTTGCATATTAAAATACTTTATACATTAACGTTCATTCCATTATGCATTCAACTAATTTCACTCAACTTGTCCCCGCGCTATGCTTTACCGAAGGTAGGTAATGAGGTGTGCGAGAGAGATGATTATCTATTGTGCAAGACGCACACCTACTGTTGCTGGCTTGGAGGGCAGGAGCTCTTGAAGCAGGAATAAGAGTCTTCTCACTGGTACTACTTCTTTATTATTAGAGCTGTTTGCTCGTCGGAGGCCGGCCGGAACGATACATAACTGAAGCTTTTTTTTTTTTGAACGGGCTAATGCTGTTGGTCTTTACCGACCTTTACAGCGTCACCGGGACATAACTGAAGCGGTTTCATGCTCTATATTTATACAATTTCGGGCGAGTCTAAAACTACGTTCCTATTGGCTGCCCAATCATAGACAAGCTCTGTCGACTAACCGACAGAGATTGTGGAAATTTTCCTTACAGAAGCTATACAAATTGATTTCGGAGAATTCTCCGTACACTATAGTTACAAAGGTGCCGATTTCTAAAGGCGAGCTTCTATTGTTCTATTATGGTTTATGGTTATGACTGTTTTGTAGTATTTGGCATGGAAATAAACTACAGGCTACGTTCAGTTACTTATAGGTACCTATTAGGTACATTTACATACCTACTTCCTAACTACCTATCTAAGACCTACTTTCTTTCTATCTATCTATACAATTTTAAGAATATTTATAATAAAATAGTTCTTCCGTTGGCGTCATCCTGCACATCTATAATATCGCGGTGAAGTGAGAAGCGCGCCAGACCTCACCTTGCGTCGCACCTTTCATTCGTAGGTACGCATGCATGCGAGCGCGAGGGAGGCGTGAGGCAACACGTGGCGCGGGCGCTTAAAGTTCCTCATTTCCTCACCTCAAATGAGGGGTCCCTCACGAGTACTTCGCGAGGTAAAATGATGTCCTCCCTCATCCTCATTTAAAATTTGCGAGTTACGTTACCCATCACTTTTGACTTTGACGTTTGACGTGACGTTGATGTTTGATTCTTCTTATTTCAATGTACGGATGCTAAAGTGTGAACTGCTGTGGTGTGGCTGTGCTGTGGTTGTGGTGGTCACAGACTACTAAGGGATACTACGTATGTAGGCTTTGTAGTCATATGTTTTTTTCTCTAATCTGTGGTATGTAGACAGTGATTTTTATCCACAGACACAGAATTCACCCCACAGACATAACCTGCGTTCAGATAGCCTACTGGTGGCAAAAATAACAGTTAAAAACGACAAAAATGGTCACATGCACCGTTCGTTTTGGGAATGTGTAAGCAAAAGTTGCATTTTTAACTGTTTTCGTTCATCGTTCGGATAGCTCAAAAACAGTTAAAAATGCCATCGTGAACGGCCAATTCTGACCTATCTGCGGAGGTCGGTTAAAAGTGATCGTTTTCTGACATTAGAGATTGACCTACAATTTTTGGCGCGGTTATGTAAAAATGATTGATTTTATTGTCAAAATTGTAGTTATCGTAATGATATAGCACGGAGAAGTGAGAAGGAAGACGTAAGTTTACGTGTGTGATGTAAAATTCCGCCAATTTGTTGTTTGACATTTGAGATAACAAACCACATTTGGTTATTTTGCGTTCGTTTTGGGTAGTCAGTAAAAGTGGTAAGAGTGGCATTATTGGCAAAATTCTCAAACCGAACGGCTGACAACAACGCTAATTTTGCAAATGCCAAATACGAGACTGATCCCAATCCGAACGCCCCTATAGTAGACTTTTTTTTGACTCATTGATTTCAAGCATATAAACAGTCAACTGTCAAAGTCAAGCAAGCAAGTGAAGCGAAACGAAAGTCGATAATCAGTGTTGCCAACCCGCAAAGGCATTTTCCCTCTAAGATAATTATAAAATCCCCCTAAAAACCCCTAAATATATTTTTGTTCAAATTTTTCCTTTACAAATTATACTGTCATTTGTTTGTATTTTCATGTAGGCAATAACATATAGTTTTTAACCTGACAAAATAAAAAAATACACCATTATCATTGAATATGTATAAAACGGCATCGTCATCATCGGCAATGATTTTAGAGGTGCTAGTGCTAGATACATTTTTTTAAATCATACCTGTTTTCGTCCAAAATACCACAGAGCCTGAAAACAAAAGTTTTCAACCACTGCCAGTGCAGTGCAGTATTTTGCCAGTGATGATAGCACTGAAACGAGGTCTCTTACTATTGGTCTCATTAGTAAGCTCAAAGTTGCGCTACGAACTATAGAGAGAGACAGAGAGCGCGTCGGATTTTTCTTCTTCTTTGTATTCAAAATGAGGAGATCCACAGCTGGCACAGGCCAATAATAAGTTTTAGAATTAACAAGTTGAAAAAGCAGTGGGAAGGCCACATAGATCGCAAAACCGTAAACCGATAGGGAAGAAAAGTCCTTGAGTGGTGAACATGAAGCGGAAGACGCAGCGTAGGTCAGCCTCCCTTATATGTAGACAAATGAAGTTAGAGGTAAGATGCGAGCAGCTGCTCAAAGTGGGGCTCTATAGGGGAGGCCTATGTTCAGCATTAGATGGCTTCAGGCTGATAATGATGATGATGATGATGATGAAAGTATTCAGATGGACAAATAGACAGACAGACATGATGAACTTATAAGGGTTTCTTGAAGTATAAGCTTGGTGAAATGTATAGAACAGCTGATATTTTCTTCGTATTTTAAGGGTAGATCTTCATTATAAAAGTGGTTCGTAGTAAATAGGTACTCATCATTAAATGATTGTAATCATTTCACATAAAATCATTGTTGTTAGTGGTATGTTTAGGTAAAACGTAGTGTTTAAGTATTATAAAACACTATTAATTTTAAAATAAGAATTCTTTCTTCATCTTTTAATAAATATCATCTCAATATATGAACAAATTAATATCAGCCATTTGCAGTCACGCTGATCAAGATATGAAATGGTTTGGTGAGACAGAGTGATTAGCTGTGTTCGAAAATATATCAACAGGTTCAAATAGGCAGCATTCAGAAATATAAAACTGTTTTAAAATATTTTAACCCTAATGAGTTCCCCCCAAAAACCCCTAAAGAAATCATGTCCCTAAATTTCCCCCTTTCAATACTTCTTCCCCCTGAATTTAGGGGGAAAACCCCCAAAATGGCAGCACTGTCGATTGTCGAAGAAAGCCATAAACGAAGAAGAAGAAGAAGCATCCAAACCAAACCAACTTGCAAATTCTCAAACGGCATCAAAAACATTATTTCTAAATGAAATTAAAATAAACGAACATTATCTGACTATTAGTATCAATAATACTTTAATTTGTGTTTGTGAATGATCGCTTTCAGTATTTGAGCGGCGACTAAAACCTGTGTTTCAAGTACTGGGGGGCACGCCATCCGGCGATTGTATTAGTTGAAAATGGCTAAATTACAAATAAACACCAAATCCAGCAGCTATTTACGGGATAAAGAGGCTTTCTTGAAAGACCTGAGGCAGTTCAACGAAAGTAAAAAGTAAGCTCGTTATCATTTTCCATACGTTTTCATAATTTTAATTTATATCTGTTTGCACAATCTGAATTTTGATGAGTATTTTTCACATCACGGTAAGGTTGATAAAAGCTATATAAACTGATTATATATTATTATAGCTGCCATAAAACCAAGTAGAATATCCATAATTTTTTGCAGATTATAAACATATTAGATATATAAATATTATGTTTGTTTCAGTATTACAGTAAAACCCAGCTTTGTGAATGGTATCGAAATTGATTTGTACCTGTTTTATACACTGGTGCAACAGAGAGGAGGACTTGGCAAGGTATGTTTCTTGTGTAAGACATCATTGGTGTATATCTAGATATTTTTATGGCACAATAGTGTTCATAAATTTCATATAACTAATTGTTTATCATATCTATTGTAAATGATAGATTTGTAGACACAATAGAACTCAATTATGTTATGGTTGAAATCAATCTTGCACTGCTCAACAGTTGAAAGGCCTGACTGATATATGTGTGTAGTTGTAAATATGATAATAATACAGGTTGATTGGTTTGTAGATCATATTCTTTCAGGGTGTGAAAACAGGTCTTTGGTTATCTTTTAAGCTTAACATTAGTTGTGTTTAATTTATTTTTGAGTAATTTAAATTTTTTTGAAAATTGGAAAAGTTATCTGTTTTTGACTTTAAGTCACTGATTTCTGAAAGTATGGCTATTCAATTTTTGATTATAATTACATAAAAGGAACCTCAATAACTGTACTGGCATTTAAATTTATTTATTTACTGGCACTTAATATGAATTTAAAAATCATCAATAATTCTACTTTTAATAAAAAGGTGAACCAAAATGATGTGTGGGAAACATTTCTGAGACCCCTGCGCTTGCCACATCCCTGCATCAATGGCTCAACATTACTGAGAAGAATATATGGAACTCATTTGGAGAAGTAAGTTTTCTTAAAATACTTAAATAAAACAAAACGAAGTAAGTTTACAGCAGTTTTTATATTTGTAGTGTACAGTGATGTTGAAAAAAAAGTTATCCACTCAGGAATTCCTGAAAATGGTTGGCATTTTTTTTTTTTTAATATATATACATTTTTTTTTTATAAAAGAATCTTATGACTGCACATTTGAACTGTTGCAGCCACTAAATAAACAAAGTCTTATTGACATCACTGAACAATCTACCATTATATACATATTATTATATTATAACACGATATAATATAAGCTGAAGGAAATGTTTAAATTAAATAATAAATAAATAAATATGTGTGGATGTTTCACACAGCACCATCTAGCCCCAAACTAAGCAAAGCTTGTACTATGGGTACCAGATAATTGATACAATACTTAAATAAATACTTTTTGTTTGTAAATACATACATAGCATACAATATAACACCCAGACACAACAAACACCTATGTTCATCACACAAATATTTGTCCTGGGTAGGGATCAAACCCACTACCTAAACTTCAGAAGGCAAAGCTACTACCAACTGAGTAATCAGGCTGGAAAAAAATTGATGCTAAAGCCAAAAAGTACTTGAATTTAAAGCTACAGATTTTTTTAACAGGTTATTGATTGATAGTTAAGTGAGTTTTATGTAATGAGTATTGAATAATTTTTCATCAGCTTAGAATTTTGTTTAATGTTCGGAACAAAATTTAATTTTTTTAAAATTAAATTAAAATATTAATTAAATGTTTTTTGTAGTATGTACCGGTATGTTTAGTAGTAGTTCAAATTATCATAGTAGTCTAAGTAATTAAATTGAATTTGAATTAATCAAAAATAATAAAGTAATTAAAAATATAATGAAGTACTACATACTGAAATGTAATTGAATACTTATCAATGTACAGTTTAAAAACTACAGATATGATACTATTGGGTTAGGCAGATATGAAGGAGTATCCTTCCCTCTATTCTTGCATACCTCATACTGTCAATATTTTTTGACTCAGTGATCATTTAATTTTTATTATGTTTATCCCTTGCACAACTAAACTAATTCCATATTTTTTATAGGTATGAAAGAGCCAAAGGTCCTCCAGGCCGGGATGATGATATGGATATGGATGAGGACCCGAGACGCGGTCGCGGAAGCCATATGCCCCGAATTACATTCAGTGGTGGTACATACATTTCAGGTAAATTCATTGAGGGTCTGTCTCATTACACCTTGGATACGTAACTTTGAACCTATTAATGGAATCAGAAGGTAAAAGGAATACATGCTAATATAAAAAAGGAAATGTTGTACCTTTCATGCCGAAATAGCTGACCCGATTTGGATAAAATTTTAAATACATAACGCCCATCGATCACATACATAGATCCTGGATCGTTCCCTGTACTTAGGGAGCCAGGAACTACGAGGACCATGCTCCCACAACACCTAGATACAGAACAAGTATTTGCGCTTTTTTTCACGTGCAGAAATACTTGTCCTGTCGCGGGAATCGAACCCGCTGCCTCTGGGCTATGAGCCGACCTGCTCAACCGCCACACCACAGAGGCTGTGTGCACATACATATTGATTAAACTACCAAAATCAATATAGGATACTTTTATCCCGGAATATTAAGAGTTGAAAAACCCGGGTGAAAACCCCCGTAAATTATTGTGAGAGAAACTGAGTGGCCTTGTAATAAAAAAGGTGAAATAATACATATACATGACACATGGATGTGTGGGTTTCACCAAAAAACTGCTGAATTGATTCAGATGAAATCTTGCTCATTGATTTCTTGCACTATGGAGACCAACATAGGCTAATATGCTATCAATAACAATAAAAGGATATAAAAACATATTGAGATATGTAAATGACAATAACCTTTCTTAAAATTGCCACATTTTGATTGCAGATTTCAAGTAGGTATACTTTTTCTAAAGATGTTCAGATGACAGCTAAATTTTAAGTTGGTTTCTAAAAGTATGCAGTATTCAGATGTAATGACACAGGCCCTAAATGTATACCTACTGGTTTTTTACTATGTTTGTTGCCAATTTATGTTTATTTTGTATGTTTATTGTTTTACGAGTTTGTCTGATTGGATTTATGTTTTAGTAGGAACAGCACAGAAGACTTAACACTACAACTCCTCAATGAGCCTTAATTTGTTAACTAAATCGTAACTCTTGGGACAACACAATAAAGTGCAATTCAGCACTGTGGGCATTCCATTATAAGAGGGGCATTCAATAAAAAGTGACTATTATGTTGCCTGTAGCTTTTATTAGCAAGGTTGGGTGAATATGGAGGATGCTCAAGTATTTCGAAGCCAGCATCTCAAATTGCAGGCATAGCAACAGTAGCATTTAATAATGAAAGCCCTATGTATTCAACAACTAGTCTCCTCTCTTTTTATCGCGTATCTCTTATCTTTATCTGACGCGTTATGATGAAGGAGGATTGACCAGCATTAATGTGCGAAGTGTATCAGGCCTGCACGGGAAGTCTGAGCTGTATTCATGTTATTTAAATTGTTATTACGTTGGTGGGTCAACAAGCTTGAGTTTTTGGTAAAGGGAAGCATTGTGGTGTGACCATAACATGGTGATCAGGTGGAATATGTGAATCCATTATTGGCGTGTTGGTGTGTATTTTTGTGCATAATGGTGTGTATTCTGTCATACAAAATTGTTGATAGTTCTAAAACCATTGTGGTCCTTGTCATTTTGATCCATGTGAAAGGGACAGCAAAGTTTTTAGAGCTGTTAAATTGAATTTGTGGCAAAGTTGTGGCAATGACATAACGTGACTTATACATAAAATGGATAGTCTCCGTTTGATCCAAAATGTTTGTTTGTGATACTGGGGGTCTAGCAAAGATGCGTCGACGCCAAACGCTTACTCAAAATCTCAAAATGTATGGGAATGACGTGGAATGACAGTGCCTGCAGAAAAGTTTTCCGCAGCTAATGTCATAGCTAATGTCATTCCCATACATTTTGGAGTTAGCGTGAGGCGTTAACGCTAATGGAAAGGCATCTCTGCTAGACCCCTGTTTGGGGTTGGCATGTTGGAAAATATTTGAACTGGTTATTTTTTAAATTTATTAACTGATGGTTATCATTTTTGCGTTGAAGCCTAATTTATCAATCACGAAAATATTTTTGAAAAAATATTTAGAGGTCCCTCAATACATATTAAAATAGGGGAGTGCATTCGTTTTCGTATGCAGCTTGACCTCGCACGAATAAGTTAATTGTGGAATTTGCTCGCTCTTACAAAGGTGAAAAATACGCCGCGAAGAAGCCGGATCATAAAATTCGAGAAGAGTCATCCATGAACCCGCACTTGGCCAGCATTATTATTACGATACGATAGAGATCAAATTGAGTAAGTGTAAGTCTTTGCCTACAGCATCAGGTGAAGCCCTTCGAACAGCAACAAAACCTAGCCCAGCCCCCTCTGAGAGACTCGCATTGTCTCTCCTATCTCCAATGCCCAACGAGCAAGACTTTGCGGTCAACGTCTGTACGGTGCTCGCCGCAGACCATTCTAATAGACTGCCGCTGTCAACTACTCCGCATATACTGGACTTTTTGCTGGCACACGCTGGAGTTTATAATCACTGTAAGTATTTTTAATCTTTACGGCTACTCGCGCATAGGGTATCTTTTGCCTAAAGGTCGCCTGATGTTATATATATGACGATTTGGTTGAAAGTGGCGCCAACACCCGTTTGGGTGTGATGTGAAAACATTCCTTTGAGGGTTCTGTATTATTTATCTGTGGGTTTTCGAACATAATGATTGGTTAGTTCACTGTTCGTGAACGTGCACGATGATAAACAAACGGTACAGAGACGAAAAATGTATTTTTTAGTTTTCTCTTTAAAACCTTGGATTATGTCTAAGTTTAAAACTCAATTCAGTAAGCAGAGTATACAAGAAGCAATCAGTAAAGTATCCATCGCTTTACTTTTTACTTTTACATACCTTATTTTTTAAAATTGCGATTGCATTGTTCTACAAAAATGATTGTGCGGAAAATTGAAGTTACATGCAATTGCAATTTAAATAGTAGTCTTGGGGCCTTGGTGCTTGACTAGACTTATACATGACTTTGAAGATTTGAATAACCATTTGTTTATTCTTATTAAATACACTAACCACATGAAACCCACTTTCCTATTCCTAGCGAGCCTACGCGAAACAATCGGCCGGTCGTACTACGAAGCCCGAGGGAAGTACCCCGATGAGTTCTGGAGGCTCCGAGCCGGTGGCGGAGGCGCCCGGGAACTGGCAGATGAAGCCAAGTTCATGCAGCATGGAATAGAACAGCCTGAGCTCATGGTGCAAGCCATGGCGGCTCATAACAACCTCACGGACTGTCTCATGAGGGATGGCTCTGATGATGAAGGCTCGGAGAAAGCTATTGGAGAACTTGTAAGTTGTACTAGAATAACTTGCGGGCGTCCTTGCTTCCAGCTAAATAACTTGGGAGTCTTCAAGTCAAAGAGTGAACAGGTATCTTTCAGGCAATGCACCATCGTAGTCATCACTTTCCATCGGGTGAGACGGTGGTGAAAAGCTTTTAATAAATTAAAATTACGCTTTGTATTTCTGCAAGACATATCTCCCCATACCACACACACACACACACACACACTATTTTATTATTATTCTACTTTATTATTCTCAAAACTCAATAAGCTTATTGCAACTAGGCTTTTACAAGTCAATAATCAGATAAGATTTAAAAAAATATTAAAATAAATTATTGTACATACTAAGCAAGCATAATAATAGTAGAATAGGACCACCCCATCTCATCCCGTGGGTGCCGTAAGAACTGGCTAAGGAATATCCAGGAAATGGGCATCAGCATTCTCTATCAGTCTTCATTATATTATGATCTACTGCGATCGAAACGCCCCGCCCCCTTATAGGCATGCTCGTAGTGGCGCTCTAAAGGGGAGGCCTATGTCCAAAAGTGGACGTCTTCAGGCTGTTTATGAAACCTTTAGATTAGTTACGCGAATAAGTGCGTAATTCTTCTAGTATTCCCTTTGTATTCCAGCAAGATATGTTAGAAGATTGGGTGACGGAGCCATCAGAAGAAAGCTCCCTGTTCGCTCCGGAATTGGCCGGTGGCGCCTCCTGCGTTTACACTCAGCGGGTTCTTCAAATAGCTTCCATTGTTCGCTCGCTGTCCTTCCACGAAGAAAACGTGCAGTATCTAGCTAGGAACACTACTTTGATACGGTGAGATATCATGGGAATAAAAACGTTAAAAAATTAATCAAGAAATGGAAAATCATCTGCCTGCCCTTATCCCATGGGGTTGGTGCAGTATGTTTTTTCTTCCACTCATTTCTGTCAGACGTCATCTCAACATTCACACGCACCCCCATTTCCCTTAGCACGCATATCATTTTACTAACAGTACAACCCCACCTTTTTCGGTCTTCTTCTACAAAAAATCCCCCAAGAAATGGTTTTTCTCGAAAAGTTCTCGCTAAGTATTAGTGAAGTTAAAAGAAAACGAGGTGCACAAAATTTTTCCAGACAACTTTTGGCAAGTTATTTCAAAATACATAAAAAGATCTCTGAATGGTTTTTTTTAAGATTTATGATTGATAGCAGTGCACATATCACGGTTGCATATCCCGGCTCTAGGGACGGATGGATGACGTGTACAAATGCTGTTCGTGATTCAAATTTTTCCTTTACATTCATTGATCAGTTTTTTTATAATGCCCATTTTTTACAGATTCCTGTTGCTCTGCGCAAACTGTTGGGTAGGAACACTTCGGCAGTCGGGACTGGACACGCTTGGCAATGTTTCCACGGAACTTATTATTAAGGTAAAATAAAGTTGTATTAAAAATAACTATAAAATATAGTTGGCACTACCCACCTCCTTGATCAGCCCCTCAACAAATGGTGATTACTACAAATTAATAAGTGTTGCTAACGCTAAGGTTTGTTAAAGATATAGGGGCGATGACGCATACGCCGTACGTTTTTAATGGACGTAGATTTTACACCGTTAAATTCATAATTTGTGTTTATAAACTGATAATATTATTATCAGTTTATAAACACATACACATCGTTTTTAATGGACGTAGATTTTACCCCGTTAAATTCATAATTTGTGTTTATAAACTGATAATAATATTATCAGTTTATAAACACAAATTACGAATTTAACGGGGTAAAATCTACGTCCACTAAAAACGTACGGCGTATGCGCCATCGCCCCTATACCTTTAACAAACCTTTAGCGTTAGCAACACTTATTAATTTGTAGTAATCACCATTTGTTGAGGGGCTGATCAAGGAACTTTGATTGCAATGCAACAGGAGAAAATAATTGAGGTGCGATAAAAACTTTTTTAAAATGGCAATAAAAGGGTTTTCAATCAATTATCCTTTAAAACAAAATTAAACAATCATCATCATCAATAGCCTGACGTCCACTGCTGAACGTAGACCTCCCCCACAGAGCGCCAGTTTGAGCGGCTGCTCGCCTCTTGCATCCATCGGCTTCCTGCGATTTCACCATCCACTCGTGGATCGTCGGTCCACCGAGTGGGGGGCTGGTCTACACTGCGTCTTCCGGCGGGAAATAAACAATATTGCCAATAAATTCTCATTCCAAAAATACAATTTTTGTACAAATTATACTTATTATACTCTTTCCAGGATCCAGCGACATGCCTTATCTCCAGGCATATCCTGTCGACCATACAATCAGCGCTGGTGTCTCAAGACCGCGCGAGGGTGTTGGCTGCGTTGGAATTACTCAACAAACTGTCTCAAAACGAGGCCAACGAAGACGCTCTCCTGAGGTCTTTGGAGTCTAAGGTGTGTACAATTTTTGCAGATTTCCAAAATTGACGTGATTATTAAACAACTTTGAGAAATTAAATGGGGTCCTAATTCGGACGGTTTTTAAAGTAATAATTATTCCGGATCCATTTATACAAAAACCAATTAAAATATTCATTCATTAGACATTTCAATGGGCGGGCTTATCACTAAAAGTTATCTCGATCTCGCTCGAGCAAGCTAAAAAGAAAAAAAAATATTTTTATATGAAAATGATAATTAAATTCAAAATTATTAGAACAGACCGACGAAATTAGAGCCTTTTATAACTTCTAAAGCTATAAACGTACATGCAAGAATATTTTAGTAATTTTTTAGAAATCAGGTTTCAATCTAAATAATTTTATTTAAAATGTTCCGCGTGAATTTATTAGCTATGTTTTGTAAGATCGGTATGACAAACACAATGGAAAAATGGATCTGACATAAGCTACAGGCTAGAGAATACCATCGGAGTTGAATTGGTATATTATCCCGAAAGGGGGTAAATCTACTCCCCAAGGTAGACAATGTTTCTTCTACGACTTTTCTAAATTAATAGTTTTTCATTGAAGAAATGCCATGTAAAGTTTACGTTCGAAGATAGCCCTAGCGCAGCTGGGTTGTTGAACTTCGTCCTTGACCGAATGCATTTCAAATGAGTTTGACGACCTGTATCTGTAATTCGTTTATTTATTTTAGTATCTTCTTAACTCTCGTAGCGTTCGCACGTGCAATTTTGTGAGTGGACTTATTTTTTAGTATGGAGGTTTAGAAACCCGCAGTTTCAAGTAAGGCTCTCGCAACTTGTGGGCTATCATGGTCCCAGTCCTCTCCTTTCGGGATAACATACCAATTCAAACTCACCTTGTACTGTACATTGTAAAGCATATTGGGCAGTAATGTGCACTCACTTCAGAACTTTATTTAATGGTGCTAGTATTACTAAAGCAGTAGTATTATCCCTTCACAGGTATACCACGATGTTTGCGCCCTACTAAGTCTCCGCGATATAATGGTATTAGTGTGCACGCTGGAATGTGTGTACGCGCTGACGTCACTGGGAGATCGAGCCAGCGAGGCGGTGGCGAGGGTGCCAGGCCTGGTGCATACGCTAGTCTCGCTCGTTACTGTTGAGGTTAGTCATCGATGTCATGATTGTAGTGATTGTCATGATTTGTATGATTGTCATGATTTTAATGATTCTTATGATTGTCAGGATTGTTCTGTTTGATTGTCATGATTGTTGTGGTTGTAATTATTGTCATGATTATTCTAATTGTCACAGATTGTCATGATTGTCATGATTGTTACGATTGTTATGATTGTTATGATTGTCATGATTGTTATGGTTGGAATCGTTGTCGCTATTGTTATTATTGTCAACATTGTCATCAATTATTTTCACTATTATCACTATCCTGAATTTTAGGACTAGATGGTGGTTGTGAAATTTCCACTATACCTTATCAAATCTAATAGGTACAGTATGACATTTCGAGGGATACCAAGCTAGAGATTTTTTCCCTAAATTTTGAGGTAAAAGAGGAATGGGGGTTCTTAGGGGATTAAAAATAATAATAATAATAATAAATTGATGGCAAGATTGCTTAACGTTTTTTTGCTGCAGAAATCTTCGCACTTTAAGATTATTCATCTCATGAGAAGGAAAAAAGTCTATTTATTAAAATTTATCCGTGCGATCAGGCGATGCAACCGATGTATATCACCTAATATACATCTGTTGTTCATGCTGTGGTCAACGAATTGTTTTTTACATGAATATATAACTATAAGTGTTAACATGTTTTAATGATGACGCATGAAGCAGTACGCATTCAAGAATAAGAAAAGATAAAGGTACTAATTTAAAAATTTATGTATTTCTCAAATCAGTTTATAAATGAGGAAGTAACGTAAAGAATATAAAAACTATAACCATATAGAGAAAATCTTTCATTTTTATTTCATGTTACAAATGTTCCTATAGCATAAGGATTTGAGGTCGCCGTGTCACGACTATTGCGTTTTAGATATTATTAAGAAACATTGTTTAATTATTGCTTTATTTTATGAGCTTCAAATACTTATATACCTGCAACATACAATGAATATGCTAGGAATACAAAAAAAGCTTAGGGGTTTTTAGGGGATTTAAGTTATCTAGGGAAAAAATTCTTTAGGAACTGGCAGCACTTTTATTCTAACAATAGTGATGCGACTATTACACATTCGATTAATCGGTGAAATTTTCGTATAAGGTAATTAATCGAATCAAATCTTTGGGCGAGCATAATTCAGTGATATAATCTTGTGCAGTTCGCTAATTATCTACTTTGAAAGGGTGATTTTAATTATAATAATTATATAGTATACAATCCTAAAGCTCCAGGGTGGAAATGTTAAAGGGCATAACGCCGCGAGTAGCGTTCAATGAAAGTGCAGCACACCTTTCCACACCCTAAGCCGCCCCACACCGATGTTGCTTCCTCGGTAGCCAGTAGCCCCTACGGGTGCCCCATTTATAGTGTGGCAAATCATCACCTCCCTCAAAAATTTGATATGATGAGACAAATTTTATCTCATTCCATAAACCAGATCATAATAATCCATCAAAAGTTCACCACAATAGCCCAGATATTTTTACCTTCATTTATTAAACAAAATAGTTATGAATAGGTATGCCAACATGTAAGAAATAAATAGTACAACTCGGTCACTTTGTCTAGCTGTCCTCGCTGAAATGCAAGCCATTGACGTCAAGTATATGAATAGTGTGACCGTGTTATCTTTTGTATTCAAAAAGGCCTCTTGGTGTTATGGCGCGGCCAGACATGCGGAGCAACAGCGAATCTTCGCTGTTGAACGCTCATGTGGCCGCGTACAGCGATGCATCGCAGCATCGATGGGCGCAGAAAGCTATCGCGTGAAAGTGAAATCCTTTATTTTCGCAACACTTATAGAATCATGAAAATGCATAGTTCTTTCATTCATACGAATCGTCAGCTCTAGTCGTGAATGGGTTGATGCAGTAAGTAAGTGAGTAAGTCTGATATTTTTGGTGTTTCTTAAACACGGAAGTGTATTTTAATAGACTTTAGTGCAGACGGATTGCTTTCATTCTTGTTTGATCTAAAGTTTAAAAAGCACTATGGAACATTTGCGAAATAGTCCACGCATGAATCGTCTTGAAGCCAGTCATTTCAGAAAATAGCAGCTAGTTCTTGGCTCCAGCACTTTGACGAGAGAAACCAATTCTAAACCAACTCAAACTTTCAGCACCATTTAGTGACAATTAGCTAAAAACTATATGTCTATAAATAAAAACTTCATTCTAGTGAGTAACCATGTTATAATTATTTTTTTTTACATGACAGCCACTCTTTTGTTTATCCGTCAATATGTAAGTGTTACTTTATTCAAAACTAGCTTTTGCCCGCGGCTTCGCACGCTTGTGTTATGTTATTTTTACGTTATAGTCTAATAATAGATAATGCATTTTGTACCAAACAAAAAATCCACTAAATCTTTTCGAAGCTGAGCACAGTAACCTGTATTAGCATAGGTATAGGTATAACGCAAGCATAGCCGTGAGTGGAAGCTATTTAAGCCATTACCTAAATTTAAATGTTTTGAGTCTAATATAGATTTATAACAGTAAAAGAAGTTTCAAACAAAAAACTACAATTTTATAAGTACCTCTTCATATTACAACAAAAAGATATCATCATCACTTCACTCAGGTATTTAACAGAAGTTTCAGTAAATTTTGTTTAGGTAGTAGTTACCTAAGCAGTCAGGTACGGTTTACAAAAATATGGAAGAATCACACACTATGATTCTTAAGTTTGGCTCCATACGAAAGTACCTTTTCGTTTCATTATAAGTATTACAATCATTAGTTCTCTTACTGAGATCATATCATATGAAAAAACTAAACGATTATTGAATAAATATGTAGAATCAGTATCCTTTACTCTTTAAAATCGGGTTTATCCGATATCGATTATTTAGTTCACATCTCTAGACCAGTTAATCTGACAGTGTCAATCACTAATCATGTCAACTTCATAGTGGACTTCTTAAATTTGATAAAGTGTAAGTTCTTCTTTTTTGTTTGTGAACTATTATAAGGTTAACTGGAAGAAAATGCTACTTAGCATTGAGTTCGCCTATGTACTTGATTATCTTGTGCAATAAAGCATTTTCTATCTATCTAGCTATCTACTATTTTTTTTTACATATTTATTTATACTCATCCTGTCGCCAGCACATCCATTCATCCATTTCGCCCATCTTTTTCCCTTTCGCTTCCCTCTTCCCATGAACAGGGTTAGAACGTAAAACTAATGAACCCGTGCGAAGCCGGGGCGGGTCAACTAGTAAACAATAAATACATTTCAGTAAGGGGTATTTAAATATTTTTAGTGGAAACTTTTTTTAAAGTGTAGCCCTCAAATGTGATTGTTTTGTGACAGGCGCAGAGCTACGGCCCCCGCGCTTGCATACTGATGCGAGTGGTCGAGACAGTGAGCGGGCCGGCCGCGCTGGCCGCGGTCGCAGAACAACCGCCGCAGGTTAGTGAAAACTCCTCTGTCAAAATATGGTAGATTCATTTTAAATAAATATACAATGTATTCGACTGTTACTCACGAATAGTGTGTCAATTTCTCGACCAGGTTTTGGGCATATCCGATGCTCTTCCTCAGGATGAGTTCACGCAGCAAGATCGCGGCTACACTATTCGTGAGTAACAGTCGGATACATATTTATTTAAAATGAATCACACTCATGAGAATTTTAATACTAAAATGTGGTAGATTGTTATTCTTCTTCGTTAAATGACTTTCTATCTTTATCGCGTTCTGTAATTCTGCCAACATGTAAAACACACAGGTTTTGAAAAGAAAAAAAAAAACAAATTTACAACCGCCATTTTCGGATTATTTTTAGAGAACAATAGTATTTTGTTTACTTAGGCAAAAAAAAACTGATAAAATTAGTAAGTGCAATTTGTTTGTATATTATATAATACTTGCATTCTGACTATCTGGGAAAGACACATTCATATTTTATAAAACTTAGTAAAATCCTAATTTGAATATACAATTACGAACAAAGGCGGAATGCATTTTGCTCGTTTTTATTTTGTACGATTGGTACGACCTTCGTAGATCGATTCAATGCAATAGGATTAACATCGCATCGTGGATCAATTCACGAGGTTGCGATACGTTACGATCCAGAAGATCGATTTGAAGCTATAAATCAGTCATTCCTACTTCCGGGTTAAACTGCGGCCTCACATTAGCATAGTTAGTGTGGTTTACACTTAAAATCCATCCCATCATTCATATGTTTCGAGTATTGTTAATGTGAACTGTAACTGGTCTAGGTGTGGCAACATTATTTCGTGTAGTAACAAATGTATTGTTAGCCGTCGTGAATCGAGTTGTAAGTAGTACAGAGCATTAAAAAGACGACGCTTCACACCCAGATAAAAGCGCCCTGTTGACATTAGTATGCGCTTCCAATAAAACCTGTATTAATTTACACAAACAGTCTATTATGGCAGGTGACATTACTATGCGCTTAATGTGGTCACGAAATTCATGTACAATTTCGTCTCTTTGTAGGGGCAAAGCGTCATTTTTTTCGTGCTCTGTGGTTACCCCATTTTCATAGTAAGTTTGATTTGTATATCAGCAGGTGGCAGCACCGAAGCCAGCCGTGGAGCCAACACCCCCGCCCGCCCCTTCCCCCGCGCCGCCGGCCACCCCCGCGCCGGTCTCCAACCTGCAGCAATCGCATATACAGCAGAGAACCGTACAGGTAATATTGTTCATTCTACATTCCTATATCCACAGGTTATTAACTTCTAAGTTTGTTTGATTGTTTGATGGTTCGATTGTTCCATTATTAGATTGTTCAATTGTTTTATTGTTAATTGTTCTATTGTTCGATAGGCTTGCGTTTGACCATGTTTAACGGTTTATTTATCTACATTTCCATTCTAACATTACATATTACACAGGCAATTAATTTTTAAGTTATTCGGTTGCTTGTTTGATCGTTCGATTCTTCAACGTTTCGATAAATAGATTGTTCGATCGTTAATTTCTTCGATAGGCTTGCGTTCTACCAAATTTTATTTTAAATGTTATGTTTATTTATCAACATTTCCATCCTAATACAAATCACTCATCATCAGCCGGAAGATGTCTACTGCTGAACATAGGTCTATCATTATTACACAAGTAATTAATCTCGACGTTGTCTGTTTGATTGATTGTTTGTTTGATAGATTAATTATTGTTTGATTAATTGTTTTATTGATAGATTGTTACAAGATAGAGTGTCAGATTGTTCGATCGTTTGATAGTTTGATTATTCGATTTTATGATTGTTTATTTGATTGTTTGTGGGCGGTAATCCGATGAAGTGATTTAGAGAAGTTATTGCCTATAGTAATTTGCTTACACAATCCAGACAAAGATATTATACTTTCTCTTTAAGTGCCAGTTTAAAAAATAAAATAAGTTTTGACAGTGTCATTTCCTTTTTTTATATCATACATGTGTATGCACAGGAAAACGAGCACTTCGCACAAGCGTGGCTTCGGTCATCTTTCGAGCCGTTGCCACCACACGATAACAGTACGTTTGAAGCGGGCGAGTTGTATCGCCAGTACCTCGCCTGCTGCACTAAACTGGCTAGAAAGGGTGTCATCGCGCCGCAGCACTTTCCACGGCTCGTCAGGTAAGTGTTGCCACTAGAATGTGTACACTGGATTATACGCACTGGAAATATGTTTGGATATAGGTTTTTTTGTCCAACTATCTCGTACATAGACCCTGGACCCCAACGAGGATTGCCTGTGTTTAGGGACCCAGGAACTACGAGGACCATGGTCCGACAACACCCAGACGTAGAACAAGTATTTGCAGTTATTTTTCCGGGCACAAATAAGAAGAAGAAAGAAACAAAGAAAATACATTTATTCAGGACATCACACAACATTACATTCGTAACAAATACTTACCGTGAATTAGAACCTGCCGGCTCTGGGTTATGAGCCGAAGAAGTAGAAGACTTGGTAGACCAGCGAAGCTTTGGTCGTAAAAGACAGCCTCTGTGGTGTGGTGGTTGACCAGGTCGGCTTATAACCTAGAAGCCGCGGGTTTGATTCCAGCAATAGGACAAGTATTTGTGCAGAAAAAAAACGCAAGCACTTGTTCTATGTCTGGGTGAGGACCATGGTCCCCACAGTTCCAGGGTCCTTAGTCCTTAGATACAAGGAAACCCCAGTTAGGGTCTAGTATCTATGTATGAGATCATTTGGCATTATTTATTTATTTATTTGTTTTTGAGAATTTATTCATGGTATTACAAGTCATATTAATTTAATAATAGGTCACTCCAATAACCCACCCCTTATTGTTCCCGGTGCAAAGGTGCCCATAACGCTTGCTGCGTTGCCACGTTGGATGGCAATGGCCAACCTTTGCACCAGAAACGCACCGGAGCGGGAGTCACCCGACCTTTCGGCCATCCTACGCCTTAGCTCTGACACCAAGTTCTTTGCTTCTGCTCCCCAACTGCCCATGGTCATGGTGGTTTTGAGAATGTTATAATCGTAAAATTGTGTAATTTTAGGACCGTTTTCGGCGGCACAGTTGGTCCGAACACTGTAAACACGTCTACGGGTGAAACGCAGCAAGTTTACGTTGGTATACGATCGAAGAACCCGCAGAATAGAACCAGTACTACTCCTGGTATGTATACTTAAAAGTCCATACTATCTGTTAGACAAAATTATGTTTTGTTTGGTTCACTGTCGAAACTTATAAAATCGTTTGTCATAATTTTGTTCCAAATAAAAATGTTACTTATAATCATCATTTCACATAATGTGATTTATTATACTTTCACTACATCTAATTTTCTTTATTATAAATCAAAATTAATAATAATCCAAATTTATAAAAATGAAACTCATAAGACGTATGTAACATAACATTACAAATTTATAATGTTCTTTTCCCATAACTAGCTTTAAGCATAAAACAAAATATCAATAATACGGTAAATTAATGTGACTGGAACTGTTGATTGTTATATATATCCTAATCAGTTATAAAAACGTAGTACGGCAAGCCAATTTGCTCTTCAATCTATGCAGGCACTTCATCCAGTCAAAACAAACAAAATTAACGTGTGGACTGTGGGTAATTGTAAAATAACTTATATTTTCTCATGTTATGTTGATTTTGGTGTTGTTGGTGAACTTTGTGCATTATTTTAATAAATAACTTGAAATGTCTAATAAAAACACGTGTAAAATATTTAAATCAAATAAAGGTAACCTGAAACTTAATATAGATGGTGTTTGTAATTTTTTAATATAAGCATAAGTGACTTCTGGCACTTCGCCGGCCGCTGCCGCGGCACGCTCGCTACGCTTCGCTTCGCTCGCTCGGCTCGTGCGTCGTGTGGTCACAGTTAACCTAACGCTCCTCCTCGCTTCGCTCGTCGTCGCACCTATTTATGACTTTGCCTTAGACTGGTATCTTAGTATCTTTAGGGTATACATGCATATGTATATAATGATTTAACTACCTCAAAATTATTATTATGTTAACTAAAAAATATGAAAAAGTCATTATGAACAATACAATTATGAATGCTGATTATTATGAAATTATAAGTAATGAAATTTATAATAAAAAAAAGTATGATAAAAAAATTCTTAACATTAAGATTATAACATAAAATTTTATAAATTTAAACATTATTTGGATAAATTGTATAAGAAAAGATCAATATAAAAAGTAACTATTATGAACAAAGTTATTTATAAATAACCACCATTATAAATTTCATCATTATTAAAAATGAGGTATGTGAAATGAAATTATGAATAATGAAATTATTAGTACAGACGGTATCCCGTTTTGTTTCTGTGCGCGAATAGATGGGGGCTCGAGCTTCTTTGAGAGGGTTTTTCAAGAAAATTAGTATCTTAACAATGCCTTCACTTTTTATTTATGTTAACATTATGTATGTTAGGAAAAACATTGAATCGTTTGGAAAACTTGGTGACGGGCACACATACTGTACCAGAAATAGATCTAAGCTGGTCCAGCCAAAAACAAGGTTAACTAAGGTGAGCAAGTCTTTTTTGGTCTATAGCATTAAGTTCTATAATCAAATCCCACCTAGCATTCTGAATTTGACGGAAACTAAATTTAAGAAAACAGTAAAATCAATGCTTACAAATAAGGCTTACTATAAGGTAGATGATTATTTAAGTGACAAAAAAGCGTGGGATCTACCCCAGCTTATAACATGTAACAGTAGGTAACGATTGAATAATTGTTATGACATTATGCTTATAATGAATAGGTATTCATTATAAGCATAATGTCAAAAAAAAAGTACATATTTTCACACGTCATTAACATAGGTATGTTAATGACGTGTGAAAATATGTACATGTGCCTACATTTACTCATTAAAATATTTTGATTTCATTTGATTTAGATGAAATGCAATTATTTACTGTTTTTAAACCTAATTACTTATCAAGCTTCGATTGCTTACTGTATTAATATTATACTGTGTGATCATTATTGTAGTTTCTCATGCAGTGAAACGTTAATTTCCTTTTTTTAAATAAAGTTTTTTTAACCGCAATAGTCCCGTTTTAACTTTTATAATATCAGTTCCAGTCGCGAAAGTTTATAATGTGTTACACATCTCGCTCGTGCAATAGGCTATTTGAATGCTGTATTTTTTATTCCGTAAGTTAATAGTATTCCTCAAAAAATAAACAGCCGTGAAAACAAAAATTAAGTATCTCAAAAAAGACAGCATTTTAAAGAATAGAAAGAGACAGCAGTTACTAGTCCCTCATTACTAAGCTGTGGTAGCTTACATACAGTCTCTTTGGAATTGACTTCACAACGTGTGTTTTCATAGTAACTGTGACCTAGTGAGGTGAGCCGACGATCTGGTGGAAACCGTGGGGAGCCGATGGATGCAGGAGGCGAGCTGCTCAAGGTGGTGCTCTCTGGGGGAGGCCTATGTTCAGCAGTGGACGTCTTCAGGCTGTTGATGATGATGATTAAATTCGCCATTGTACTTGTTTTGTACTTGTGCAAGTATTTTCTATCTATCGAGTTGTAAATAATGATCGTTACATTTGACAGGTCTGTTAGCTCAGTTGGTAGTAGCTCTGCCTTCTGAACTATAGGTTGTGGGTTCGATTCCCACTCAGGACAAACATTTGTGTGATGAATAGGTGTTTGTTCTGTGTCTGGGTGTTATATTGTATTCTATGTATGTATTTACAAACAAAAAGTATCTAACTAATGTATCAGTTATCTGGTTCCCATAATGCAAGCTATGCTTAGTTTGGGGCTAGATGGCGCTTTGTGAAATGTCCAAACATATTTATTTATTTGCAGCGAGTCCTGCGTCGCCGATTCTTAAAGCGACGTTGACAAGCAAAGCGGCCGCAGAAGCTAAGGCAGCGGCACAAACGCAATCACAGGTAATAAGCTAATTGCCTGCAATTTTTTTATTGCATAAATTAATTATACCCCTCAAAAAATAAACAGTCGTGAAAATAAAAATTAAATATCTCAAAAAATGAAAAAGTTACAAGCATTTTACAATATAGGAGTATTGTAATTGGCTGGTAATTTCTCATTTTTCACTTTTGACTTTGGTGGTTGTAGAAAACGTCATTATCCACTGGTTAACTTCTGGAACACCAGCATTTTTCATAACAATAGAATGACAATGTATGCCGGCTCGAAATTGAGCCGCTGGGAGTCCAAGGGTTGGGTCTGTATGCAGTATGGTACTAATTGACTGGTATGTTAGCTCAGTTGGTAGTAGCTCTACCTTCTGAACTATAGGTTGTGGGTTCGGTTCCTATCCAGGACAAACATTTGTGTGATGAACATCGATGTTTGTTCTGTGTCTGGGTGTTATATTGTATTCTATGTATGTATTTACAAACAAAAAAGTATCGGAGTATTCTATCAGTTATCTGGTTCCCATAGTACAAATTATGCTTAGTTTGGGGCTAGATGGCGCTGTGTGAAATGTCCACACAATTTTTTTTTTAGCTGTCTGCATCTGACTGATTATTTTTTTATTCAGCCGCAACAGCAGGTGTCGCACCCTCATCTATCGCAAGCGCTGGAGTCGAACCAAACTAACACGACGCTGATCAAACATCTGCTCGCACACAAAGTAAGCCCAGCGACACCGCAACCGCAAGTAAGTTCACTAACACAACTAACTGGTTAACTGGTGTGAAATGTATACATTTATAATTTATATGCTCCCAATTGTATTATTAGATCGGCGAAAAATGTTTGTATTTTTTTATTTATTTATTTCAATCTTTACAATATTACAAACATGTTTTATGAACACCGATAAAACCAAATTGGGTTTGTTTTTGGTGTATCCGATTTTGATGATTTAAAAAACTGCGTTTTCGCAATATTTTCGTAGTTATAGCCACCTAAAGTTACGGCGTCAAAATTATTAGGAAAAAAGTAGTTGTAATTAAAAAATGACGTACCTACAAGCCAAAATCCAAAAGATTATGTGCAAATTTAGAGGGTGAATATCGTTTTCGCCCGAAACGCTAAAATGTAGATAAATTCACTCATGCTCAAATGACCTCTATTGTCTCTATCATACGTGCGGATAGCAGAGCGATGGCAATAACATTTTCAAACACCAGGGTGTTCCTTTTTAAATGTTTGATAATGTGTATTAACTTTTTTTCATATTAAAAGTTACTTTTATGATAATGTTGTATTAGAGGTATTATGAAAGTAAAAATCACATTAAAAGTGTTATAAAAGGGAAATGAAGTCCGACGTGAGATCAGGAACGTCGTTATTTTTTACAAGCGAGTTAGCAGATCAATTCATAGTTTTAAATGATTTTATATCAAAGACACTTATAGGAAAAATAATAAGAGTCAGATTGCAGAACAATTCAGAGCATAACATGCTTTGTTTTGTTTCATCTGTGAGACACGCCATTATGTTCGATAGTAATAAAATCTTGGCTTTAAGTATAAAGAATCGATTCTATTTCTCGACATGGATTTTTTGACCCAATCGGAAATTACTAATGCAACTTTTCTGGAATTATTATTATTATAGCGTTTCACTCTTGACAAATAGAGTTATCAAAAAGGAGATAACTGAAAAGAAACCTATTCATCAAATATTTTCAGCGAGGTTTCAACACTTACGTCACGGTAACCAGAAAAAGAGGTATAATAAAATCAAGTAAAAAAATTAACAACAGCATGCTGATTGGATTTTTCAACTAAAACTGAAACAAAAAGGCATCTAACTTTAGGATGTCAAATGAATTCCAAATTGTATTGTCGTAGAGGCAGAAACCGTAGAAAAGCATGGTTAATTAAAAGTAGACAACTAACATTAACAGTATGAAATAACATGACAGAGTCAGAGCATGAGTTGTGAAGCTTATTTGATAAGCATGATCTTTTCGATAAAATATTGTGAACGTATTTGACAGTGTAATGAAAATGTTACTCTTGACCTAACTCAATCTTTTGTTCGGTACTGGCCTCTTTTGTCCGCCTCCATTAATATATTTCCGCAAGAGAACTGGGGGTCTAGCAAAAAACCCTTTCCATCAGCGTTAACGCCAAACAATCACTCCAAAATGTATGGGAATGACATTACCTGTGGAGGTCGCTTTTCCGCAGGTAATGTCATTCCCATACATTTTAAAGTTATCGTTTCGCGTTAACGCTAATGGAAAGGGATCTTTGCTAGACCCCCTGGCCTGACTGACTGAATAGTGACCGATATAGCTCTTATAATTAGCAAGTGGCAGTGGGCAGGCCACATCGCTCGTAGAACTGACAACCGATGGGGAAGAAACGTTCTCGAGTGGCGACCACGAACCGGAAGACGCAGCGTAGGCCGGCCCCTACTAGGTGTACCGACGATCTGGTCAGAACCGCGTGAAGCCGATGGACGCAGGAGGCGAGCAGCCGCTCAAAGTGGCACACTATGGGGGAGGCCTATGTTCAGCAGTGGAAGTTTTCAGGCTGTTGATGATGAACCTTAGTCGACAGCAAGTTCTTAACTCGGGCGTTGGCCATCTTATCGCTTAACATCAGATGAAATGAGACGTCTAAAATTAAAAAAAACTAGTTTTCAATGATTTTCTACTACATGTGTGTTCTATGTGTAGGTAGCGCAAAGACAACAAAACCAGCAAAGGGGACCTACCGGATCAAATACAGTTGTCGTGCAGCCAGCTACACAGGTACAGTAAAATGAATGTAATGTACCAGCTCTAAACATGTTGCTGTCCCTTGTATACAGGTTGAAATGACAAGGACTGCAATAGTTTTAGAACTGTCAAAGGACTTTGTATAACATAATTTACACTATTGTGTTGGTAGTTTTGCATGATTTTTATTGATTGCAATTGTTATTATGTACATTTTTCTTTTTTTATTTATTTCTTAGGTTATGGAAGTAGATCCCGAAGCTATGATCAAATGCACGGCCATTACACCCGGTGGTGTTGCCAGTATTACTCCCGCTGTCCAAGAAAAGGTAACATTCTATAAAAATCGTAAACAATCCCTTTAAAGTTACTGTTTTTGCAGAAACAAGTAGGTAATCAGCGGTCATAATAATTATTTCGAAACTGGTTCAAAGTTCAAACTGGTTATTTTCTATTGTACGTCTCATTTAGGTATGACTCGTGGGTAGTGTTGTGTGATGTCCTGAATAAATGTCTTTTCTTTCTTTTTTTTCTTTTAAAGTATTGGCTTTTGGAAAGTCGTTTTATCTGTTATCGTTTTGTTTGCAGATAATTGTCAATGCTGTCGAAGAGATGCTAGGTAAGATACATACATAAGTAGTTAAAATAATAATCTCTTTGCAACCATTCTCAATGATAAGGTCGAAAATAGTATGCTTTACTTGTTTCCAGTTCCTAAGGAAGAGCCAGTCCAAATACAGATTGACGAGCAGTCGCAGCTGACAATCGTAAGTTAAACATAACTATATAATATGTATCATTTTTAAAAACGATTGGTTTTACCAAAGACCATTAATAAGGATAAGACGTGCAATGCTCATACAGTAAATCGTACGCCGCGGTAAGTAAGTACCTTCTAGTAAGATGCCGCTAAGTGTATCAAATCGCTTAAAATTACAACATTTGTAATGGTGGCCATTCTAATTTTGCTTTAGAAAATCGTCTCAGAGAGATACTAAGTATCATTGCAATAATTCAAATTGATCGCCTTCAAGATCCGAAACAAAAATCCCCAGGCTATTTGTCAGCGCCATCTAGTAATAATACGGTATTAGCTTTTTGCGGCGTACGATTTACGGTATGGACATTATGGGTAACAGTTATTAATGGTCTTTGGTTTTACTAAATTTACTCGTCAGTTGTTATTGTTATATATTTCACAGTTCGACAAAACCAATTCATTCGTAAAACTACAAACTAACCACCAGACGTTCTTAGTCATAGCAAAATTTCAGGATTTTTCGAGATTTTCTTCCAAGAAATGTTAACTTTTTATTGTTTAAATCAGGGGATTGCTTGTGTAGCCTTATATTGCGACATAATTATGTGGTTCCTTTTTTCTACAGCAATGTAGACTGCGATCGTTGCACGATAACGGCAGCAGTGAAAAAGTGCAATACAAAACCAGCTCTACATTTTTAACAATAAGTCTCATTTTCAGAAAACATCCCAAAATAAAATGCTAGCGGACCTTTTAGAAAAGAAGTCTAACCCGCCAGTGCAAGTGGTACAAATGGGGTCCTCAATCAACGCCCCGACCATACAAATCACAGAAACGGGACAAATAGTTCAAGTGAAGCCAGATCAGACACCGGTAATACAGATTAATGAAGCTGGAGTCGTTTCACAAGGGAATCAGTTCTTTCAAATTAAAAATGAACAAGGTAACATAATCCTTATAAGGCGACGCTTTAAAGCCCATTTTGCAATGCTACTTGTTTCGCTGTTGACTTGCTAATAGAGGGGTTAGACGATTTATGTTAGTCTACAAAGAAAATTCCTACGAAAGTTATGCTTTTGCAAGGTTTTAGTAATCATTATCATCAGAGCATGCTATAGGTATAGTCTATTGCTGGACAGACGGCAGCTGGGTTAAGCCAAATCAAACTTACTTTAATTTAAATATTCGTATATTGTAGACTTTTGTTCCTGTTAAATGAAACATAAATAGAAAATATAACAATAAAACATTATTTAAATTTCTTTTAGGTCAACTGATCCAAATAAAAAATGATCAAGGTCAAATTATCCAGTTAAAAACGGATCAACTCCAGCAGCCATTGCTTCAGTTCAAAGGCGACCAACTTATGCAAATCACGTCAGAAAACCAAGTTGGCAAACTGCTGCAAGGGCAAGGCCAACTCATACAAAGCCAAATGATCCAAGGTCAAGGTCAACTGATACAGGGTCAAGGCCAACTGATACAGGGCCAAGGCCAACTGATACAAGGCCAAGGCCAACTGATGCACGTTCAAGGTCAACAGTTGCAAGGTCAAGGTCAACTAATTCAAAGTCAAGGGCAACTGATGCAAAGTCAAATGCAGCTCAAAGTGGAAAAGGACATTGTGGAGCATGTTGTAACTGATCATTCTTATACAGAACCGCCGATGAAAAGAATAAAAGTTGAAGACAAGAAAGACGTAAGTTGTTAGATTAGCAATATTAGTAACGACTTCGTAGCAATGCTTAGTTCTTATCACTAATACTAATGCACACCATTTCATTTAAATTTTTTTGCAAAGTACCGACATTTGATATAAAACTAAAGCTGAATTTTTTTCGTTCTTTACCTATGATTTGTATGGATATGACATTTCAATACAGAGTTTATGTGCATAGTTCCTATGTAAAAACCCGTATTGTTAATTAACATAGGTGAAATGTAGTCAAACAGCAAGAACCCTGCTTGATGAAAAATGTTTCCATCTACTGCAGACACCGCCTCCACAAGAAAGCGTATCCAAAACTGCGGCCAACTTGTATGCAGCTCTTGCGGCCTCGGCGCTAGAAGACGAAGAAGATTTGGTTAGTGTCGTGTGTTTCAAATGGGTTTTCTAGATTTTTTTTCATATCAATAGGCTAGTGTCCTGCTATTAAAAATAAACAAATTAATATTAATTTCGTATAGTAGGTTAAAAATTAATGCAATAATTGAAAAAAATAGTAAAATCGGTAAATAAATCAAGGAGTAATAAGCTTTTAAAGTTTCTGGAGGGGGCAGGCATCGCCTGTCCCTCTCTCGCAAAACAGAGCTTCCCCACAGTTACTACGAAACCGCACGTTGTGACGTCACATGCCAAAGAGGGGTAACGTACTGACGTAACTCCGCGTTTCAACTGTCTCTTTCTAACCCTGTACTTTAAATTGCTTCAAACTGACATGTTTTGAGAGTTTTAATTTTTGTTTTCACGACTGTTTATTTTTTGAGGAATATTATTAATTTGAGCATTAAAAAAATAGCACGACACAAGCCTATAACCGGTTTTCAAGTAACAGCGTAGATTCACACTAGAAATATTTACCTATTTTAAATAGAATTTGAATTTTTACGCTTTCGTGGATCCCACAGCATTTAAATAGATAAACATACCTGATAAGACGATTATGCTCGATTATTTATAGAAAGCAGCACGGGTGAGCTGTAGAAATTTATCTCTTCACTCGAGAATGCGTTTGACCCTTAGAGTATAAGACTAAAGCATAGGGAGAACTTGATTATCTGTAAAGCGTACCACTTTTTTTGCACACTTTTTATATGATGTGGACACTTTGATGTAAATGAGTCTTGACAGATTTGTATAGAAAAAACAGTTGACTCGAGTCGAAAGAAATGGTACGGTGACTTTGTAAGCGTAGCTTACCACTATGTGTTTGTTTCGTTCCTTCGCCACTGACGTAGCGATTCGTGTGAGCAGTACAAATATAATATCGTTTTGATGATCTCTATGCTTTTAGTCTATATTCTGAGGTTTGACCAATGAAAACGTAACAAGAGGTTTATGACGTGATCTGCGTGATCGCTCATTGGTTACGCTTTTTCGAGAGGACAGACTTGTTGATTTCTACTGCATACATGCTCTACCCTTGCAGCAAAATATAATTGTGACTTATAAAATAAATATGCATGAAAAATTTTTTGCACTAAACAAAATTATAAGCCTATTTATGATTGAAACGCGTCCTATTTTAGCGTGCAGAATCAAATCCTCTTTTAATTCAATCAGAAAATGCAACACCCTAAACTGTAGATGTTCATGTTATTGATCAATTTCGCTCCGTCTGTTTCCATGTCTGTCCATAATGACGATAATTCCGTAGCAAATAACCCAAGGGATGCTGATAGCCGCCACACTACTCCATAAGGTGGATGCATAATAAATTAGGCCTTATTGAGTGTCGTAGATTGTGATACTCTTCTCTTTAGTTCACCTTTGAATGGGTCGCGCTGTCTTTGTTGAATCTTGACTAGGTATTATTTTGTAAACTTGTTTCACGTTTTAATATTGATTTAAATTACTTGTAGCACAATGTTTGAAGGTATGACTACAAACATTCTGAACATGACTAAGTTCTCTATTTTTTTAAAATAAAACATACCATTACTGCCTGCTTAGGACTTTATATTTATTCGTAGTTTATGTATTTAATTCTCTCTCTCTCATTTTATTTATAACTATGTATATTGGAACTCTATTTATATGTAATTATATAAATCATTATATCTATAAGAATGATGGGAAGAAAGGATCTCGAGTGGCGACCACGAACCGAAAGACGCAGCGTAGGCTGGCCCCCCTCTAGGTGGGCTGACGACTAGGTCAGAACCGTGGGGAGCCGATGGATGCAGCAGGCAAGCAGCCGTTCAAAGTGGTGCTCTTTAGGCATATGTTTAGCAGTGGACGTCTTTATGCTGATGATGATGATGATCCCTAAGAATCATCAACATAACTAGAGATCGACAAATGAGACTTTATGAAATGATAATGATGAAACTATTATTTTAGAGTTCTGAGTTGCAAAGCATCTGTTATGGGTGGCCGTGACGCTTAACATCAGGCGAACAACTATCTCGTCACGCCACTCATTAACATAAAAAAACTTATAAATATTTATGATTTTTATAGCAGTATCGCCTGCTCAGCGTAATCTACAGATTAATTTGTAAAGGAAAAATTTGAATCACGAGCGGGACTTGAACCCGCATCCATCCGTCCCTAAAGCCGGGACATGCTTTACTTAAGCTACCGTGACAAGTGGTCTCGTGTCCGAATTTATCCTTCACCTTTTACAACCAACTTACGGGGTTGGCAGCGCCATCTATTGAGAAATTCTTAAGAACTATCCCAACCAGCACGGTCAAGTTACATCAACACAAATGCTGTAAAGATAACGCCTCCCAAATCAATATTTATGATTTTTATAGCAGTATCGCCTGCTCAGCGTAATCTACAGATTAATTTGTAAAGGAAAAATTTGAATCACGAGCGGGACTTGAACCCGCATCCATCCGTCCCTAAAGCCGGGACATGCTTTACTTAAGCTACCGTGACAAGTGGTCTCGTGTCCGAATTTATCCTTCACCTTTTACAACCAACTTACGGGGTTGGCAGCGCCATCTATTGAGAAATTCTTAAGAACTATCCCAACCAGCACGGTCAAGTTACATCAACACAAATGCTGTAAAGATAACGCCTCCCAAATCAATATTTATGATTTTTATAGCAGTATCGCCTGCTCAGCGTAATCTACAGATTAATTTGTAAAGGAAAAATTTGAATCACGAGCGGGACTTGAACCCGCATCCATCCGTCCCTAAAGCCGGGACATGCTTTACTTAAATTACGCGGCGGATTAATTTGTAAAGGAAAAAAAAAAAATTCTCAATAAAAAAGAACTAACTAAGAATTTCTCAATAGATGGCGCTGCCAACCCCGTAAGTTGGTTGTAAAAGGTGAAGGATAAATTCGGACACGAGACCACTTGTCACGGTAGCTTAAGTAAAGCATGTCCCGGCTTTAGGGACGGATGGATGCGGGTTCAAGTCCCGCTCGTGATTCAAATTTTTCCTTTACAAATTAATCTATAAAAAAACTTCTATTGAGAGAAGACCCCATGGTCAGTGATGTTCGATCCCCGTGAAACAAATATGGGTTAAAAAGTATGTTCAGGCAATTTAATACTATTCATACGTAAGTCGTCTTTTCTTGCATCAAAAGTTGAGTTGCCGATTTCGAACACCCACGCATCCACTATTATTCGGTCCATACATATATTAAAAAATTGTTGATGAATGCAGTTCTCTTCCTATAAATAATCTAAAAACGAAAACAATTTTTCTTTTCGAAAGTCCTTATTGTTGCAAAAGAACTGCTGAATCGACTGAAATGGAAAATAAATATAATAAAACTCGTCTCTAAAAACATTGTATTAAAGTTGACGTTCGTTTAACAGCTAACTCCGCCGCTGCAGCCGAAACAAGAGCCAGTCGAGGTAATGCAACCATCTGTTTTAGTTACTGGAACAGGTAATAACGCGAATGTGGTTCAAGAACCTGTTTTACAGGTGAGTAGATAATATGTTGAGCTATTTTCAGAGGAAATATTTCAGATCAAATATTTCAGCTTGCGTCGTTATAAAGAGGCTGAGAAGAACGTATCAGATAACTCCAATGTTTTGTGGTGTGTTATGCATTACATAATGCAATTTTTTTAAATTGCGCTATTTTGCTTGGACCCCATTTTGTGTGACGCTATTAACTCAGCAACTGTATCCACGACTATGCTGGATTGGATCCGACATTTATATATTAACCTCATTGAGGCATGATACACATAGAGTCAAAAACATGCAGAAGCAATGTCCGCACCACAACTGTGCGCACTGTACGCAGTGAGAAGAGTTTTTGGTTAGTTACTTGTAAAGCAACCGCGATGCGAGTCGGCAGTGCGGCCTCGACAGCGTGTCTCTTTCACACGTTAATCAAATGTGTAAGAGTAAAAGAGACACATAATCTCGCGCTTCATTGGTTACGAGAGAATGACGCCCAAAGTGTGTTCAAACAAAAAGCTATGGAGTAGATAAAATTTTAAATATTTTTACATTTTTGGAACATTAAAATCCATATTAGCATAGTTTGTTGTTTGTATTTATTTTTTATTCTTAGATACCCCCAGTAGCATGACAGTAGGACCCCACGGCAACAACTCAAGGTGGCATCTGCACCAGACTAAACGGCTCTTGAAAGCTTACCTCGTTACTATAATCTCATCTGCAGCTATGTATAGAAATCTTACTGCAAAAGTAAAATTGATGCTCGCAGATACATCAACCGACTATGGTGCAGCAACAGAGCATGCAAATCCAACAACCGACGTTGCAAGTGCAAGGGAATACGATACAAGTAAATATCTTATGATATCAATATAATGCAATATTTCTTCTGCATAAAACATTCCTTTTCTAAATATTATTCACATTTCTTAGATGCAACAACAAACAATGCAAGTTCAACAACCGATGCTGCAAGTGCAACCGATGGATGTCCAAAACATAATAGCTTCGCAATCAGGACAGATCATACTGCAAGGTAAATATAGACTTTAAGGCTTTAGCATAAGCTCTCGATTCAAGTGAAACAAGATGTGTTTCGTATTACCTTTGTATCTCATTGGAATAAAGAATTGCTTTTTTACTGCTTTCAGAGAAGGCAATATCAACACAACCCCAATACGTACAACAGCCAATGCAGATTATAGCTACTCCAAACACTTCTCAAGGTATGTTTTGTTTTAGTTATTAAATTAATCTTTTAGTTTGAGGGTAGATGGCGCTGTGTAGAATATCTACCAATATTTATTTATTTTCTACATATGACAGAACAATTAAATTGTAACCGGCAACATTAATTGCATTTTTTATGATTACAATGTCGTGCCATTTTGTGAGTTTTATGTACGCGCTAATCTCTGGAACAATTCTGAAAATTCTTTCATTGATAAATAGCTACACAATCCCTGAACGACATAGGCTATGTTCAGTTTTGATACAAGGTTCCGTCCGTGGCTACGCTCGCCTAAAATTATATTAAGTGCGTGCGAAGCCGAGACAGGTTAGCTAATGTATTGGCATTTGGCATAAAATTCAAACTTGTTATTACAGGAGGTCTCAGCTACATAACGCAGAATATACCTGCTAATATGATGCAAAAGACTATCATAATCGTCCAGGGCCCTACCGGTGGAGGACCTCTCACTCTAACAGTAAGTTTTTGTCCTCTCCTTTATTCATTTTTATGAGCTCAAAAAAATATTTATGGTAGTAATTGTGAGTGCATGAGACTTTACACAATAAATAATGATTTACATGATAAGGTGAACAACCCGGGCGGTCTGGACGAGGCGACGCTAAACAGCCTTATTGCCCAGGCAACAGAGGCGATAACGCAACAGCAAATCATACAGGTTACCCATAGGCTACTTTTGTTATGCTGGCTTGTACTGACACTAGTTGCACTATGGGTTCTTTTTATGTCACTTCCCTCATCAACTCTGTTTGACGCACTTGTAATATTTATAATATTCCCCTACACACAGCTGTTCTAAAAGTCTTGAGCGATTTGGCCGTTTCTATCGCTGTCGTAGTAGTGACTGCTCTAGGGTTCATATCAGTCGCTTATCAGCTAGCAAGATCGTTTTTTAAAAAGTTCCACGCCACTGGATGTGGTCTTTTCTATCGGGCATAAAGCATTTGACAATTAAAATATACTTTTCAAATCGTATAGTCGAGTTGTCGGAAGTTTCTGGAAATTATTGGATGTACCAAAACCGCTAGCGATTGTTTTTCTTCCACTTTCCCCCCATTAGTGGGACAAAGCTGGTGGGGAGAAAGGGAATAATCCGTTGTAGAGGAGGCATTATCTTCGACAGTGGATAATGATGCATTTTAGCTAAATTTGAATGTTAGGAGTGCATTCAATTTCAAATAAGCAATAAAGTATTCCAGCTGCAATTTTTTTGCTGTGCCGTTCCGGCGAACCAATAAGTATTCAAATACGTTTATCCAAGAACTTATTTTTAATTATATTACGTGTGCGTTAAATAGCTAATTCGATACTAATGATTTAACCTAACATCATTTAATTTTGTAATAAATTAAGCGTAAAATTACACGGGTTTACTTTTAGATTGGTCCCGTACAAATTAATTTAATTAATTAATTTCATCTAAATTGGTAGTTTGGACTTTAAATCAAAATAACTGGATAAATATATGCATGATCATATCATCCAAGTATTTCTTTATATGACACTAGGGTGGGTTTTTCGACCCACTATTTTCTAGGTGGTAGGACTTTCTGCAAAGTTCGTCTAGGTAGGTATCACCGCTTTGTCAGTTATTCTGCCGCCAAGCAGGTAGTGTGCAAGCACTAATGTGTTCCGGTTTGAAGGGCATTGTAGCTAGTGAATACACTGGCAAACGACACTTATGAATTGATCTTACAGTCTAGAAACCTTTTTTAAACTGTGTGTATCTTAGGATGACGTGCGCATAGTGCGCAGTGTCATGCGAAACTTTAATTTAGAGTTCCGACTCGGTTTAACTCTAAATTAAAGTTTTCGAGTGACACTGCAATCTGTAATGGGTGGCCGTGACGCTTAACACCAGGCGAACGATTAGCTCGTCACGTCATTCGTTTACATAAAAAAAGGTAACCTATTAAAAATTCTAACAAATTCTAACCCATGGTCAGAATTTTTAACCATTGGTTACATTGACTACGGATCAAAAAACCCACCCTCAGGCGATAAAAGACAGTTTAACTCCTTTTTTTTAAATTATATTATTGAAGGCCATCATTAACACATTACTATTTATTTAGAATGTATAGTGCTCTTTGCTAATATTTTTTTACCATTTACTAGGCTAACTATATCTAATGCAGTTACTGTTATTTTTAACTTAAAATCTGCTAAGCCTTTCCTTATTTTATTCAACAGTGTTGATAGTTTATTACTTGTTCAAGAACGCGACTAAGGAGTATTTTGACAATAGCTGACAACGAACGCAATGCAAACTATAGGCCACAGAATATACAGACAAACCTATCAACGTTACTTAAATTAAATCAATGCTTATAAATGTGTCCTGTCTACTTCTCGTTGATGTTAATTGTCACGAGAGAAAGTGAGACAGAGCATTTTAAGAGGAAAGACGCTCCATACAAATATGTCCAGACGTATTCCCCTATTTCCTTCCTGGATTATGCCTCTAAACTATTTTTGTTTTCTTCGTAAAATCCAGGTTTACCGTAGGCATGTCCCTGTAACTTAAGTTATTTCAGAATTTACAGAAAAAAAAATTCAAAAGGAAATATGACTCTCCACAAATCCCAAAAAATGCCCCGCAGTGATCAAAAGACTACCAGACAAAATTGAAAAGTTTTTAACATTTCAAAAAATAAGAGGAACCTAGTCATACCCATTCTTTAAATTTTCATTAAAAAAATAATGAAATCGGTTAAGTTTTGGAGGAGGTAACAGGAGAATACGAAACATCGATTTCGTCAAGATTTTTGTAGTTCCCTATTACACTCTACGGGGGAGACGTGGCGCAGTGCGACGGCAATAGTTTCTTTAAATATCTATCGGGTGTCCCCTTAAGCATTGATTAGATTTAGCTAACTCTTATAATATACACCCATATTGTTAAAATGATAATTTGTGCTTAGTATGTAGGTATGCGATGACACTTAGATAACGCGCAAGTCAAAAAACATGTTTGCATGAACTAAGTTTTTTTAGTCGCCTTCGTTGAATAAACATACTTACCCGGTGTCTTAACATACTTCTTGGGTATGGTTCTAATCTACTAATTCTTAATGTTACTAAGTATATGTATGCTTTTGAATGTATGTTGTATGTATCGGTGTATCACAGTTTATGTTTACTCTCGCCATTTTACTAATAAACTTTGTGTAGCGGAGGAATAGTTATTTAGTGTTTTGTTTCCCTCTAACAAGTTTGAAATGAGCAAAGATACAACAAGATAAAACACTGAGTAGCTATCCCGCAGTTCATCAACAGCCTGAAGACGTCCATTGCTGAACATAGGCTCCCAGAGAGCGTCATTTTGTGCGACTGCTCGCCTCCCTCATCCATCGGCTCTCCGCGGCTTTCACCAGATCGTCGGTCCACCGAGAGGGGTCTACGCTGCGTCTTCCGGTTCGTGTTCGCCACTCGAGAACCTTTCTTCCCCATCGGTTGTCAGTTCTACGAGCGATGTGGCCTGCCCATTGCCATTTCAAATTGCTAATTCTAAGAGCTATATCGGTCACTTTAGTTCTCCCGCGGTTATACAGGGTTTATTAACAAGAGGTTGTAGTATAAGATACAAGGTGAAGGTCACCTTTTGATGGATAAAAAGGAATGAAGAATGTTCTAACATAGATTAATAACTACTCTCTAAGGCCAAGGTGTTAATAACGGCTAAATACTAACTCCAAGTGAAATATGAGACAGGTGTAACGTAAGTAAGATGGGTATAAAATATACGGCACAAGACTAGTTAACATAGGCAATTTTCTACATAAATGAAGGCTACCAAAGGCGAAAAATGTTGTTTGAAAATTCAAAATAAGATCCATTTGATACACAAATGATAATTTAGGATTGTATAGAGACGCGTCCATTCAGCCTTGACACCAGCGGGTCGCTTCAAAATCTCCTTTGGGGGATTTTTAGAATCTCCTATTTCTTTTTGGAGGTGTAAATCAGATTCAAAGGGATTTAGGCGCTAAAGTCTCGAAAGTCTCTTATTAAGAAAGAGAATATTTATAACGACATATTTTTCAAATCTCCGTTACCTCGTTACGATTATGAACTGTATCTCTATGCGAATAAAGTAAGCTTTTCCACTGCACAGAACACGGGGATGTTACAATCGGGACAACGCGTGATTATACCGCAACCGAGTCTAGTCAGCACTTCTCAGGCGAGCTCTTCGGTAAGAGTTTGTAGAGTTGTTGCTGTCTCTATCTAGCATGGTATTAGTAGAAAGAAACGTCACTATTTTGTTAGCTTCACCGTGTATACTTTGCCTTTTATATCGTTTTATATTTTTCAGTAAAATCGATGTCAAATGTAAGGTTAAGCTTTATATCGAAGTAGTATTATGTTTTGTTGCTACTTGTTTACGTAACAGCAGTTAATTCATATTTTTTAAAATAAAGTAGTTATGTTGGATTTAATCAAGATTGCCTCGATTTTTTTTTTAAATTCAACTTTGCTTTAGTTTTGATCATAACTTTTACTGTACAGAACACCGGGATCATTCAATCGACGCAACGAGTTATAATGCCACCGACGCTCGTCAGTTCATCTCAGCCGACCTCTTCGGTGAGATCTGCATATAGAGTTCCTATCTCTGTTTAGCATGACGTAGTTAGAAAAGGACGACTACATTGACGACCGGCTTTTATTGACACATTTAAATACTAGGATTCTTAATGAGTGAAATAATTGTATTGTACAGAACCCCGGAATTATACAATCGACTCAGCGCGTTATAATGGCACAGCCAACGTTAGTCAGCGCTTCTCAGACTAACTCATCGGTGAGAGTTTGTAGAATTTTTAGTTTCTTTCTAGCATGGTAGTAGTGGGAAAGAGACGACAATATTTATGCATGTTTCGTGTCACTTGTCATTTAATAAAGTTTTATTATGGATAGTGTTCTTATATTTGTCCTATCTACAAGATTTATAATTTAATTGTGTGTATCTTGTAAAATGCCAGTAGTGATTAATAAAAATGATCAGCATGAAAAATGAATGCGTACGAAATTGCGTACCGTACGCAATGAATTGCGTAAGAAACGCATTGACGCTACAAATAAGCGATAGCGTCGAAGTATTATAAAAGTGGCTGTCTCTAATTGAAAGATCTTTAATCAAAATGAACTTTAAATATCAGTGTATAAATTGCATTTCCCGCTGTACAGAACACTGGAATCATACAGTCGACGCAGCGAGTGATCATGGCTCCACAACATAGCGCTTCTCAGCCGACGTCCTCGGTGAGACTGGTCTAAGCAACTTCATGCATGTAAATGTGTTTGTCGTAGTATTGAGACTTTGAAAATTGAAACTTATTGTTTAGAGTATAAAACACGTTTTCCTATACAGAATTCTGGGATAATACAAACGGCGCAACGAGTGATTATGTCGCAACCAACGCTAGTGAGCTCTTCGTACACACAACCAGTATCATCGGTGAGCTCGGTTATAGCTTTTATAGTATTGTGTACGCGCAATGAACGCAAGAATAGGCAAAATAGGCTAGAATCCTGATATTTTTTTATTGCATAAATTAATAATATTTCTCAAAAAATAATCAAAAATTAAATATCTCAATAAATGACAAAGTTACAAGTGCTTTAAAATACAGGAATAGAAAGAGACAGCTCAACCATGCAGTGACGTCACTCTTGTTCCTTCATAATACCTCATTACTAAGCTGTGGTAGCTTTACATACAGTCTCTTTAGCATGTGACTTCACAACGTGCGTATTCATAGTAACTGTGGGGAATCTCCGTTTTTGGGAGGAAGGGACAGGCGATGCCCCCTCCAGAGACTTTACAAGCTTATTACTCCTTGATTTATTTACCGATTTTACTTATTTTTTCAATTATTGCATTCATTTTTAACCTACGATATGGAAGTAATATAGTATAGTATAGTAGTATATTTACATGTTCATTTTTAATAGCAGGCAACTAGCCTTTTAACTCATATTAAAGTCTGATGCCTGTTTGCACAAGTTTGACATCTCGTATGTGTGCACTTCTCTCTTGGGCGTACCCAAATACGTTGCAGTAGGTACGTCATAGAGGGATAAGGGCGACATAAGGAGCTGTTAAATGGTGCAGACAGGCATAAGGCACGTAACGGGACTCATGCCCGTTTTCACCAAAGATCTAAATTTTAAGGAACCCTTAAAAATATTTAAGTGATATCTAACAGTAATTTTGTTTTCACCGGCGATTAAGGGACACCCAAAGCTTAAGGGATCCCCTTAGTTTGGGGGGCCGAAGCACGACCCCTTAGCGTTAAGTGACAGGTTAAATTATCAAACGCCAGGTATCTTTTTCAATTGTATTTGGCAACTGTTTCTACCCGCATAACGCCAGAAAAATTATTAGTTTTAATTTTTCTGATGCATATTATATTAAAAACTCTAATGCTAATACCAATAAAGCATGTTGCTTGTATTTTTGACTATTATTCTCCAAAATATATAAATAAAATAATGAAAATCGGCAACGTATGGTTTTTGGAAACCGTAGAAAAGTGCAATCTAAGTGTCACTCAGCGCCGTGAAAACCAATTTAGGTAAGGGTCAAATCTAAGGGGCCCTTAGCCAAAGGGATTCCTAGTTAGGGTGTAGTTTAGGGGTCTTTGGTGAAAATGGGCATCAGTCCTGAATCAGTGCTCAAGTTAGGACAAAACCATCATTTTGTAAATGAAATCTAGGTTTGAGAACCAATCGCTGATTGAGCGTCGCGCTGTATGGGCCTTCCCCACCGTGCTATGAACGCAGTAGCTTTCTCGCAAACCCGTTGAAAACTGACCCTTATTTCCGCTGCAGATTTGTCCTTTTGAAAGGATCAAAGTAATTTAATATGGTATCTGTAGTGTAAGCTATGAACAAAATGCAATCTTAATCCGAAAGGTTCATTAATGTAATAGAAATCGGATCTTTATATCAGTAGCAATTTCATGCACGTAGATAGTGGTTGTGTAAAATTTAAAACTGCGCCATCTATTAGCCGAAATGTAAAGCACGTTTTGTTGATTTTCTGTACAGAACACTGGGATAATACAATCGGCGCAGCGCGTCATAATGTCACCACAACATACGCACGTGAGTGCATCACTGTATAAGTCATGTGTACTGGTAGATAGCTTTGCAGAATTGAGCCCTAGTATCTTGTTTTAAGGTTCAAATTCAGAGCATGTGGTTGAGGCAATCGGAAGTATTGATTATTTTAAATCTGCGGATTCAGACGTAGGTAGTCGAAGGATGAATATCGCTTTGAAAAGAAAAGTATTAAAAACAAAGTTTTCCGTATTGTTGAACGTAGAGTTGCTGTGAAATAGAATTTGGAGACAACGCTTTTTATTAAATAGGATTTTGTTGAAATCTCTGTTTGTCTTGCTTTGGCCGTTAATATGTTATTAACAAGGTGAGTCGTGATCGTGAAGTGAATGGGTTTATTTAGCATTTGACTGCAACTGAAACATGCAAACACAGACACACATAAAAACACACATTAAAGATTAAAACAGTTCGAAAGCCCTTGTTCCCCACATACACTCTTACGCTGTTGATATAAGAACTGTTTTTCATTGCAGCCTTTCCACGGCGAATAGTTTGGGAGCTTTTGTGTTTGTTGCTTAGGGTCTGGCAACATACATTTAATAAAAAAATTATTTACCGTAGGCTACCTACTTTGCGAATAAACTATTATGTAAGGTTGTAATAATTTTTTTATCTAAGGGTTTAGTTTTTTGTTGGTCTATGTCTATTAAGAGAGATGATTTTGAGCATGACATTTTGGTGGTATTGATTAGATCTTGCTCATATATGAAGTAGCTATTGCCTATGTATTATCTGGTACTTGTGTTGTAGTTTTGATACTTGGTGTCGGCTGTAGATGCCCGGTTTTGGAGCTCAAAGTATTTATTTAACCGAATGTTTATGAAATGATTAAAATTACAGAGCACTCCTCAAATGACGGCGAGTCAACAACCGATGATAACGACGCAACCTCAGCCGCATAAAGCGCAAATAGTGAACCAACCTCAACAGGTAATAATATCATAAAATAATAGATTTAGTTGAGTGTTTTTTAACGTCAATTCTAATAAATAGGAGATTGCAAGAGCTTTTCCTATTGGACTGAATGAGTTATTTGTTTATTGCTGAAGAATCATGGTAGTGAAAACTCGCGTAAATTTGAACCAGCAGGTGTAACAGGAGCAGTAGAAATCGATATATCTCTTCTCTCCAGAAAGCCTGTAACCAATGATAGATCTCGCGAATCACGTCATAAATCTTTTGTTGCGTTTTGATTGGTCAATCGAGAGAATATACTGGGTGTAATTGAATTCATTAGCATCCTTTGAAACTAGGTACCTACTTCTGATACCGTACACGTGTGGACCAAAATTTATGAAATCTAAAGCATCGACTTGGTATTGATAATAACTACAAAAAATGGGATAACTTAGTCAACTGCTACAATACGTAATTAAATTAAAATAATAAGTGCTGTCTTTACATACAAGGTAAAAAAAAAACATTTAAAAGTATCAAAATCATTCGTGCCAAGTACGTTAGTCGCCGCGGCAATCTTCATAATTTTCAATAAAAATAGCTTCATTTGCATTCTTTACTCTTTAATAATTATCAATAAATCATGTACTGTGCACTCTTGACAGTTAAGTAATGGAAAAATGTCACCTTTTAAAAACTTTATTGGGTGCGTAACACCAAGTAACTTATCCGGTTTGGATGACTGCAATAATATCTGATATAACCCCTCCAATTTTTTTTTATTAATGTCCTAAAATAATAAGGATTCGTAAAAACTCAACAGATCGTGGTAACGCAAAAGAACCCGCCGGCTCTCATCAGCACATCATCGAGCAACCAGCAAATTGTAGTGTCAAATAACCAGCAAATAATAATGAACGCGCCATTAAAAACCGCCGGGCATAGAGTGGCGCAACCGCAGCGAACGCAAGTTACGAATGTGCAGAATCAAGCGCAGGATATCAAGAGTGCAGCGGTAAGTAATTTTGTAACGCAGATAATGTTCCTGCAACTAGCAGATAAGTTGCCCGCAACCAGCAAACATGTTTCCTACAACCAGCAAACAAGTTTTTCTGCAACCAGCAGATAAAACCAAGTCGCTATTGGAAACTGTTTAACACGGACGTAGGGATCAACATTCAGAATCATTTTAGGATAATTTGTAGGTGTAACGGTTAGTAACTTTATACACATGTTGCAACCAGCAGATACGCTTCCTGCAACCAGCAAATAATAATGAAGGTGCTGTTGAAAATCGTCGAACATGGACGAAGGGCTCAAAGTGCAGGATCAAGTTCAGAATAGTAAAGACTGCAGCGGCGGTTAGTAACTTTATACGCATGATACAACCAGCAAATACGTTTTCAGCAACCAGTAAATAATAATGAAGGCTCGGATAAAAGTGGTTAATAGGGACGTAGGGGTTAACGTTCAAAATCATGTTTAGGATTATGATTGGTCTGTTAGTATTAAGTTTATACGCATGTTGCAACCTGGGGCCTTATTCGCTATGCCACATGAGATTCTTTGCCACGTCATAACGCGCTCTAAACATAAACGCGGGCTTTAACGCGCCACGACTCAGCGTAAGCGGTTATTTTCTCTATGGTGCGTATAACGAGCCTAGTTGCGTTTGTCAAATTTGACAACGGCATACAGAATGGCATTTTAAAACCCAAAACCATTCCTCGGAAGATATCATAACGCGTCATGTTACGCGTTTAGATGGTCATAGGGAATAAGGGTCCGGCAGATATTAATGAAGGCTCTGATGAAAAGCGTTTAGCAAAGACGGTGATTAGCGGTCAGAATAATATGTAGTGTAGAATTATGATAGGTGTAGCAATTAGTAACTTTATACACATGTTGCAACCAGCAGATACGTGTCCTGCAACCAGCAGATATAAATAAAGGCGCTGTTGAAAATTGTCAAACGTGGACGCAGGGATCAAAGAGCAGAACCAAGTTTGGAATAATTAAGGGTGTAGTGGTTAGTACTTTATACGCATGTCGCAACCACACAAGTTTCCTGTAACCTGCAGATAATAATGATGGCATTAGTGCCGTTGAGAACTGATAGTTAGTGTAGAAAACTAGTGTATAATTTAATCAGTAACTTTTTATAATACGCGTGTAACAACCAGTATATTGTAAGTTTCACACAACGCCACCAGCAGATCCTAAATAAGCGTTCCATTGAAAACTATTGGGCATGGCATGCAATTGGCGTAAATAATGAATTTAGGTATACGCAGCGGTAAATTCGCTCCGGTCGCCATTTCATGCGCATCAGCAGATGAATACAGTATTCCTTTCAAATTGTTGTTTAACAGTTTTTTCTTATAGTTTGGTTATAAGTACGAAAAGCCGTTTTCGTGCATTAATTACCGAACACTAACATTCTTCTTGAATGGTTACATAAAAACAAAATGAAGTCTTCCATAGGAACTGGTTACGTATAAAGAGATCAAAGTTTACCATAATTAGTTACGTTGACGGATGAAATATTCTTCGTTACTATACTGCGGTTACGTAACTGGCCGAAGCGATTGCTGTATTGTATAATGTATGAAAATTATGGGAACACAAGGTAACGGGTTCACATTTTTTCAAAAGACTCGTTGTTTGTCTTCTAACGTTTATAGCTACTTCGGGGAAGGCTTGCGCAAAGAACTGTTTGAACTGTAGCAACCAAAGATTATAAAGCCCGTTGATAGCTCGTGAACATAATTTCTCGTACAAACACGACTCACCTGCGTGGGCAGGGGACGAGGTAACAAAACGAGACAAAGCTATACGAAATTATAAAGGACAGAGCAGGATAGAACAAAAGACATCAACGGGTTCCCGTGATTTGTATGACAATAGTAGTTGAAATACACTACTAATTTTCGTATGAGGGGAAGTTGTATCATCGGTCAACTGGATTCATAGTCAATGGTAGCAACTAGCTGAAGGGCGCTCTTGGGTGGTGAGCCTTGGCTTGGGCCATTGCCGGTAGAAGAGGATCGTAATACCCAGCACGGGGAGCATGAGCTGCAGAAATCGCCATATCTTTTCTCTCAAGGAAGCAGTTGACCAATGAGAACGCAACACAAGTGGAGTCGCTTTTTACAGCTCATTCTACCCGGGCTGGAATCAGGCGCGGATACAGAAATTTCTTAAGGGGGGCGCACAAATCATTATAGTAGGGGGAGTCCTGGATGGTGGTAAAACACATAAGTATACGATACAAGACCAATTTGTGCTCTTTTCTTTAAAGGATGAATTCCATGCACCTATATCTTGCTGATAAATTGGCTAATTAACGCGCTTGGTGCTGGACTGCCTGCGCCAAAGGAAGGGGGGGGGGGGGGGGGCACCTACTGCGCCCCCCTGCGCCCCCCCTGTATCCGCGCCTGGCTGGAGTGAGAGGGGCTGATGGGGACATGTTTGTATTTCCAGAAGTCTCAGCAGCCATTGATCCGGCAAGTGATCTCGCGGCAACCTATCATGGTTGGTAATACGAAGATCGGGGACAAAGAAACTGTGGTCAACCAGTCGGTTATTGAGGTGGGTGCTACAATAGGCTAGGGTCCAGCTATTTTTTATTGCATAACTTAATAATAATCCTCAAAAAATAAACAGTCGTGAAAACAAAACTTTAATATCTCAAAAAATTACAAAGTTACAAGCATTTTAAAATACAGATAGAAAGAGACAGCTCAAACATGCAGTGACGTCACTCTTGCTCCTTCATAGTACCTCATCACTAAGCTGTGGTAGCTTTACATACAGTCTCGGGAAAGTGACTTCACAACGTGCGTTTTCATAGTAACTATGGGGAATCTCCTGTTTTGCGAGAAAGGGACAGGCGATGCAGAAACTTTAAAAGCTTATTACTCCTTTATTTATACACCGATTTTACTTATTTTTCGAACTATTGAACTATTTTTAACCTACTTTATGAAAATAGTATTTACTTGTTAATTTTTAATAGCAGGCAACTAGCCTATTTTTATCTTCAAATCTGTTATTATATTTTTGGTTTGATTTTACTTTGATTGAATTGAAAATTTAAAAGGTTCGAAATTTCTTTCTCTTTTTCCGATCAATAATTTTCACTATAATTTTTCGTGTGACTTCGTACGTGTTATCAATGGTGTCCTAGCGCTCCAACGTAGCAGCTCAAATAAAGTCGGAAAACCGGCCCCCTAATTACCTAATTTGCGACAGGCGTAAATCTCGCGGTGATTGCTGTCATACATCATTAGTGGTGTAGAGCATGTATGCTACGCTACACCACTAATGATGTATGACAGCAATCACCGCGAGATTTACGCCTGTCGCAAATTAGGTAATTAGGGGGCCGGTTTTCCGACTTTATGATTGCTGTCACACATCATTAGTGGTGTAGCGTAGCATACATGCTCTACACCACTAATGATGTATGACAGCAATCACCGCGAGATTTACGCCTGTCGCAAATTAGGTAATTAGGGGGCGGATCAGCACGAAATACGTTTCGATTCGAAATCAACGCTCTTCGTCTTCTTCATCCTGAATATTTATAGTTTAATAGAGGACTTAATCACGCTAAAAACATTATTTATTTACCTCGACGTTTCAACCAAGTTGCATTGGCCGTGGTCATGAGTAGACTGGAGATTCCTCCTGAATGTAGATGAATGAGACGGAGAGCGTAAATTTCGAAACGCAACTTTTTCGATGGGTTGAATCGTGATGCAGAATCGATTCAGTATGCTGTTAGCTGAAACTAAAACATATTAATTATTACCTTCAGCAAAGGCCGGTGCCGTCGCAATCGCCGTCGGCGGTTACCAAACCCGCACCTTCGGCGACGCCGCCGCCTCTTCAACCCACTACGCCACAAGAGGACACCCCTTGGATATGTCATTGGCGAGGGTGTGGGAAGTAAGTGTTTGTAAAAATTGTGTTAACTTAGTTCTTCATTTTAAGAGAGAAGAGAAAGTTGTAATTGATTATGGTTATTACAAATGGTTAGAGGATTTTGTAAAAATTTCGGGTATTGAACAAAATAAATCAACATTTACTGAGCAAAATAGCAACACAAGTATGCAAAGCCCTTTAATCTTTTCCCGTGGATGCCCTAACGTCTTGACAAGGGAATGTTCAGACTGATCTTTTTTCCGCCCAACCGCCTGACACGTCTCGTCCAATCGCCAGTCCTGCCGACCAGAAAAAACAATTCAACCGACTTAATTTCGAAGAACCATCATCATCAACAGCCTGAAGACGTCCACTGCTGACCATAGGCCTCCCCCCACAGAGCGCCACTTTGAGTGGCTGCTTGCCTCCTGCATCCATCGGCTCCCCGTGGTTTTAACCAGATCGTTGGCCTGCAATGCTTCCGGTTCGTGGTCGCCACTCGAGAACCTTTCTTCCCTATCGGTTGTCAGTTCTACGAGCTTATTTCGAGAAATAGAAACAAATAAAGAAATTCTCGACAGATAGGAATTTGTATTATTGATAGACAGGAACAAACTATGATGTTGGCTAATGACGTAATCCAACATTGGCAGAGTGTGCGGCAGTGCCGCGGACGTGTTCGCGCATTGCGCCCGCGCACATTGCCCGGGCGGCGCGGGCGGAGAGGCGCCGTGCATGTGGCTCGACTGCGACCGAGTTCCGCGACGGACCTTCGCGCTGCTCAACCATCTCACGGATAAGCACTGTTCACCGAACGTGAGTATATTATACTGACAAGGTGTGTGGCCATTTTGCGTGTTTTATTTGACCTTATTTTGTGGTTTTCGTGGATTTTGTGGATCCTACAAAATCCCACTCCCATCTTTTTTGTCCCACTGGTAGGCAAAGGTCTCTCCCATTTATTTTCTACGTGTCGTAGTGACACCTTTTGTTTTTGTTGTCCCATTAATATGTAACTTATAATTTCTCTCTCCAGGCCCTAAAAGCGATATACAATTCAAGGCGGAACGCGGCCGCGGAAGCGGAAGCAAATAAACCGGTTTCTCTCGGGTACCCGCCTAACGCAGCACTAGCTGCGTTGAACAAGCACGCCGCTGACATGTTCAACCCTAGAGAACTCATGGTAGGTATTAAAAAAAACCTGAAACCTGTTACAGTTTCACATCTCTATGACTTGAGTTCACGTCTATTAGAATTTAAAACATAATTATATACTATATATATTTCAGTCTTAGACTTGCGATGTCTTATGATAACCGATTTTCGATATTTATCGATATTGACAGCGAAAATATCGATAACGTCACATCTCTGGTTTCGATATATCAATGTCACGATTATCTTATGTTGGACAGTAAATTTGATGATTGGTTTTGTAAAATTTCGCATGATTTTACTGTGCTTTGATATTTCTATTTTATTTTTCTTGCAATGTTATTTGTGGACATTAAGCACTTTGTGATTTTATATGCATATCACAATTACTTAATTAAGCCTTCTGACTTCGATTTGTAAAAGTGTTAAAATTATATGCAACAAATTATTTGATCGGTTTCAATTTATAAATGTAAATCTTTTCATAACTATGTGACGGAAACAATTAACTGAACATTTTGAAATGTGGATATTCTGTTATCGATAAATATCGAACATCGATGTTGAACCATCGATATTGACCATCCCTAACAATACTACACCTGGTATGGGACATATGAAACTTTGATCCCTGAAAAAAAAAAACCAATGGGAATTGCTTAGCCATATTCAGTGTGTTTTTATATCACCACTTTCGGTATAAAACTTTTAAATTATCGAAGTAGTTGGATTTTATAACATAAAGTCGTCATAGATATACAAGCTGGCGGCTCGCCTGATGGTAAGCCGTGGTCCTCAACAGACACTGAGTATCCATAGATAAAGTGACACAATCAACCCGCAAACTACTTAAACTGATATTTCATTATGACTAGATTGAGATCAAATCAATCTTAGTGAAAGTTTATCTACTCATTCATACACTAAGTGAAATGCATTCACGCTTCAAAATACCAACCTCTTACTAACAAACGCTGTGTAGCAGTGGAATAACTACAAAGTGTTTTCTCTTCTTTTACCTTTCCCCATTTCAAACTCAATAGAGAGTGACAAAACATAAAATAAATATTCCTCCGTTATACAATGTTTGTTAGTAGCTATGACTACACTTGGTTCATATCCATGTTTCCATAATACGTACACATTTTATGGAGGTGATATCGAAAACATTGATGTCCTTTCTGAAGGCACTAATTTTACTTTGAATGCGGGCCCAATCGTTCTCCATTTTTTCCAAGTCAGCATCTATCTGTGAAATGTTTTTAAGGCTGAATGAATGAATGAATGAATGAATGATTTATTTATCAATTTACTAACATCTCTTAGGAAACATAATTATTTTGCAGACAGTGTTGACAATCTAAAAGTTGTTACACCTTGGTACCCAAACTAGGATATTATGCAGATATTATGTGTAAGTTAGGTTCACATTTGTAAGGCGTTATGTAAAACAGTAATAGTTTACAAGTATGATTTGTTCGTGATGTTAATACATAAAGCTGTTTTGTGAAAAAAAAAAAAAATAAAAAAAAAATTGTAGCATTTATGGATATAGGACACATAAACTTACAAAAAGTATCAAGTAATATCGTGTGGTATAAAGCGTTTAAGCGTCATGCGCTTAAGCCGATTGTCCACCACTAGCTAAACTAAGTTAGTTTAGTTTGAATAGTTGAGCCAGTTTTTCATACATGTGGCATAGTTTGCGGTGGACGCTCGTGACAATGTATGATAAACTGACTCAACTATCTAAAGTAACTTAGTTTAGCTGGCGGTGGACGATCGGCTTAAAACTCACGCCAATTTACTGGCGACAGTAAAATTAATTATTTTCCAAAATGTAATATCATGATCCAAAGAGTCATGGTGATCATCATCAACAGCCTGAAGACGTCCTCTGCTGAACATAGGCCTCCCCCAGAGTGCGCCACGTTGAGCAGCTGCTCGCCTCCTGCATCCATCGGCTCCCCGCGGCTTTCACCAGGTCGTCGGTCCACCGAGTGGGGGGCCGGCCTACGCTGCGTCTTCCGGTTCGTGGTCGCCACTCGAGAACCTTTCTTCCCCATCGGTTGTCAGTTCTACGAGCGATGTGGCCTGCCCATTGCCACTTCAACTTACTAACTCTAAGAGCTATAGCTCCAATGCAATTATTGTCAGATAGAATTTACTATGAAAGGAGAAAACATAAATTATATATAATGAAAGGATAAGTCAATGTTTCCAATTTCACCCTGCATAGAAAGTTAAGCTCCTTTAGAACTCTAGTTAAGGCACTCATGACCGTCTGCACTGAAGTTTGACCGCTCCTAAATTCCCACTTATCCCTGCATGACGTACCTACAGCGATGGGTACGTCCTAAAGAGATAAGTGTAAACGTAAGAGCTGTTAAACTTTAGTGCAAACAGGCATCACTGGTGTGAGTAACGAATAAGATGCTAACACGCACACGCGTGCAATGTGTGACGTCACTAACTTGTAATGTGTCCGCGAACAGAACAGGGCCGAAATGAGCCGTCCCGCGGTACCGGAAACTGTCACGGTGAGAATAGGCACGCGCGTAACTTGCTGCTTTTGTGAACGTGTTAGACAGGGCTATTTCGAAGCCACCATACATTGACCTCGCCTGTGCTTTGCTCGTAGTTAAAAAATCCATTAAAGAAAGATCAGAATAGACTGGACATTTCTCGTGCTGTCTCACCCCCGGCAGAGTGAGGTGGGAGCGAGAAAAAAGGATTTCGATGGCAATGACGCGAGAAGTACACAGTTGGCCTAGTTGACAAACAAGACGCACAGTCAGGATCGTCCATGTATAGTGGTTTTAATTCACAAGGTGTCGGAATCTGTCTTATTATGAATAGGTCAAAGCAACACCAATTTTCTTCCAGAGTGGCCCATTAAAATGTGAGCTTTATTAGTGAAACATACAGTGCATTTTTACTTAATAGTCGTTGAGAGGCGTACGCGCTCTGACGTGAGACTGCCGCTGCCTGAACATGTCGTGTTGTATGTCATACTATTAAAGCTCAATTTTGAATGCTTTGTTGCAAGTCGAGTTGGTGTTGAGTTTTATGGGCTTCTTTGATGTTATGATGGGGTTCCCACATCTAAATCCTCAACCGCACTGAGATGGCAGTGCTGCTGTCTCTCACTATTCATGATAAGAACTACGTGGAAATGTAAAATTGTACTAAATTTTTAAAGGAACCCTTTAAAAATTTAGTACAATTTTGATCCTTTAAAATCTAATTGATGTTTTGATGTATTTTTTGTGTTTACTCTTTAAATTGGTATAGAAAATTAATATTTGATCCTCTTTTTAGACATATTCAGTGACAGTAAATGCATTGGGTAGTAGACCAGGAGTACACCAGTAGGCAGTAGGTTCGTTAGATTGACATGAAAGAAACCATAAAAGTTATAAGCAGATTAAAATATCGATAGATTTAATTTATTTTATGTTTCAAAGAAAGAGGATCAATCATTAAAAAGATGACCGCTTACATTTTACTGCTTGCTGTTTTTGCAAAATTAAAAATGGTCTTTTAAATACATGCCATTTTTAAATACACGTGCTGCATCTTCTATAATTAAATATTTCTTGTTGTTTCGTAACTGCCATCTCAGTGTAAATTAACCCTATAGAGCGTTTATGCACTTCTAGGTTTCACGGACTGCGACATCAACTATCACGATTCTAATCGGATCTGCATCTGGCAGTGCAAAAATGCTCTGACTATAAATAGACAGTTTCCGTTTGTGAGTAGCCCTGGTAGGTCACGAATTCGGAGGCTGTATGTGTAATATCAGTGGTGTGGTCCCGGCGTCAGAATAGGCAAGTTGAATAGGGTATTTTCTATTGCATAAATTTATAACATTCCTCAAAACATAAACAGTTGAAAACAAAAATTAAATATCTCAAAAAATTACAAAGTAACAAGCATTTTTTAAATACAGGAATAGAAAAAGACAGCTCAAACATGCAGTGGAATCTTTCTTGGTCCTTCACAGTACCTCAGCCTCATTAGTAAGCTGTGGTAGCTTTACATAGAATCTCTGTTTGGCAATTGACGTCACAACGTGTGTTTTCATAGTAACTGTAAGGAAGCTCCACACGATCTCTGTTTTGCGAGAAAGGGACAGGCGATGCCCCCTCCAGAAGTTTTTAAATATTATTACTCCCATTTATTTACTGATTTTACTTGTTTATTAAATTATTGCATTCATATTTAACCTACTTTATGAAAATAATATTTTCTTGTTAATTTTTAATAGCAGGGAGCTAGCCTATAGGGCCACCCCATCTCTTCACGTGGGTGCCGTAAGAACCCGGCTAAGGGAATTTCCAGGGAATAGGCAGGAAATATTTTCCTCGGTCTGCACTATAATCTACCAAAACGCCTGCCAAGCAAGTGATTACGGCAACCCCGCTTCTAATAGGGAGAGGCCCATTAGGGGTTTATTTTATTTATATATTTTATGTTCAACAGTGAAAAAAAAAGACTAACCTCCCGTTTCTGGTATGTTTGTTAAAGTTAAACTCGTGTCAACTTTGAAATACTGAACGCTCATTGGTTGCTTGTTTATCGTCAACCAATGAGCGTTCAGTATTTCAAAGTTGACACGAGTTTAACTTTAACGAACGTTCCAGAAATCGGGGTTAATGAGTAATAAGTTAATGGTAAAAAGCAAAAACTATTTAGAGATCTTGGTGATTGAAACATGTTTTGTCTCTTTCTCTCCCGCGGCGTTTCACTTCATCGAGACTTGATAAAATATATAATAAGAACAACCAGTGAACTAACTGGCAATGAGATACGATTGCAGAAATCAGACAACATGCAAGCCTCCGAATTTCTGGTTTTAATCAGGCGCGGATACAAAGGGGGGGCGCAGGGGGCGCGCGCGCCCCCCCCCCCCCCCCCCCCTTGGCGCAGGCAGTCCAGCACCAAGCGCAGTAATTAGCTAATTTACCAGGAAGATATAGGTGCATGGAATTCATCATAGCACAAATTGGTCTTGTATCGTATACTTATGTGTTTTACCACCGTATACCCAAACTCCCCTCTTGGACTCCCCTACTATAATGATTTGTGCGCCCCCCCCTTGAGAAATTTCTGTATCCGCGCCTGGTCTTAATAGACGCTGATAAGTGTATACTTGTAAATCTTTCATATAAGTAATTTTTCTCTTTTAATTTACATTTTGTGTGTTTTGAATATGCTTGTTTGTTTCACTTTTCATTTATTTTTCGTGCATTCTTTGCAAGGTGCTTAAATAAATAGTTTAGCGGATTTGATTAGCAGTTTCACAACTTTATCGTTGGCTTAGAAATGTTTTATTATCTCTACCCTATCACTAGGTGGTAGGACTTTTCTGCAAAGTTCGTCTAGGTAGGTACCACCGCTTTGCCAGTTATTCTGCCGCCAAGCAGTAGTGTGCAAGCACTACTGTGTTCCGGTTTGAAGGGCATTGTAGCTAGTGAAATTACTGGGCAAATGAGACTTTATGATCTGATCACTCAGTCTAGTAATCTGATTACTAGACTGTGTGATGTCTCAGGATGACGTGCGCAGTGCAGTGTCACGCGAAACTTTATTGTTTTAATGTTCCGAGTGACACTGCAACTGTTATGGGCGGCCGTGTCGCTTAACATCTGGTGAACGACTAGCTCGTCGCGTCATTCAATCGCATAAAAAAAAAAAAAAAAACCCATTATTTTAATTGCACTCGAATTAAATATTTGACACGTATTAGGTATTTAGATTCATTGGTAGTCTGACTTATAATAACATAAGCCTTTTTTATGTTGAATGAATGCGACTGGCTATTGCAGTGTCACTCGGAACTCTACAATTTAAATAGTTTCGCGTGATACCGCACTACGCACGTCATCCTGAGACATCGGCATTCAGCACAGGTAGTAACAATATTACAACACTGTGAGATCAGAGGCTTTATTGTGTAAATGATCGTGTCCTCTCTTGCTCGCTCTCGCGGACTTGTAAATTGGTGCGTGCAGGATGACAGGTGAAGTCCATTACCAGAACAGTTAGGATCAATTCAGTCAGAGCAGCAAAATGCTCGAGCACTTTTAAAGTGTTATTGAAATGTCAACCTTAGTCCATTTAGACAAGGCTGAAAATAGCATGCAACATTAAAATAGGTAAGATTTTAATGTTGCATACTATTTTAAACTTTGTCTAGATGAAATAAGGTTGATATTCCAATAGCACTTAAACAGTGCTCGGGCATTTTGCTGCTCTGTCTGAATTGATCCTTACACAATAGCGGTACAGGTCATAAAGTCTATTTTGCCCAGTAGTTTCACAAGCTACAATACCCTTTATACCAGAACACAGTAGTGCTTGCACACTACTGCTTTGCGGTAGAATAACCTACCTAGACAAACTATTCAGAAAAGTTCTTAATTTGACTGGCCTGTTAGCTCAGTTGGTAGTAGATCTGCCTTCTGAGCTATAGGTTGTGGGTTCGATTCCCATCCAGGACAAACATTTGTGTGATGAACATCGATGTTTGTTCTGTGTCTGAGTGTTATATTGTATTCTATGTATGTATTTACAAACAAAAACAAGTATTTCTATCAGTTATCTGGTTCCCATAGTACAAGCTATGCTTAGTTTGGGGCTAGATGGCGCTGTGTGACATGTCCATACATATTTATACATTTATTTATAATTTTTTAATAGTTTAGACTTGTGTCGCGTAGGACTATAGAGAAATAAATTGGTTTTCATACCAAACACATTTCGCTAGTGTATGCGCTTAGTTTGTGTAATCTATATGGCTTAGCTATGTGTGTTTTTTCATTGTCATGTGGATTTGCAAGAGTTAAATGCCCGTCTGCATTAAAGTTTATAGCTTAGTTCGTATTTAGCTACTTGTCCCTCTATGTCGTACCTTCTGCAACGCATTTGGGTACGTCCTGAAGAGATAAATGTGAACTTAAGAGCTGTCGAACTTTAGCGCAGACGCGCATAATTTTCAAATACTGGTTGTTGTATAAAGACTGTTCGATATAAGGAGACTATCATTCATAACAAAAAAAAATTGCATCAGTTTTGAGTGGAATCCATTTCAATTGCATTATTAATGAAATCCCTGATTCAAGAGAACTCATCCATCAGCATTAATTCGCATATAAATTGAAATTTTCACTCCGGTAATGGCAGGAGGTAAGGATGAAGTAACTACAAGATTACATTTAATTAATAAATTTCATTCAATATGTCGCGGCTAATTTTTCTAAATCATTTTATTAACCCGAAAGTCATTTGTTATTTGCAAATTGAATAAATATTGTTTAAGAAACCTTGTAATCTAACAATAAGGGTTATAATAAATAAATAAATATTCATTTATTTCACACATTGGGTCCATAGTACATATAAATCCATTCATTAAATAAAATAAGTAATAAAATAAAATAAAGTCAAAATTAAAATAAAATCAGAATTAAAATTAAAAGAACAAACAGTAAAACATAATTATTAAAAAGATTAAAAAGTACTAACCAAGAGTGCGGGCAATCCACACATGCAACCTCCCCACAATGAGCTGCACATCAATGTCTACAGCTCATTGTGAAGACGCATCCAGTATGCAAACATGGGACTGTCCCATTTAGCGGCGAGCGCGGACAGGATGCTGTTGGAGCTGCCACGCCAGCGACCAAGCAGGGACGCGCTACAGTTTACGGATAATATAGCAAAAAGACATATAGTAAAAATATTTCTCAGTTTTGTTATCGATACCCAACATGTAACTTTGTATATTTCAGCTTTGTTTGCATAGTTTATTAACTAAAGTTACTGGATATGATGAAAGTCTCGTTATTTTGAACGAAGTCTGTAGCAAGTTTTATATCAAGCTTAATGTTTCACAAGTGTTTTTTACGTCTATACAGGATGAAAACGAAGGTCCAGTGACTAAAAGCATCAGATTGACGGCAGCTCTTATACTGAGGAATATCGTGATCTACTCAAACACTGGAAGACGGTAAGCTAGCAATATAATCTGGGAGTTTTCAAGGCAAGTGTGAACTGGCGCAACAAGTTTGCAACAGGCGTAAATTTCGCAATCATTGCTGTCAAACATCACTTTGGCAGAGCAGAAAGCGATCGAGCGCTAGATCACCGTCTGTCGGACAATCGATGAACTAGAAAGGGAATTATCTTGGTTCTATCTATTGCTCTTCTGTTGCTAGTGGCGCTAGTATCAAAGGCCAAAGTGCATTCAGCGACAGGCGAGCAACAGGCGGGCGACTTACGATTTCCAGTGACATCTTGCGAGTTGCGACCGATTGCGAAGTGTTTGCTGTCGCTTTGCTACTGCTGTTGCAACTTTTACATAATGCGACTGCGGTATCTTGTATACCTGATCGAAGCTTTTAGGCAAGCATGCTCCATCGTCAATCGCGTCGGCTCTGAACTTTTGAACTACTGAAAATACTATTTTCTTGATTTCACTATTTTGTCCCAATTGAAAAGAGAGTGAGACAGCAAAAGAAGTGTATGCACTTTGCAGAACTTTTATTTATTGAAATGCGTTGTACTGGGTGGCGCAAAAGTAAAGACCCTATTTGGTTCAGCTATAACATTTTTTTTAAATTAGAAAACTAGATTTAGGTTTTTTTAAATGTATATTTGTGCCATTAAATTTCGTACCATTAGGATTTAAAGATGATGTCTTTTAAATGGTGACCTCCAGAGTTGATACACATTTGAGCCCTATTTATGACATTTTGCAAGATGATTTTCCTTCAAAATTGGTTATGAGTGACGAAGCGCATTTCCATCTCTCAGGGCATGTCAATAAGCAGAATACTCGGTTCTGGGGCACTGATAATCCGCGCATTATTCAAGAAACACCTCTACACCCACTAAAAGTTACTGTATGGTGTGGCATCTGTGTTGACAGAGTGATCGGACCCTATTTTTTCGAAGACGCTGGAGGCAATGCGATAACTGTCACTGGAGAACGCTACAGAACCATGTTACGTGAGTTTTTGATACCCAGTTTGGACGAATTGGGGCTGGAGCACATCTGGTTTCAACAAGACGGCGCTACGGCACACACAGCGCGCGACACTATGGACTTAGTGAGGGACGCTTTTCCAAGCCGAGTTATCTCTCGTTTTGGCGATTTGCCTTGGCCTGCAAGATCACCCGATCTGACCAGTCCAGACTTCTTTCTTTGGGGTTTTTTGAAATCTCGGGTGTATGTGAACAAGCCACAGACTCTCGCAGCTCTAAAAGAAAACATTCGTCAAGAAATAACGAACATATCGCAGGAAGTGTTACGGCAAGTTATGCAAAATGTCATAAATAGGGCTCAAATGTGTATCAACTCTGGAGGTCACCATTTAAAAGACATCATCTTTAAATCCTAATGGTACGAAATTTAATGGCACAAATATACATTTAAAAAAACCTAAATCTAGTTTTCTAATTTAGAAAAAATGTTATAGCTGAACCAAATAGGGTCTTTACTTTTGCGCCACCCAGTACAATGCTGAGACATATCATTTCGTGGCATAATAACACTAATATTATAAATGCTTTGTGTGTGGGTGTGTGTGTTTGTTCCCTCTTCACTCCGCAACAGCTGAAGAGATTTAAATGAAATTTGGAAAAACCGAACTTTTAGAGATACCAAAGGTTAAAGTTTTAGACAATTTAGTACTTGTATGTCAGAAGTTGTCTATCAGATTTTTATTACATACCATTGATCGCCTTTGCTGCCTATTTTAAATAGAAGCAAGCAGAATTAGTAAATCAGATTTTTCAAATTAGTCAACTTGCTATTTTTTTTCGGACAGAGTTCTCAGAGAATGGCTTGTCACTCCTCGAACTACTACTAAGCACAAATGTTTACGAATATTTATATTTCAACAGGCAACTCCGTTCCTACGAGGCGCACCTCGCTTGCATCGCGCTCAGCAGCGTGGAAGCTTCTAGAACGATCGCCCAAGTATTATACGATATGAACAACATCTGAGAACTATTGTAGAACAGACTGAGTCGTTCAGAGTCGTACAGACTTAGTTAAAGTCGGCTGAGACGTACGTGTTTAAGGTTGAGCCACATCTGTCAACGGGGAATCGCATTTCCTAACGCTCTATCCTTTTCTATCGCTTAGGATCCTAATTCTGTATGACCACTTTACGATTCCTTGCTTCGAAACCACGCGAATTCCTTGTCTTACATAAGAAATCTGCAAAAATCTATTTTCTATGAAATGAGAACGAAACCGCGCTAAATGAATGTGGAATTGGCGCGATTTGAACTGTCCAAAATCATAATGCTTCCCTGAGACGCGTCGCGAAACAGCAACACGTCAAAAGTTAGCACCACTTAACATGTCAAAATAAAAATAACTTTAATGTAAAGTGAAGGTATTTCTAATGCTGTGACACGATTTGAACAAGACACGATAACGACGTGGTTTCGTATCGTGTGGAATCTGTGTTTTCATACAGAATTCCACACATATTCCCAGGATTGTCACCTCCCAGAGTGATAGGAATAGTGTGAGTGCTATCGCACTCTGACACTACCGTGCGCGATACCATTCCCGCTATCCTTCTCGCTCTAGGAAATGATGATCCTGAGCGATAGAAAAGGATAGAGCATGAAAAAATATGATTCCGTGCCGATAGGCTTAACCCTTAGAGCTAATAAGTCGTGCGTGCAGACTTTGTTGATTCAGTTTTGCCGTACAGACTTAGCTAAGTCGATTGAGTCGTAGAGACTTAGTTAAGCCGATTGAGTCGTACGGACTTTGTTCATCCGGCTGAGTGGCACCATGGAACAAGGAGGAGAGGAATGCCAATAGCAAAACAGCGTAGATCAAAAATATGCCTAAAACTAGATGGCGTTGCAAAATGAGCGGGTTATAAGTTGAGCGCAGATCAAAAATATGCCCAAAAAACCGTTTTAAAACCTGGTGGGCACTGCAAAATGAGCGGGCTATATGGGTAGATATAACGGTTTTTTAGCATATTTCTGATCTGAGCTCAACTTATAACCTGCTCATTTTGCAACGCCATCTAGTTTTAGGTTTGGGGTTTTCTGGGTTTAGGGTTTTGGGGGGGTTCTGATCTACGCTGTTTTCTTGGTGTGTTGGCATTCCTCTTGTTCTATGGTGGTACTGCCAGATATGTTTCAATCGTTTGTAAATAGAATGGGTTATGAATGGTTCAGTATTTTAGGTATATTTTGTAAAGTACCGGTAAACATTTTCCCCCTTTACTAATAAGCACTGTAGCGGAGGATTCGCTTTTTAGTATTTTGTTTCTGTCCATCAAACTTGAAATAGGTAAAGATAAAGCAAGACAAAACACTGAGTAGCTATTCCACTGTTATGCAGTGTTTATAGTAAGGGGGTCAAAATTATGTATTTCCTCCAAAATAACTTGCATTTATTACACAGTTTATATTAGTTTTTGTTATGTCTTTTCATTTGTTTTCTTTATTGTACGACATGGCTAATGTTACGTGTCTTATGAAAAAAAAAAAACTATTCGATTGTTTTTTTTTGTAATCTGTGAGTTAAACCTTCAACATAATACACTGTTGATATCGCAGTAAATGTAAATCTTGATTTTTGTTAAAAAGGTGGTATTTTTAAAACATGTGCCCATCTGTACTAAAGTTACGATGACTATCACGTATCTATCTCATCATCATCATCTGCTGAACATAGGCCTCTCCCAGAGAGCGCCACTTTGAGCGGCTGCTTGCCTCCAGCGTCCATCTGCTCCCCGCGGTTTTCACCAGGTCGTCGGTCCACCGAGTGGGTCTACGCTGCGTCTTCCGGTTCGTGGTCGCCACTCGAGAACCTTTCTTCCCCATCGGTTGTCAGTTCTACGAGCGATGTGACCTGCCCATTGCCATTTCAACTTGCTAATTCTAAAAGCTATATCGGTCACTATCTGTCTACTGCCACGTATTTGGGATTTCCTAGTGCGAACTTAAGAGCTGTCAAACTTTAGTGCAGATGGGCATCAGTCTCAGACCGTTTTTAGGACTTGCTCCAGTGTTCAACTGAACGTTATTTTTCATTGTATCTAAATATTAGCGAAGAGATTAGTTCACTTATATCTAAAACTAGCTGTTACGACTATATTTTTGTACCTAATACTGTATTTAAAGTAACACAATACTTGCAAAGTAACTGAATTAGTTGTATTATTTATAAGAATGTAGGAGGTAAGAATCTAAAGAGAAATAAATCTATGTGGACGTAATTCCAGAGTTTCCTTTTAACCTACAGATTACTAAATATGTTACTACATAACTAAGAGTGGGTTTTTTGTAGTTAAGGTAACCAGTAGTTAAAAATTCTAACAAATTTTGACCATTTGTTAGAATCTGTTAGCATTTTTAACCTTAACTACGGGTCAAAGAACCCAGCCTAAGCAATACTTTACAGTAACGTAAATTTACTCGGAAGAGTACTAAATTAAACGTAAAGACATAAAACAGGGAGATAGCTAACACAGTGATTCATATCTAGGTCAGGGATTTTTTTAGTATTATAAAAGTATGAATTTGAAATTGAGTTTCTTTCGTCGTACTGATTGTTCCTGACTGGTTGGGATATTATAATCAGTCAATCATAGTAGGTACCTACCTACGCTTCGGCCGTCTACGAAACCGGAGCTTCGTAACCATTTACGAAGACTCGATTGGTTCTATAGGAAACAAATATTTATTACTCTTTCATATACCTACATATGTATTATGTATGTAGGTACATTAAAGAGTAATAAATATTTGCCGCCTATTTCCATTCTTCCGTCTTTGGAAATGAGTGAAAATAAATGAACAATAATAATAAATACAAATAAGATAAAAAAAAAAATGTGATCCTTTTACGGGCTATCTTAGTGTGAGGATAGACTCCCAAACTCACCTCTTGGGCACCCCTAATAGGTGCAAGCAATTCCAGTGCGGAATAGTACATTATGATACTAGCGCGTAATGACACACGCACACGCATGTCGTACGACGTTTTTCATCACAGTTGCGAGGAAAAAACAGTTTTACTGTTAATGAACTTTGTGAAAAATGCCGTGCAGGCTTCTTATTTTCACGCGCCGTCAGAGAAAAACCGTGTTGATGGTGCGAACAAAATCGACATCGACCAAAACTAAACGAAATGGAAACTGGAACTGGAACTAGAACGGGAACTGGAACGGGAACTGGAACGTGAACTGGAACTCGAACTGGAACGGGAACTGTAACTGGAACTAGAACGGGAACTGGAACGAGAACTGGAACGTGAACTAGAACTGGAACTGGAACTAGAACGAAACGAAACGAAATGACTAGAAATTGTAGGTACATATAACTTACAGTGAGATTCAAACTTAACTAAATCGTGCGGTGATCTAAAGTAAAAAGTACGTGTTGGAAATTTCTTGGATTATGATCCTAAAAGCGGTGGGATAAGAGCCACTTTACGAAAAACTGTGATGAAAAATTTTTAACGTCTAAATTATTGATTGCAAAATCGTTGACGTTAAAAAGGTTTTAAAATGTAGCTGTTTCCCGCCTCGTACACCTATCCCCTACCAAGGTATCCCTACTCGTAGGGATAAGTAGAAGAAAAAAAAAACACAAATTCCCACTGGATTAGGGTAAAATAATATCACGTAAATTAACACCTGTCATCCCGCACGCTGGAACCGCAGCACGTCTAGATGCTACAGCGAGTTTATTTAGATACTTACCTACCTACGTATTCAATATCCATCATCTCTAATGCGAATAATCCCTTTTCCTCGTCTGTAAGGCAACCCTCTAACTTATTTCGGGAGAAAACCGACACTCGGTGTATATTCCTTCTTAATTTCTTTCCCCCACAATAGTTGGTGACACCGGGGAATGAAGACAGATGGATAGCGGGGAATTGATCAAGCGGGGTTTTTCTTTGTTTTTATGAAAGCGAGTTTTTTTTTTTTTTTTTTTTTTATGTAAGCGAATGACGTGACGAGCTAGTCGTGCGCCTGGTGTTAAGCGACAAGGCCGCCCATAACAGATTGCAGTGTCACTCGGAACTCCATACTAAAGTTTCGCGTGACACTGCGCTCTGCGCACGTCATCCTGAGACATCACACAGTCTAAAAAAGTTTTCTAGACTGTGAGATCAGTTCGTAAAGTCTCATTTGCCCAGTAATATCACCAGCTACAATGCCCTTCAAACCGGAACACAGTAGTGCTTGCACACCACTGCTTGGCGGCAGAATAACTGGCAAAGCGGTGGTACCTACCTAGACGAACTTTGCAAAAAAGCCCTACCACCTAGTAAAGGACAGCATTCATTATTCAGTATTCTTTTGGAATATATTTATACTTAGGTGCTTACTACTTATCATGGAGCTTAGGGTAATTGAATTGATGATGGCTTATAAAAAGTAGCTTGCCTTTTGCTTCAGATCTAAATATTAAAATTGATGAACAAAGCTGAGGGTCCCACCCTATTTAATGCAATTGAAGGAAAAGATGGTGCGTTATTACTTGATGGTAAGTTTCGTGACTGCCCACAATTATATACAAGATCATTTTTTAAAGCACCTTTAACCTTTTAGGGCATACCTAAACCTATATACTTCATTTGTATCATTTAAATTCTTACGTTTTTAACTCCATTTTGACCAATATACATTGGATAATAATACATTTTAAGCAAGCATGTACCATCGTAGATCGCATCGTCAGCGGGAGCTGATGGGAATCGGGTGAGATTTGCGGTCAAATGCGGGCCTATTTAGGTAAAAAAAAACGGTTTTTATTAAATGTTCTTTTTAAATGTTCACCCAAGAACGTTACGAGTTTGATCAAAGATATTGAGGTTAGGTTTAAGAAGTTGGAAATGGTTTCCGTTCTTGAAGTATAGGTACAATACAATGTGGAAAAATGTGGAGTTAGTTGTAGGTGGCCATCACCCGGCTTATTCTTGAAGGATTTTGAAGCGAAAAACTAAGTTTTTCGTTTGATGTAATTTCTTTTCCTATCGTGACATACGATTAGATATTTTTACATTCTAATAGTTATGCTATAAGGTTGTTTTATTCCTCTTCATCATCACATCATCATTATCAACAGTCTGAAGACGTCCATTGCTGAACATAGGCCTCCCCCAGAGAGCGCCACTTTGAGCGGCTGCTCGCCTCCTGCATCCATCGACTCCCCGCGGCTTTCACCAGATCGTCGGCCACCGAGTGGGGGCCCGGCCTACGCTGCGTTCTGGTTCGTGGTCGCCACTCGAGAACCTGCACCTGTGATTTATGTACCTGCTGACCTATTTATAAATTGCCAAAGTTCGTGACCCCCATGCGTTATAGTCTTCCATTTGTAAGAACATAATGTTCACATTTCTGCAGCAGTTGATACAGGGCGCAATGAAGACGGATGGTCTCACGAGGAACATCGATCAAGCGGTGCTTTCCTTTGTTTCACCCACACAGGGTTTCTGACTTATTTTTACTAAGACAGGTCACAGTTACACACTAACGGTTGGTTGACTGGACCAATTACTTTGATGGCGCCAAGTTCAGTCTAACATTGTTATGGCTGACTGGAAACGAAAATACTCTTCGTCTGTGGTTGTAGCGCATGGTCTTCGTAGTTTCTGCTTTCCCTTTCTCTAGAGACCCAGAAACTACGTAGACCATGCGATATACATACAATATTTTTGTTACTCTCAAAAGACTCACGAAGCGTGGGAGCGAGAAGTAGGTACAAATCAAATATACACTGTCCGAGAGGATAAGAGATAGTGAAATAATGGTGGATGTGTCATCATTTTGGGTGATTCACAAACACAGATAATGTAATACTGCACTGTTAATTTTCCCAGCCAAAATAGGAATCAATTAAAATAGTCACCATAGCTTTCTCTTAACAAAATCACCTTTCACAGTCGTTCATACACACACTTTTACACTTACACATTCACCCTCACACTTTACACAATGTCATATGTTTCAAACTGCAGATCTGCAGACTAGCATAATATCAAAATTCCATTTCTTATTACGAATGTGTTTCACATACATAAGTCGCGTGCCATAAAACAAACTTGTTAAAGCGAAGTCCGGGCCACCAAGATACAGGCACTGCCGAGTTTGGGGCCCACTGAGAAATGTATACCTACGTGCAACTGTCGCCCTATAATAACCTTTGTGTATCCGTAACTAAGTAAGTTTTATTTTCTTTATTCAGTTTTGTTAATTATTAACTTAAAAAAAAATATTGTATTAACTGTTTTAATTATTTTATTTTGTTTTATTGAATTGTTTTTTTAGTTATCATTACATTAAGGAATGCATGTAATCTTTCTGGCTAAATAAATATTTACTTAAAAAAAAAAAATTTGGGTGAGTACCACTACAACCTGTTTCACACGGCGAAGAGTTTGTGATCATGTGCAAAATAGTACTATTTATGTAGCTCTTACATCATATTCCGTAAGTGAATGTGACGTTACAACCGAACTAATTACACTAGAGAGTATCAATAGTTCGGTGGTTTGTACCAACCGGACTACTGAAACTAAAACGTTTCAGTAGTTCGGTTAACCGGACTAACGACTGAACTACTGACACTAGACGACAAAACATACTAACCCGAACAAATACACATCACAGCATCCTACATTCAATTCATCAATTGATTTTGTTGCATTATTACTTATCATATTTTGATAATTTTGGTGTATAGAATCTGGCTAAAAATGTCAACTGACTTTAAGCTTTTTTTTTCTTTTAAAATTGCTTGGGTGGTGGCTATTTTGGGGTTGCTAGGCGTAGGAAATATATTTCTACTACGACGTACACCTCAATTTAGCAGAAAAAAGCACCATTTTTAAATTTTTGCCGATATAAAATTATGAACAATTCTTCGCAACCACAGCTGCGAGGGGTATTAAGAATGGGTGCACCTTCGCAACCTTGGTTGCGGGAAGATCGACGGCGGCTAAAATGATTGTTACTTTATTTAAAAAAACTATGCGAGCTTAAGGTAGGTTATTTAGTAAAAACTATAGTTTACCTACTTGTCGCAAATATTGAATATCATAATCTGGTGCTATCACCAGTTTTTACACACACATCAATTCCTTGTCCCGCCTTCAAACTGTCATTGTTAGGTCTACCCCTTAGTAGTCTGTGCATCTATGGCTACGACATTACGGCAATATAATATAGATACTTGTCCCTACCATTTAAGTAGGCACCTACTTGAAAAAATCAATTTTAACACTTTTCCCAGTATCCTCCATCATGATACAAATCATCTTCAAGACTTAGGCCTTTAACCCTTTAAGCCCTCTCCCTACAAAATTATGTGCCTAAACGCAAATCCCTCCTAGATACCTGATTAGCAGCCAACACAGAATGATTTATGTAACCTGTTAAGCTTAGCCTAACCTAAATTAATCTTGAAATTAACTTACCGCATAAGGTCTTTAACGAAGGCTTTATAACCTTGCGTTTTTAATTTCGTCTACAGCTGAAACTTACTCTGAACCAATGTTGAGGTAAGTATATTTACCCTCAAAAAAGGAGGCTTATTTTATAGAAGCTAGAACTTTTTTTAATGTATTGGTAGGAAGAAGAAGAAGAAGAAGAACCTGCCCCCGTATTGTGTAACTCAATCACAGAGTCATTTGTTTTTTTTCTCTAATCTGTGAACTCAATCGTAATCGATGAATGGGCTTCATTTGGTCGTTTCCGGTTGTGTAAAATCCTCATCCATCGGTATTATGGTCCCTTAGGCGGAAAACTGAATAGACAAAACATTGATTAGCTATAATAATGAGAAATAGTGAGAAAATACTAATGGATGGAGATGTTACACAATGCCAACTTGCCGGAAATGACAAAATGAAGCCCATTCATCGATTACGATTGGCTTAGACGGTAGACCCGCTGCTCACGCGAATTAGAGACAAAAACAATTGACGCTGTGTATATAAGTAGGTATTTATTAGATGTGGGGTCACGGGCTGGGACTCCACGGCTCCACTTCAAGAATAGGACCATCCCCATCTTGGGTACGTCCATAGGTACGTGCCGTAAGAGCCGGCCAAAGGAATAACGTAGGACTTTTATAGACTTAGTACTTAAGTATGCACCTTGAAGTTAAAAAAAACGGATTGTTCCTGTTTGTCTCCTCGTGTTGTCCCGTCGACAAGAATAAAAAATCCTGTCTGTCCCCGAATCGTCACTGAATTCAAATTCGGGGACATCATCAACAGCCTGAAGACGTCCACTGCTGAACATAGGCCTCCCCCAGAGCGCGCCACCTTGAGCAGCTGCTCGCCTCCTGCATCCATCGGCTCCCCGCGGCTTTCACCAGTTCATCAGTCCACTGAGTGGGGGGCTGGCCTACACTGTGTCTTCCGGTTCGTGGTCGTCACTCGAGAACCTTTCTTCTCTATCGGTTGTCAGTTTTACGAGCGATGTGGCCTGCCCATTGCCATTTCATCTTGCTAATTCTAAGAACTATATCGGTCACTTTAGTTCTCCTGCGGATCTCCTCGTTTCGAAGAGCATATGTCGCAGGGAAACACCGAGCATATCTCTCTCCATACCTCGCTGCGCGACTTTGAGCTTACTAATGAGGCCAACAGTCCATGAACAGACCAGACTATGTCTCAGTTCCATAAGTCATCACTGGCAACACACTGATTCAAAACCTTCGTTTTTAGGCTCTGTGGTGTTTTGGACGAAAAGATAGGACGAAGCTTCCCGAACGCGTGAATTCTGGGACAAACAAGAATAAATATTTTCCGACTGTCCCTGAATCGTCTCCAAATTTTAATTCGGAGACAAACAAGAAAACTGTTCGCGTGACGCTTAACCGACAAGCTCGAGGGTAAACAGCAAGCTCGCCTCGTCATTCAATTTCTCCCTTTGGCTCGCCATGGCGGCCATGTTTATTGCGTGATATTTCGCGGCATGTTTTTCTACGCAGGATTGTAATAAATCGATTGAATATGAAAAATACATTTTGGGGTCAAATAAAACACAGATAATGTCGGTTTAATCTATAATTCACTCTGAATTGGCTACGTTTTGTAACATTTGAATGCTTACCTTTTTTTGTTCTTTTTCCTGCGCTTCATGCCGCACGGCTATGTTGGCCCATTGGAAAAATTACAGATGTGATTTGTAGCAACTATGTCCAATGATTCCTTGTTAGCTCTTAGATTATTCGTGTCCATGCATATATTTAAATAGGTATGTGTCCACGTTGTTTCGGTGCGACGATTTTCGGCGTTCCAACGCGTTCGGCGTAAACATTCGCTGTATGATTATACGTAGGGTTGATATTTCGTTATTACGTTTTTCGATGCCTCAAACATTCGGCGATGTGTTGTGTGTTATTCGCAAATTAGAATTTCGACACCATGTAGCTAACTCGAGCTCATTAGGAACCTACACCTAAACTTAAAGTCTTTTAGCTTTTACGTACAGTGTAATTTTGAAATTATTTCCTACAAAATAGGTAAAATTCGTGTCGCAGGCACAATATGAAACCAAATTATTAATAATATTTTTTAACTTTGGCTGACCTAATAGCTCAGTTGGTAGTAACCCCGCCTTCTGATCTGTAGGTTGTGGGTTCGATTCCCACTCGGGACAAACATTTGTGTGATGAACATCGATGTTTGTTCTGTGTCTGGATGTTATATTGTATTCTATGTATATATTTACAAACAAAAAGTATCTAAGTATTGTATCAGTTATCTGGTTCCCATAGTACAAGCTACGCTTAGTTTGGGGCTAGATGGTGCTGTGTGAAATGTCCTCACATATATTACGAAAACTTTATCTGCTTGTCTCAGGAAAACTCCATTACACTCCTAATATTATTATACCTACCTAACAAAGTATAGACTGGAATTCAAGTGAACTTTGGACAGGTAATATAGATTCCAAACGAATTTTATGAGCTGGAACTCACAACTTAATTTATAGACTGAAAGTTTATACCTAATATTTGTTATACCTAGCTATGCGACAACTTGGAATAATATTATACGCACTTGAATAATTTTACTCGTTTGACTTAGATAGTTAGGAGTGGAATGGTTCAACTCCTTCTCCTCTCCTCCTCTCCTTCAATCTGCGCAGCTCTAAAACTAACTTTATAGGCTACTGACGTCGTCTAAAATATTATTGTACCTTCATTCATTAATGACAGTTTCTGTGGTGTGGTGGTGGAGCAGATCGGCTCATAACCCGGAGGTGGCGGGTTTGATTCCCGCGACAGGACAAGTATTTTGGAACAGGAAAAAACCGCAAATACTTGTTCTGTGTCTGGGTGTTGTGGGACCATGGTCCTCGTAGTTCCTGGGTCCCTAGATACAGGGAAACCTAGTTAGGGTTAACGATCTATATATGTGATCGTTGGGCGCTATTATTATTATTATTATATTCACTTATATTACTTTGTCAACCTTATGAGAAGAGGTAAAGATTAGGACTGGTACGCTTCGAATGCAGATTTACTTAAATAGGTAAGTGCATAATTATGTATGTAATAATTTATAAGAATTTACGTATGTACCTACTTAATTAACTTACATGTAGAAAATATGTATAGAAAACCGTTAAATGTTATTTGATCGCCTACTTACATAATTATACTTTTGGTTCTAAAAACGCTTTTACTTATAACAACGCCATAGACTAAAGGCACGTAGGTAACTTACTCGTACAAATTTGGATTTCTGACTTTATCTAGCAACTATTCATTATTAATTAAGTGCATGGTTTAACAACTTCATTTACAATGTACATAAAACAAAAGCTTGGGATTGGGTGATGAATTGCACCAAGTAGCTGCCGCAGCAGAGTGCGAGAAAATCAGAAAGCCGGACTGAGCCGGTTCGTGGCAGATTTATTTGTAGCAAACAAAACACGAATAGGTGCACTATTAATTACGTTCGAACAGGCCACAATTAACACGGAATTTAACATCCAAGGATGGTCCCAAAGCCTCGTGACAGCCTGTAATCAATAAATCCGCATCAGCCGGCGGAGCGTGTATCGCGACCCTTATCAAGTGGACCTGGGCGTCCGGGACGTAGAAGGTCAACAGTGATTTGTGGAGCAAATAGCTGTTTTGTTGAATTTACTCGACTTTTGAAGGATAGCCCAGGGATTGAACGTGCGCCTGTCGGTGTCTAACCAAATCTTGGCCACAATACGAGTATAAAGGTACTACATGTCGTGAAAGAAGGATGGTAACTTCCATGTATTTTGAGACCCAGCCTTTTCGACGAAATACAGCATAGATATTTTTGTTTTAATACATCCATAAATCATCAAAAAAAGCAAATTGAATGTAGGTTGCAGAAGTTAGGAAAAAAATAAGTTGTGGGTCGAGAGTCGCCAGTCTTCTTTATGCTTTTTGTAAGCTCCCGGTTCTTAGATGCAAATGCGGGTTGTGAGAGCTTTTAGCTCATTTTTAGGGCTTAAAATAAACTTAATGTTTTATTGCGTTAGATTTGTTACAGATCGACATGAAATTAAATTAAAAAAACTTATATAATTCAATTAAAATTAATATATAAGAGAGTTTTTGGATGCAAAATTAAATTAAGCTTAGAGAAAGTGATATGTTACAAAACATTGGCAAATTCTACTCTCATTAAAAGCAAATACGCTATTTTATGCACTTTTATTATGCAGTAAGATAAAAATACAAGGAAATAATTATTTAAGTAAAAATGTAGATAAAACAAATTACAAGGCACGACTATTATACATTAACATTATTTTACATTTATATCGCAGATTAAGAACCAATAAGTACCACATATCTAAATAGTTCAGTGCAACATTTTTGTGTTTAAATAAAGAAGTTCATTACTGATTTACTTATAATATTATTTAGGTATTTAATTAGTAAAGCTTGTAAATCTAAATACTCAATACTTAAGGTGGGTTTTTTAATCCGTAGTTAAGGTAACCAATGCTTAAACACTAACACCTTCTAACCAATTGTTAAAATTTGTCAGATATTTTAATAATTGGTTGCCTAACTACGGATCAAGCCCAGCCTTAATCATAATATTACAAACACTATATGAATTTTATACGCATCTGGTAATAAAATACTGTGTTACAATGACCCTGACTGCTTGGGTGTTTCCTTAGCACAGACGTGCCCAAACAAGTTTTTCCGAAATTTATAGGTTTTCCTCCTAATTTTCCCCAAAAACACCTGATATTTTCTTAAATCCGTTAAAATCTGCGAAACCAAAGGTCACGATTCGCTCATCTTTTTAACTTCCTTTCTAGAAGCTTTGAATTTCCATCATGCTCAGTTTCAAAAAGCGGGTAGCCGAGGCACGTTCACAAAATATTTTAACTTTTAACCCTCTATAGCGGTCGCATTTTTAACATTCTAAATTGGAATTGATGACACGTAGTGGAGTACCCTTTTCGTTCCGGCCATCGGAGCCTGTGTGGCATTGACTCTTAAACAGGGTTGACGTCATACTTTATGGCATACCTTTAGGTACTAAGAGGTAGATCTAGGCATGCGAGAGAGTCTTAGGTATATGTATACTGATATAAATACCATTTGCGCCCTATAGACTAAATGCCGTAAACAATTTTTTTATTTATTAGTTTAGTTCATCGGCTCCCCGCGGTTTTCACCAGATATTCGGTCCACCTAGTGGGGCCCGATCTACGCTGCGTCTTTCGGTTCGTGGCCACCACTCGTTCACCTTTCTTCCCCATCGGTTGTCAGTTTTACGAACGATGTGGACTGCGAACTGCGGAGAGTCGATGGATGCAGGAGGCAAACAGGCGTTCAAATTGGTGCTCTATGGGGCATTATATTATTATCCTATGTTCAGCATTGGACGTCTTCAGGCAGATGATGATGATATTTGTATTTTTACTTCCGTGTATTTGTTTGTATATATTTTTTGTTTGTTTGTGTTCACGTCAAAACTATTTGACCGATTAGTATGACATTTTTTTACACAGAAGCTAAAACCGAGATCAACAATAGGATACCGAAAAGTTAAGAGTTCTCACGGAAAACCGGAAAAATTGTCGTTACTGTAGGCACATTTTCCAACGGAAAACAGCCTGCAAGATGAAAGACTAGTCAAGAGTAAAAAGCTCATCCCTTTGAAGTTCACACCTTTCGCATCGCGCAATATCGCTATTGAGAGAAATTGCCTTCTTTTGTCAAACTGATGCGCATTTCATAAACCTTTTCTCACTCAGGTCGAATACCTTTCAAACGGAAGCCAATTCTTAGAGGAAAACGGTACCCTACTCAAAATATGATAAACTGCGATAAATAAAGCAGTGACAACAAATACAATAGGTATAAGGTATATTTGCTATCAGATAGCAAAGACAGTTTCCGAACTAAATTAATGAAGTATTAAAGCAATTAGCGAAGCGATTGGTTATTACAGGTAAAAAGGAGCTTTAGGAAGCCAGCTGGGTTAGCATGGACGGTAGACAAAACTGTCTTTCCCCGTTTTACGTCACTTTGTTCATACTTGCTTGGAGTAAAACAGGGGAAAGACAGTTTTGTCTACGGGCCGTGCTAACCCTACAGGTATATATACTTGAGTCATCATCATCAGCCTGAAGACGTCCACTGCTGAACATAGGCCTCTCCCAAAAAGCGCCACATTGAGCGGCTGCTTACCTCGTGCATTCATCAGCTCCCCGCAGTTCTGACCAGGTCATCGGTCCACCTAGTAGGGGCCAGCCTACGCTGCGTCTTTCAGTTCGAGGTCGCCACTCGAGAACCTTTCTTCCCCATCGGTTGTCAATTCTACGAACGATGTGGCCTGCCCACAGCCACTTCAACTTGCTAATTCTAAAAGCTATATCAGTGACTTTAGTTCTCCTGCGGATCTCCTCGTTTCGGATCTTGTACCTAGTGTTTAAATGTAAAACCTGAGTTTAAATGAATCCTGCATACGTGAAAAATCACGATCTGGTGAAGGTTAGGGATTAGCGACCAGTTGCAAAATGGGTGTGGGCAGGTGCAAGAATGGCCAGACCAGGCAGGACTATTATTTTTTCGGTTTGCTCCTGATAAGTTCCCGCTGCGCCCCTAGTGCTCGATTCCAAAACATACGTACCTACATGCCAGTATCATCAAAAATTAGACAAAACATCGCGCTAACTTTTTTGCCAGCGTAGAGCGTATTTGTGTTTAGTGTTTATCGAAGTCGAGCGGCCGCCCGGCTACCGCTTAGTCTCCGACCGACCGCAGTGGCCCAAAAATGAAATCTTAAGAGTCTATACAACGTCAAAATGCTTAAAATGGCTAAGGACAATAGTAGTCAAGATGAGACACCCCCCCCCCCCCCCCCTAGAAAAGGCTATTTACGGCACTGCGCCGCCCCTTTAAAAATTTCTGTGTCCGCGCCTGGGGTGTGGTGTTCAGATGGCATACTCAATCATCATCAGAATGACTCCATTCAGTTGGGGCATTACTTAAATTGCGCTGTTTTACTGTGCTGGCATGGCACCTCTTCAAGAAAGGTTTTTCAAGGTCTTTAAAATTTTTAGGTTAACATAATTTGATTCCAATGACCCTATGAGGTCTTAATTTTAGACACCAGCTAACCTATTACAAAATTGTCACCCCAAAAAAGCTGCAAAAGGTTTTTTGTGGTTACAAAAAGAGTACGAAGTAAATGTAGGAAACGCAACCCTACACAAAATATGTAAAACAAAAAGAACAGTGACATACAGCATTCAATTTGCATGCGCGAGTGTGGGGTTAATATCTGACATAGAAATAGTGGTGCGGCGTGGGTGCGACGCGTGTGGTTTTGTGTTCAATATTTTTAGGTTTTTATTTACCTGCACAGGTGACTACGTAGGTAACTTGAAACCGATCGTTATTCGCAAAAGTGACTTTTGAAAATACTACTTTTGCAAAAACGAGATGTAGCGAGTACACATTTTTGCAAAACTAACATTTTGCAGTAGAGGCATTTATTATTGAAGTCAAGTTTTGTGAACAGGAATTTATAAGCCTCATAGTCGTAGTTTGTGACACGCCTAAGGCAACAGTTTATAATAATTATGTATACTTTAAGATGTAGATGATAGTATATTCAGATGTTCACTCTTCAACCTGTTAATGTATATAGGTATGATGGAGAAAGATAATGCAAGTTTTTAGAGTAAAAGCGCTTATCTAAAACCAAAAGCATTGACACTAATTTGCAAATTTCTTTAATGTTTTTTTTTACGTTACAGGTTTCAAGGTAATGAGCGCAGATAGAGCTAGGGCAGACAGTCGTTAAGCCAATGTTCAATTAAAATGTTAAGGTACGTTTTACAAAGGTCTCTGGAACCATTTTTTTCTGAGACGAGACGATAGCCGCATTTATCTGACACAAAAATATTAAAAAAGTTGAACCAAATTAGAGTTTTGAAATAAGTTCATCATAATTTATGAAATCCATTTGAAACTTTCTTCTTAAAAGACAATCTTGCCGGTTTTCTTTGCTTTAGAAAACTTTTATCCACCTGCAATGATTTTTTGAGAGTTGTACCCACTAACTAAAGCCACCACCTGGCTGCTTACTTGCTCCAGCGGTTTGGTTTACCAGGCTTATTTTAAGGTAAAACGTGAGTGTTTTAAGTTAAAATAAGTATGCCAGCCCATCCTGCCGGGTCAGGCCACCAGGGTGGCTTTAGTGACGCTAAATAGAAGTACAAATATAAGTATAAAGGTGAACATAAATATTTGCCAAATTCCTTTTAATTACTTAATTTATAAATAAAAATTTGAATACGCTATAGAATTCCTTTTACTTATTACCTAAACCTATTTAAAAAATTCAAAAAATTCAACATTTTGGGTACGACAAAATATGCTAACCACCTTGCTTGCTTGCTTTTTGTTTGTAAACTAAACAATAATTATAACACAAAGGGGAGTATCAATAATTTATCAATTTTTCAAACACGTACGACTTCACAAATGTGTATTTAAAAGGCTTTTAAATTTTTTATCATAATTGTGTAACAAACATTGGGGATTTGTAGCGAATTACCCCAAATTCCATAACGCGGGATTTACTCATTCCCCGCCAACTTCTGACAATCACTCTGACCCACAGTAGAATTAGACAATTAAATTTACCTCACAATTGACTTAAACACCAAGTAAATTAAACGAATTCCATAAATTAACCCGCCGGTGGATTTTTTTCTTTAGTCAGCGTTGGTTGACCATTCGCGGATTTTGGCAGCGGCGGCGGGTTAAGCCACGGATTAGAGAGTAGGCCTAACAGCCTTAAATGTTTTATGTTCTGAAAAGTTTATTAAAAATACCAGATAATTTTAAGCCACGTTTATGGTTAATTGCTTAAATGGGCCGCGTGGGAGGTTATTTAAAAAATATGTATGCGTACCTACCTGTTTCTATACTTCAGTCGAACCCAAAAGCAATATGTATGTAAAAAATAGAGGCAGCGTGACGCTTAACATCATGAATGAATGTCTAGCTCGTCAAACCATTCGTTTTCTTAAAAAATTTAATGAAAAAAGGATGAATTTTAAAGTGGTTTTATCACTAAGCAGGGTTCACCCCCAAACAACCTAAGAGTACGAGAGAAAATAGGGTACTTATCTGTTTCTTCGTTCCTTCATAGTCTTCTATGACGTTTTTTGCTGTTGACAGCAGCTATAACAAGTATCAATGCTCTCAGAGTACCTACTTGTACCATTGCTTGCCGCTGTCACCAAATCATACTGTGACCGAACTGATTTTTTTGTAGCTGCTACGGTATAAAACCCAATTCAAACCGTTCCGTGTCAGAGCGAAGCTTCATACAAAATACCCGGGCGGAATCCCTCGCGGTGTACCGCTACCCACACAGCGGTACAAATAACGTGCCTGTTTAGAATAGGGCTTATGCATATGCCGTAGCAGCTGCAATAACTCCCGCTCGTAGCGCATGAGCTACAGCGTAACTCCATAACGTAGCGTATAGTGCAGCGTAACAATTTGCGTAATTATATTGTAGCGTACGTAGCGTAGCGCACTGGAAAAAGAAATGTTCTGAACTTGTGCACTTTATAAAATATGTATGCTTTATAGTATATAATATAACGAGGTATTTTATGAATATTCAAATAAACGATTTATTATTAAATAAGATTAAGTTATTGAAATTATTATTTATCCCGAAAAATAGTATCGACGCGGGGAAACCGGAGCCAAACTAACTTACCTATACAAAAAAAAATTGCATTTGAAAATAGTAGTGTTCAAAACTGCTTAATGTCAAAAGCGTAGTACAAACTTTGTGCTTTTTTTTAAAAGCACGCTTAAGTTATAACGAGGAGGACTTAAGTCACCGGTAAAAGTTCCATATTGGAAAATCTCCACTAAAAACATGTTTTTTTTTTCCTTAAATGTTCACTTTATTCAGCCTTAAACTAAGGTAGGTCCACTTATTCACAAATCACACAAGCACATAATTATTGTATTAAAAATTAAATTAAATATTCATTTATTTCAGAGATATTGGGTCCATAATACATATAAATTAATAAACATTAAACACTCAAAATAAACATTATTGCGTGTCCTATCACAGATTCTAATCAAAAGCACAACAAAAAACATAAAGCGTACCAAAGTAAGCGTAGGTGTATATTACGTGAGCCGGCCTAAGTTCACGTTTTCGCGCGGGAGTCGTAGAAATCGTGCCGCGTCCAAAAGCAAGCGATGACTGGCTGCCCGACCGCTGCCGCGATAACTCGGTAAGCACAAGCAGCTCCGCTTTAGTAAACGCGGCGCTTTTACCTACTACTCGCTCCTCGCCGCGCCGCGTAGTTCCGTACGCAGCGCGTGCGATGCACAACGCTCTAAGTCTAGGCGCTGCGCGATATAAAAAGCGCCAAGTGAGAGCCACGAAAGCGGGCGTTGGACGTTGTGGGCCAAAAGCGGACCCGCTTTAGATGCTTTGTGCTTTTTTAACCACCACTTTTCGATTTAGTGTCACTATAGATAGGGCTTTCACCAAAAGCTTTTTAGTCGTTGAAAAAACCAGAACATAGGCTAAAATAAGGGCAATGGTCAACAATTTTTGTTTCATTTATTATTTATTTAATTATACCTTCTAACAATCATACTTAACACGGGTGCACTGACACTGCCAAATATCCAAGCAATCTCGTGAATGCCTCACCACAAGTATCGCTTAAATTATGGGCCAGTTGACCTAATTCTCAATCGGCGACATCGGCAAACAGCAACGCGTTCGCAGTAAAAATATTTGCTTTCCGTATCCTTAATGTCTTTACCGTTATGAAATGACAGTAATATAATATTGGTTAAGATCTAGAGTGTCTGCATTAAGGTGGAAAGTTACACTAGCGCGGCAAATTCAAATTTTCTTGGGGTTTTTTTTGGCAATAATAGCTTAATTACTCAACGTGATTACATGAAAACTAATTTTGCGAAAATAAATATAGTGTATCAATAAATTACAATTAAAAGCATCACCTACATATCATTGGTTTAGCGACAAATGGCAACAGCCTGAAAAACTAAGAAGAAATTTGTTTGTCCCGCGTTAGTGTAACGTTCCACCTTAATGCCCGAATATAAAATTATAATAGTAAATTTACTTATTCTGTAGCCGTCATCATCATCATCCTGAAGACGTCCACTGCTAAAGATAAGACCCACAGAGCACCGCTTTTTTGTGTAAATGAATGACGTGATGAGCTAGTCGTTCGCTTGATGCTAAGCGTCACGGCTGCCCATAATAGATTACAGTATCACTCATAATGAATATAGTTATACACAGTCTAGTAATAAGATTACTAGACTGTGATTAGTTCGTAAAGTCTCATTTGCCCAGTAGTTTCACTAACTACAATGCCCTTCAAACCGGAACACAGTAGTGCTTGCACACTACTGCTTGGCGGCAGAATAACTGGCAAAGCAGTGGTACCTACCTAGACGAACTTTGCAGAAAAGTCCTACCACCTAGTACGTACTTTGAGCGGCTGCTTACCTCCTGCATCCAACGGATCGCCACCGTTTTGGCCAGTTCGTAGGTCCCTATTTGGGGCCTGACCTACGCTGCGTCTTCCGGTTCGTGGTCACCACTTGGGAACCTTTTTTCCCCATCGGTTGTCAGTTACTGTCACTGATTTGCAACATTAGAGGCACTATTGATACCTTGTGGTATCATAAGTTGGTGACCATAGTACCTACCTACTGAATGTTCTCAAAATTTGTAATTATATTTTTGTATTTATTAAGTATCTAGTAAGCTTTAGGGACCCGATGGATGCAGGAGGCAAGCAGCCGCTCAAAGTGGCGCTCTTTGAGGGAGGTCTATGTTCAGCAGTGGACGTCTTCAGGCTGATGATGATGAAGCTTTGTGGTAGTAAGAACGACAATGCCAATTACACTTTTTATTATATTCATTACATGCAATGTCAAGCTTGCAACATAATGTAAATATTAAAAAAAAATTATAATTTCAATAATTCAAATGAAATTAAACCATAATAAAAGAGGAAATCTAAGAAATTAATAAATAAGCAATCAGTATCATTTTGCAAACATAAAAGTTAATAAAAAGTCATTATAGCAAATAGCAATACAATAACAAATTGTAAACATTCAAGAAGGTTGATTTGGGGTGACTGAATGAAACGCAAGAACATGTCTATCCACAGACCTGTAAGATCTGGGGGTCTATTCTCGCGTAGTAGATAAAATATCACTTTCGATATCAAAAAAAATCAAATCAAATATTTTTTATTTATAAAAAGAGTACAATATTCTTGTAGGATGGCGAGGTAGGTCTTAAAAATATATATCATAAATATATATATATATATCACAAGAACTGTCAAATTACTGTCAAATATAATTTGGTAATTCTTGTGATATATATCGAAAGTGATATTTTATCTACTACGCGAGAATAGACGCCCTGTGTATTTGTTTGCGTGGAATGTCAGTATAGGTAGGTACACTTAGGTACACTTCAGGTACAGATCTGTGGTACACGTCTTAGCGTAGCGTTACATACTCTTGACTCCAGTTGGGGAGGTGAGGTGACTGAGGTGCACACGTCACGAGCGGGGTGAAATGCCAAAATTGCATACCTTGCATTATCTCGCAAGGTATACTCCTACAGCCACTATTTTGGTATATTAATTCATCCATGGGCGGCTTCTCAGTGTGTTATCTCCTACCAACCTATTATATAGTACATTACTGCAGCGGCCAGCAACAGAGGCATTGATGGACGAACGTGTAAATGTGGGCCAAGGCGAAGCCGAGGCACACATACGTAAGTCCATCAATGCCTAGTTTTAGCCAAGGCTTGTATAGTACTTTTCTCTAATAATGTGCGGAAATTAAAACTAAGTAGTACCTACCTACGCCGAACTTAAATTTGAAAATAATTTTTCACTTCACTAGCTCGGAAAGATTCTCTTTGTCATTCAAAATCTGGGCGCAAAAACGCATTTTGCTCGCTAGCGTGGAAAGTGTTTTTAAAATTCGAACGTTTCTATTCAATAGTTTTCTCGTCCAGAATTGAGGATTTAATCACAGATCTGCCCGAATTTAACCTTCTTGATATCGCCAGTCCACTGAAAACTCATTAATACCACAGACTACCTCCTAAAAGATACCATCTTTTTCTCGTTCACCAACCTCATTTTTAGAATAATCGCACTGTCCAGCACCAAAGAGTATAAAACCAATACGCTATCCAGCACGGTGACTGCATGGAAAATGGATGAAAAACACTTTTTCTTTAATGTTCCATGAATCACGTGACGAGCTAGTCGTTTACCTGATGTCAAGCGTTACTGCCACCCATAACTAAATTAATAAGCTAAAAACTAATCTTTTCTTAGCCTTTTAGCTGTTTTTCTTGCATTTTCCTCACTGTAGTGAGGTGAAAAGTTGTGTGTTGCACTCGGCAGCAAAGTTTTTCTGCGTCTCGTACCTTTGAAACCTTCGCTACGCTCAGGATTCTTCATTTGAACCACTCGCTACGCTCGTGGTTCAATTCTAGCATCCTTCGCTTGCTCAGGTTTCAATTCAAGTACTGGCGCCAAAAACCAACTTTGCAGCCTAGTATAACAAATAACTATTTCCCACGATAAAGTGTTCATTGTTTTTCAATGAACAGCGTTCTAGGATCAAGTTTAAAATTTAAATAAAACCTTTGATAAGTTACCTTCTTGGTTGCCTTGTTTCGGAGTAAAATATCGTTCTATTTTTAAATTACACGACAGATTTGAGTTTACTATGTAATTTATTTGGCCGCTAAACCCTAGCTACATATTATTGATCTGTGGCTAAACCACGGCAGATATGGATTTTCATTCAACTTTTGTCGGCCGCTGCTCGTCAGTACAGCAATTTCGATTTATCTCGAAAAAGGTTGTCAAAATAATGCTTATATTTCCAAACATGTTTGAGAAATAGCTATATTTATAGCTCTAGGTACTAAGATACACGCAGGTGGCCTTCGAACCCAGAATTTATCACGTACTATCCAATATGGTGCGGGTGGATCTGATAATGAATTTATACCACTTTAAATCTTTGTTCGTGGGATTTTATCCTATCAAGGGTGAGATCAGGTACTTTATTTATGTCTAGACCCATGTCTAAGCAGATAAAATCGACTACCTTTTGTGATAACTTAATTAATGGTTTTCTTCGAAAGTAAGTCTGATAAATATGTAGATCTCATGAAAATTCGACGGTTTTGAATTTGTTCTGATTCTGAATTTACGCTAATTTTTTAAGTTCTAGGTCAATAGAAAATACTATAAAATGACGCGCAAAACACGAACTAATAGGTCTGAAAGTCCAAGACTTTAGTCATCTTTTTCTACCAACTTCAAAAAACAGGAAGTTTTCAATTAGTTTGTTTTTTATGTTTGTTACCTTAGAGCCTCCGTCGTTTTATAAGCAGGTTTGCGTTTTTTATTTGTATTTATTTAAACTGAAACTCAAACAATTCATTGAATTGAATTTACAATATTATTTATTTTTAGATTGGTCCCATACACAATTCATTAATTTGTTTTTAAGTCCAAATAATTGGAAAAAAATTGCATCCAATTCAAGCACTTCTCAGTATGATTTTAAGGCGTTAAATCGGTTTAACCCCTTTCTAAAAGGATACTATATTGCATTACATTGTATTTAATAAGAAGCTGAAGATTTTTTAGATTAATGGTTCCATAGACGTTTAGACTTTACATTAACCCGTTCTTAAGCAAAAAGGTCTTGAGTCATGACAGACAGACTGACAGACAATAAAGTAACCCATGAGTTACATTTTTCCGCAAGTATGGAACCCTAAAAAGAAATAATTGAACATCGTACCCACACGCTCGCCTACCCAAGGAATTGGTAGGATTAAGTGAACAAATGTGCTAAGGCCGCAATAACACCTACTCAGGTCTACTCAGGTGGTCTCCCACGATGTGTAATGAAAATCGTGCAGTACAGCTATACCGAGGTGAGGGCAGGTGGCGTGAAACTACCCTGGTTATGTACAACGCGGGGGTGTGTTATACTTTTCTTTATTAAAATGGTTGTCTATACCTAGAGATGATCTGGAAAATGTAATATTAAAATGAAAATGTTTTGTAAATCCCTGAAAGTTCATTTAGAAGTTTTTTTACCTAGTGATGTTACAAAATGGATGGTTTGCACTTCGCCTAATTTATGAAAATTAGACCCGCTTTTAATTAGAAGATCATCATCATCAGCCTGAAATACATCCTCTGCTGAACCTCCCCCACAAAACGCCGCTTTGGACGCTTATCATAGAAAGAATTTGCCATAATCAGCAAGCTTGGTTTAGTGACCGCAGCTAAGATTTTAATGTACTGAGGAAAATGTTGCCGTCCATTCCCTGGATGTTTCTATAGCCGGCTTTTACGGCACCTACGGGAATAGATGGGGTGGTCCTATCCGAAAACCGGGACCACATAGCCTGCGGGACTACACGGCCTTCTTTTCCGCTAGTAAGTTTGAAAGGTCTCATTTTAATCAATTCAGCAGTTTTGTCTCGGAAGCCATACAAACAAGTAAATAAAGTTAACACTACAGCTAAAAGATCCGACAATGTAGTATATTATGAAACATTCTCAAACCAAACTACTATCCGTAATACTCCAGCGCAGTTAACATTTCAAAAAGTTCATAATAAATTACAGGCAGGGTAAGCTTTCTCATAACCACAAGGTGCTAAAACGAACATATTTTTGCACTTGCCCTTCTATCACGTCTCGTCGATTGATCAGCAAATATGATGGATGGGGAAGCGGGAAGGCTGATGGATAGTTACACATCTACGGGGATGTTCCATCCTATTCTGTCGAAGGTCAAGTTCTCAGAAGCGATGTAAACATGACTAGAAGGTTTTAGTTGAATAAGGGCAGAGGTAGACTTTAGAATGCAAGGAAAATTTTTTTTAAAGTAGTATTTTTTTCGTGACCCATGGGATCCCGTTTTAAAGATCATTTCTTTTAGCACCAATAAGTTAGCTTCTTAAAATGCGAGATGGTCAAAATGTTGTATTATCAGAGTTATTCTTTGTCTTCCGCTCGGCACTCTGATTGGTAGGAGGAACAAAGAAATAATTCCTTATGCCTCGCGATATTATAAATATTTCCGAGACTAGTTCCAGACCACTACGGCTAGTCACGTCATTCATTAACATAAAAAAGTGCATTTTTATCCATGACTTGGCTAGCGTTTTACCACAATCTCACCTGATGGGAAGCGACGATGCGGTCGGAGGTGTTAGCAGGCCTATCTAGTAAATACCTAGTAATACCTACTCTTGACTTGTATAACCCCGGGTTGAATTTTTTGGAAACTCCGACCAGGGCCTGCCCTGGTCGGTTCCACACTTTTGCAGTGTATTATTAAAAAAGCAGAGTCGAAATGTCGTCGTCGTCGTCGTGGTCGTCGTCGTCGTTATCGTCGTCGTACATATGGAGGTATTTCGACCATAAGAGGGTGACGCTTAGCTGAACGCCTAGTGGTTTTATAATGGAAAAAGGTGTAGGAGGAGTTAGATCATGCAGTTCTTGTGCACACTCTCCGTAGTTCAATCTACAGATTGATGGGAACGGCCAATAAAAATGGGAATAAATAGTTATATGCGGTGTTCTACGGAACAAATGAAATCAATAATCTAAACTTGCTATGTGTAAACCATGCTTAAGCTTGGTGCTTTATTCCTGGGATGAAAATAATTGAGTCAGTAAAGCGAAATTGATGATCGCGCTTTCAGAACCACTATTAATCTTCTTTGTCTTGTTTTTATCTCGTGTCTTAACCTATGGGCTAGTTATCCACTAAACCGGAGCTGTGCGGAGTAAGAACTTCAAAACAATCAATAGGATTTCAGACTGATTACCGGCGCGTACAGGCAAATAAAAATAACCAAATGACTCATCTCTCTTTGCTGTAAATATGCTTTGATAGTTGGTTTAGGGCTAACCGCCGGGGCGAGATGCTGAATGCTAGTGCCCATGGTGGCCGGCGTGAGGGCTTCCCCCCCCCCCCCCACCCCTCAAAAAGGGCTCGAACGCCTATCAAGATACTTAGCTGCATGCAGGCTTACCTGTAGGTACTGGCTGTATAGTAGAATATTGTGATCTTTTTTAGGAAGTATAAAAACATTATAATTATTATTATCCTAAATTAACTAATTGAATATTTCTACATACATTTATGGATTCATGTTTTTTTTAAGTGTGGCACTTAAATTCCACTTTCATAAAAAAAAACATCATAAAAACAATTGTAGGTAATAAATAATTTTAATTTAATATATTTACTTCAAATTTTTAATACATGCAGACAGTCCACCACCGCCGCTGGCAAACTTCATTGGATCCATTTCCGCTGACGGTTTCTTGTCTATTGCAGTGATTAGCTTTTTCAGCTTTGCTATAGCTAGCGCTGGGTGTAGACCTTTCGGGCACGCCAGAGTACAGTTGAGAATAGTATGGCATCGGAACGCCTTGAAATCATCACGTAAGTCATCAAGTCGTTTCTGCGTGTCACCGTCTCTGGAATCTATGATCCACCTGTATGCATGTAGCAAAGACGCTGGACCCAAGAACCGTCTGCCATTCCACCAATACGATGGACAGGATGTAGCACAACAAGCGCATAGCACGCACTCGTACAAACCAACCATTTTATTGCTGTCGACGATGCTCTGAGCGTATTGCTGTGTCCCACCCAAGTCATTCGTTCTAACCAAGTACGGGCGTATGCTGTCATATTGCTTGAGGAAATGCGTCATGTCAACGACTAGATCTCTGATGACGTACATGTGCGGCAGAGGGTGTATGGTGATGGTTTTGGCAGGAGGAATGGCAGTAATGCAAGCGAGGCAGTTAGACCCTTGGAGGTTGATGCCGCACGAGCCACAGATGCCCTCCCGGCACGACCTTCTAAAGGTCACCGATGGATCCATTTCTTTGATTTTGATCAACGCGTCGAGGACCATAGAACCACAAGTGCTGAGGTCGAGATCATAGCTTTGGAGTTTTGGCGTGTCTTTGGTTAGGATTCCGTCGTATCGATAAATTTTAAAGACTCTGCGAGGGTCGACATTTGACTTGGGCTTTTCGGCTGCGGCAGCATAAGATCTAGATAAAAATTTACGAACAGTGTTCTTTATACCTGGAACACCTTGAATTCTAGACAACATGATTGTTTAAAAACTAGTTCAGATATTTATAGTTCCATTAGCTACACGATTAGAAATAATAATTTGTTAAAAACAACCTCTAAATAGCTTTTCCGATTACGTCAAAATGACGTTTTTGATGTTTATGAAAACTTTGTTGTTTAGTTACCTACGATATAAACAAAGGAGATTTGATAAATCCTGCAATGAATTCAGTCCAGTTTTTTTCTAAAGAGTATATATATATTATAGGATCTATATCTGTGGTATTATAGGTGTTCAAAGAAATTATTTTTTTCATTATCTCTCGGTGGTCCCGTGTGCATTATAAATTCTTCACTCTTTTACCCTTTTACCTAAACGTTCGAATATACATAATATAATGTACTTTTTTTTAACGGGCAATGTGTCTTAAGTCTTTAAACTAACTACTAAAACTAGTAGACTAGCTAAACTATCTACTACAAAGAATATTTAGACTGTATACTAGCCGCGATGGCCTATAGACAATCCAAATGCTCCAGCCCTAGGCAGTAGGCAGCGTACCCAACATGCTGACAGCAATAACTGGTTGAATTGCAATGCTGATTCGTTGAGCCAAATAAGTGCCACCATTTTGGTCTCTCGTCGCGTGAACCAGGCGCTCTGATAAGCTTTGGAAAACGCGATGAGCTCCCGGTGCCCACAGAATGATTTATTTATTCATATATTTATTTATTTACTTGCTTCATAAACTTAAATTATGTACTTAACTGATAAATATGAAATTACAATGATAATAATTTAGTGAGTAGTGACGTCGACTTGCTATTCAACATTGCTATTTTGACATCTGTGGTGTGGTGGTTGAGCAGGTCGGCTCATAGCCGGGAGGCGGCGGTTTCGACTCCTGCAATAGGACAAGTATTTGTGCACAAAAAAGTGCTAATACTTGTTCTGTGTGTGTGTTGTGGGACCATGGTCCTCGTAGTTTTTAGGGCCCCAGATACACGGAAATTTTACTTAGGATCCAGGATCTATGCATGTGATCGTTGGGCGTTATTATATCTTTTTTCTTGTCTTCTAGCCTGAAGTTTGATAAAGATCACAGAAAGCTGTTAAAAGTATTGCGACATTCTGTACAAGAGAGTGAATAGAATAGGGTAAATGTACTGTGTTGTGACCACTCAGCGTAATTACCGAGCAATCCTCGCCCACGCTGAATAGTTTACTCAGGAACCTCGCCTCTGGCCTATCTCATCAGGAGATCTTTGGGACATACGGACAGGGAAATGGGAATACTTGGAAAGATTAGCAATAATTAATTATTATTTATTAAGTATCTTGGATATTCTCGGTATCGTCATGCTCGGTGTTTCCCTGTGAGATAAGATCCGGAATGAGGAGATCTGCAGGAGAAATGAAGTGACCGATAAATATAGCTCTTAGAATTAGCAAGTTGAAATGGCAATGGGCAGGCCACATCGCTCGTAGAACTGACAAGTGACAACCGATGGGGAAGAAAGGTTCTCGGGGCTAGGCCCCACTAGGTGGACCAACGATCTGGGGAAATCCGCGGAGAGCTGATGGATGTTAGAGGCGAGCAGCCGTTCAAGTGAAACTCTCTGGGGAAGGTCTATGTTCAGCAGTGGACGTCTTCAAGCTGTTGATGATGATGATGATGAGGATTTTTGTCTTGACCTATCTGTGATCTCTTGCTTCCTCGTTGCAGGAAGTTTGTAGGTGACAACAGAGTGGGTTTTACTACTGGAGTATTACAATGCAAACACTTGCAATTGCTAGGAATAATAATGCTTGGACTATTAGTAACCGATCAAGCATACTATGGGACACAGCACAGGCCTTCTCTCACGAACCGGGAGGAGAGAAACGGACAGAGAAAGAAAGAGAGAGAGAGAGAGAGAGAGAGGAAAAGAGGATCGAGAAAATACTATGTATATGTGAAATCACATGACCTACCACTGAAATAATATATGCTCGCTCATTATAGAAAAAACTTTTATGTAAAAATATAGGAATTAATATCGCATTAGCGCACTGGTCTGCTCATCCGTGTGTCTTCTCTTCAACCCTACTCAAAGTAGACTCAAAGCGATACCTCCGACGGGTGTTGTGATATTTAGCGAACACCTCTTGATATTATGTTTGTGGTGGACTGAAACAGAATTCAAATTGATCATCTTAAACTGGGTCATGTTACCTTAATTTGATACGAGATTTGATGTAATAATTTAGTTTAACATAGATGTAAATAAGATAAATTAGTTAAGCCAGGCTCGAAAGTAGTCTGATTAAACATGCAACGCACACAATTTGTCATGCGAAAAAAGAGATATAGCGCAACTTGAGCGACAAATCAAGTTTTTGGCATTAAATAGGGCGGCCGAATTCTGTGGTTTTTGGTAACCTATCTTGATTCGACCTATTTTTTCGTCTAACCAGTGTGTGCTGTCAGCGATGACTTATGGCCACAGATTAGAGAAAAAAATAATCTGTGCTTATATATGGAACTCACTGAGACGTGGTCTCTTACTGTCGGTCTTATGAGTAAGCTCAAAGCCACGCAGTGAGCTATGCTCGGAGTTTCCTTGCGAGAAAAGATCCGCAATTAGGAGATTTGCAAGAGAACTAAAGTCACCGATACAGCTTTTAGAATTATTAGCAAGTTGAAGTGGCAGTGGGTGGGCCACATGGCTCGTAGAACTGACTACCGATGGGGAAGAATGGATCTCGAGTGGCGACCACGAACCGGAAAACGCAGCTTTCGGCCCCCCACTAGGCAGACTGACGACCTGGTCAGAACCGCAGGGAGCCGATGGATGCAAGAGGCAAGCAGCCGCTCGAAGTGGCACTCTATAAGGGAGGCTTATGTTCAGCAGTGGACATCTTCAGGCTGATGATGAAGTAATATGAGGACGTAGATGCCTCATCACGGGGAGCCATATATATACATTAGCAGCTAGTACCTATATAGTTTTGTCGTGTGGTCCTTGCGCGGTGTGAGAATTAGGACTATCTCATCTCTTCCCGTGGGTGCCGTAAGAGCCGGCTAAGAGAATATCCAGAGGATGGGCAGCAGCGTTCTCCTAGGTACATTAAAATATTCTGCGATCACCAAGCCGCCTGCCAAGCGTAGTGATTATGGCAAAGCCCCCTATGATAAGCGTCCCAAGCAGTGTTTTATGGGGAGGCCTATGTTCAGCAGTGGACGTCTTCAGGCTGTTGATGCGTGATACAGTTTTCTCGTGACCATGCAAATGCCAAATAATATTTGATTTGATAATGGTTCAGCCTCAGTTACTTTAATGACATGGACACTTTACGTGTAAAATTCTTTCAGTTTCTTTGTCTAAATAATTATAAAAAGGCTGCTTTCATTATTTTTTCAGAACTGTCCTATAGCATACTACGACACAGTTGTCTAAAGCTCACATGTTTACGTTGTTAATGTGTTTGTTTACTCTACGAAATATGTATAATCACTTTACAAATAGCTCAGTTGGAAAACATTGAGTTCATACATTGAAAAACGGTTCTTATTTCAAATAGGATAAGAAATATTGTGATAGGATAATCATATAGTCTATTTATAGGGGTATATAATACATAAATGGTATTCTGCTTGGCGATTACATAACTTGATTGCAACCGATAGAAACACAAAATATACCTATTGATTTTACAGTTTCAATCAGTGACTAAAATATAATTGATTTCAATATTGTTTTCGTCAGTTGCATTGCAAAATTAAATTTATGATCACCTCTGCAGTCCGATCAATCTATTAGACATGTTTTGATTCAGAATCTATTTTGCTTCTCTTACTACGAAGTATGGTTGAGATAGTCCAGTTGACTGGACAGTTCTTCGTTCGTTCAGTTCTGGTCTGGATAGTTCTTTCTTGCGGTAATAACCGTGGGACAGTCGACTGGACAACCGTACCACAGGAAGATGATCACGTAACTTTGATAGCAAAGAATGTGTAAAAGTAATGTGCAATATCCAGAATACGAAAAAAAAACAGATTTTAGAAAAATAATAATGTAGACTATACTAGAACTCGGAAAGAAAAGCCTGGCATCATGCAATCGAGTGTTTCATTTAAATTTTTCTTTACTAACTATGCATATTATAAATGGCTTATTGCAAATCCTTACAGGAATTCTATTGGCAATAAAGATATGTGATGGCCTAGCTGTTTAATATCTTTCTTGCGCTAGCACGTTGGACCCATTGACTATAAATCCAGTTGACCAATGATACAACTTCCCCTCATACGAAAATTAGTGGTGTATTTCAACCACTGATTTCTAATAAATACTTTGAATTTCTAATAAATCACAGGAACCCGTTGATGTCTTTTGTTCCATCCTGCTCTGTTCTTTGTAATTTCGTATGATTTTGTCTCGGTTTGTTACCTCGCTCCCTGCCCGCGCAGGTGAGTCGTGTTTGTACGAGAAATTATGTTCACAAGCTATCAACGGGCTTTATAATCTTTGGTTGGACCAGACTATTAAAATGCGAAGCGATCTTATCTTCGGAAGAACTTGTCAAGCACTCCTGAGGAATTTCTGAAAAACGCACTTGGAGTTCTTCAGAAGATAGGATAGGAATGTATGCACATTCACCGGAATGCCTCTCAGGGTAACAGAAGTGTTAATTTTTATTCAGACGAGAGTGTAGATGTTGAGTCTGCACATTTCTAATGGATTACGAATCGGGCTGTTGTATAATGTCTTGATTGATAATGTCGTAATACGGGTAGGAATTCAGTGTGTGGTTACCTTTATGTTGAGACCCTTTCAAGGTACCCAGGAGAGATATTTGGTCTTACATCTTTACTAATTTACTTTACTGATTGGAGTGGGTTTGACAGTTTCAGGTTTCAATGCGATTGATGCTGTACTCATTGCTATAGGTCTACCAAAATCTGATGGCAAATAGGGAAAATAAAACTTGTAGTAGGCAGCACCAGGGTAATTGGATTGTCTTGATACTTTTTTTTCTTATAGTTTGGCTCCACACATAGTGTATTTAGCCAGTGTCAAGTATTGTAGTTTTTCATCGTATTATGAAATATTTCATGTAACGTCAAGTCTTAGTCACAGTCAGTCAGGGTAGTCATAGTCCAGTCTAAGTCAGGTAGTCATAATCCAGTCTAAGTCATGCCCTAGTAAAGTAGTGGCAACTTTACTAGAGGCTTTTATGGAATTTTGGAAGCAACACGAAAAACCACGTTTCACTACATTATATCACTTGCCCACACTTATACTCGTAATTCAGCACTTAAGGCGAGACTGGCCCAAAAACGCCCTTGTAAGAACAGACTTTTCTCTGAGATAAACCACACTTTTAGATATGAAAAAAAAATATGGTATTCTTAAGGATGTCTTTGAATTAAACCATAAAACTTATACATAAAAGGAATAACTTCACTCGATCGAAAAAAAATCCAAAGTTACCTCTATCTTACATTTTTTGAAATGACTATTCGACTTGTTTTATACGAATCGTATTATTTAAAAAAATTTTAATGCATTATGTATTGATCAAAAAATTTAAATCAATAATAAAAATGTTAAAAAGTTAATACGGTAATTTTATATGAATTTATATCTTGGAGTCATGGCATCCGAGCGCGTTTTCGGGGCCGCCAGTCCGCTCGCAGAGCCCGTCGACGCCGGACGTATGCCAAATTTTTGCGCTCTACGACGCGAAGGTACACTAATCGTAAATTTTAATTTAAAAATAGAATAATTTAATTTAATTGTTTATTTCGAGTAACTTAACTAAGAAGTGAATAACAAAAGATTAATAAAATGGGTAACAAATGTAATAAAAGGAAAAAAAAACTCAAGTTATGCATTTAGAAAATCGTATGAGTCCAGGAGCAAACGACGGTAAATAATTACCTATGCTTTCAAAATATTATACATATACTCACCATTAATGGACAGTTTTTGGCCCACAGAGCAAGAAAGAAAATTACACTTGCCCTACGCCTCAATAGAGACGTCTTACTGATATACTGATGTGGGCAAAAGTATCCAGGTGTGGGCAAGTTTGAAAATGTGTTAGCAGGCATGGGCTACTAGGCAGTTTCTGTGGGCAAATGTGGACAGGCGTGGGCAAGCGTAAGCAGGTGTGTGCAAGTGTGAAAAAGCTATGGGCAGGTGAGCGGCTGGTGGGGACAGGTGGGGGCAAGTGTGAAAAAGCTATGGGCAGCTGGGCTGATGTGGGCAAAAGTATCCAGGTTTGGGCAAGTTTGAAAATGTGTTAGCAGGCATGGGCTAATAGGCAGTTTGTGTGGGCAAATGTGGACAGGCGTGAGCAAGCGTAAGCAGGTGTGGGTAAGTGTGAAAAAGCCATGGGCAGGTGAGCGGCTGGTGGGGACAGGTGGGGGCAAGTGTGAAAAAGCTATGGGCAGCTGGGCTGATGTGGGCACAAGTATCCAGGTTTGGGCAAGTTTGAAAATGTGTTAGCAGGCATGGGCTAATAGGCAGTTTGTGTGGGCAAATGTGGACAGGCGTGGGCAAGCGTAAGCAGGTATGTGCAAGTGTGAAAAAGCCATGGGCAGGTGAGCGGCTGGTGGGGACAGGTGGGGGCAAGTGTGAACAAGCTATGGGCAGCTGGGCTGATGTGGGCAAAAGTATCCAGGTTTGGGCAAGTTTGAAAATGTGTTAGCAGGCATGGGCTAATAGGCAGTTTGTGTGGGCAAATGTGGACAGGCGTGAGCAAGCGTATGCAGGTGTGGGTAAGTGTAAAAAAGCCATGGGCAGGTGAGCGGCTGGTGGGGACAGGTGGGGGCAAGTGTGAAAAAGCTATGGGCAGCTGTACTGATGTGGGCAAAAGTATCCAGGTTTGGGCAAGTTTGAAAATGTGTTAGCAGGCATGGGCTAATAGGCAGTTTGTGTGGGCAAATGTGGACAGGCGTGAGCAAGCGTAAGCAGGTGTGGGCAACTGTGAAAAAACTATGGGCAAGTGAGCGGCAGGTCCCCACCAGCCACTCACCTGCCCATAGCTTTTTCACACTTGCCCCCACCTGTGGGGACAGGTGGGGGCAAGTGTGAAAAAGCTATGGGCAGCTGGGCTGATGTGGGCAAGTTTGAAAATGTGTTAGCAGGCATGGGCTAATAGGCAGTTTGTGTAGGCAAATGTGGACAGGCGTGGGCAAGCGTAAGCAGGTGTGTGCAAGTGTGAAAAAGCTATGGGCAGGTGAGCGTTCGTGTTACGGCGGCGGCGGCGCAGGAAAATAGACGGCGGCGGCGGCGCGCCGGCGCGGCGCTCATGTCTAGCGCAAAAGTAGGCACGTGTGGGCAAAAGTGGGCAGGCCTGGGCAAGTGAGAAACAGTGTTAGCAGCTATGGGCAAGTGGATGATGTGGATAGATGTGTGGAAGTGACGGCAGGTGTTTTTTCTGTTAGGAAGGCTTTCTTGTGTTTATCATAATCAATCAACATGCAGCTATTAGTTTACATGAAAAAAAAATTGTTCAAAATTATACCTGCATCATGTACTTTTTTTAACATTATAACATTTTAATCGTACCACTCATCATTGTTATACCTACCTAATGGAAATAAGGTAATTGAAGTCGTTATTACCATGGGACTGGGTAGGTATTACAATAATAATAATAACCAAAAATAGCATTAAAAACACGGTTGTATCCCATACGTATTTTTTATCTAATAAAATAACGGTAGGTTCACATTTATTATATTATTATGTCAATCCAGAACATAAGCTAAGTGTATTCTCAAAGCGACTTGAGCTCCGCTACTGAGTTACATAACGTGGCTAACGAGCGAAACAAGTGCGCGCGGCGCATCGCACACAACTTTTTGGTCGCGTAAATGAATACGTCGTGCGTTCAAAAAGTGCGGCTTGAGGCAGCGTAAAATACCTAAAGATCCGGAAAAGCCTCGCCTTAATGCGTAAAATGCCACTAATTTTAAACATTAACACTAGAAAAAGCATAAGTTTTGTGAAATAATACAATGCAACGACGTGAACTTTTTCACGTTCCCGCCAAAACTCTCCTTGATACTTTTATCGCTTGCGGTCGCACGGTCGTCATGGCAACTAAGTTTCGTTTATTTTATCATACCATCAATATCACAGATTGTTCTTTCTCTAATCTGTGATCAATATGACTATTACCCAAAGACTTTAGTATGTAAATAGGGCGAATTCTGTGCTATAACCAAAGATATTCACAATCCTAAAACGCAATGCGTGTTTTAATGCGTTCGGGAACAGTGTAATGATATATGATAGAAGTTAAATTAACAAAATCAAGTTAAATAATATGAGATCAGTCACCAGCTAATAGTTTTATACAGGTAAGCGCCCAAGCTTGCAAAACAAACATAATTTAAAGATAAAACAATAAATTCGTCATGTTGAATTTATGCATTATGAAAAGCAACTAAACCGATATAATTTATTCTCCACAATAATGGGTAAGACGAGTACCTAAAAGTAAAAATTCTGCCAAATAACGTAAATATTTATTTATTGCAATTTGTACAGACTTTGTTTCTTATATTGAATCTTGTGAACGAATGGAATTCCTTGCCATGTCTACGAGAAACTTAATAGACGACGCTGCCATCGCGGCGTGTACAAAGAAAATACGTACTGATTACATTTTACATACTTTACAGTACATGACTACTTATACTCATAAGGTCATATAGGTCAGTGCACATGATTTTTTAGAGACCATAAGCATTAGCCCGTTCAAAAAAAAAAAACAAAAAAAAGGAATAATTGAATCATATTAATATATTTTTTCAGATTATTTTGATTTAAGGGGGAACGTTACACTAGCGCGGCAAATTTAAATTTTCTTGCATTTTTTTTGCCATTAATAGCTTAATTACTCAACGTGATTACATGTAAACTATTTTTGCGCAAATAAATATAATGTATCAATAAATTACAATTAAAATTATCACCTACTTATCTTTGGTATACAAATGGCGACAAATGGCAACAGACTGAAAAACTAAGAAGAAAATTGTTTATTGCCATTTGTCGCTAAACCACATATCTACGAGATAATTTTAATCGTAATTTGTTGATACATTCTATTTATTTCCGCAAATTATGTTTTCATGTAATCACGTTGAGTAATTAAACTGTTATTGGCAAAAGAACGTAAGAAAATTTGAATTTGCCGCGCTAGTGTAACGTTCCACCTTAAGAGGACCATACTGATATTTGAAAACGTTATCGCTTTTCCACACGTATGATAGAGACAATAGAGCGCATGAGTGAATTTACCTACATTTTAGCGCCAACATTGCAGATTTCACCCTTTAAAACTTAACAAAAACTTTTAATTTTGGTTTTAGTTGTTTGAATAGATTATGATCTAGGCTTGTACGTCTTCATTTTCTTAAATATGTTTCATGTGCTAGTGATAACTACTTTTCTTCGTCATAACTTTGACACCAAATTACGTATTCCTCCTTTTTTTAAGTCGGTTGAAAAATCTTTTCCTTTAAAAATTATAGGGTCTGGAATGATCTAAACACGAGCTTGTGGTCCCACTTTGTACATAGAAATGAATGGTGGCATATGCCAAAAGTGCTTCTATTGTCGCCATTATTAGTGTGGCCAAGCCACAGCGTTAGTAGATTAACGTAATTCTGTGTGAACGTGATTGAAAGCCACCCGGCTGCGAGAGCAGGCATAATCAGCATTCTATGTCGTGCCGTCTATTGTACCTGACTTTGGCTATTCAGAGTACAGTGAGTCGTGTAAGGGGATGAATACAGATGGTCTGACGGGTCTACTAGCGACTGAACTTAACATATTCAGTAATCTGTGACTCAACTAGAACTTCTTATATGGATTTAGAAATTTCACGTCTTTGTAAAAGTATTGTGTCAGATTGGATAGAATGAAAAGATAATACCATTATTAGGTACCAATTTTTACATATAGTATTTTTTTGGCCGTGAGTATAATGAGCATTTCTCGAATTATGATCAATAATGATTTATCTACGTCATTGAAGAGAAAATATTCTTATGACAGCAGTAGATTATTTCGGCCACGATCACAATCGATTGTAGTAGCCGGTTGCGAGAAGAAATTCTTTGCTCGCAACCAGGTTGCAGACAAGGAATATTCCTTGTTTGCAACCTTTACTTATACTATAAACCTGGAACTCAATAATAGCTTAGAATAAAATAACATAGTAAAAATATTTCGTTGTTGTAGAGGCATCAGGTCTAAAACATACTAGCGGCTAGCTCCGGCTTCGCACGGGTATATTTGTTTTTGCAGCGCATGCGATGTAAAGGATAATTTAGGTAATTTTTTAACACCTTGGGTTACATTATTGGAGTTTTAGTAAGGATCCCTAATTAAAAAAAATATATAATATAGCTTATGTAACCCTGAGATAGTGTAGCTTCCCAACAGTGAAAGAATTTTGCAAATCAGTTCAGTAGTTTCGGAGCATTGAGTAATGCAAACAAACAAGCAATCAAATCTTTCCTCTTTATAGTATTGTAGATGTTATAGATTGGAACACTGAAAAAAATCGAAGACCAGTTGATCTTGTACTTAATTATAGTAGCAAAACTTCACACATGGATGGGATTAGTTCAGTGCCGTGCCAAAGTGATTGAAACTGGCAACCAAGCTCCAACTCGGTCCCCATTCTCCATGTCGAACGTCGGAATTCACTCGTGCCAACTGCGCATACAGCTGTCCGTCAGCTGACACTTTGAAACTGACACAATTCGGTTGGCTGATTGGATGGGAAGAGAATAATACTATTAGAAGATTAGATAGAATAAACTTACGTAGGCAGGTATAGAGAGAAGTGTTATATATATTAGTAATTATATATTGGTTCATCACTATCATCATTATCATCACCATCATCACTATCATCACCATCATCATTATCATCATCATCATCATAATCAGCCTGAGACGTCCACTGCTGAACATAGGCCTCCCCCAAAGAGCGCCATTTTGAGCGGCTGCTTACCTCCTGCTTCCATCGGCTCCCCACGGTTCTGACCAGGTCCTCGGTCCACCTAGTGGGGGGGCTAGGGGGGGTCCTTATTGGTTAATAATAAATAAAAAATAATGTTGGCGTTGCCTTTGATATGCCTCATAATTGCATTGAAGATAGGTAGTTGTTTTTTAATCATAGATAAGCTGACCACGGTCACACCTGATGGTAAGTGAAGTAGCGGTTGTAACATGTCATCAATTTCTTTAACAATAGATTGAAAAGCGTATGACTGATGAAATCAAATCAAATCAAATCAATTTTTTTTATTGCAAGTAGGCTATTTTTAGCACTTTTACCACTGTCGTACGAATAACATTATTTTAACATCAATGTGGCACATACATACAGCTTATATAGGGGTAGAAAGTAGCAGACCTATAAATTATTTATTTATTATTTATTTATTCAATTCAATTAGTATGGTTACACCATTTACACTAATTGTTATTTAAATACAATTACAATAGGATTAAAATAATTACAATGAAATTAAAACGAGAGAAGTGAAACATAAGATAGATTTTATAACATCTATCCTGTTTCGATTCTCTCGTTTTAATTTCATTGTAATTATTTGAATCCTATTTTAATTGTATTTAAATAACAAAAAAAAATGTTGTAAAATAGTCATGTCAAAAAAAATAAATTAGTTCATCAAAAAAAAACAAGTGAAATTGTTATCATTATGACCATCCCAACTATTTAAATTTGGTTAAACATACTTTAGCGATCACGGCATTATAATTATGTTTATTTATGTTATCATGTGTCATATGTTACAAACAAAAAAATTGTAGCCCAAGACGTAATGAATTAAGCTCTTTACTGCTATCATTTCACCTCGATATATTCAATATGTTCCCCTCTGTGAACACTAGTGTTGTGATCACTTGAATACAAATGGGACAATCACTACACACATCCCTATACCTGTGCCTATACATACAACCCGACGTGTTGGAGTTGGACGGTAAACATATCTGGTATTTGTCGGTTTCGGGATTAATTCAAAGCTAGCAGTGTTTGCCAGATACACTATATTGTGCGGAATAGGTACAACAAAGTTGTTATACAAGTAAAACGTGCCTATAGGAAGACAATTATAAATAACATTCAATAAAGATTTATTATAAGTAAATTGAAGAGTATATAATTATTATACAGTTATAATATGTTTATGAATTTTAGAGTAACTCAATTTAAGTAACTCAAGTCAATTTAAATACCGGGTATATACGGGTCTGTGCCTACAGACTTAACCTAAACTAACAGTTGCATCAAACTAGACGCCACCGTCGGTACCCCCTCGTCCAAAGGTGCCCATCAGGCTGACGGCGTTCCCTCGCTGTATGGCCAGCGAAATATATTGGACCAGGTAGTGGCCCACCTGAGGGTCACGCTTCCTTTCCCTCAGACGACGCCCGAGGTCCGCGACAAATTTTTTTGCCTCCGAGCACCACGGCCCCGGCGTCTCAACGGCAAACGGGACAAACTTGTAGGCTGACTCCAAGACGGCATTTTTGAGGTGTTTACCTCCTGCTGCCGTCTCCGCTCCTGCGCCAGCTTCCCGCTGAGTGCCGGTGAGGTGGCATGCTGCGTAAGTGTACATTCAATTAAAAAACCCTTGTTTGGTTCAGGCACAGCATATATTAGCACTACGTAGTTTAGGGCGGATTCTGTATAGGAATTGGTGAAATAAGGATGTTTTACTGTTGTTTTCTTCGGGAAGATAAAATTTAAGTCTTCACAGTGGCTATATCCTCAAAAAGAAAATATTACGATGTGTTTGTTATGAATCAACAAGGTGTGCGGGGGAACACAGATTACCCCTAGGGGTCAATTCAGACAAAGCAGCAAAATGCTCGAGCACGTTTTAAGTGCTATTAGGATATCTACCTTATTAAATTTAGACAGAGCTGAAAATAGTATGCAACATTAAACTCTTACCTATTTTGATGTTGCATATTATTTTCAGCTTTGTCTAAATGGATTAGGGTTGATATTCCAATAGCACTTAAAAAGTGCTTGAGCATTTTGCAGCTCTGTCTGAATTGACCGTAAGGTGGGAATGAGGATGTAATTTCCTGTATATACCATTCGCCTTAAGTAGTTATAGAGGCACTTATTACAGTTTTTATGCTGATTAATGACGTAACGTGCTATTCGTTCACCTGATAATAAGTGTCACGGCTGCCCATAAGAGTATTTGAACCTTAGATAAGGGAATAGTAGTGGAGAAAATAACTCAAATAAAACATTATACATAAAGGAGTAGGTATCTAAAATACCGTGAACACTCGAGCGGTTTTTATAAAGCACCGAAGCGACATCGCTAAATGAGACTCCGCGATATATGAGCTACACAGCCAGCCTCAATTGTGTGGATTCCTTCGTACTATAACAAATTAGTACCATTTGCTACATTCTTGGGAATTCAATAGAATGAGAGCTGGCATTGGTGGGAGTTACTTTACTTGGTAGTTTTCTTAATGAATGACATGATGAGTTAAGTGATCCCCTGATGTTAAGCGGCTCGGCCTCTCATGACAGTTGCAGGGCACTCCAACGAGTGGCAGCTGGAAAATATAAAATATAAAGTTTCGCGTGACACTACACTGTGATGCGCACGTGATCTTGAACAATTGAAAAATATTAATGGACTATAACAGTCATGAAATCAGGTCACAAATTTCATTTGGGCCAGTAATTTAATGAAATTACCAAAACCATAAAACCGTTTCATTATTAAACTAATGAGTTTAATAATGAAATGGTTTTCAAAGAATAAAAAATCATTAAGCGTGTCTATATATAAACTTTGACCCCCTCATCTGATATAAATTATGTAGACTAAAAAGCGGTAATATATCAACTGTTGCCGGCATAGTAATAAGTTATGAAAGTAATTAATTAATAACATACCTACTATTATTTATTAGAATAAATAATACAACACTGGAACACTAAGCCCCAGTACCTACCCCATCAGTATTACTAAGCCTAGAGGCTGGGTTTTTTTTTATGAAAACGAATGACGTGACTAGCTAATCGTTGTCCTGGTGTTAAGCGTCACGGCCGCCCATAACAGATTGCAGTGTCACTCGGAACTCTAAATTAAAGTTTCGCGTGACACTGCGCACGTCGTCCTGAGACCTCACACCGTCTAAAAAGGATTTCCAGACTGTGAGATCAGTTCTTAAGTCTCATTTGCCCAGTAATTTCACTAGCTACAATGCCCTTCAAACCGGAACACAGTAGTGCTTACACAGGTAATACTAGGCTCCCAGTGTTCCCGACCGATGATAGCCAGTTGCGTTGCGACGGGAGAACCATATTCCTTGTTCACAACCAGTTGCCAAACAAGGTTATTCTCAAAGATGGGATGTTTTTCTAACTCGTCATCATTCAACTAAATTCAACTAAATCTTCACACCCAAATATCTTAGAATTCATATACATTAACGGTATTATTTTGTTCATAGATAAATTAACAATAATTATCATACTGTCATGATAAAGTGATTGATAACAATGCCTGCTCCTGGTCTAAACTGAGAACGAAGAGCTCATTCTTTTAGGGTCTCATAAATAATGTATTTGTTTAGGTTTCAGAGCAATTGCGAAGAATATGGACCCAAAAGACATAGTACAAAAGGGTCCATATATACCTGTACCAGTATTAGACACACACACACGTTCATCCTCACACATCCTCACATACATTTAAACAATAGAGTGGAGAAAATTAGTTATGTCGCTAAAATGGTATAATTTGTATTTTGTACGAATTTTAAAATCAAATTTCTTTAGTTGTACTGTTATGCCTTACTGTTCTCGATATCAATAGAAGAAATCAATTTAAAGCAATACAATAGTATTGTTTTAAATTGACTACTAGGTGGTAGGACTTTTCTGCAAAGTTCGTCTAGATAAGTACCACTGCTATGCCAGTTATTTTGCCACCAAGCAGTAGTGTGCAAGCACTACTGTGTTCCGGTTTGAAGGGCATTGTAGCTAGTGAAATTACTGGGCGAATGAGACTTAAGAACTGATCTCACAGTCTAGAAATCTTTTTCAAACTGTGTGATGTCTCAGGATGTCGTGCGCAGTGCGCAGTGTCACGCGAAACTTTAATTTAGAGTTCCGAGTGACACTGCAATCTGTAGGTAATGGGTGGCCGTGACGCTTAACACCAGGTGAACGACTAGCTCGTCACGTCATTTGTTTAATTAATAAAAAAAAATTAAAGAGTAAAGGAAATATTTTCCGCCCCATTTTTATTTATTCGTTTTTGTAAATGTGTGAAAAAAAAAAACAAAAAAAAAATCAGTATTACTAAAACACTAAAAACACAGATGTGACATAATTATATGGGCATTTTAATTTTTTTTTTTATTATTATTCACTCATTTATTTACAATTCTTAAGCCTAAGTTTTCTACAATATCTCTATAAAAACGAATTTACAAAAATATTATAAAAAACCTAAACCTAGAGTGCCGCCGGCAGCGGGGCAGGACCCAAGCTACCGGTGGTTAGGGCTGCAGAGTGAGGAACCTCCTGACAATACGTGCCGTGTCAAGGAGTACTGCTTTCTGAATCTGACCCTTGATCCAACCGTCTAGCGAGAGCCTCTCGAGGTGTTGATCGAGGCTCTTCGCTATAAGGCCGTTCGCCGAAACGACTATCGGGACAATGCTCGTTGAGTCAACATTCCACATGGCGGTTACCTCGTGAGCCAAGTCAAGGTACTTGCTGAGTTTGTCCTTCTCAGCCTTCACGAGGTTCTCGTCATGCGGAATGGTGATGTCAACGAGCACTGCCCGGCGTTGGGATCGGTCTACCAGCACGATATCAGGCTTATTGGCTACAATAGTCCTGTCCGTGATGATAGAGCGATCCCAATAGAGCAATGCACGGCCATTTTCGAGAACCGGCCCCGGTGTGTACTTGTAGTACGGCACCTCAGACTCCACAAGGCCGTATTGAAGGGCAAGTTGCTGATGGATGATCCTGGCCACTAGGTTGTGTCTGTGCAAGTACTCTCCGTTAGCAAGATGAGAACAACCGGAAATGATATGTCGGAGAGATTCTCCGGGACGGCGGCATGCCCGACAGATGTCGACCGTACCGTCCTTCATGATATATTTCCGGTAGTTATTCGTCTTGATAACTTCGTCCGCAATCGCACAGACAAAACCCTCGGTTTCCCCAAAGAGGTCGCCGCAGGGAAACACCGAGCATAGCTCGCTCCATAGCTCGCTGCGCGACTTTGAGCTTACTAATGAGGCCAACAGTAAGAGACCATGTCTCAGTTCCATAAGTCATCACTGGCAACACACACTGATTGAAAACTTTCGTTTTCAGGCTCTGCGGTATTTTGGACGAAAAGATAGGACGAAGCTTCCCGAACGCTGCCCAGCCGAGTTGGATTCTTCGCGCCACCTCTTTGTCGAAGTTGGACCTACCTAATTGGACAATCTGTCCTAGGTAGACATACTTGTCGACAACTTCGAGAGTATCGTTCCCAACAATTACCGGTATAGGTGGAACATGAGCATTAGACATGATCTTTGTCTTGTCCATATTCATCTTAAGACCAACCTGCTGGGAGACTCTACTGAGGTCGTTGAGCATGGTGCTAAGGTCCTCGAGCGATTCCGCCATTATGACTATATCATCGGCAAAACGAAGGTTAGTGATGTACTCGCCATTTATGTTGATGCCAGATCTTTTCCACTCCAAGAGCTTGAAAACATCCTCCAATGCGTTTGTGAACAGTTTCAGAGAAATAACGTCTCCCTGTCTCACGCCTCTTTGCAATGGAATTTGTTCCGTACTCTGGTCCTGTAGTCGGACTGACATAGTGGCCTTACTGTACAAACACTTCAAAACTTCGATATACCTATAGTCAATTTGGCATCGCTGCAAGGACTGCAGCACCGCCCAAGTCTCGATTGAATCGAAGGCTTTCTCATAGTCCACAAACGCTAGGCATAACGGCCGATTATACTCTTCGGTCTTCTGTATAATCTGGCGCAGCGTATGAATGTGGTCTATGGTGCTAAAGCCTTTTCGGAAACCGGCTTGTTCGGGAGGCTGGAATTCATCAAACCTGCGTGCGAGACGATTCGTAATGACTCTCGAAAACAGCTTATACACATGACTCAAGAGCGAGATGGGCCTATAGTTCTTCAATAAGGTGTTATCGCCTTTTTTGAAGAAGAGCACCACCACGCTCTTGTGCCATGCCTCTGGCGTTGTACCTTCAATGATGACAGAATTAAATAGCTTCTGGAGGACTAAAAGTACCGGTCTACCACCCGCTCTCAGAAGTTCGGTCGTAATTCCATCTTCACCTGGTGCCTTGTTGTTTTTAAGCTGTTTGAGGGCCATTCTAATCTCGTACAGGCTGACGTCCGGGATATCTTCGGTATAGTGTCGGACTAACTTGGCTCTGATGTCCTGAGCTGTGTTAGTAGCGGGCTTACGTGTCGAGGTGTATAACTGTCCATAGAAGTTCTCGATCTCTCTCAGAATCTCAGGCTTGGATGAAATGACGCTACCATTTTCGGTCTTCAGTTTTGTCATTTGGTGTTGCCCAATAGACGAATCCTTTGCGAACACTTTAGAGCCTTGGTTCCGCTCAATTGCGGCCTCAATACGTGAAGTACTAAGAGCACGCAAGTCGTGTCGCAAGGAACTCCAGATTCGTCTATTGAGTTCACCGTAGGCTGACATATCAACTGAAGACTGCAGCTTCATTTCGCTCCGATCGGCCATTAGCTCAAGAGTTTTTTCTGAGAGCTTTTGAGTCTTCTTTCGGCGTTGGGTCTTAAAGAATTTCGATCCAACAGCTTGGACAGTTTCCACCAACCCGTCGTTTAGCTCGTCCACTGTGTTACAGTCGGCTAGGCACTGGAAGCGATTTTGGAGTTCCAGCTGAAAGCCTTCGGGGTTTTGGATTTGGACAGGATTTGGACGGAGCGTAGACTTCACCAGACATGACCTTTCGAGCTTAACATTGATATTCAATGTGCCTCTAACAATACGGTGATCGCTACCGGTTTTCACCTTGCTGATCACAGAGACATCATCGAATATGTGCTTCTTGGTCGTCATGATAAAGTCTATCTCATTTTTAGTGGAACCGTCGGGACTTATCCACGTCCACTTCCTGGATGGCCGCTTCTCGTAGAAGGAGTTCATCATAAAGAGTTCCTCCTTCTCCATGAAGTCAGCCAGCCTCTGTCCTCGAGGGTTCCGCTGCCCGTATCCAAATGGCCCCACTCTCAGCTCATCGCTATTCCTTGTGCCCAACTTCGCACTGAAGTCTCCCATCACAACGGTGAAGTATGTTTCGGAAGTATGCATGGCTTCGGATATGTCCTCATACATAGCTTCTACTTCATCGTCTGAGTGTGCCGACGTCGGCGCGTATACCTGTATAACCTTCAACGAATACCGTTTGGTTATTCGGAGTACCAGGTACGCTACCCTGGCCGACACACTGTCGACTTTGACCACGTTGTTGACGAGAGACTTGCGGACGAGAAACCCGACACCCCCTTGGGAGAGTTGGTCTCCCTCCCGGTAGAAGAATAAGTTACCGGAATTTAGGATTATCGTGTCCTGTCCCTGTCTTCGGACTTCTGACAATCCCATTACATCCCAGCGTAACTTACCCATCTCCGCCTCTAGCTCGACCATCCTTTCGTCAGCCTTCAGTGTGCGCACGTTATGTGTTGCCAGGGCCAGGGGTCGTCGTTGGGGTTGGTAGCCGGGCGTCTGCCGGGGATTCTTCGCACCCCTTGCCCTGCCGTTACCGTGGCCGCTACCGTAGCCACGGGATAGCAGAGCTGCCGGGGACTGGGGGCCGTTTTTATTTGTGCTTGTCATTAGGGGGGGGGGGGGGGTATTTACATTTACAAATACATAAATACATACAAGTCAACATCACAAATACTTACATACTTAATATTAAATCGACCTATAATATATACGTTTCATACAGATCTTTGTATATAACAATAAATAAACATTTACACTTTCATTATAATAATTAAATATACAAACATAATAAATAATATAACTACTTAAAGAATATAATATTTATGTACTACTTAAATTATATACAAAACTACAAACTAATATTTATATTTACACTTAATATATAAACTACAAAATTTAATCACTAATCATAATATAAAATAGTTACCTAATTAGCAATACTTTCTAAACACATTTCTTTATTTATATTCCGATTAAATTAATTTCGATCGTTTCAATATCCCGTCATTATCGTGCATTGGAAACACTCGAGACAAGTACTGTATGCAGCGAGGAGCGCGACACCTACTATCCGGTTCACACCGGTCTTCCCCGCGCCCAGCGCAGTCGCATATAGCAGGCGGTCGCCCGCCGCGCCCGCCAGTGCTTCCCAGACGTCAAACGTGAATCACGTATCGCTCGCCCATTACTTTCACCGCGCACTAACTGTTCCGATTGTTGTCGTGTAATTATTAATTTATTGTAAGGGCATTTTCAATATACTCAACCTATATCGTGTGCCGTGGTTTATATTACTCATCCACACTCCTTCAAGCAGAGAATACATAACTCACAGGTCACCTGAATAGGTGGCCTAAACTCATTTGCTAAGGAGAGCGGCGTGAGGCCCTTGTCAACTGCCACCACATCGCGATTCATCCCGTACTCGTTGTTGAGGAAATACTCCCGGAGACTGCACACTTCACGGTTATGGAGGGTTTTGGCATTTAAAAAGCCTCGACCCCCCCATTTCCGCGGAATGTACAGTCTCATAACAGACGAGCGCGGGTGCAGCATTCGATGCGAGGTAAGCAGTTGACGGACCTTTCTATCCAGGGCGTCCAGCTCAGTCTGAGTCCATCTTAGTATGCCAAAGGAGTACATCAGTAGGGGCATCACCCAGCCGTTGAAGGCGCGCGTCTTGTTGCCACCCGACAAAAGACTGTTGAGTACTTTTGTCAGACGGCAAAAGAAGCGCTCCTTCACGGATTGCTTGACATCCCCTACCGAAATACCCAACGACTCTGACATACCAAGATACCTGTAGGTTTCGGACTCAGAGAGGGACCTGAGAGTCATAGTCTCGGAAAGTTGCAAATTCGTGGAATTTACAACTTTCCCTCTATGTACATGCATAACCGCACACTTATCCACACCGAACTCCATCTTGATAGAGTTGCTAAAATTCTCAGTGATTTTTAACAACTCTATCAATTGTGGGCGTTGCGGCGCGAACAGCTTGAGGTCATCCATGTACAGTAGATGAGATATGATCTCACCCCCTCTCCGAAGCCGATAGCCTAGTCCTGAATCCCCCAGCAAAGTGCTGAGAGGATTCAACGCTAGACAAAACCACAGGGGGCTCAGACTGTCACCCTGGAATATGCCTCGCTCTATCCTTATGAAGTCCTGCGGGTCAGAGACGCTCTCTCCTCCACCTGGTTGGCGAAGGACTGTGATCCACTGCCTCATACATGTACTTAAAAAGGATCTTAGAGTTGCATCTATTTTATACAGCTCCAAGACCCTCTCCAGCCATGAATGAGGCACCGAATCATAGGCCTTTTTATAGTCAATCCAGGCAGTAGAGAGAGCCTCTCTGTTCCGCCGGACTTGTTGGCAGATGGCCGTGTCGATGAGGAGGAGCTCCTTAGTACCACGGGACCCAATCCTACATCCATTCTGAGCGGGGGCCAAAATATTGTTCGCAACAATGTGCGAATTAATCTTTGTTCTCAGAATGGATGTAAGGAGCTTGTACAGCGTAGGCAAGCACGTGATGGGTCTGTAGTTTTTCGCTTCCGTGGTACTACCGGACTTATGGAGCAGGAAGGTGACACCAGTTGTCATGAACCTTGGGAGTGAACCAGCCTCGAGGGCTTCTTGGAATTGTATTGCCAAACATGGGTATGAGCACCGAATCCATTTAATCCAGAAGTTGTGCAATCCATCCGGTCCAGGACTTTTCCAGTTCTGGGCCGTACGGATCGCACAACTTATGTCTTCTGGGTCTATCGTAATAGACCCCATGGACTCGATCGGCTCACACACACGTTCGACAACACGCATCCAATCGCCCTCCGTGTGCTCGACGGGCACCGACCAGATGCTACGCCAAAACTCGCTCATAGCGTTTGCATCCGGTAGCTGGCCGTCGACCACACGTTGGCCGGTTCCCTCCCAGTTCCGGTACACCTTCCTTTGGTCGCTTTGGAAAAGGCGATTTTGCTGGTACCTATCCACACGCTCTCTGTAGCGGCGAATACGACTTGCCCACGCATAGACTTTCTGCTTCAGGAAGTCAATGCGCTCCGTGACACAGGCCGAGTCCTGAGGCCTGATACCGGTCCCAGCGAAGGCCTGGGTCACGAAACGCATGATTCGGGGGCGATGATTGCCCCGACTGAAGCAGACCAGCTTCGCTATGAGAGTCCTGAATGTAGTGATACGCCTCTCGATCCGTACCTGCCACGCAGGAGCACCATCGGCGGGTCGCGGTGCTCGGTCAGTGTCCGGAAACTTGACACGAGCCACGCGACACGCCGCGATGGCTCCACAGTACAGGATCGAGTGCGTATCAACTAAGTCTTCGCTAGTCCGTAAGTACGGAGCTAGCAAAGTGTTCAGGGCTCCCATTAGCACTAGGTTTCGTCTATTCGTAGGCAAACGTGGTAATCGCGGCCTAGAGGTAGGTGTGGCTCGATACCGCAAAATCGCGTCCTCCAAAGCGCTCCTCAATTGCTCATTCGCCTGGGTACTTACGCTGTCATTCACACTTTCCTCTCCCTCGATTGCGGGATCACCCCGCGGCGTCACCGGTGGCGGGCCCATAATTGGTCCCGAATCCGGCAGCGCGGCGGGCAGGACCCGTGGTGAAGAAGAAGTAGCGCGAATAGGCAGCGCCTCCAGGCGCAACCGATCAAGCGTAGACTGGTCCATCAGCTTGCACCGATGGATAGCCCGCACCTGATCCGACAGTCGTTGGGCGGATACGGCGACGGCTGGCTCAAGGTTCTGAAACAGTGACAGCATCCTATCTCGGTACGCAGTCAGGTTGCTTCCTCCCTCTGTAGCCCCATAATAGGCCCGCATGCAGTTCTCGTTCATTGTTGGAGTCCATCGCATGCGGCGCACTATTTTTTACACGTTATTATTATTATTATTACATGCTTTCATACAATGTCATTTAGCTTACTAATCTATAATTATCACCCTTTTTATTATTGCGTGTTCCGTTTTCGGACCATCTATGTACCTATAGCCCTAGCTTTTGCTATTCAACCGGTCTATAGTACTTAACGAGGATAGGCACCTTTTTAGGGTTCCGTACCCAAAGGGTAAGACGGACCCTATTACTAAGGCTCCGCTGTCTGTCTGTCTGTCTGTCCGTCTGTCACCAGGCTGCATCTCGCGAACCGTGATAGTTAGACAGTTGAAATTTTCATACAGATGATGTATTTCTGTTGCCGCTGTAACAATAAATACTAAAAAACAGAATAAATAAATATTTAATCCTCCCATATACAACACACTTGATTTTTTGTTGCTCTTTTTTATAGATAATGGTACGGAACCCTTCGTGCGCGAGTCCGACCCGCACTTGGCCGGTTTTTTGGTTCAAGCGTTTCCAGTCCGGAAAATTTTAAAGTAAAAATGCAGTTAGTTTACATTCTACAGAGCTCTCGAACAAAATACGAAAAGAATCCCCGACCTAATAATTGTAATGAGCTGGTTTGTGATTTTATTTTATCACGAAATGTAATTGTTTCTTTCGGTATGGATTCACTACCAACATTTTATCCCATTTCAAAACATTTCTTACGTTGTAGGTTACCTTTATTTCACCTTGGTTAACCGTCGACGTAACCCTTAAAATGATCAGTGGGCCGAACTTCTAGGCACTCGCTAAGCTGTTTGAAATGAAAACGTAATAAAATACCTACCTTTTATTGTGTGAGCTTGGTCAGCGACCCTGTTTTCCGCTTGTGGAGCTAGTCAGGGGCCTATAAGTTATTTTGAATGACAATAACATGGATTAGGCAATGATAGCGTACATTTTTTAAAGCTAAATAGGCTCGCATTTGACCACCATCTCACCTGGACCCTAAGTCTGTAGGATCACTTTACGATCCCTTACTTCGAAACCACGCGAATTCCTTGTCTTACATCAGAAATCTGCAAAAATCTATTTTCTGTAAAATGAAAACAAAACCACGCGGAATGAATTTGGAAATGGCGCGATTTTAACTGTCAAAAATCATAATGTTCCAGTGAGACGCATTCCGAAACATCAACACGTCAAAAGTTACCACCACTTAATATATCAATATTTATTCAAAATAAAAATAACATTATGTAAAGTGAAGGTATTTCTAATGCTGTGACACGATTTGAACAATACACGATAACGACGTGGTTTCGTATCGTGTGGAATCTGAGTTTTCATACAGAATTAGGACCCTGATGGAAAGTGACAACGCGGTCTACGATGGTACATGCTTGCCTAGAAGATACCTATTTACTCGTGACTTGAAGAGCTCCAGATTGTACTTATAAGGAAACGAAGACGCTGGTAAAGTGTTCCATTCCTTCGCTGCTCGGATTATAAATGTCGAGACAAACCGATATGTGCGAATCGAAGGAATATCAACCATAAACGGATGGCGTGTAGCTGTACGTTTTATCGTCCGATGGTGAAATGGAGATGGTGGAATTAGATTGGTGGGATTAGCGTACTAACTTACTTCGATAAATCATTATTAAAAGACCTGTAAAGTTAGCAACTTAAATTGCAATCACTGCTTAGATGGGAGACCGCTATCGGTTACTAGGTGGCGAAGTTCTGAGGTAGCAAACATTAAAAAAACATTCAACCGAGTTGATCAACTCCTGATTTTTTGAAGTCGGTTGATAAAACAAATGCCTGTTAAACTAAACCAAACTAAAACAATAAAACCTAAGTAATCACTAAATGTACTAAAGTAGGTGGGTCTAATCACAAGGTCTCCAATTTGCTGTTTGTTCTGTCTATACTGATGATATCAAGGTGTATCATAGAAGTAGGGTCACCATATCAAGGTTTAGCTCGGACATAATTTACCTAAGCGAAGCATTCGATTCTTTTACTAACTTTTTTAACTTTGCGGTAGAAGATTTTTGTTTTCGAGGGAGAAACCTTTTAAAGGTCCCGGTTACTTTGGAGTATAATCGAGTTATGTGGGATTTTCAACCACTAAAGCCCCGCGAGTTTATCAGGAGGGTTTTAGTGGATGAAACATGCCACATAACCCGGCTGTATGTGAGGGCCTCAGTCCTTATCAGAGCATATGCTCTGTTCAAAATTGAGGCCTAGAACCTCAAGAAGAAGACACTGGTATAGCCCCCCAGCATAGTGCCACACCCTGTCCCGAAAACAGCTTTAAAAAGCGTCCTCTGGCCATTTTCAGCGACCACAGAAGAAGACAAAACGTACATCCCTGGCATGCTGGATTAACTATATGCTGCATTTTCTCTTCATAAGAAAATGTCTATATGTCCCAGCTGTGGGAATATATGGGTTCAAGTCAAGAACCGATCATTTGTTATTATCAATACGATGACGTGACGCGTGATCACAGTGACTAACTGTTCGTGGCGGATTCAAATCTAAGCAGTCGTCTAACTGATTTAACCAGTAGAATGTTTATAGGGTAAGCAATGCATTAGCGGCACGTCTAGTGTTATAGCTATCCATAATCATACGCTTCCCATTACGCTGTATCCTTGTTTGCTACTTGCAGCATAAATATAGAAAATTTTTTAAGAGAAAATCGTTTTTTTTTAGTTCTGACATTGATGGCGGCGTTTTAGAAATAGGTACTTTCCTGACAGTCCCTCGAATTAAAAAGAACGGTTACCCTACTCGACTATTACTTAGCCTGTGTCCCCAGGCCTACTCATTTGCATTCGCTATAAGTTAATTGTTTCAGATCCTGTAACCAAGACCCCGGGGAAATTTGCCCGAGTGTAGAGGGGAATGGATTTTTATACAATTTGGGCTTGCCAAATGTAATATTACTCCACGCAATTGAAATAAGCAGTCGACTTCGAAGCGAGCCATTTTTAGAGGGCAAGAATCTAACAATCCAGCAATATACTTCCAGTTGTGTATTCAATATTTTATTTATGCCATCAATTTTTCCGTAGGCCGGAAAGTTTGTGAAACATACTACACGTATTGGCAAAATATCAAGCTTGGAAACTTTCGACAAGTTACAACGGAATTCGACAAATTTACGTTTTCAGTTTGTGAACTTTTACGTCTCTCACTCGCTCTTATATCTAGGCTTCGAATGGGGAAAAATAGGGAAAAGTAACGGCAAAAAGGATGGCACAATAATAGTCTTCGTTGGAATATAGCCAAATATTTTCACCGGGTAAACATAAAAGATTGAAGCCAAATTCTGGCTACATATGTAGCTGTCTTTACTTAAACATACAGGCGCACTGCATATATAAAAATGTTAATGTAATTTGAGAACTCGAAAGCTTTAGGGGTTCACATGATAAGGGCTCCGTACTTGAGTTTAAAAAAAACAGAATTTCATACATATACATTTTTTGTTAGCTCCGGAACAAGGAGATCCGCAGGAGAACTAAAGTGACCGCTCGACCGAAGATATAGCTCTTAGAATTAGCAAGTTGAAATGGCAATGGGCAGGCCACATCGCTCGTAGAACTGACAACCGATGGGGAAGAAAGGGTTTCGAGTGGCGACCACGAACCGGAAGACGCAGCGTACGCCGGCCCCCCACTCGGTGGACCAACGATCTGGTGAAAGTCGCGGGGAGCCGATGGATGCGGAAGGCGAGCAGCCGCTAAAGGTGGCGCACTCTGGGGGAGGCCTATGTTCAGTAGTGGACGTCTTCAGGGTGATGATGATGATGATGATGATGGTGACATTTTTTGTTTATGACAATGGTGAAGTGATACTGTGGGACACAATATCACATTTCAGAAGCTCACTATTGGTAGCTATTTTCAAAATTTTCTATTTAATTAAATGTATGTAACTACTAGGTATTGCCATTCAATATTACCATGATAAAGGACAGCCTCTACGTTCAGCGGTAGTGGCTTTGAGCTTGTAAACTTGATTTTTTGAATTTGAATTTAAAATATCTTTGCCGAGTTGCGTTCTGCACTTTGTAATGGCCTACTTTGCGTTCTTGGCAATGTACTCACGAGTACTTTGTTACAAACATATTCAAAACAGCTGAACGAAGATCAGATTGAACGAAGTACTTTGTAGTAACATAAGCAAAACTATAATCAGAAGTTCCAAATATCTATCTATCTATCATCATAACCACCATCATCATCATCATTACCATCATCGTCGTCAAAACCAGTCATCGGTTTTTATCTTCACATCAACGGCCGAAACAACTGCTGAACACAGGCCTTCCCCATATAACGCCACTTTGGGCGGTTATCATAGGGAGAGATTTGCCATAACCACCACGCTTGGCAGGCTGCTTGGCGGATTTACTGAAATTATATTGTAAAGTAATCTGGCCATATCACCCTTTTTCACTAGAACTCCCACGTGTCTTGACTTCATATGACCCAATTTCTCGCAGCCGTGAACAAAATATTACACAATGCGTCCTTCACACAATGCCCCACTCTCTGATGAGAGTAGTTAGCCTTTGTTGATGAAAATATTGCCCCAGTCAAGTTTGCTTGAGACACGCTTGCGGTAAATGCTAATAGTTATGTTTTTATATATGACAGCTTCTGTGGTATTTAGTTGAGCATTTCGGCTCATAACTCAGAGGTGGCGGGTTACTTGTCATGTGTCGACATCCGACACATGACAAGTAATATAAGATTTTAAACTTCCATATGGTCTTTAAAATTACTAAAATATTGTTTATTAACGGGATATTTACCATGTAATTTTTTTTTTGGTGGGGAAGAAAGGTTCTTGAGTGGCGACCACGAACCGGAAGAAGCAGCATAGGCCGGCCCCCTACTTGGTGGACTGATGACCTGGTCAGAACCACGGGAAGCCGATGGATGCAGGAGGCAAGCAGCCGCTCAAAGTGGCGCTCTTTGGGGAGGCCTATGTTCAGCAGTGGACGTCTTCAGGCTGATGATGATGATGATGATGATGTTTTTTTTTTATTTATCATTTTGTTTTTCATGGTGCTTGCAACAGTACCGAAATATCGGCAACTTGAAACGAATAAATTACATGGTAAATATCCCGTTACTAAACAATACTTTAGTAAGGTAATTGTGTGCACAGGAAAAAAAAAGCAAATACTTGTTCGGAACCTGGGTGTTGTGAGACCATGGTCTTCCTGGCTCCCTAGATACGGGGAACCCTAGTTAAGGTCCAGGTCTATGTACCTATGTGATCGTTGGGCGTTACATTTATTTATTACTAGTTGCGCCCCGCGGTTTCCCCGCGGACAAAGTGTCCTATGTGTTATTCCTCTATCTATATCCCAATTTTACCGAGATAGACGATAACAAGCATTCTCACAAATAATCTTGTTTAAAGTATTATAGGATACTAGAAGTGGCACGCAGTTTCACTTGAAACATATCTTTTTCGCGAAAACATAGATAAAAATTTAATTTCCATCCCGGTTATTTTTGAACGGGCTGATGCTGTTGGTCTCTACTGACCATTACAGCTGCCTTCTGATACGAGTTTGAATACTGAAGTATTCCTGGAAGAGATCGCTTTCAGTGACATGGCCGCCCATTTCTTTTTTCATAGACTGTTTTTCATAAATTCGAAAGGAAAAGTTTTCACCCACGTGTGGACTCAGAACCTTTTCGAAATATCAGATATTTGCATTTTTTTTTTCTATTCTCTTTGATTCACTTTAGCAAACACTTTCCCATTTTCCGTGAAAACTATTCCACGCATAATAAATGCATAGACCGCTTTCAAATATTACCTTTCCCTCCATTGTGCTCGAGTTTGCATAGCGGTCGTAGCTAGGTTAATGGCGGGTTAAGTGCATTTAAATAGAGCTGGCGGTCTAATAAAACAGTAGACACCCGGTATTTTATTGTTTCAACCCACAGTGCTGGAAAGAAATAGTGACAACTTTGTTGGTCGAAAACTCACTTTAGGTGTATCATTATCAATCATTATCAACCGGAGACGTCCACTGCTGAACATAGGCCTCCCCTATAAAACGCCACTTTGGACGCTTATCATAGGAGGAGATACGACATAATCACCACGCTTGGCAGGCGGCTTGGTGGTCGCCGAAGATTTGAATATACCGAGGAAAATGCTGCTGCCTATTCTCTGGATATTCCCTTAGCCGGCTCTTACGGCACCCACGGGGACAGATGGACTGACAGACAGACTGACATACTGACTGACAGACAGTTTGAGAGATGGACTGATCACTGACAGACTGACTAATAGACTGACAGACTACTCCCTCCAAATCCACCACCTAGCGGATGGGGTCGGTGTCAGCTGTCACCCTTGGACCGTCGCAAGGCAGATCTGCGCCTTAGAGTATAGACTAAAAGCATAGAGAGAACTTCATTATCTGTCAAGCGTACCACTTTTTTGGACACTTTTTATATGAAGTGGACACTTTGATGTGAATGCGTCTGACAGATTTGTATTAAAAACAGTTGACTCGAGTTGAAAAAATGGTACGGTGACTTTTCGCGTAGCTAATTACTATATGTTGTTTCTTTCCTTCGCCACTGACGTAGCGATACAAGTGAGCAGTACAAAGTATATAATGTCGTTTTGATGATCTCTCTAAGTTTTAGTCTATACTCGAAGATCTGCACGCCACGCACGCCACATGTGCACACGCCCCTTTGTAAAGTGGTATTACCGCAGTACTAGTTGTACGTGTTAAAATACCCATAAAACGTTTGATCAATGTTAGTGCACCAAAATAAAGATAAATCTGGACAGTGGTTAGCAATTGGACGCCATCAACGAGTGACCAGAGTGATTCGGCCTAGTTAGAAAGATTTTATTTTCATTTTAATCGTTTATTTAAAAAAAAAAACTACAACAATTACCAAACTCGGAATCAATTCCAAAATTCCGGAATCAAAGCTCAATATTGAACCCAGTTCCGGTATCAGAAATTGGTCCAATTTTACATGCCCTAATGTGAAGTGAAAGTTCGTGGAATTCCTTTATCGTAGTCCTATGCATTTGCTCACAACTACGAGTTGTGATACCATTTGTCGTAACCGTTCGCCTAACGACACAAACTACAGCCCGCTTATAAAATTAACGCCATACAGCCTTTGGGCACCATAACGCATCTGTGCTATCCCAAAACTAATTTGGGCCATAAGTAGCTCCAATTATTTGGGTTCCTCATAAAAACTTATTTCCTCGAGAAAGTTAGGTACATCATATTTTTAAGCTCCGTTTGAATTATACCGCTGTATTTTACTCACGTACAAAACAAGGGCTGATTCGGTAAGTTCTGCAGAGTTGCGATTTCTATTATTTCTGGCCGGAGCCTAATGAACGAAGTTTGGAGATACCGCTTGCTTGGATTACACTGATTGGAACTCTGTTATGGTTGCTTTGAGAATCTTTCCAAAACAATCGATGGAAATGCTGAGTTTTTGTTGGTATTTGTTGAACTACGTTCACATCTTTTATCACCTCGCCAGCTTTTTTTGCGTCCACTGCTGAACATAGACCTCAACTATTTAAAGTATGTTATAATCACCACGCTTGGCAGGTGTTTAGGGGATCGCGGCAGATTATAAAGCAGTAAGAATACTGCCCATTCCCTGGATATTCCTTCCCTTAGCCGGCCTTTACGGTACCTTCGGAAAAAGAAGGGATGGTTTTATTCTTACACCGGGAACCACATGAGTAAGGGGGGAGGAGGAGTTTCGTAAGAAATCGAAATGTTCTAATCCTTAGAGTTTTGTTTAATGCCCTCGTCATAATTTTTATAAAGACACTTATCATCATTATCATCAAAGACATGCAACCTCCCCGAGTCACAAAAAAGAATACAAGAAAGTGTACTTAACTGTAACTACAAAAGAATAAGTTTTTTACCTATGTTTATGAAACTCAAATACTTGGGCTAGGTCAACGAAAACATATTGTATTTCCACAAAAGACTATTTCAACGCAGTCTAATTTCCATCTGGCCGCCAGTCTTCTAGGGGGATCACTAGGGAGCCGTTTACACCAACGCTAGAGACGGTGGCCCTCACTAGCACCGATACCGGTATAAACCCGACAATGAACATTTGAATTTCAATAAACGATTCGGTACCGACTCCTGCTGAGTTTTTGAACAAATAATTCAAATCAGTGACTCATAAAAATATGGTTGGCATACGAATTGCAAACTTTATACCCAAGATTCCCCTACATCTTACAGTATTAAGGTCAAATCTGACCGTTCTTACATATGCTTGCAAATATTGCTGCAGTATCTAAGTTGCCGTTGTCATTCTTATCATTTTACAATCTTGTAATATTACGACCTTGTAATTTTTCCACATGTTGGCATTATGAGATGAACAGTTCCGAGACACTGCTTATATACCTTAGTCTTCATTATAATTTAGATGTAGTCGTTTCGTATATTTGGCCGAACAAAGTTTGGTCGATTTGACGCTCTGACTATTTTATTGGAAGCTGTCCATTCTGCAAACACCGCGCCCACCCTGATTCGCATACATTAGACGCGAGTTCTTTTCCAAGTACACTTTTTATGTGAACCAATGACGTAACGAGCTAATCGTTCCCTTGATGTAAAGCAACACGGCCGCCTATAACAATTATTATTGTAGTGCCATTCGTAACTCGAAACTACAAAGTTTCACGTGACAGTGCACTGCGCACGCCATCCCGATACATCAGCACAGTCTAGTAATAAGATTTCCAGACTATAAGATCAGGTGAAAGAGTCTAATTTATTCTGTATTTATTTCACTAATTACAATTCCCTTCAAACCAGAACACAGACGCACACTACTGCTTGGCAGAATATTTCGCAACGAGCTTAGACGAACTATTGCAGAAAAGTCCTACCGCATATTTACATAGTATGGCTTGATTAAATTTTTCCCACAAAGAATTTCGCATTCAATTTGTATGTTAGAATTTTTAGGTAAGTATCGTCAACTCGCATATTCTAAAGATAGAATACTGCTGTGCACTACTACGTCTTCATGTAAATCCCGTTCCACGGTCCCGAGCCAATCCCGTAGGTAATATTCAATGTGGCGACCTATCTGATACACATTTCACGCTTCACGCGCCCTCGATGTGTCGGCTTTTTCACATTTTCTGCTTTACTACGGCTTTTTGGTACAAGCATACCGATTATATATATATAGCAAAGTCTCAAAGTGTATCGTTATTTTTTACATATTATACCTTTGACCTAGTACAACTTTAATACTAGTGGCTCTGTAAACTGTAGACCTTACGGACTTTGCATAGCTTAACTAAAACTAAAAACTATTTTTTACAATTTCAACCACGACAAAAACATTCCTACACACAAAATTCACATGAGTTGGTTGAGAAATGTGACTTGCAGTGGAGAACAACTGGACATTTGCTGGACAGCCACCGGACAGACATTCGAAATCATTTTTGCCCAAGCTAAAATGAAGTCGCTTAAGGGTAAAAGCCCACTAGCAAACCAACAGAAAATGTTTTATATATATTAGACAACATGTTTCACTTAAGTAGGGATAAAAAAGTAAACCGGCGTGTTGATTTATTCAACAACATTATCCAGAGACTCTTTCAAAAAGAATTATTCGCCACCGAAAGGAATATAACCAATCTGGAATCCTTCCGCAGATCAAACAAAAGAAGACGTGCAAAAAATGCGTACATATTTTATTGCAAAGTTAGATCAATTGGTCCCTGTTCGTGATACAATCAGCCCCCAATCTGACGGAAAGCATAAAAAATATTATAGATCTATATTTGTGATGTGCCAGACCAGAATTATTTAAAGAAAATATGACTTTCTCTTCTAATAAACGAGATGGAATCGTGAACACTTGATTCACTGTCTATTAATATGTAGACGATGAGTAGTTAGGTATGATAATTTTCGCTAAAGCCCTTACTAAGATACTAATAGAATTCATCATCATCATCATCATCATCAGACTGAGTACGTCCACTGCTGAACATAGGCCTTCCCTATAGAGCACCACTTTGAGTGGCTGTTTACCTCCTGCATCCATCGGCTCCCCGCAGTTCTGACCAGGTCGTCGCTCCACCTAGTGGGGAACGGCCTCCCAGCTCAGACCTATCTACCCGAAATATCTACTACGTCAGTAGCAAATAGAGCAAATAGATTCCACAGTGTGCAATAAATCACCTTACTTATAATTTTTATTTCAGTTTACGTTAAATTGATAATAATAACCAATAATGATTCTCGATATAAACTTTATGTAAATGTTAATTATTATGGAATTTAATTTAAAGTAGCCTCTAGACTACCTTAGCACCATGCTCAACGACCTCAGTAGAGTCTCCCAGCAGGTTGGTCTTAAGATGAATATGGACAAGACAAAGATCATGTCTAATGCTCATGTTCTACCTATACCGGTAATTGTTGGGAACGATACTCTCGAAGTTGTCGACAAGTATGTCTACCTAGGACAGATTGTCCAATTAGGTAGGTCCAACTTCGACAAAGAGGTGGCGCGAAGAATCCAACTCGGCTGGGCAGCGTTCGGGAAGCTTCGTCCTATCTTTTCGTCCAAAATACCGCAGAGCCTGAAAACGAAAGTTTTCAATCAGTGTGTGTTGCCAGTGATGACTTATGGAACTGAGACATGGTCTCTTACTGTTGGCCTCATTAGTAAGCTCAAAGTCGCGCAGCGAGCTATGGAGCGAGCTATGCTCGGTGTTTCCCTGCGAGATAAGCTCCGGAACGAGGAGATCCGCACGAGAACTAAAGTGACCGATATAGCTCTTAGAGTTAGTAAGTTGAAGTGGCAATGGGCAGGCCACATCGCTCGTAGAACTGACAACCGATGGGGAAGAAAGGTTCTCGAGTGGCGACCACGAACCGGAAGACGCAGCGTAGGCCGGCCCCCCACTCGGTGGACCGACGACCTGGTGAAAGCCGCGGGGAGCCGATGGATGCAGGAGGCGAGCAGCCGCTCAAGGTGGCGTGCTCTGGGGGAGGCCTATGTTCAGCAGTGGACGTCTTCAGGCTGTTGATGATGAGCCTCTAGACTGAGCAGTGCTGTTGCTGTGGGCATCCAATCATTGCAATGTTTATTAGTAAAATACCAGTACAAGCGTGTTGGTCATAAATTAAAACGAAGTACAAATATCAACAGCGCGAGCGAAGCGATCGCCACCAAATTCGTTATTTGCATTTCAGAAAATACGTATAGTGTGGCTGCTTGAGCAATTAATTCCACAATGTGCAATGAAAGCGCAGGCTTTTTTCTTCCATGTCTCTGGATATTCTGTAGTAGCATCGATTGAACTAAACTAAAAGTGGCTAAAGTTGTAATGTAGCCTATGCTCTAACTCGGCCTTGTCAAACTAATCAAATACCAGTAAAGCACGAACGGAGTGCTAAAGTTAAATACAATTCCGCAATATCATAACCTATTAATCAAATAATAAAAGGAAGCACCTTTTAGGCTTTAATTTTATTTGCTTAAATTGATTTAAATTATTTTTTAGTAATTTTGACATTTAAAATTGCAGTCGCATCATAATCAAAATTACCTCGGCACAAGCGAAACGAGCGTGAAAATCACCACTTTTATCTGCGCTCCTTGCACAACCGGGTAGTTTTCGTTACAAAAAAAAATTACCTGCGATCGGGTAAAAGTATCCGTAGAGGCATCAGGTGTTTTGAGATTAAGGTATGTTGAATTTCCGTCATTTTCAGGCTGCTTTTACAAGATTATGCGTAGTTAGTTGCAAGGTTTCCGTCGTCAATATTTGATGCATAGCTTTAATGTCTTTACTTAGCCATTATATGAAAAATACCCTGCATTTTATCGTCATTGATAATAACAGAACAAATTTTAGGTTATGTACTTTGTTATTTAGTAATCATCATTCTCCTGGTGTTCGTATTGGCAAAAACACACACAGACCTGATTTGAGAGCTCTAATTTACAAATTCTGTGTAACGTAAGTCTCCAAACTAAATTATACTCCACTAAATACATCCCGTACTTCCATAATGACAGAACAGATGTTTGTTTTTGCCTTTCAAGTAATTAAAACAATATTAAACTTAATTTGATTTTTACTAAAAAAGGCTTTAACAAAAGGTCAAATATCTCCGGAGTTTTATATTACATCGACAAAATATTGTTACCAAAATAAAGTTCATTATTTTTCTAAACTATTACAAACAATTTCGTAAATTTCAATTAAGGCTCTTATTTATATATAAATAAATGAAACTAGATATAATTAATCAAACTGACGGACGCTGGACTCAATACCGCGCGCGCGGTACTGAGCTCGCCAAAATGTAAAAGCAACCTTGAGAGTTAGCCAATTAGAGATTTAGTCGTATTGGCGTATCAGGTATTTTGAGATTAAATTCTAACGAACCGGACGCAACGCTGCTGGCTTGGCTGATTAGATGAACAACGCAAGTGCCATAAAAACTTAAATTTTGATCTTGATTATATATTGTTTTTCACATTTGATACAACTTTGTCCGACAACGATAGCCTATGCCTGGATTCGACATATTTGAAACAGGTTTTTTATATGCCATACCGTAGAAACCCTTCTCTTTTTATTAATCTGAAGTTAGTTTTCTGTCCGACTACCTATTGAATAAGAACTACATCTTTTAGATCAAAGTATTTTCCCCACGATCGCTTCCAAATTCTATAGCAAAGCCAACTATTTCGCTTTCATTCTTCGTGTGACATGGCGCGTAAAGGCCGTTCTACACTATTTTGTAAGAGAAAGGTACCGAGGAAACTCACGGAAGGCGGATATTGGAAATCTAAGCGCGATGTCCACCGGATATTGGTCGTTAACGTCCAACCCGTCTGTCTGCACATCCCCTTTGTGTAAGGTGCTAAAGGTAAAACTACTTAATAATAAACATTTTGTAGTGGAAACTCTTATTAGTTTTTTTTGGCGGGAACGCGGAAAAGTTCACGTCGTTGCATTGTATTAATTTTTAAAACTTGTGCTTTTTCCAATGTTAATGTTTTAAATTGGTGGCGTTTTACGCATTAAGTGCTAATTATTACGATCATGAGTGTGAGCAAGTGATATAATGTAGTGAAACGTGGTTTTTCGTGTTGCTTCCAAAATTCCATAGAACTTTAAAGTTGCCACCACTTTACCAGGACATGACTTAGACTGGACTACGACTAACCAGACTATGATTAAGACTTGACTTTACGTGAAATATTCTATACCACGATGAAAAATTACAACACTTGACACTGGCTAAATACACTATGTGTGGAGCCAAAATATAAGAAAAAAAAACACTTATCAGTTATTTTGTGTTTTGTTTCTCTCTATCAAACTTGAAACAGGCAAAGTTAAACAAGAGAAATCACTGAGTAGCTTATCTTTATCTGTTGCGTGGATCGACTGAACACGATAATATCTTGAAAGTAAAACTAGTCTATCTGAATTCGAAAGCTTCAACTTCGGGTAGGTCCCAACGAATCCTACCAAACGGATCCCACCTAATATTTTTTGCAACTGATACCACAAAATATTGTTTTGAGTTTCCATCTGATCTCAATCAAAAGTTGGACGTAAAACAAACGATAAACGCTGTCAGAACACGTCTTCCATCTAGGAACGTTTTGAACTTAACAGAATTAATATATGAACCTAAAATGAAAAATTTGAATCACTGTACCCGCACCTAGCCTTCCTGATGAAAGCCGGGACACCGTGACAATAGTGATCTTTTATCCTTCACCTTTTACAACCAACTTACGGGGTTGGTAGCACCCCTTGTTCGGTTTAGGACAGATTCTGCTTAGGGCGGGTTCTGGATATGCCAGATTCGCAAGGCAGTGTTTGTACAGTCGACTATATATGTATATTGAAAGATTCTCGAGAATCACCCCAAACAAAAAGATAACGCTTCCCAAATAAAAAAAAAATATAGAGATTTTAATTTCTGTCACCCTTTATTTTAAACTTAAGTTGTGGCTTTTCTCACAAAAAGAGATATAATATAATGTTACAAATTGACACAAATTGGGAATACCTTCATTATTATCTGTTAGGCTGCCCCCACATTGGCCGGTAGCGATGTCGCCACGATATCGCCGCATTATCGCCGCGACATTTTACCATAGTGCGGCGCGTGTCGCCACGATATCGCGGTATCGTGGCGATATCGTGACGATATCGCTACCGCCCAATGTGGGGGCAGCCTTAAACTAAATAAGTAAATAAAATAAATAACGTCCAACGATAAACTGACCTAACTAACTGACGATTTGACTGGCCTGATAGGTCAGTTGGTAGTAGCTCTGCCTTCTGGACTATCTTTCTGGGTTGTGGGTTCGATTCCCACTCAGGACAAACATTTGTGTAATGAACACCCATGTTTGTTCTGTGTCTGGGTGTTATATTGTATTCTATGTATCTATTTACAAACAAAAAGTATCTAAGTATTGTATCAGTTATCTGGTTCCCATAGTACAAGCTATGCTTAGTTTGGGGCTAGATGGCGCTGTGTGAAATGTCCACACATATTTATTTTATTTATTTATTTATTCATAAAGTAAATAGATCCTGGACCCTAACTATGGTCCTTGTGTCTAGGGACCCAGGAACTACGAGAACCATGGTCCCACAACACTCATACATAGGACAAGTATTTGCGTTTTTTTACTTGTCCTGTCGCGGGAATCGAATCCGCCGCGTCCGGGTTATGAGCTGATCTACTCTACCACCACACCACAGAAACTGGTACCACGTAATTATTATACAGTCATTTGTTTCTAGGCTGTACAAAGATCAGGCGAGTGAAGTTTTTGTGCATTTTGCACTTCAAATATGTGCTAAAACATAATAAATTGTGAAACTTTTGACAACTAAAAATGAGTATCATTTTGGTAAAGTAATTGACAGGTGATCGATCAAAAACTAACTTTTCGTATAAATATAATGTAGACCATCCGTAGAGAGCGGAGATGAATAAATATGTAGGTAGCTTACAATTAATACTGTCGATAGGTTATCCATACAAAAAAAAGTTTATGACGAGCAAACGCATTCATAGCAAAAATTGGTTACCCGATCTGAAGCGATCGGTAAAGTTAAACAACTGTCGCTGTGGCCATCACTTGGACGGGTGATCCCTCCTGCAAATAGTGGTATTTACAACTGAGCGCTACCATGTTTCGGAGCGCACGCGGTCCCGGTTATTGTCAAAATACAGCAGTCGCTAAGCCATGTTTTTTCTGACTAGATTTTTCATTTTCGTGTAGAATATTTTTACTGCGGCATTTAAAAACAAGTTCATTGCGAGCTCTAAGTAATCGTAATGAAACGTACAAAATTTGTTGCGTTTTGCATCACGCAAAGTTGATGTCAAATAAATAGTATAAAAAGCTTTTCAATCCCTGCTTCTAAGAATATAAGAGTACCTTCAAAAAATTGGTGAAAAAATGATGTGTAAAACACTTGTTTATTTTTTGATGTTGGCTCAAGAGTCGCCATTGTTCTTTATACTAATTTCTTACTATCTTGCTTAAAGGTCACAGTAATCAATTTGGGTATAGATACTAACCGTAACAAACATCTATAAATTATACCTAGTTCTAATAGCACATAAATAACGCCTATAAATTGGTAATAACGCCCTCTATACCGCAATATATCGTAACTTTAAAGCCACGCCGGGAAGGCAAGGAAAGCCATATATTATTTGGCTGTCTCGCAGGACTTATGGCCGAGATATCATAAAAAGAATTTAGAGTTGGTACTTCGATTTTGAATTAAAATTGTTAAACATCTTATTTGTTGCAGTCAGCGTCTGGATGTATTTATTATATATATAAAGCTGTGAGCTTCGCAATCTTACGGCACCGGGTTCGATCCTCGGCCAATGACTTATCTAGTATGTTATGTGCAGTTTTCGATGCCATCGCTCCATGCCTCGGAGAGCACGTTAAGCCGTCGGTCCCGGTTATCATAAGAACCTCTAAGGCAATCTTAGTATTAAAATTCTCATGAGTGTGATTCATTTTAAATAAATATGTATTCGACTGTTACTCACGAATAGTGTGTCAATTTCTCGACCAGGTTTTGAGCATATCCGATGCTCTTCCTAAGGAAGAGTTCACGCAGCGAGATCGCGGCGGTGACTGTCCGCCCGGCGCGAGCGTCGAGGGGTCACGGGAGGGGACCGGGGAAGCACCGACGTTAGTGAAGGCGGCTCTGTACCACTGTCTCCGTGTAGGTCATAGGTGTCATCGCACACTACACGAACCGTGTCACACTCCAGACTAACCGTTGCACCATACTCTGGAGTACCGCTCCTGAGAATTGGAATCGGATATGCTCGGAACCTGGTCGAGAAATTGACACACTATTCGTGAGTAACAGTCGGACACATATTTTTTTTCTATGGTAATCGTTACGGGTAGTCAGACACCTGATAGAATCTGACGCCTGGTCTAACCATCACTGTTATTGGTCTAGGTTACGAGGTCAGATGGCAGTTACAGGTTAGATTAGGAGCCAACCCCAATAACGAATGAGAAAAGGCAAAGAGGATGATGAAGAGTGTAAGCTATAATAAGGATTCCCACAGAGCATTAAAAAAATGTGACGCTTCGCATAAGCGTATTTTTTTTTCGTGCTTTGTGGGATTTCTAATAGATATGGGGAAAACATTGATATAATATGTCTTATTTTCTTCGTTTTTTGGGGCTTGGACTCGATTAACTAATCGATTTAACTAATGCACTATTTATTATCCCTAAAAAAGAAATGTTTTTACAAGAAAAATTAATTAGGTTCCACCTGATCCCACGTAATCGATTCCACCCACAGAACTAGAATTTTTTCGTTAATTATTTTGAATTCCCATCTGTGGGGTGATCATGTGACTTGATTGCAACCGGTAAAAATACAAAAATGCATAGATTTGACAGTTTCAATACGCAGTTTATGTGCACAGGTGCACAGTTACCTACTGTAAAAATTTTCAAATTCGGACTGAAATTTCTCCTGTTGCATTGCAAAGTTTCGTGATCACCCCGCTGATCCCATTCAAAATTTAAGACGTAAAACAAACGATTAATGCTGCAATAACACGTTTTTTAGAGGTTACTAGGTGGTAGAACTTTTCTGCAAAGTTCGTCTAGGTAGGTACCACCGCTTTGCCAGTTATTCTGCCACCAAGCAGTAGTGTGCAAGCATAACTGTGTTCCGGTTTGAAGGGCATTGTAGCTAGTGAAATTACTGGGCGTATGAGACTTACTGCGAACTAATCTCACAGTCTAGAAAACTTTTTTAGACCGTGTGATGTCTCAGGATTACAAAGTGTCACGCGAAACTTTAATTTAGAGTTCCGAGTGACACTGCAATCTGTTATGGGTGGCCGTGTCGCTTAACACCAGGCGAACGACTAGCTCGTCACGTCAAAACAAAAATTAAAAAAAAGGTCGAAGATGTAGGTACTTACGTATAGGTACTTTATTCGAATTTGGATCCTTCGAGGATTCTCATTCATTATGTTTGTAATGTAACACGATGGCTTTCATCTATCCTGCGATAAATTACAAGATCTGTTGCTATATAAGATATCTTTAAAATGGGATTCTTTTCTCGTAGAGAAAGAAGTTACTTTTTAGGAAAATATGGAAAACGATGGAAATTTATATGACATTTATAAATATTTATAAATTCTACACACCAGCTGAGCTGAGCTGTATTTTGTGCTTGAAACTGCACGGATTATTTTTGTTAAGTCTGTGGTTATGATTTTTTAAAGTAGTTACCTGTCTGTGATCAACTGATCACTGTGAGGAAACCGGCGATGCCAGTTGCTCTCACACACGTTTTAAGTAACGTTTCCAATCCCATTTATATAATTTTTACAATTTTTTTGTTTAAAGATGTATATGTTCTTTTTTATATTTGTTACCTCATCCTTCGTCATATATAAACCACTTTAGATTTTTTTTATAGGACAAACATGATTAGTCTCAAAAAAATCATTAAAAGTAGTTCAGTGGTTTGGTTTTTAAATCAAGATAACTAGAAAAAGTTTACAAGTAGATGAAATGAAATGATTTATTATCTCTAACAAGCTTTTACACAATAATTATAGTAGAAAAACTTAAATAATAGATAAGAAGAGAGAGAGTAGATAATAAGTTATTCAAAATAAGTTTTTTTTAAATCTTTTTTTTCATCCAAGTTTTCTCAGAATGAAATTAAGACGATTGGAAGATGGTTTTACTCCGATTTTTTTAAAAAGGATACAATTTACTATTGCGAACAAGTCTCATGTTAGCCCAATCTACCAGTAGGTAAAGTAGGTATAACAGGTCATCATACTAGTTTTACCCGAGAACTTAAGAGGCTGAAGGCTCCCAAATCGACTGACTTGGATGTGGATGTAATTTTCTCAAAATGTATATCATTCACACGATTGGAAAAAATGCATGTTAGTACTGCTCACATCTACATTCCAACTGTAGAAATCAAAACACGTTTACGAAAAGTTACCTTGATAGAAAAAAATCGTGAAGTGAACTCTAAAAAATTATATTCAAATGCAAAAAAAAATGTTACACTATAATAAGACACCCCAATGAAATAAATCATAGTGATAAGTTATGTAATGCATCCAACTGTAAGCTTTTTTTTATTACAATAAGTATTTCATATATACTTAATTAATTATTTGTACCGCAAAATGGAAAAGTCGACACGCAACGCAATGTAATCGCCATATTTTGTATTTCATATATTTTGTTACGCAAAAAGCGACCCTATATGAGTTAATACAGTATACGTTCTATGTTCGACCGCTGCTCACATTGGGTGTTGTCAGCGCCTTAATAGGTAACTAACAGCAATCAATATTAAAATGGGCAATTTTTATCACAAAAATAAAAAAATAGCCTCTCGAAAATTACTCCAAATTGCTCGCCGAAGAATTCAGGTAGGACGTGCCTAGAATGACACGTGTCTCCTCCGATGTCGTGATGGACAGCATACCTATTAGAAATTGGGTCGGAGCACCATTCGGGGTCAAAATTAGATTTTTCCGAGACGTGGACCTGTCAAATCTATTTTTTAGGCCAACGGCGAATTTTTGCACCTGTATTTTGTCTTGTTTAGGCAAGTTAGGTATCGAAATTTCCACGGGCTCAGTCATACCAGGCATTTTTTTGTTTAAATGTATGTGACGGTATAGTCTTATTCTTGTTTTATCTGGACAAATGAGACTTTACGACCTGATCTCGCAGCCTAATAATCATATTACTGGACTGTGTGATGTCTCAGAATGACGTGCGCATCAGTGCAGTGTCACGAAAAACTTTATACTTTAGAGTTCCGAGTGACACTGCAATCTGTTATGGGCAGCCGTGACGCTTAACCCTGGCTTTAATTTTTGGCTTTGACTGGCTTCCCTGCCAGTATACTTCCAAGCCAGCCCAGCTTGTTTATATTGCGGAGCACAGCCTTGGGTTGCTGGCACAACTGTTCCAGTAATGTTACATTAGGTGGTATGGGTGGTTTGGTGACCGATTGAAGTCGATCCCGTAGTTATTGTTTGACGAGATAGTCGTTCGCCTCTTCGACTACTCATATTTACAGTTGCAGTGGCATTCAGAACTTCAAATTACGAATTTCATTAAATCTTATCAGTATGTGTAATGGCAGATTGCATGTATACGTGGCCAATATGGGCCTCCTATTTCATGAGCTAAAAAAAAAGTAAAAGAAAATAGGGCAGCACGTTAATATCGGCATATCAGTATGAATGCACAAAGCGCTTTTGACCTCGAGATAAATATTCATTAGGCACTCCTTTCTTGGAATCCTCCATATTACAAGGCCTGTGAAATGTGTCAGTAAAGAAACTTGGTACAAACCATGGAGCTAGAAAAGTTTGCTTTATACTAATCGATTTAGTTACCGATACTTAATCCGATTTGTTTTCATTAGCAGGTAATCTTTTGGTCCTTTTACATAACTATTATTCATAACAATCAAGAAGATTTTAATAACATGTGCCTCAGTAGCTACAAAAATGTTTAAAATTTTCTTATGTAACCAATCCGGCTAGCATGCGCACCGCGAAAAAACTTTCTTGACACTCTGTCTCGTGAGAGACCGTGACAAGACTATGATAGAGCCCTTAGAGTATAGACTAAAGCGTAGAGAGATCATCAAACCGATATTATATATGTACTGCTCACACGTATTGCTACGTCAGTGGCGAAGGTAAGAAACAAACATATAGTAATTAGTTACGCTGGCAATAAGCACCGTACCATTTTTTCGACTAAAGTCATCTGTTTTTTCAATGCAAATCTGTCAGACTCATTCACATCAAAGTGCCACATCATATAAAAAGTATCCGCTTTGCCAGTTATTCTGCCGCCAAGCAGTAGTGTGCAAGCACTACTGTGTTCCGGTTTGAAGGGCATTGTAGCTAGTGAAATTACTGGGCAAATGAGACTTTACGAACTGATCTCACAGTCTAGAAAACTTTTTTAGACTGTGTGATGTCTCAGGATGGCGTGCGCAGTGCGCAGTGTTACTCGAAACTTTAGTTTGGAGTTCCGAGTGGCACTGCAATCTGTTATGGGCGGCCGTGTCGCTTAACACCAGGCGAACGACTAGCTCGTCACGTCATTCGTTTACATAAAAAAAAAAAAAAAAAAAAAAAAAATCCAAAAAAGTGGTACGCTTGACACATAATCAAGTTCTCTCTATGCTTTAGTCTATATTCTAATATAGAACCTAAGTGTGTCTCACTCTAACAGCGACGACAAGTTTTCTCGCAGTGCGCATGCTAGGCCATCAGAAACGGAAAAGTTTTGTTTTATTTTTATAACGCCATTTCAAACGTTATAAATGTTAAGTTTTTATTTTATGTTGGTATATTCAATAAAGAGTTTTTCCATTCTACTTTATTCTATTTATTACCTTCTGCGTATCCTACTGTGGCATTACACAGAAGCACTGAAATTACTGAATAATTCATCCACAAGGCTTTCAGATGAAATTAAAAGTGACTCGTACTTTAATTCGAGTTCTAGGATAATAGATTTAATTCAGTTTGTTAATTCGTTTTGTTCCCACGTTGATGTCGCTGTTGTTTAATCTACCAAGTTTAGGATTGCGGTAGCTCGGTGTAAGTTGCTTTAAGTCGGATTGGAACTTTACCAGTCTTGATTTGTGGACAATAGCAATTAATTACAGTTATGGAAACCGAAGAAACCACTTGGTAAAGTAAAATGAAGATCGCGATAAGCGTTTCATAACGAAATAATTCTAGGTCTGTGGGCGTTTCTGAATTTTCATAATTTAATAAAAATTCTGAATACTGGTGACTTTACATGAAACTTTTCGCCTTCTCATGTCCACTGCTAGCATAAACCTTACCCATTGCGAGAGGAGGGGGTTTGCCATAATCACCACGCCTTCTGCAACGTGATGTTAAATCTTCCAAAGCTCATCGTCATCAGCTTGAAGGCGTCCACTGCTGAACATAGGCCTCCCCCATTAGAGCACCATTTGCGGCCTTCTTGAATTCAAAACAGCTTATCAGACTTTTGACTTGTCGTCGGTCCACCTAATGGAGGCTGGCCCACGCAGCTTCCAATAAAGTCAGCCGACAACACAGCTAACATTCAGTTGAAAACATTTAGTGAAACAAAAACTGCATTAAAATCATGAGATCACAGAGTCAGAGAATGACACAATATATTATTATTATTAGTTAGAGTCACTACTTTTTTAATTTGCAAATGTAGTTCCTTTTAGCAAATAACCAGCACTATTATAATACGTAATCATTAGTGACGGTGCAAGTGGCCGTTCTACTTTATATCTGGGTCAGTGGAGAAACGTGTAGAGATGAGATATGGTTCAGCTATCATTATCGAATCATGTCACATAATCGAATCACTGGCCCAGTTTGGACCACCGAGTTTCAAAGTTGTCTCGGATAATCGTTTAGCTCCTAATTTCTTACTTATCCATTTCAGGTACTCAATATAATTATAAAACTAGCTGAGTCACCCTGGCTTTGCATGGATTTACTACTTTGGTGTCTTAATCTCCCCCTATCCTTCTCTACCATCCCACTTTGTCCTTACTCTACACGTTTTCCCATCCCTTTCTCTCTTACTTCTTCCCTTTTCCTTTTATTAACATTTTTTTATGCGATTGAATGACGTGACGAGCTAGTCATTCACCTGATGTTAAGCAACATGGCCGCCCATAACAGTTGCAGTATCACTCGGATCTTTAAAACAATAAAGTTTCGCGTGAGACTGCACTGCGCACGTCATCTTGAGACATCACACAGTCTATTAATCAGATTACTAGACTGAGTGATCAGATCATAAAGTCTCATTTGCCCAGTAATTTCACTAGCTACAGTGCCCTTCAAACCGGAACACAGTAGTGCTTGCACACTACTGCTTGGCGGCAGAATAACTGGCAAAGCGGTGGTACCTACCTAGACGAACTTTGCAGAAAAGTCCTACCACCTAGTAAAACATACACTTTTTATAGCACATTTTTCGTTTTAAGTACCTACCTACCTAATTGAAAAAATCTTATCTCGGACTACAAGGCGCACAGAAACTTGGCATCCTTATATCGTTAATATTCCTACAGCCCGCCCGCAGTAAGCATTTCGCATCAAACTTTATAGTGCGTGCAGCAAATGAGTGGAATACCTTGCCGTCGTCCTTGTTTCCAGCTAACTATAACCTGGGAGTCTTCAAGTCACGAGTGAACAGGTATCGTCTAGGCAAGCATGCACCATCGTAGGCCACGTCATCACTTACCATCAGGTGAGACAGTGGTTAAATGCTATGCACATACTAGTTGAAATTTTACATCGAGTTCGAAATATTTACAATTCCATTTAGTTTCCCCATCTCTAAAACTTTATCCTTACAATCTTCAATGCAACGGAAAAATGGATAATACAATATTGTAGATTTTCTCTTTCCCACCGAGTCCGAGGTAAAAGTGGAAATAAACGATTATTCGCTTTGTCGGTTATCTTTGGATGGGAAATGTGAATTTACAGCCTTAAGTCGATCGTGGCACTTTAGAGTTTTCCAATTTATTTTTAATGTGGGGTATTCTTACAATCTTCTTTGAAAAAGTTTTAGAGGTTTAGGCACTTACTACAATTCGCTATAGGTACCTATCTACTTCCGAAGTTTATAAGTACGTGTTTCACTAAGTGAATGTATCAAAATTTTAATCTTCTGTTTACCTACGTATGAAGGCCTTATAAAAAGTTACTATTATGGTTAGTTCGTATTAATATAAGACATAGGTAAGTTAATTTAAAATTTAAAATTGCAATTCAACGTGGCAATGCGGCCAGCATGTTGGGTACGCTACCTACCGGTAGTGGGCTGGAGCACTTGGACTGTCTATAGGCCATCGCGGCTATTATACAGTCCATAAGTGTTCTTTGTAGTAGGTAGTGTAGATAGTTTAGTTTAGTTTAGCTTAGTTTAGTTTAGTTTTTATTATTGTAGTAGTTAGCTTGAGTAATAAAGACAATTTGCCCTTTAAAAAAATATTTTTTTAAATATTTTAGTTTACATAACTAAACTACTATTAAGCTAGGTAATACTACTAAAATTTTAGTGGTACACAGGGATTGACCACACTAAGTCGTGCCGTGCCTATAGTTTCTGATGCCAAATAACTGTAGTAGACACCTTGCTGTATCTGTTTAATCTTATTACTAAATACAAAAATTTATTCATTGGATAAAACAAAACACAACAAAAATAAAAAGTGAGTTTTATAAAGCGAATATACTCAATGAAGAATGTTTTTGGTTTAGTCGCATTATAATTTAGGTTAGATAACCTTTATCCAATCAAAAACTCTCCCTTTAATCAACCAGCCAGAGCCAGACGTATCCTAGACCGTGTCGGCATTCCCCACAAATTGAAATAGACGTTTGTATAAAGTTGGTTAATTAAAATTTTCATTAGAAGCTCTATTCTTGAGTTCGCTGTTAAGTATAATAGAATGAACAAAGTTAAACTCAAAACTGCTTGGAGCAATATTTATGATTTTTATAGCAGTATCGCCTGCTCAGCGTAATCTACAGATTAACGGATGGATTTTACGGATGGATGCGGGTTCAAGTCCCGCTCGTGATTCAAATTTTTCCTTTACAGATTAATCTGCTTGGAGCAAAATAGTGTAATCTATATAGACATAACCATAGTCACCATAACAATAATAAAACCAATTATAATCATAAAATTTGCTAATAATAATGTTTTGATATTATGTGAACGGACCTCTAAAGTAAACGTAGTACCTATATATTTTTTCCTTATATTTCGGCTCCACACATAGTGTATTAGCCAGTGTCAAGTATTGTAATGTTGGCCAGCATGTTGGGTACGCTACCTACCGGTAGTGGGCTGGAGCACTTGGACTGTCTATAGGCCATCGCGGCTGTTATACAGTCCATAAGTGTTCTTTGTAGTAGGTAGTGTAGCTAGTTTAGTTTAGTTTAGCTTAGTTTAGTTTAGTTTAGTTTTTATTATTGTAGTAGTTAGCTTGAGTAATAAAGGCAATTTGCCCGTTAAAAAAAAAAAAAGTATTGTAATGTTTTATCATGTTATAGAATATTTCACGTAAAGTTAAGTCTAAGTCAGTCTGGGTAGTAATAGTCCAGTCTAAGTCAGGTATAGTCCAGTCTGAGTCATGCCCTAGTAAAGTGGTGGCAACGTTACTAGAAGCTTCTATACTTAGAATTTTCGAAGCAACACGAAAACCTACGTTTCACCACATTATATCACTTGCCCACACTCATGCTCTGCAGCTAGTGAAATTACTGGGCAAATGAGACTTTACGAACTGATCTCATAGTCTAGAAAACTTTTTTAGACTGTGCGATGTCTCAGGATGACGTGCGCAGTGCGCAGTGTCACGCGAAACTTTAATTTAGAGTTCCGAGCGACACTGCAATCTGTTATGGGTGGCCGTGTCGCTTAACACCAGCCGAACGATTAGCTCGTCACGTCATTCGATAACATAAAAAAAAAATGCTCGTAATTCAGCACTTAATGCGTACAACGCTAGGAAAAAGCACATGTTTTGAAAAATAATACAATGCAATGACGTGAACTTTACCGCGTTCCCGCCAAAACTCCCAAGTATAATTTGGGGGTGATTATGTAGCTGTGATAGCATTGAAACAGGCGATTCCCAATTTAAGATGTTAATTTAAACTTAGCACATAAAGCTAGGTATTGAAACTGTCCGTACTTAAGGTGGAACGTTTCACTAGCGCGGCAAATTCAAATTTTCTTGCGTTCTTTTACCAATAATAGCTTAATTACTAAAGTTGATTACATTAAAACTGATTTAACGTAAAGAAATAGAGTGTATCAACAAATTACGATTAAAAGTACCTCCTAGATATCATTGGTTTAGCGACAAATGGCAATAAACAAATTTCTTCTTAGTTTTTAGTCTATTGCCATTTGTCGCTAATCCGATGATATTATGTAGGTGATACATTAATTGTAATTTATTGATACATTCTTTTTATTTGCGCAAAATTATTTTTCATGTAATCACGTTGAGTAATTAAGCTATTACTGGCAAAAGAATGCAAGAAAATTTGAATTTGCCGTGCTAGTGAAACGTTCCACCTTAAGTTACAATCGCGTTTCAATTTTTTTTTCAAGTTACTTGATCGCCTTGCTGTGACAGGTGATGTTTGTAATGTCACGTCTTGTGGCTTACACATGATTATACATAAACCTACTAGTAGGTTCATGGGCTTATATTACGTGTTTTGCGGATGTTTAGAATCCGTGAAAACCCACAATAAAACCAGGAAACGTGGTCCTTTTTCTTCACTTGACATCTTATTCACACAACTATCAACTAACCTACTTCTACTGCTTTCCGAACCACATAAGATATGTGTATATTTGCGAGGACGAATATAAAACATTCCTTATCAATGTGATCAATCGTAAATTTCAGTTACACGTTCCCGAGTATCCCGAAATTTCTTCCAATATTTTTATATCAAAAACCGGTTTACGGAAATATTTCAAGGAAAACGGTAAGAAAACGAAATTGAGAACCTTTGAAGTTTATTTTTATTTTAGTTTGCTTTGTTAGGTTTTATTACGTGCTTTTATTACGTGCTTGCTGGCCCCCTTTATCCACATGTGGATCCGTGGATACCCTTATCTCCTCTTGAATCTTGACCCCACATGTGGATCCGCGGATACTTATATGTACTTTTAAATCCACCTAATGGATCCGCGGATACCTTTATCTCTTCTTACACCCACATATGAATCTATAGATACTTCTTTTTCCTTTTCGATCCACCAGAACTATTGCCGAGCTGTGGATCTAAGATTTTTTTAATGTAAGGTAAAAAAAAACTTTTTAATTATGTAGGTAATACCGAAGTATCTCTACAAAAATATTTATGGAATAGCAAAAGAAAAGCAATATGAGCCAAAAGTATATGAAAACCTTACAAAACGTTTCGACGTTCAATTTGTTCAATATTCATTACAATACCCATACCGCCCAAACACTGCCCAAGTGCCCAACAGTCCAGGCATTTCACCCGCCTATCAAAAAGGACAAGGTTTAAAAAGAACCCGAAAGTTGCTCAGGTAGAAAAAACCTAATCCATTTGCCTTATTTGGCGCAGACAACGAAGGTCCATTCTATTCAGGCGGTCACTAGAAATTCGGCGGATTTCCTAAATAAACTGACCGAGTAGTAACATAAATAAAAGATCTTCCACTGGATAGAAAGTGTTCATTGCAAAAGGTAGAATTATTACCCGAAAGATTTTTTTTACAACTAAATAGGCCCGCATTAATTCGACCGCAATCTCACCTGATGGGAAGTGACGATGCGATCTACGATGGTACATGCTTGCCTAGAAGATACCTATACACTCGCGACTTGAAGAGCTCCAGATTGTACTTATCGGGAAACAAAGACGCTGCTAAAGTACTCCATTCCTTCGCTGCTCTGATTATAAATGTCGAGTCAAACTGCTTTGTGCGAATTGAAGGAATTCGCACAAGAAGACTATTGTTTACGTAGCCTGCATTGGACGACTGTCTCACTTGATGACTTGACAACGCGGTCGATGATAGAACATGCTTGCCTAGAAGAAAAGATTGCCTAGTAGTATTAATTAGTACCTATAGTATTTAGTAATCTATGCTATTGTGCATGAGTCGAGTACATGTCACTCATCTAACAATGCTATATTATTGAAAAAAAAAAACATTTTTTACGGCCAATATGCCTTTAATAAAGAAAGAAAGAAAAAGAAAGAAAAAGTATTTATTTGCAACAGACACAAATAATAATACAGATTTACAGTAGACAGACGATTTATACTGTTACAAATCGGCCCCAACTCAGCATGGTGCTAGTTCTTACGAACCGGCGCTGATCTTCCGTTGGGACCGCTTAGTGAAGTCACGGAGCAGACATACACCGATAGCCCAAAAGAAAAACAAAAATATTATACGAAAAAATAATTATAAAAATAAAACTAACTAAACAGAGTGAATATGCTATAACTACGTAAATAATAAATGGTACGGTAAGTATACATTCATAATATGTAAAACATAATAACTATAATAATTTAATTAAGTTTATAAATTATATATATTTAAAAAAAATCAAATCAAATTCAAATTCTGTTTATTGTAACATGAACGGCATACCTACCAATTATACATATTACACAATAATAGATCAACACATTATTACAATTAATTATAAGAATTAAAACAATGTCAAGAATTAGAACGGAAATATATATATATACGGATTATATATATTACTCAAACTAACTACTACAATAATAAAAAATATACTATGTAGGTACTAAAAGCTACAAAAATAAGTAAATAAATTAAAAATTCAATAGATGTAGGTATGACTTCCTAAAGTTTAAATACAAAACGATGCTGGATATCTAGTGCAATTCTGCTAAAACAGCGGTTAATTTAGCAGAGTCGCACGAGATATTCCTGTATAATTTTGTGTATTAATAAACTTAGCACCAACTATTATTACTGAGCGTTACCGTTGCTTTGGAGGGCACGCCGTCGGTCCCAAGTGTTGTTGCTGCAAGACAACAGATGTTACGCCAAATTACCCTCCGGGCGGCTTAAACATAGCACCACATACTTCAAAGAGAAAAGGAATTAGAACCATGCCAGCTGCATACAGGGTCACTGGTTGAACAGTGAAAACACTCAACGATATGATACGTCACAGTCACTTGTAACGTATAAAAAAATCAAGGATATAGCGATAAATTACAAAGCAAATATTAAAGTAATGAATGTATTAAAAATCTGAATGTGAAAGTTTACTAGGTGGTAGGACTTTTCTGCAAAGTTCGTCTAGGTAGGTACCACCGCTTTGCCAGTTATTCTGCCGCCAAGCAGTAGAGTGCAAAGCACTACTGTGTTCCGGTTTGAAGGGCATTGTAGCTAGTGAAATTACTGGGCAAATGAGACTTAAGAACTGATCTCACAGTCTAGAAATCTTTTTTAGACTGTGTGATGTCTCAGGATAACGTGCGCAGCGCGCAGTGTCACGCGAAACTTTAATTTAGATTTCCGAGTGACACTGCAATCTGTAATGGGCGGCCGTGATGCTTAACACTAGGCGAACGACTAGCTCGTCACGTCATTCGTTTACATAAAAAAAAAGAAAAAAAAGTTGACAGCGCGTCTTCGCACACGCGACGGTGACGCGAGCCGACGATCTCCGAGGGCGACATTTCTACGCGTGCGGGGCTAGCGCTCACACATCACCAACAGCCTGAAGACGACCACTGCTGAACATAGGCCTCCTCCAGAGAGCGCCACTTTGAGTGACTGCTCGCCTCCTGCATTCATCGGCTCCCCGCGGCTTTCACCAGGTCGTCGGTCCACCGAGTGAGGGGCTGGCCTACGCTGCGTCTTCCGGTTCGTGGTCGCCACTCGAGAACCTTTCTTCCCCATCGGTTGTTAGTTCTACAAGCGATGTGGCCTGCCCATTGCCATTTGTATACGCTTTTTTTTGCTTACTGTTTTTAGTAAGTTTAAGCCACTATTTTTTGACACTAGCAGTGTATTCATCGTTGAACAGCATCCAGTATTAATTACATAGTCAAACATTTGTGTCAAAGAGAATTACTACGTTACGCGCCGCCGCAATCATAACTTTCACTTCACTCTTTAATGATCATCAGTCATGTACTCAGTCTGAAGTAATTTAAAAGTTTTAAATCTCGTACATTAGAAGTTACAAAATAAAGAAGTTTACTGTGCTTGTATATACGGCATATCTGACACTATACGCGTTCGCTAAATAAAAGGTTATAAAACAATACCTACTTTTCTTTCACACGTGGTGGTTTGAACGGTTGATATACGAAGCTATTTCTAAAAGAGCACCTAAAGCATGACTGTAAATTTCTAAAACCACCCCGAAGCTAAGAATAATGAAATGGTGCCGCGTTATGTTCGCGTGACTCACAAAACTGTCGTCTCAGGGTGACTAGCGCATTGCAGTGTTATGTTAAACTTTTTCATTGTTTTGTAGAGGTTTAAAGAAAAGTTATTTAATATAGACAAGGACTTTTCTAAATTTAAAAAAACGATAACTTGATGTAAGTCGCAACGAAGTAATAGCACAATTAAGTCCTGTATATAAACAATTAATAACTAATGTGTTTATTTGAACAGGTCAAGTAGTTAGTCTTTTTTTATGTAAATGAATGACGACACGAGCTAGGCATTAGCCTGATGTTAAGCGTCACGGCTGCCCATAACAGACTGCAGTATCACTCGGCAGTATAGTTCCGAGTGACACTGCAATGCGCAGTTGCACACGTCATCCTGAGATTTCACACAGTATAGTAATAAGATTACTAGACTGTGTGATCAGATCATAAAGTCTCATTTGCCTAGTAATTTTAATAGCTACTATGCCCTTCAAACCGGAACAAAGTAGTGCTTGCACACTACTGCTTGGCAGAATAACTGGCAAAGCGGTGGTACCTACCTAGACGAACTTTGCAGAAAACTCCTACTACCTAGTAAAGACAATAAAGGCATTTATTCATTAAATTAACTATTACAATCATAAAAACTACAACTAAATGCCACTAGCTACAATACCTACTAAAACATTTGGGCTGTAACTATTATCTTTATTTAAAAACTTAAATAACTTATAATAATATACTAAACTAAACTAAACCTAAAAACTAAACTGTATCTAAAAACTTTAACTGTAACTATGTGTTAATATCGCGAGAGTCTATAAAAAAATTACAAAGCATTCAACGTTCAATTTGAGATAGAACTAAATCAAATTTGTAACTTTTAAAAGAAAAGACGTAGATTTTTTTTATTATGAATTGTTGTCATCAAACATCCAGTTCTTTCTTCACTTAAATTAAAAAGGCAGCGTCTTAGTGAAATATTAAATTTCTGGCGTCTTCATCTTGACTTTTAGGTGCGTAGGTACCCAGAATACTTCCTTGTATACCAAGATTTGCTTCACGTAATTTCGAAGTTTGAGGGCGCCTGGCGCCTTAATAAGTTCATTGCTGAGATAAAATTAAATTGCTTAATTAAGGTGATGATTTGTTGTAAAGAAAAATATTAATAGGAAAATAATAAAAACCTAAGTGTAAAATCATTCACAGAAAGTTCAGCAGGGTTACTCTTGACACTCGATTTCAATCGTAATTTGGGATTTGGAACGAAATCGTAGCATTTGGTACTCTTGAATCCGATACTAGCGCACGATTGGAATCTTTGTCCGTGGAATTTTACGGAACTAAATGGAATCGACTCATTTCTACACCATCCGCTTTTTCGGTACTCTTGACGCGATTTGACATTGGCAAATTGAGTTTGAAGTAGAGTTTGCGATAGAATTTTCAGACCTTTCAAAAGTTAACTTTTTTGCGTTCGAGTGTGTTGTGTTAAGTGGTTTCGGAAGCAATTCGGAAGTAAAATGGCACGTTTAGCTCTTATTTTTGATATTTTGGACAATGCACATAGAGAAGATCTAAGGCAACGTCGAAACCTAAGAAGAATGGCGCGATACACTGAGAAAGCTTTTGCCATGAACGACAACGAGTTTAAGAAATGTTACAGGGTGACGAAAGACCTTTTTGAGGTCATATGTGGCGATTTAGAGCCTCTGATGGCAAAGCCTACTCGTCGTAGTGACATGTCCTCGAGATACGAGGTTTGTAAATATAGGTGGTAGTTCTTTCATGCGTGGTGTTTTTACGAGAAGTCTCTCTCCTCCAACTTTTTGAACTTGTAGGCCTGTTTTAATAGTTGCCTTACATAGCATCACAGAATTGGTAATTTCTGTCGTCCCATTTCTTTTTTGTCTCGTATTTGCCATGGGCGGACCGCAACAGACCTTTTGCTATCCCTGGATTGTCCCCAAGGAAATCCGCTAGAGCCTCCAGCTGCTGGTAGATTGGCCTACTCATAATCTTTCCTGTTAGAACGGACGAATATCTCCAACCAAATACTTCAAATCTTGAAAACAAGACCGCTAAACAACAGCTGGAGCGGAGTTTTGGCGGGAACGCGGAAAAGTTCACGTCGGTGCATTGTATTATTTTACAAAACTTATGCTTTTTCCAGTGTTAATGTTTAAAATTGGTGGTGTTTTACGCATTAAGTGCTGAATTACGAGCATGAGTGTGGGCAAGTGATATAATGTAGTGAAACGTGGTTTTTCGTATTGCTTCCAAAATTCCATAGAAGCCTCTAGTAAAGTTGCCACCACTTTACTAGGGCATGCCTTAGACTGGATTATGACTTAGACTAGACTATGACTTGACTTTAAGTGAAAATTTCCATAATACGATGAAAAATTACAAAACTTGACACTGGCTAAATACACTATGTGTGGAGCCAAAATATAAAATAAAAAAAACAGCTGGAGCACACAGAACATTGATACTAGTTTTTTTTTCTAGACAACCATGATGTCAATAATGACATTATTCATTCAGCCGTTCTTGATATTATTCGTCGGTAAATAACCGCTTTTATTTCTTTGAAAGTGACTAAATATCATCAAAAGTGAAGGTTTTATGGTAATATATTTTTTATCACTGTTATTAATAAGGTTTTTACATGTTTTCCACAAATTTTGGTATTAATATTTTCTATTATGTGTGCATGGCAACACTTACATAGTGTTGTACTTTTATGGGTCACAATATTAAGTCGATTGCATTTCCGATTTCAATTTCGATCTCGATTTTGTTGAAGAGTACCAAATTGTTTAACATTGGAATTGAGATTGGTTCGGATTAGAATTAGAGTGAAATTGGGATTGGATTCAAGAGTAACCCTGCAGATCTATGCTGTAGAAATATAGACATCAAAATTCGCTTTACGTCTCCCGAAGTTAGAGCGCGCGTATCTAATAAATATGTTACGTCAGCCTGAACTTCCTTCGAACCTGAAGGTAACAGGGTTAAATTAAACTTCCTCCGTGTTTGATTAATAATTTATTGGCGTTCAATTTGGCAGAATGATTGAACTAGATTTATTCTCCCTACCCCTATAATATAGATAGATTAGTGAAGTATTAAGTAATTTTACTAATTGACTCATCATCATCATTATCATCATCATAGCATCATCACCATTTTTTGCATTCACTGCTGAACGTAGGCCTCAGCTATCAGGGTTACCCTTACCATAATAACCACGCTGGGGCAGGCGTCTTGGAGATATAATGCAGACTGAGGAAAATGCTGCTGCTCATTCCCTGGATATTCCTTTAGCCGGCTGTTACGGCACCCTCGGGAAGTAATGGGGTGGTCCTATTCTTAAGCCACGCAGCAGCATTCTCCTCAGCACATTAAAATCTCCGATCACCAAGCCACCTGCTAAGCGTGATGATTGTGGCAACTCCATCCCCCTATGATAAGCGCCCAAAGTGGTATTTTATGAGGCAGGCTTATTTTTCTTATTTCTTAGATAATTTATAGGCATAGCATTTCGCTACTGTCTCACCTGATGGTAGGTGACCGCGGCCTACGGTGGTGCATGCTTGCCTAGAAGATACCGGTTTACTCTTCACTTGAAGACTCCCAGGCACAGATAACCCCCAATAGATACCGCATGAAAGACGACGACCGCGCACCATGCATTGGCGTAAATAGGTCTATATAAATCGCCGCTTCGCAGCACGGCCTTAGTTTCGACCAATTATTAGAGTTCGTTATTAGGGCGTCACTCGAAACAGCCAATAATAGCGCATTGGCTCCAGTCCCCGCAACCCGCGCCTTCCGCCAGTTTTGGTGAGCTAGGATCCGAACAAAAATCCCGTAATGCGGTATCTATTGGGGGTTATCTGTGCTCCCAGGTTACAGTTAGCTGGAAACAAGGACGACGGCAAGGTATTCCACTCATTTGCTGTACGCACTATAAAGTTTGAAGATTGTTTCAGCAGTGGACGTCTTCCAGCTGTTGATGATGATGAATAGTCCCATTTACGTTTTAAAGGAAAAAAAAATGAATATAAAATTTCCTGATAAGTTTAAAATTCGGGGAAAAAGGAACGTAATTTTGTTTTCTATGGCCTTTTTGTATAGATAAGACTACCTACAACTGTTTTGTCAGCTATAGTGAAAGTGTCTTTGATCAAGAACCTCATTTAAAAACATTGCGACGCGTGCGAATCATGTTTACTTTGAACATTTATGGCCTTTAAATTCCAACTAAAATCGCTCACCCGCTCACCTTACTCTTTGATCAGTTTACCCGATAACACATGTAACAAAATTATATAACAATAATAAATATAACAATAACAATAATCATGGTGGTTCCTCATTCTGCAGCCCTTATCTCCGATAGTCCTGCCCCGGTGCTGGCGGCACTCTAGGTTTAAGGTTTTTTAGGTATAGTATTTTTGTAATATATTTTTATAACAATATTTTGGAAAAAAACATAAACATAAGAAAAATGAATAAATGAGTGTACCATAATTAGTTTCTTTTTATCTTCACTATTACATAGACGAGAATAAATGATATTATCCATTACTTTCACTCTTATTAAAATTAGATAACTTTATCTCTTTCCTTTTTGCTGTTGCAACACTTACGCACCCATGGACAAAAAGAAACGCGTGCCCAAAACGCAATCTCGTTACCATGAACATGTCTGAACAGACAACGTGCGGCCTGTATTTTCTTGCAATATTTTTGTGTTATAATTGATATTAAATGCTACAAACACTAAAGTATGAAGTGCGCCATTGTGCGGCAATGGTTTATACAGGAAAACACCTGAATGATTAATTCACCAGTAAGTTTTGATGTGCATGTTTGTATGTGTATGTTGTAAAAAGTGGCACGCAATATTTCTCTTATGTTAAGTCTGCTTATAGTATTAGATGTCTGTGGTATTAATATCGTAAACCAAGTTGGATAAGAAAACAAAAGTGAAGCAACAGTTTCGTGACTTCGCTTTAGTCAACATCGCAATAAAAAACCAAAAGTCCATGTTCCTTTTCCACAAATATCAGTGAGGTCATAAATAAGGGGTCCTCTTTCTTATAAATAAAACAAATAACACGACTATTTCGTGCCACTGGCAGATATATGGCGCCAAACTTAATTTGTTACGTCTCACTTGAGGGAATAAAATCCGCCGTGTCTCTGAACAGGTTGTATAACCCTTTTATTTCGGTATATAGAAATAGCGGTATAATGCGATATCGAAATTGTATTCTATTTTGTTATCTAATCTTTTTGTAATATTGAAGCTATTTTTGAGTTACCTCCCTTTTGGTTTCTAATGTATTGAGGTTAGAAAATAATTTACTTATTTTCGTTTTGCTATTTATACACAAAAAATTTTATATTGGCATGCAAGGAAGGGATTACCTAACTAGTATATAAAAGTAAAACTTTGTCTGTTTGTTTGTTTGCATGGCTTTTACTCCAAATCGGCTGAACCAAAGTGAATGAAATTTTTGCTTACTACACTAACGAAATACATAGTGAAAAATATAAATTATGTTCCGTTAATAACGAGTAAAATGGGTAATTTGCGGATTGTTGTTAGAAATATTAAAGTAGAATGATTGATAATATCAATAACTGACATAAAAAATATTCAACTTTTATATTTATTTGAAATGCTTATATATCCATATTGCATTAAGAATGTAACTCAACGAGCGTGTACACACATAATTACCGTAATTATAGATGGTAAAGCTGAACACAATAATTACCTTGACTCGTTACTTAGCAGCGCTAATTAGTAATGTTATAGAGCTATGTTAAAGAACTAAACAGGTAACATTTAAACCGGTATTATATTATCGGTATACAATCAAAAACAAGCCTTATTTTTATTCCTAATGAAATGATATTCCAACTCTTCAGGATTTGTTCCTTTTGTTTGACGCAAGAGGGATTTGATTTGACTGAAGTAACAGTAGAATGTGCTGCCGGAATAATATTATCTTTGGGTTCTTCAAGCGAACTAGGTAACGTTTACACGAGCGATAATATCGCCAAAGATAATACGCTGGTGAAAATGACGCTTAGTAATTTGTAGAGTGTGATTCAAACTTAATGGCGGCTGTGAAGTCGGCGCGAAACGCTGCGCAGTAGTAAAAATTAGATGTGCGCGAGCAGAGGTGAAGTTTAAGTGAGTGAGGTGAGTTGAAGTAGCAGGCAGGCCACATCGCTCGTAGAACTGACAACTGATGGGGAAGAAAGGTTCTCAAGTGGCGATCACGAACTGGAAGACGCAGTGTAATGGCGGCTGTGAAGTCGGCGCGAAACGCTGCGCAGTAGTAAAAATTAGATGTGCGCGGGCAGCGGTGAAGTTTAAGTGAGTGAGGTGAGTTGAAGTAGCAGGCAGGCCACATCGCTCGTAGAACTGACAACTGATGGGGAAGAAAGGTTCTCAAGTGGCGATCACGAACTGGAAGACGCAGTGTAGGCCGGCTCCCCAGTAGGTGGATCGATGACCTGGTCAGAACCGTGGGGAGCCGATGGGGCCAGGAGGCCAGCCACTAAAGGTGGCGCTCTTTGGAGGAGGCTTATGTTCAGCAGTGAACGTCTTCAGGCTGATGATGATGATGATGATGGGCAGAGGTAAGAGGTGAGTTAAGTTTGAATCACACTCATATACATACAATTACCTCAGATAAGTTTCTGAGGTAATTGTATGTATATTATGTGTCGCCAGCTACATAACTTTGTTCTTGTAGTCGGTTCCTATATCAAGCTGATATAGGAATCAAAAAACTTTCTTTTCTTTCTTTCTTTCCGATCCGATTTAGAGGCATCGGTATGAGCAATATTTCTAGTGTTGCCCTACCAGCGTTCTTGTCCTCTGCACATAGTACCGCTGCGCTTTTTGCCAAAATAGTTGTGCCTTCCATAGGCGGAGTGCCGGTGCTATGTCTTGATGAAGCTGGTAACGCTTGGAACATGGCCTGTCCAGGTGAGAATTTCCCAAAAGCCCCCGTTCGCAGAGACAATGGGACGAGCCCTTATCATACACATACCTTAGGCAACGAATCAGCCTGGCTATTCAACGAAGAAATTTCGCCAGCTTTTGGCTACGCTCCCCGCAGAAGGTGATCTAAATTCTGTGCTTTATTTTACCTAATTTATTTTGTTAAATATTAAGGGTTTTCGTTTTTAGTTAGGTGTAGATAATTATTAAGTTAGTTAAGTAATTTAATTTATAGAATCTTTGTAATTGATAATAAACAAAAAAAAAAGCTATAGGTACACAGTTTTACAGTTGTTACCTACTTTCAATGTAAAGTAGGTAGCAACTGTAAAACTACTGGAGACGTAAAATGTCCCTTCAGACAAGTAAAACCTGTCTAGCCATGCCTGGAAAATTGGCAATATTACTCAAATTAGTTGCTAGATCAAATTTCCTGTCATTGTACAGTTCAGTTCCTTAAGAGGACATCGACCCTTTTTGGGGTATACGCGCATCAGATAGCCAGGCTGTATTAGTGGATAGCCATGTTGAGTTGTTAGTGCCGGCGCGCGGCACGATTCTGTGACTTTAAAGCAAAATAAAGCTGACTGCATCCACGCTTTACAATGGAAAAGTAGGAACGCCAATACACTAAGAAAACAGCGTAGCCAAAAACCGAGAGAAAACTAGATGGCGCTGCAAAATGAGCGAACTTAATTGAGCGTAGATCAGAAATATGGCGAAAACCGTTTTAAACCTAGCCCGCCGTAGCTAGCCGTATAGCCCACTCATTTTGCAGTGCCATCTAGGTTTAAAACGGTTTTTTGGCATATTTCTGATCTACGCTCAACTTATAGCCCGCTCATTTTGCAGCGCCATCTAGTTTTATAACGGTTTTTAGCATATTTTTGATCTACGTTATTTTCTTGGTGTATTGGCATTCCTCTCCTACTTGTTCCATTGCTTCACCAAGTTAAAATTTATAACAAAGTAACTTCCTTGTAGAAAGCTCATGATACATAACTACGATTCCATTTTATTGCTATGAGATATCTAAAGTAAACCACGCTAATGTTATTTACCCGAAATCTATTTTTAAGTAATTATCGTTCATGTAGGTATCTACAGTTAAAAAGTTAAGTAAATAAATTATAAGTAATAACATAAGATGAATAAATATTTTTCATTTTTTCATAACAAGAATATTAAGAACGTATTATTTTTATTGACCTTGCAGCATTGATGACTAGATAATATTTTATAAAATTTATAGTCTCAATCGGTTTTCGTTGTAATAATGTTACTCGTTCGAAGAGGTCCAGAAGAACAAAATTTCACTGACGTTGAGAATTATTTTCGCTTTAAGCTTCTTTCTTTTTCTAAACTGACAAACAATCTTTTTTGTACTTCCCTTTACGGAACTACAATAATTACCTACATATAGTTGAAGTTGGCAGTCGTAGTCCATAATAAGTGGGCCTGCCTAGTGCGCGTTTACATTTCAACTCCCGAAGTAAACGTACCAAATCAAATTGCCCTTGATATTGGAACCACTAACTTTGATAATATAATATTGGAGAGAAAGGTAAAAGGTCAATACAAATAGGATAGGTCTATAGGATGTGAAAAGACATCACTAAGTTTAGATTGAATTTAATAATATCTACTCTCGTGCCAATAAAATCGGTTCTAACAAATATCTGACATAATGTTCGTCTTAGCTGTTAATCTTAGAGGAATTACGCTATATTTATAATTATTATGCTGTTAGTGTTGTATGTCAGTTAGGGTCAATTTTACAGGCTTTAAAAATGTTGCTGTCCTTGTCAAATAGACGGCAATGTAAGAGACGGATATATTTTTATGAATTTAAGAACTGTCAACAAAGACCAAACTACCCAGCATTGGTAACAATGCCAGGCCTGCGCGGTACACTACTGGGGGGCCGGCCTGCGCGTACATTACTCCAGTCCCCTCGTGACCACGGTCAACGCAACTTAGTCGAAACATCGGCTAGTCAAAGTTCATCATCAACAGCCTGCAGACGTCCACTGCTGTACATAGGCCTCCCCCAGAGAGCGCAACTTTGAGCGGCTGCTCGCCTCCTGCATCCATCGGCTCCCCGCGGCTTTCACCAGATCATCGGTCCACCGAGTGGGGGCCGGCTTATACTGCGTCTTCCGGTTCGTGGTCGCAACTCGAGAACCTTTATTCCTCATCGGTTGTCAGTCCTATGAGTGATGTAGCCTGCCTATTGCCATTTCAACTTGCTAATTCTAAGAGCAAAGGCAAAATCTAAGGGTGGGTTTGATCCGTAGTAAAGGTAACCAATGGTTAAAAAATTCTAACAAATTCTAAAATTTTGACCATTAAAAAACCCACGCTTAGTCTAAGTCTAGTCAAAGTTATGCTGTGCGCGAATAGACCCCTTTAAAGTTTTATTATGAGTTCAAGTCGAGAAAGTTTAAGTAGTGTGATTTGGTAGATTGCTCACTCTACCGAAACTTATACCTATAGCACTTCCTCAACTTAAAACATTCAAAACGAATAATTTCCAAGAAAACCACGAATTTTTCTAGTAACCAAGACATAAACCATGCCTTAGGCCAAAGAGGTATATGGACTACGCACTAGAGAAGCTATTCGAAGTACAAATTAGTTGCCAATTTTGTATAATTAAACTAAAATCCGCTACAGCGCTTTACGAGATTAAATCGTCTAACCAACGATCCCAACACGCAGCGCGTGCAATGGCACATTCGGATCATCATTTATTCACTGCCGCACGTGCAGCCACTTTGAGTGCTGAGCATCGTATGAGCGAGAAGATGCTGGCAGTGGTTGACAGTGCAAGTTAGAGATGCCCTGTCTAGTGAAACATAGAAATCTTTGCCTTAGGCTAATTACACATCGAAATGGAGTATCAGTCTCAGCAAAGAGCCAAAAGAACTTGGTTCGAACCTTTTATCCTAAAAACCATCTGAAAGTAATCAGCACGCCAGTACTTAACGGTCGGAGTAGGGAATGAAACCCCGATCGGTTTAAAAATAAAAACGTTTCAATAGAGATCAAAGCGCAGGCATTTGCCGATAGAATGAAAGAGACGGATATTACGCGTTCAACGAGATTTCAATTCAATTTCAAATATTCAATGGAAGCGATATTTTGTTAATGACAGTCTCCGCCGCGCCGCCGCGCCCTGCTAACTAGGATTTGAAGAAACGGATTCTAGAACAGCTGTGAAATTATTCTTGATATTATTCCGCTTTCAACGAAAAACTTTCTATTACATTTTCCTTTCTTTAGTTAGGTACTTCTGCGATGTTATTGAAGTTAATCCACTAATGTTTCAGTACAATTAGACAAAAAAATTAGGGGTACCTAAGCCTAAAGAGGACTCGTGTCATTTACTGGAGACGGTAGAGATTAGTTTGGAAATTGCAAAACCATCATAAACACAGACTCACGACAGATGTAATAAGATGTGAATTATGTAGAAACTTTAATAATCCTCGATTCAACATAGTACTTTATGATCTGATCACTCAGTCTAGAAATCTGATTACTAAACTCAGGATGACGTGCGCAGTGCATTGCAGTGTCGCGCGAAACTTTATTGTTGTAAAGTTCCGGGTGACACTGCAACTGTTATGGGCGGCCGTGCCACTTAACATCAGGTGAATGACTAGCTCGTCACGTCATTCAATCACATAAAAAAAAGTAATTTTTAGTGTTTTTGGATGAATATTTAACAAACAGTTTATACTATCAAGGTCAACCAAGAACCAGACCAAGAAGCCAACCAGAGAACCAAGGGACCAGAGAATTATGAATTACTTCCGGAAAATTTAATAAATTGCTAAGAAAACCACGATTTTAATCAGAGTTTAGTTTTCTAATTTACAATTATTTAAGTAAAATACGTGAACGTGAAATTTAATTTTTGTTTAAAATGTTTTTAGATGTACAGGACCGATATTATTTTAATCCTCAACGCGTTCCGTTAATGTATTTCCAGATAATTCGAACCTTTATTGGTTCGCTTTAATTACGGAAACAGGAAACAAAATAAATCCGATTACGCCGTTCATTTGTCCCTGATTGGTGGAACATCGATACTCGAAATACAATGACAGAAGTTTTGGCGGGAACGCGGAAAAGTTCACGTCGCGCGCTGCATTGTATTATTTTTCAAAACTTGTGCTTTTCCAGTGTTAATGTTTAAAGTTGGTGGCGTTTTACGCATTAAGTGCTGAATTACGAGCATGAGTGCGGGCAAGTGATATAATGTGGTGTAACGTGGTTTTCCATGTTGCTTTCAAAATTCCTTTGAAGCTTTTAGTAAAGTTGCCATCACTTTACTAGGGCTTGACTTTGACTGGCATATGCTAGAATTTTTGACCAAGACTGTGGCTAAGACTTGACTTTGCGTGAAATATCCTTCTATAACATCACAGACCTGTACCTGTATAACATGAGGAAAATGAGGAAAAAGGAAAAAAAACCATTGACTATAGAAAATTACAATACCTACAATTAGGTATATTCTATACTAGCTGACCCGCTCCGGCTTCGCACGGGTTAGTTAGTTTGACGCCTTATATCAGTCTAAAGGAAGAAAGAAGAAAGAGGTAGGTGCGTTCCCCCCCCCCTTCTGATACTGAAGGTTGAATGTCTGTAATTTCTGAACCACAAAACTGACGACCTTGAAATATTTACGGGAAAATAATAAATCGGGTGATTTATTATTCTCCCGTAAATATTCCCTTTTCAACAAAAAAAGAATGAATGAAATCGGACTACGTGTTAATGAATTACAAATAAGTACCTACATATTTTTACTTACACCCCCTGTCCCGCGGGAACCGTGCTGAATTTTGGGATTAAAAGTATCATAAAACCTACTTCGTAATATGAACTCACATCATGCCACGTTTCATTTAAATCCATTCAGTAGATTCGGCGTGATGCTCAGCCAAGATGCAGACACAAAAATGAAAAAATAATCAATCAATCATCAAATTTTTTCAAAATATCTTTGATTTACAGAATTGACCCTGTTATATTTTTATTATAAGTACCTATAGATAGATTTTGGATTTATCATTTTGGGCGTTTTATTTGTATTTCTGATCTGAGGTTGAGTTGAAAAGAATAATTTTTATTTTGCAGCATGGCGGTTTTTTACTAATTATTTAGATAGAAACAGACAGTGATAAAATCGCAACAAGTTTAAAAACTAATTAACGACAGACTAAATTGTCTGCAATGACAACTTTAATAGCCGGAAGGCAAGTTTCTCGAGCTGCCGGGATTTAAGCGCCACCTAGAACCAATTTAGGTAGTTGTAGGATGGTTGGAGGCTATAGCCTTACAAATTGTGGCAGCAGGGACTTTAAGTGGTACGATTAGCGGGACGTAATCTTAATAATCCAACCAGCTGGATTCCTATGGCTAACTAACCAGCCGATTACCACTGAAACTGAATTTTTCGTAAAACCTGCCCTATGCGGTTGGCAATGCCCAAAAAAATTAAATTGAGCATAAATACCTATAGTCTACCTTCTCTATGAAATGAATAAAAAAACTTTAAAAAAGGAATCCCATAGCGTCCGTAATATATCATCTGTGAAAATTTTAATTGTCTAACTATCACAGTTCATAAAATACAGCCTGGTGACAGATGGACAGACAGACAGACAGACAGCGGAGCCTTAGTAATACCCTTTCTCTTTGAGTACGGAACCCTAACAAGCGTCTCCAAACGACAGTCAGTGCTTTTCGGTGCGGAGCCATATGAAGTAGACCAAACTTTGCGTAAAGTGCTCACTTCGCTCCGCCGTCACGAAAGTCTTAACCTCTCCAGAATAAAACATAAAGTGGCACAAAAGTACTGCAAGTTTAATCTTAAAAGCCTGCCACTACCGGCTAGATTTATTGTTCATTTGACACATTTTACTGTGCTTCTTAAACTACTGATATAATATATATTTAAGTTTAAATGTTTATTGATTTAATTTGAGGAGCTACTTTAGTATCATCATCAACAGCCTGAAGACGTCCACTGCTGAACATAGGCCTCCCCCATAGAGCACTATTTGGGCGGCACTTGCCTCTCGCATCCATCGGCTCCCGCGGCCCTGACCAGGGTGTCGGACCTTTTCGAACTCACTTATTCCTTCCAACCCCCCCCCCCCCTTTATAAGCTCTTGGTAGGCCAAAATAAGGTCGCGCTAGCATTCAACCATCTTTTTAATGCAATTTATACGGGACTAATCTAATGTAAATCAATTCAAATTTAAAAGTCAGTTGATAAAAAGGTTTTACTAGTACAAGTTCTTTGTTTAGGCAAGCAAGGAAGTGGAATAAAATATTCATGAATTGTTTTTATTCCAATAATCCACCAGGAGACAATTTGAATAATCGAAAACGGATTGAACAAATGTTGTGATCCAAAATTTTGGAAGTTGTTTTTTGTGAGTATTTGTATAGTATTATTGGCTATTTTTTTATCGGAATTTTTAGTCGTTACGTGTGTTTTAAAGCAGTCATTTAAATTACGCAAAAGCAAATCTCTGATCTCAAAAGGTCTGGGTTATCATAGTCTTTGGGTTTAAGTGGTTTTAAGCGTAAAAGTAGAGAGGGGGCGCCACCGGGCAGGCTCAAATTGCGGAGCAAGTGAATGACAGTGACAGATGTAACCACTATATGGGACAGTAGCCAAAAAGCAAAAAAAGTTTAATCTGTGACAAGAGATTCGGAGGGAAGATTTGTAATGATAATGGGAACGTAATTAATTATGTAAAAAAGGAAGGATAAACCGAATAATAAGCTGAAGGACAGTAGTTTTCTTTCACGTGTGTAATGTTCCGTCTATTGTACAACCACGATAGGTTATTCCTTCTCGTACATGTTATCCATTGAAAAAATATTCAAAGCGTAATCTTAAATTAAAAGCGAGGGTGGCTCAGCTGTAACAGTTGCAACTTTTAAACTGACAATCTTGTTTGAATCCCGCTTCGCCCCACATCAGTAAATGCATGTGCGGAGATTGCATTCACTCTTACAACAAAGACATTGTGTTCGTGATATAAAAGACATTTTCAGAAATCACAACATTAGACCCCTCTTTCCCACTTGGCACTCTGGGCACTTGCCCAGGGCCCTGTGATCGTTAGGGCCCCCTAGTTCCTGCCAGATCAGCAACGATAACCGAAAAAGATTATTATTTAAAAAAAATCAAACGCAAATGACTGACTACAATACCTGCTGGTTAGCTTTTGCATGCGCGAAGTTACTTTACTCTTGCCAGAAAATAAAATTTTCCAATTTCAGTATGTTAAGATCGCTGTTTCCTCGTTGCTAATGAAGTTTTTGCACTAACATCACATGCGTTTTCATACCAGTCTCTTATTTTAAATGTATCTAGGCAAGCATGCTCCATCGTCGACCGCGTCGTCACTTACCATCAGGTGAGACCGTGGTCAAATAGCCTATAGTTGATAAAAAAAAAGATTAAATTATATCGTGTTTTATCTAACTGAACTTGTAAACGTGCTTTTTTTGACGCTCACTTCGCTCTTGTATTTCGATCGGTTACCTGTATATAAACTACTGAAGTGGTTGAACTAACTTCGCATGCGTTTTCATATCATTTATTTCATATTGGAAGCTCTAATTTTAAATGTAACTAAATAATATTGTGTTTTATCTAGACGTCTTTGTAAACGTACAAATTTTTGGCGCTCGCTTCGCTCGCGTATTGGATGGATAACATAGAGCTCTGACCAGGTCATGCTATGACCAGGGGCCCCACTATCCTAAGTGCCCAGGGCCTATAAAGTTAAAGACGGCCCTGACTGTGTCATCCACCAACCCACACTAAGGGTGGGTTTTTTGATCCGTAGTTAAGGTAAGTAGTAGTTAAAAATTCTAAGTAAGAGTTTTTAACCATTGGTTACCTTAACTACTGATTAATAAACCACCCTAAGCCAACGTGGTGGATTATGGCCTACAACAATCTCTTTGAAAGAAGGCTAGAAGTTGATGAGATTTTTTTATTTCATACTACCCCCGACTCGTCGTTGAGTGAATTGGACGTGAAAGTGCTCTAACTCGGAAGACTCGGCAGTCTGGGAAGACAACTTCAAACTGAACCATAATTTGGAACAGCTGGAAGCTGAAGAAAAGCTGAGGAGAAGCGTAAAAGATTAGAAGAAGCCAAGGAGAAGCTGAGAAGTCCTGAAAAGAAACTGGAGAGAAGTTGAGGAAGCCGCCAGATAAATAGACAAAGGCATGACCTTAAGTCAATATCTTTCGAAATTGGAATCACTTGAAGCAAAAAGAACAAAGGAAGTAACGTAAATGAAAATGAAAATAGGGATGATTTTACCCCATAAGCGGATGTGGGGGTAGATGGCGCAATTACACCCTCAACGAGATGAAAAAGAAATTGGTTAGAATCGCTACGGAGCAGTTAAGTGTACAAAATAAAATACCCAAGTACCATCTGAGCTACACATTCATGGAATGCTTGAATTTTCGTAAGTATTTGTATTTATTAGGTTTTAAACCTTGTCAAAACCAGAAAATTATAAATTATCATTGAATCTTCGAATAGGAATTATTTTTAACTTTTCTGCATAAAAGAAGCGAGCGAGTAAAAGCGAGTATTGAATAGACGTAATTCTATTCTTGTTCTATTCATTATTCTATCTAGGTATGTCAAGACGTGTCAAATGCACACGTTTCATTCTATGCATTTTTATGCAGCATGCAGACTTGCCAGTTCTAGCTATTAATCCAAGAAATGTCAAACAAACCTACGCTTTTAATTGTTAATCAATTGTTACGTAAGACGTTCGTTTTCGTCTTTACATTAAGCTCCTCTATCTAACCTAATTTAGTTCAGACTCAGATTCAATTGAGTGTAAACCTAAAGATCTAGGCCTTAAGTCTAAAAATACCAGTCATATATCAAGGCTTAATGGAACACCCACATGCCGATATTTTAGCCACAACGTGGCATCAATGTAATAACAGTATGGGCATTTTGATAGGTGGGTACCCTACGAGTCCTACCACTTTGTAATAGGTACCCTATATTGGGTCCCCCAGTTTTGTTATGTATTTACTAATATAGGATGTAAGTTTCTTGTACTAACACATATGGGTGGACAACCTGAAACAAAGGGTGTTTTTTTTTATTCATTGATTTATCCCAACGGACTACACTGGGATAGCGGTAGCAATAAAAATATTATGAACCAACCTTTTACGGTTCTGAATTGTTCAAGAAAATGAATAAAGGGTTTTACTTTAAAATATTACGGATTCTTTAGTGTTTACAATGTAAAAAAACCTAGCGGACTAATAATTATTTGGATGGACCAAAAATATCATTAATAAAGACGAAAGTCTATTGTGAGTCAATGGCACGTTCGAATATAATTATCAAAAATCACCAAAAAAATTATATGGTAGTGAACTAAATCTACAAAATAAATGTATTTTATTTATGTTTAAGTAAATAACGCCCAACGATCACATGCATAGATCCTAGACCCTAACTAGGATTCCCTGTATTTAGAGACCCAGGAACTATGAGGACCATGGTTCCACAACACCCAGACACAGAACAAGAACAAAATAGAGAGACAGTGGTCAAAGCTATGCCTACTTATTAAAAAAAAGAACAAAATATTCTGAAATTCGAAAGCTCTTTTTAACCAAACAACTGACAATCATACACGTAAAAAGTATTTTAAGTATTCTTTTATGATTAGTACAATGCCCATACTGCAGTGCTTCAATTTAGTTTGAACGGCGTCTAGACAAAAACAAATGATGCATGATAAATCTACGCTCCATATTGCAGAAGCGACTGTGACATGGTTTCTCACAGCTCAGCACTGACTCTATGTACTCCAAATAAGCTAGAAATTTATATATATAAATTAGGTCATTGAACCATTAACCAGTGCGAGCCCAACAGCCAAACCAGTGGAAACTTCACTGGCTGTTTTCCATAGAACCTAGGTACGCAATCGTTTGACAAAAACACGGAAAGATGCGCGTTTTTTCATCAGACTATACTTATCTTGAGGAATGACGAGATCTGCAGGAGAACTAAAGTGACTGATATATCTCTTAGAATTAGCAAGGCGTCGCCACACACATGGGTAGGCCACATCTCTCGTAGAACTGACAACCGATGGGGAAGAAAGGTTCTCGAGTGGCGACCACGAACCGGAAGACACAGCGTAGACCAGCCCTCTACTCGGTGGACCAACGACCTGGTGAAAACCGCGGGGAGCCGATGAATGAAGGAGGCGAGCTGCTGCTCAAATTGGTGCTCTCTGGGGGAGGACTATGTTCAGCAGTGGACGTCTTCAGGCTGTTGATGACGATACTTATCATGACCATGTGGTCCCGGTTTGCGAATAGGCCCACCCCATCTCTTCCCGTGGGTGCCGTAAGAGCCGGCTAAGGAAATATCCAGGGAATTGGCAGCAGCGTTTTCCTTGGGACATTAAAATTTTCTGCGATCACCAAGCCGCCTGCTTAGAAGGGATTTGCCATAATCACCACGCAGGCGTGGTGATTATGGCAAATCCCTTCTATGATAATCGTCCAAGGTGGTGTTTTGTGGGGGCGGCATGTGTTCAGCAGTGGACGTCTTCCGGCTGATGTGTGTCTATACTTATCTAGCATTTCATCATGCTCTCTCTAATTATACCTACATCTGTGCCATGCTGTCGCCTGATGAGAAGTGACGATATAGTAGTGTGGTATGCTAGAAATAAATAAAATATTCACGATCGCCAAAACTTAATACCTTATCCGGTTATCCTATTGAAGGGTGAGCTACTATTCAAAAATACTTATCATCATCAACAGCCTGAAGACATCCACTGCTGAACATAGGCCTCCCTCACAGAGCGCCACTTTGAGCGGCTGCTTACCTACTGAATCCATCGTCTTCTCGCAGAAAACAAAAAAAGACTAATACTAAAAATAACAAAAACACTAATACAAAAAATACTAATTGTGAAAAAAAAAGAGTAGCCGTGGGAAAACCTTATATTCTTTAATTCAACCATAACATTTCATAAGGGCACATTATTTTTTCAGCGCTCGTGTCTCAAATCGACCCCATTATCTGGGATTAGGGATTCCAAGCTCCAAAATCTCTTTTGAATGCCACACAAGATAAGCGATAATTTATTAGCGTGTATATAAGCTTAAAGAAATAAGGTCTATTTTGTCTTTGAAAGAATTCATGGTTGGATTCAAAGGTGCTGTGGGAATGTCAAGGAAATACTTAATGGATTAAAATCTTGCTCTAAACGTGTATACAGATTAGGAATGAGTCAATTGAAAGTGTTGAAACTGCATATGCGTGATGAAACAGATCCAAAAAGTGCCAAAGTTGTTTGATAGTCTCTGAGAGAATTAAAAAATATTTCTAACGAGCGAAAAGATATATCACATTTTTATAAGAATATTGTTGTTTTACAAAAAAGTGCAAGCATGCACCATCGTCGACCGCGTCGTCACTTACCCATCAGGTGAGACCGTGGTCAAATGTTAGCCTATCGTTGATAAAAAAGTGACGGAAGTGAAAAATATATCTTTACAAATACTAAAAACTAGTAGAAGGGCATGGTTATTTTTATATATGTAACTAACTTTTTTTTTAACGGGCAAATTGCCTTTATTACTCAAGCTAACTACTACAATAATAAAAACTAAACTAAACTAAACTAAGCTAAACTAAACTAAACTAGCTACACTAGCTACACTACCTACTACAAAGAACACTTAGGGACTGTATAATAGCCGCGATGGCCTATAGACAGTCCAAGTGCTCCAGCCCACTAACGGTAGGTAGCGTACCCAACATGCTGGCCGCATTGCCACGTTGAATTGCAATGCTGATGCGTTGGGCGAAATAAGTGCCAGCATTTTGGTTACGTTTGTAACTAACTGTATTGCTTTTTTTGAGTTTGGTCACATAAGTAATACAATACAAAGTTATAATATCCAGTGGTTTGGTGACTCGGAGATTATTTTTGGCACCGAGACTTATTTTTTTGCAATATCATGACCATTGTAAATAATGAAATATACTTTTCAACACATTTGCTCAAAAAATGCATTTACGAAGCCTGTATACATTGTTCGAAAGTTAAACATTACACACCATACAACGGAGCGTGCGGTAAAATAGGTACTCTCAGCTAAGTACCTATTTTACCGCATCGTTCCTTGTATAGCGCCGTGCGTAACCTTTACGGTTTTTTTTAATTTCAATAAAACATATATAAGAATTTCACCAAGGAGATTCGCAGTACGAGAATAAATAAGCTGAATGATTGAAACTCCTTGGAAGCGTTTTTGCTCAATACGTTTGTCTCACTTTAATACTAAAGAGAAAATGAAACTAAAGATGTAGTTCTAATTCTCACCACACGCACGTGGCGCCATTTGCATTGTAAATACGCGCCATTTTAGCCCATTTTCATATTAGATTAGAAACATCAAAGACTGTTTGTTGCGACTTTCCCGCTAATAAACAAGTTTGTTTCATTACCTATTGTACTGTTTTCTCGCAAATGTGTTGAAAAACGTTGTTTGATACACGTGCGGAAATTGGTTTCTACAAACTCGTGACTATGGTAAGTATGGTATTACATTTGTCTACTCGTTTGTAAAAACCAACTTACCGCCCTAATATCATAAATAACTATTACTATATATTCATGAATTAAGTTCTTAATTCCTTTCGAAATCTTACTTATATTTGCATAAAAACTCGATAGAAAATTCTTTCACAACCACTTTATCCTTTGAGTTCCAAAATAGCTACATTATGAAGGTTGTTTTTGACCGTTACGTGGCATTTTCGCTGCCAAACCACATTATGGCACGTGACTTGCGTATTTCAGGCGGTGCCGAGTTGGCCCGACTTCCCCTTAATTAGGGGGCTCTCTGTATTTTATCAATAACTACCTAAAGCCTTCATCACTCTTGAATTGTTTAGGGTCAGCCATGATATATTCAGGAATAATTTAATAATAATTAAATCTCCACCTCTATTATAAAGAGGAAGGATTTGTATTTTTGTGTGTATGTTTGTAATGAATAAAATCAAAAACTACTGTGCCGATTCCAAAAATTCTTTCACCATTGCTACATTCACCCTGAGTAACATAGGCTACACCATTACACGTGCGAAGCCGGGGCGAGCCGCTACTAATTTATGATAATAGAATTCTATTACAGGAGCAGAATTGGATAGTTATAGCATATTAGGCAGACTTCCAATAATTAGGTAGGCCGATGATCGTCAAAAATTCGGGCAGCCGTCGTTGACATGCAGCCGCTCAAAGTGGCGCTCTATGGGGGAGATCTGTTCCGTAGTGGATGTCTTCCGGCGGATGATCATCATGACTGAAGTGTGGTCGCATTTATAATGCCCTTCCAACCGACTTAAAAAAGATGCATGGTAACAAATTAATTAAGAAACTTAAAATGTGGCTACTGGTAAACTATTTCTATTTTATAAATGAATTGATTAAATGAATGCACAATGTTACCTAATTTTATCTAAGCTTGACATTTTAGTACTTTTATTTCACATGGCAGATATTTTTAGGGGTAATGTTTATAATATGTACATGGTTTTGACATTTTATTAGTTTTGACATTGCATAATTTCTATTTTTATTCTAGTACTTACATTAATAATAATAGAAAAAATTCATTTAATTATGTACCTATTTGTTATGTTGACAATATTTGCGTGCTGCCGCTACTGGCAAAATGTATACGGCACTAATGATGTATCTAAAACCTTATATACCGACATTTAAGCAAATAAATAATTATTTTTCTTATTCTTATAATACTCACGAATACTCTGTCGATTTCTCGATCAGTTATAATTAATAATTTCAAGCGAATCATGAACATTAATTTTTATGGAATGCTCTCGTAAGTTTTTCTATTTTTCTTCACGTTCTATTGTTTTTATTTACTTTTTGGTATCCAGGTTACCACTCTCAAGCATTGAATTTTTTATGAGTTTGGGATAGGGACGGGGACAGGTTTCGGGGAATGGGGCTTCTTGGGCATCACCTATTTTTCACCCAAAGCATCTCTACCTATACTTTCAGCCACCATGACACGTGCCGACGTCATGGTTAAAATCTGTACTGATCATGGTGTCTGAAAATATTTCCAGGGTACTAGTCAGTAGGTACTGAGGTAAATATCACGACACAACTAATTTTTTAAAGGTGGACGGACGCCCTCGCGCTTCCCAGCCACCACGGGGGTGATGTCTGGCTGTGTGGGACTCGAATCAAATAAAACTCCCCGTGATCCGTCCACCGCCGGAATGGGGTCGCGCTATCATGCACCATCTCGCTTCGTCAGTATACCAGTATATAGCTACGATAACTAGAACATTATGCTTGTTTCCTCCTTAAATAATAATATTGTTGGGCCCAACAAGGTCCATAGTGATCTCAATTCTTAACTACACTATCTAGTGTAATATTATGGAATGCAATAAACATTTGAATTTGAATTTTAAATTCATTTTGGATCTCGCAAGTCATTGGGAACCTTATTATGAATTGTAATACCTACACCTTAGAGTATATAAATTGTTTACAAATTGTGAGACACATTATAACCCGCCGAAATTCTATGGACAGGTATTGTCCTACCCACCCCGCCTGACATAGAACAATTTAATTTGGTAGGATAAACCACCAAAAACGCATGCCAGTTCTCCAAGTTCTCTCTTTGCTTTAGGAGTTTCATCAATCACTGTGATAAAGGGGTCAGTCCGTTTGATATGGTAATTATTTGAATATAATTTCAGTATTTTATATACTTACACCAATAAAATGAGAAAATGTTTTTCTGTATGCTAAATCGTAAGAAATAGGTACAAAAATAATGATATATAGAACAGACATTTATTCTTTTTTATTCTTTTCTTTGTGTAAAGAAAAATCTTATGGAATTGCTGCACGCTGTACTTTTTTCTTTTTAGTGTGCGTAAAGACCCTAGTAGACATACATAATTCTAGCTTTGACCTATTCTGCCCTTTCAAAGGTATAGATACCGCCACAGAATAGATATATAGTACAGTCGCCTGCACTTATTAGTATACATTTCATAATTTTTCAAAATATTATCACAGTATTGAATTATTCAAAAAATATGTACCTAACCATAATTTTTTGTGGTACATGTATACCCATATTCACGAATAAGTGTAAACGAGACTATTTAGTCAGAAAAACACTACTGTGACAATATTTTGAAAATTATGAAATGTGTACATATTAGCGCAGGTGACTGTACATACCGTTAAGGTCACCCATATTTTTTTTTTTTAATATTTTGGCTCCACACATTGTGTATTTAGCCAATGTCAAGTTTTGTAATTTTTCATCGTATTATGGAAATTTTCACTTAAAGTCAAGTCATAGTCACAGTCAGAGTGGTCAGAGTAGTCATAGTCTAGTCTAAATCATAATCTAGTCTAAGGCATGCCCTAGTAAAGTGGTGGCAACTTTACTAGAGGCTTCTATGGAATTTTGGAAGCAACACGAAAAACCACGTTTCACTACATTATATGACTTGCCCACACTCATGCTCGTAATTCAGCACTTAATGCGTAAAACACCACCAATTTTAAACATTAACACTGGAAAAAGCATAAGTTTTGTAAAATAATACAATACACCGACGTGAACTTTTCTGCGTTCCCGCCAAAACTTCACCCATATTGTTACACTTATAATTAAAAAAAAAAAAAAATTAAAGTCCGACAGTTCATTATGCGAAAAATTATTTAGAATAGTGTGTACATTGAAGCGTTTGTACACGTCTATCTAATACCGATATGTGTATTTGTGTGTTTGTTTTAGACTGGTGTGTGTAACTCGTTTGTGCCGTAATTCAAAGCTTGCCTACTGCATGTATATATCACGGTATTTTTGTAAGAATCGATTACTCATAAATAATCGCAGTTATTTATATACTGTCAAATTATTGCAAACGGGCTATGTGTCTCACAATAAAACGGTTGATTTTTCGGTTAATTATAATTAATCAGTATCACTTCGTTAAATTGTATTGTGTACTTCTAGTGTGGTCAAAACTAACCTAACACTCCTCCTTGCTTCGCTCGTCGTCGTAGCCTAGTGCTTAGCCACTAATATCTATAAAAAAACAATAAAATACAGCAAAAATTGGTGCATTAATACGGGTTTGTTCACAATTAAACGCTACAGAAATCGTTTCTATATAAACTCACCGCTGGGCAACGACTAATTATAAATAATCAAAAAAACATCCGTTTTATTGCAAGACGAATTATCCGTTTACATGCATTCCACAGTTTATAAATAACCGCGATTTTTTCTTGCAAAGAGACGGTGATATATATATATTCAATACTATGTTACCAAGGATGTCGCTACTTTGTCTAAATATATACCGAACATATTGTCACATGTGATTGATGTAATATTCATGGGACACGCGACACGATAATTCTATCAAAGTGCCACTATGTTATGCTCGGAGAATTTCATTATTTACATGAATACGTATAGGTACATAATATTGTAGCGTTATTTTATGGGTATAATAGAGTGAGAGCATTACATTTATTACGGGCTAGTTTATCCGCCCCGGCTGGTTAATTAATTTGACTGGCCTGATAGCTCTGTTGGTAGTAGCTCTGCCTTCTGAACTATAGGTTGTGGGTTTGATTCCCACCTGGGACAAATATTTTTGTGATGAACATCGATATTTGTTCTGTGGCTGGGTGTTATATTGTATTCTATGTATGTACAAATAAAAAAGTATCTAAGTATTCTATTATATATTCAGTTACTGGTTCCCATAGTACAAGTTATGCTTAGTTTGGGGCTAGATGGCGTTGTGTGAAATATTCACACATATTTATTATTTTTATTTATTATTATTTATTAATTAGTTTTACGTCCTAACCCTGTTCATGGGAAGAGGGAAGCGAAAAGGACGGCAATAGAAAGGAGACAGCCGAAGCCTGCCTTCCTTTGCCAGCCCATCCATTTATCCTATTCCCCTATCTTATTTTCTTTCGCTCTTCTCTTCCCTTCAACCGGAGGTGTATAAATAAAAAAATAATACACAAGCAAAAAACTTTTGCATAATAAAATACATTCTTGTTGCTTCGTACAACCCGCACTTGGCTTTTTAGAAAACGAAGTATCCTAAATGTTGTGTTGTGGTGTCATGCCAAATTTCAGCGAAATGCGTTCGGTAGTTCCAGCGCGTTGCTTGTCTGACAAACAGACAAAAAAATAAACAAAATTGTTTTTACTTGTATATCGCTATAAAAGTGTAATTTATTTTATTTTATTAATGTTTAAGAGAAACAAACAGTACTATAAATGTTTAACTTAATTAACTAATCTTACTTACACATAAACCAATAAAGTTTCTACATATTAATAAATCATGAATGAAAAAAACACCCTATTGAAAGTGGGTACCTACATAATATCCACTTAATTTACTACAACAGAAAAGTGAGTTAAAATACCTACGATATTATGAAAAAAAAAAACAGTTTAAATTGAAAAGATCTTACTTATGAGATTTAATGCAGTCGAAATTTTGAAAAAATATTCTATGTACAGAATTAGCCCAGTTAGATTTTTATTAAATGTAAATTTTGGGGTACTGGTTAAAATTATTTATAATAGTAATAGCAGGTAAATAGTCATACCAACAAAGCCTTTAATGGATACATCCATTATAGGCAGGTGGGCGATTTCATTTAGCTATGTATTTCTAGGTACGTAGACTAGACACCAAACTAATCTACTAGGCAAAATTTATCTATGTACCTAAGACAGCTACGTCATAAATATATATATCGGCTATTTTTATACCCAGTAGTGTTTTTTGTTAAAATTGAATATGTACAAAGGAAAAAAAGCATGACGGTAATAAATAATCATAGAAATATTATGTTTGCACTGGACTTAGGGTGGGTTTTTTTTTATCCGTAGTTAAGGTAACCAATGGTTAAAATCTCTAACAAATTCTAACCAATGGTCAATGTTTGTTACCTTGATCACGGATCAAAAAACCCACCCTTAGGGTGGGGTTTTTCAACCAGTGGTTAAAAATACTAAAAAATTTTGACCATTGGTTAGAACTTGTTAGCATTTTTAACCATTGGTTACCTTAACTACGGATAAAAAACCCACCCTAAATCACGCAAAAGCATATAATATTTTATTACCTACTCGACGTTTGGACCAAGTTGCATTTTGCATTAGCCGTGGTTCCTGGTCACAAGTAGACTGGATTACTGTGTTTAAAACAAGTAGGTACTGTAAATAACAAGTTTTCCTTATGGAACTTTTTTTTTTTTTTTTATGTGATTGAATGACGTGACGAGCTAGTCGTTCACCTGATGTTAAGTGACACGGCCGCCCATAACAGTTGCAGTGTCACCCGGAACTTTAAAACAATAGTTTCGCGCGACACTGCACTGCGCACGTCATCCTGAGACATCACTCAGTCTAATAATCAGATTACTAGACTGAGTGATCAGATCATAAAGTCTCATTTGCCCAGTAATTTCACTAGCTACAATGCCCTTCAAACCGGAACACAGTAGTGCTTGCACACTACTGCTTGGCGGCAGAATAACTGGCAAAGCGGTGGTACCTACCTAGACGAACTTTGCAGAAAAGTCCTACCACCTAGTAAAACCTACCATTTCAGCATTATAGCATCAACTAAATAGTCTGTGGTCCAGTACGGGTTTCTACACAAACCTTTTTTTATCTGAAACCCCCATAACGGCAACGAGCTTATGATGAAGATAATACGACGGACGTAGAAACATATTCGTTACTTCCAATCCTCATTTATTTCGTAGGTATTTAACGCAATAGAGCGGGCAGATAGATAAATATCCATTCACTATCAATTATTGCAAACGCGGTCAGAGTCCGTATTACAGCAATAATCCCTTAACAAAACAGGACAATGACAGTAGAATAATAGCTCGCCAGAGGGAAACAATCTTAGCATTTTTGCACAGAAATTATTTATCGGAAAAGAAAAAGGCCCGAAGAAGAAAATCGTATCAACGGAATTACATTATTAATGACTATCCTCGGTTCACGGGAATGTTGTGATATTAACTTATGATATGACTTTTTCATGGATTTTTGTGGTTCGTTTTTTACTTAGGTATATTACCTAAGGTACAAGACAAATATTCGGCATGTCAAGTACAGCGAACCGAACCGAGCAGCTGATGAATGGAACGAATGTTCACAACGAATATATTTTATGGAGATATTCACATCGTGTGATTGTTTATGTCAGTGGCCGGCCCTTTATACTAGCTGCATCCTGCGATTTCGCCCGCGTGGAAAATGAGCCGCTTAACCACAAGATATAAACAATTTTCGGGAGAAAAGGTATCCTACTGCCGTTTTTTTCTGGTTGGCAACACTGACTGGCGATTGATTGGACGAGTGGTTGAGCAAAAAAAAACGTTCTTTTTAAACGGTTATTTCCATGACCCGGCAGGATCGGAACTGGCAGACCTGATTTTTTTTACATATTTAGATGTCGGTTAACGATTTAAAGATAGCCTATTGGGGTATCCGATGACGTAGGCATTTTTGCAGTGGGCTCTCGCACCAGTTGTACTCCTTACACTAGCGGTAACCCGCGCGGTATTTGGTACTGAAGTTCCGCGGCTAGAGTAAAACTTGAGCGATACTTCATACAAATACCCGGGCGGAATCCCGCGCGGTATACCGCTACCCACAGCGGTACGAATAATGCGCCGGTTTGAATAGGGCTCAATTTTGGACCACAATTATTTTGTTCCTTAAAAAAAACAAACAATACCAATGAAAAGTATGTATAATAATCTACATCCAAAATTCCAATTTTCACGTGAAAATCACAATGTGAATTTATTATTCCAAAATTGAAACTAGGTGTCGCGGCGTAGGCAGGTACAGTATAAACTTTCATATTTGTAATTGCGATTATCCCCGTAGCTCAACAATGTTATAATTAATTTTGCAATAATATTTAACCGTGTGGATACGCATAATTACATTTTAATTAAGTTGTTGTGAACTACCAAAACCTTTGACTTTGCACCTTAGGCTGAAAACCATAGAACGCATAATTAAAGTTCACGTATTAAATTAATCGTGGTTTATCAAAACCGAAGCGAAGTAAGTATATTAAATAGGTACATTATTTATGAAATTCATCCTTGAATTATTAAAATATACTGAAGTGTTGTTTCATAAAGGTCATGTTAGAATTTTGGAATTATGGCAGTGAAAAGTTTAAGGTAGATTCAGTAGAGGTTTGGTTATAATCGCTTGTCCGGTTCCGTTATATCCGGTCAAAATCAGATGACGCTTGTTTCTTGCCGGATATGACCTGCCTGCGCTTGACTGTGAAAGTAGAATAGCATGCTGTTCCATATTCCATGTTTGTTACTACTTAGCACTTGTGCGTATCAACAGCACTACGTAAATAGTACATTATGATAATATAAGTGTCCAAAGTTGATCATTGCACTTGAGGCGGTAATATGCGTGCGAGCCGCAAGCGAGCGCGTTATGGGAGCCGAGAATGTAATGATCAATGCACACGTATGTTATACGACGTTTTTCATCATAGTTGCGAGGAAAAAAACAGAGTTGTACCGTTAATTAACTTTGTAAAAAATGTCGTGCAGGCTTTTTATTTTCACGCGCCGTCAGAAAAAAACCGTGTTGATGGCGCGTACAAAATCGACATCGACTAAAACGAAACGAAACGAAAACTGGAACTAGAACTGGAACTGGAACTAGAACGGGAACTGGAACCGGAACTGGAACTGGAACTGGAACTAGAATTAGAACGGGAACTGGAACTGGAACTGTAACTGAAACTGGAACTGGAACTAGAACGGGAACAGCTGCCTTAGCACGGACGGTAGACAAAATTGTCTCTCCCCGTTTTACGTCACTTTCTTCATACTTGCTTACTTGTCAAGTGGTGTAAAGGCAATTTTGTCTACCGTCCGTGCTAAGGTAGCTGGGCTGGAACTAGAACGGGAACTGGAACTGGAACGTGAACTGTAACCGAAACTAGAACGTGAACTGGAACGTGAACTGAAACTTGAATTGAAACTGGAACGTAAACTGGAACTGGAACAAGCGAAACGAAACTGTACGCATAACTTGCAGTAAGATACAAACTTAAACTGAATCGTGCGGTAACGTAAAGTAAAAAGCACGCGTTGGAAATTTTATTGGACTATGATCCTAAAAGCGGTAGGATAAGAGCCACTTTACGAGCAACTGTGATGAAAATACAATATACCTATGTCACAGAGAAACGTCAGACCAAACTTAAAAACAAAAATATCGCAGTTCAATTTAAGTTTTTCTGTTATTACCCAACCCGGATAAATCAGTACTCGCTACAATACAAATTTTTGGTTATCAATGATTTGAGTTTTAGGAGGGAATAAAACGACGAAAATTGTTATTAAAAAAGTTTTATTGGATCGTGGAGTAGATGGGGACGTCAAGTGTTGCCAGATAAAAAAGCATTTTTGCCCAAATTGCGATGCTTGTAAAATGTTTAGCAAAAGTTTGCTGCTTTATGGAGGTAAGTACCTATTGTTTTGTATACACTGTTGGAGGGGAAACTTGAAGGTTGTCTGTCTGCGTTTGCTTTAGAATTTGTATATTTTAGCGTGAAAGAAATGAATAGGACCACATAATGGGCGGTCGTATTTTTCAATCAAGCAAATTGAACGCGTGGCTTATAAAATAAACGAAGCAATCTGTTTCAATTTTTCCATTTTATGTTGATTGGTGTGTTAACGAATGTGAAATGAATGAATTAAAATAATATCTTTGAGAGGAAACAACTGTTATTTTCCGTCATTTGTTTTTGACTTTGATACAAAGGTTTCAATCAATCGTGCTATTATCCACGATGCTATAGATGCTCTTATCCATTGTACTACAGAACAATAATCGTTTGAACTACTCGTATTTACAATGTTATTGAATTCTAGCTGACCCACCACACCTTCGTTAGGTTAAGAAATGTGGAGGGATGCATTGACGAGTATTGTGTATCAAACATAAAGCGAGTGTAGCCGCAGATGGAAGCTTGGATCACAATAAAATTATAGCCTATATCAGTCAGGGATAGTGTGGCTTTCTATCACTCAAAGATTTTTTTATATTGGATCGTAAGTTCTAGAGATTAGCGCTTACATAACGACTAACAAGTTAAAAAATATTTACAACTGTACCTCTTTATACCTAGTATTAATAAAAAACTTCAAAAGGAAGCTGGCATGTTTAAGGATCACAAAAGTTCGAGAACATGACTGTCACCCACCAGTGCGCACGTGCGCAGCGTGGTAGATTACGGCATAGGTACACTTCATTCATGTGAGAGAAGGCCATGAACACTAAAAATTTCAAACTTTACCTCTTTATAATATTAGAAAATATAGAAACACCAACAATTTTGATTAGCTGACGTAGTCAAAGTTCCCTAGAGGACAGAAGGCTAAAAAATACAATTCAATTGCACCAACCTCTAGGGCTTTCAGATAACAGCAATGCGACTGAGATCTGACCCGGCATTGTTTAGCAGCCGTAATATCCGGGCGGTTATATCCCGGTGGCTAGGTATATCCGGGTGGTGACTGAGCCGGTGTGATAGCTTACAAATCTAATTCCGCGCCGCGAGGTCATTGCTGCACTCGACACCCGTAGTGATGGGAAATGGATAACAATTAAAAAAAACTAAAAAAAATCAAATAAGACCTACCACAGTTACTTATTTCCATGTAAATAAAATGTTTTGTAATATAAATATTTCAATTGAGTTTTTAGATAATAGATTTACTCTTAATCGTAAACGCTCTATAAACAAAAAAAAAATATCATAATGATTATTTTGACGCGTCACACAACCTTCAAAAAAGTGCGTTTTGTGGTTGTTGGGCTTAGACCGGATGTTAGTCAACTTCTCACAGATGGAAAAGGTCACGTGTGCAAGGGAGACAAAGATTTCGTTTTATGAATGAGACATATATTTCATAAAATAAAATCCTATAGCATACAAAAATATGCAATAATGAAACATATTAATCTACCAGTTACTATCGCGCTGATAAAAGGCTACTGTTTAGAGTAAAGCTAGAGATAACTGAAATTAGACGTCCTTTGATATGAAATTACTTACGGCACTTGTGATAACAGTACGTAATTAACTTAATTGAGAAATATTGCTATTGTATGCGTAAATAACTAATAAATTGTGCGAAAGTTTATATATATTTATTTACATATTCGTCGTCAGCCAAATAGGTTCCCACAGTTGGGACATGGGCCTTCTCTCACATGGGGAATGTGTAGCTAATATAAATTATGGTTCAGTTGAAGTTGACTTCTCAGAACGCTAAATCTTCTGAATTCGAGCACTTTCACGTCGAGTTCACAATGAGTCGGGGGCAGTATGAAATAAAAAACTCATAACGACCTTATAGCCTTCTTTCAAAGAGAGTGTGGTAGGCCATAGTCCACCACGTTAGCTTAGTACGGGTTGGCGGATGACACAAGTACTCAAATTTTGTAATTCTTGAAAATGCTGCTTCACCGTTATAACCGCAAATTTGCACATAACATTGAAATGTTATTGATCCTGGGCTGAGTGGTTTCAGAAGCTAAATGCGTAGGTTTAAAAGTCATACGGTGACTGATAAACCACCCTCGCTCTATTTACATATATCCATTACTAAAATCAGACACAGATTGTATGTGACAAAATTCATTGAGAATAGCGAAAATATTCCAGGTCTATCTCTATTCAAAGTACAACCAAACCTAATAAATTGATGAAATATAAACTATTTTAACTAATTATTTATTTTATCGATAACGAGCATCTCTAGATTCACATCACTAGCCCGATCTGTCAAGTCTCTAGGCCCCGCAGTTGTTTAAAAGGCGGTTGAGGCGGTATCTAGCGGGATGCCATTTTCACCCGGATTTTCTGAAACAAAATGGTTGAAAAATGAAAATTGGGATCAGTTTACTGCAACGACAATTTAAAAATGCTTTAACAAAACGATTTTTTTAAACATTTGTACCTAAAATGACTATTGCATGCGTTATGAAGTTTTGGAAATGATTTATTTAAGTTTTTTGTTGTATAAGTTGTAAACAGAAATAGTTTTAGTTTATATTGAAAAATAAAGAGGCTATAAAATGGTTCATCCGTTTTGACGTTAAGCCAAATAGACAACCATACAGCTTTTCACTTTTAAACATCAAAATAGTGAAGCATGGATAGAGATTGTTCGAAAAAAACATTCTCTGCTCATCCAAACCGTTTATGCTAAATGCCTACATATACATGCACGCTAGATGCTAGATGAATACACGCTAGTAAGTAACACGAAGTCACTATAAACATAATCTTTATCAATGAGTCTCAATCAATTTAACTACCAAAACAGTATGAACAATGAACAATAGAGCCCAAAACAGATCCTTAATGCGGTGTTAACACAGATAACCCCCAATAGATACCGCATGAAAGACGACGACCGCGCACCACGCATTGGCGTAAATGGTACTATATAAATCGCCGTTTCGCAGCACGGCTTTAGTTTCGACCAATTATTAGAGTTCATTATTAGGGCGTCACTCGAAACAGCCAATAATAGCGCATTGGCTCCAGTCCCCGCAACCCGCGCCTTCCTCCAGTTTTGGTGAGCTAGGATCCGAACAAAAATCTCGTAATGCGGTATCTATTGGGGGTTATCTGTGGGTGTTAACGAGCAAGTGCCCCATATCCAATCCATCAACGTCTTCTGCAGATAGTGTATCTACTATACAGTATAGATGTATTCTGTATAGTATACAGTATACACTATCTGCATACCATAAATGTATACCATACAATAGCAACATATCGATTTACAATGTTTTCTATAGATCTTGATATCATTGACCGAGCTAGCGAATCGAGCGATGTCTTTGCTTCAACTTGCAACGTTTATTTCATTTGCCCTGAAGTTATGTTAGTACTCGCGTATTTTTCAACTAATCTTAACAAAATTTGGTATAAGGTCCAGTTAAGTTTGGGGTAAGTGAAACATACCTACTTTACTCTCATTTCATAACTCGGATCATTTAAATAATTTTCATTTGGGGCAATGTAATGAGTTATACTTAATTAATTAACAACGTAACTTTTTCGGATTATTCCCGGGCAGTGGGCACCATTTTCTTTATTTTGCAAGTTGGGCATGTAATAAAGTAAACTGGTCTTATTATTTTATTTCATTGAGAAAGCACATGTATTATGTAAATTTTTTGAATAACCTGCTTGACACTAATTTCGTAAAAAATAGTTATTTATGATATTAGGGCGGTAAGTTGGTTTTTACAAACGAGTAGACGAATGTGAGCCCGAGACGAAGTCGAGGGCTTACCATAATCACGAGTTTGTAGATACCAATTTCCGCACGTGTATCATACAACGTTTTTGAACACATTCGCGAGAAAACAGTACAATAGGTAATGAAACAATCTTTCGTTTATTAGTGGAAAAGTCACAACAAACAACCTTTGACGTTCCTTATCTAACTACATCTTTAGTTTCATTTTCTCTTTAGTATTAAAGTGAGACAAACGTATTGAGCAAAATCGCTTCCAAGAAGTTTCGATCATTCAGCTTATTTATTCTCGTACTGTGAAACTCCTTGGTGAAATTCTTTTATATGTTTTATTGAAATTAAAAAAAAACCGTAAAGGTTACGCACGGCGCTACACAAGGAACGGTGCGGTAAAATAGGTACTTAGGTAAGAGTACCTATTTTACCGCACGCTTCGTTGTATGGTGCGTAATGTTTATCTTTCGAACAATGTATACAGACTTTGTAAATGCATTTTTTGAGCAAATGTGTTGAAAATATATATTAATAATAAACAACATATAATAAGTAACTAAGTGATTATCAATTTAGTGATATTGCTAAAGGTTTTGGAAAGTTGTAAAACAAAAGTAATATAAAAACCTATTCAAACTACAGCTGTGGGTAGCGGTACCGCGCGGGATTCCGCCCGGATATTTTGTATGAAGTTTCGCTCCGCCAGAACTTCATACATGCGCGGGATCCCACGCGGTATATACCGCTACCCACAGCGGTAGCGAATAACGCGCTGGTTTGAATAGAGCTTAACTGTGTATGTATGTCTTTTAGACCTCATTACGATTTCGTTACAAATAGGGCAAATAGAATGTTGGGGTTTGTTTTGCGCACAGCTAAACCTTTTAGAAATAGCGCCTCGTGGATTATTTTGTACAATAGCTTAGTTAGGTCAATTCTTGAATATTGCTCTTCGGTGTGGTACCCCATATATGATACGCACGTAGACAGAGTCGAGGCTATACAGCGTAAATTTTTGAGGTCACTGTGCAGTAGACTGGGTTTGAGGCGTAAGCTCAAAGAATATTCGGATAGACTGAATAAATTCAAAATGAAATCCCTTGAAAGTCGTAGAATTATCACAGATTTGTGCACCTTATACAAAATTGTTAATGGTATGTCTGGTAGCGAACTGTTAATGAATGTCAATATCAAAGTGCCCTCACGTTCAGTACGTAGTTTTCAGCTGTTTAACATGCCACCTACCTATAATAATGTTTCATGGAACAGTCCTTTAATCAGGATGTGCCGCACATATGACGAATTAAGCTATCCCAGAGACATGTTTTCATGCAGTTTTACATCCTTCAAACTGGCTATCAATAATTTAATTAAGTAAATTTTATATTGCACAAATTTATTTACACTTGGCATAATAGTATTAATGTAACACGTTTTTATTTATGACATGGTGTCAAAATTTCGTTAGTTAAGTTGTGTACGGTTATAATTGGACACTAGGCTTACAAAGCTATGTTAACTTCGATGCCATAATTATCTATGTATACGGCCTATTGTCTGTTACCGGACCTATTTCAATAAAATAAAATAAAATAAAATGTGAAATAAGCTTCAGCCACACCTGCGCGTCTGCAAAGTGGCAGCATCCCACAACGCGAAACTATGTGGTACCCATCGATGCACGTGGCGATCGCAGCGTGGCCGACCACGAACACGGCCAGTGATAGGTACTGAACGGCTCACGCTCCAGATTCACTGACGCCACTTGACGCCCTGGTTGAATCTTTAACGTATAACTCTGATGTATTATATAAAAAAAATCAATACACAAACTTACGCACCGTAAAATTATATTGATAAATCTTTACCGACGATATCGAACATAACCATAATCATCTAATCCATCAACGTCATGTGCAGTCACTGTGCCACTTAGGGGAGCTGAGATGACGATACAAGGCACATAACTGCAGAGTTGACCTAAATAAGAATCATCCATCAATAACAATATAACTCATGCAATCACCCTCAACACTGCAGTCTTTCTTTAAAACTTTAAAATTGATGGATTGAATTTGGTTTTCTATATAAACTTTTATCAAAGAAATATCACGGATAAAATATGGAGCTGAAAATAAAGTGGAAATGTTCTTGGCCGTTTGTATCCTACGGTAAATGACACAAGTATATCACTTGTTTGATTTTTTCTGGTTGGCAACACTGACTGGCATTTGATTGGACGAAAAAGTGAGCCGGTCGGTTGAACAGAAAAACGATCAGTCTGGATGGTAGTCTTGGCTTGCTGGTGAAAATTTACAATGTATATTGAGGATTGAAGAATAAACATAAGCTAAAAAATGGGTCTCCTAGTTTTATTTTCAATACTACCCAAAAATTTTGCTATATTGAAGTCCGTTCGCCGTTTGGCTTATGGCACTGAGACGTGCAGTTTTACTTTTGGCCTTATGAGTAAGCTCAAAGTCGCGCAACAAGCTATGGAGAGAGCTATGCTCGGAGTTTCCTTGCGAGATAAGATCCGAAATGAGGAGATCTGCAGGAGAACTAAAGTCACCGATATAGCTTTTAGAATTAACAAGTTGAAGTGGCAGTGGGCAGGCCACGTCGCTCGTAGAACTGACAACCGATGGGGATGAATGGTTCTAGACGCCGAACCACTGACTAGCGACTACGAACTGGAAGACGAACTGCGGAGAGCCGATGGATGCACGAGGCAAGCAGCCGCTCAAAGTGGCGCTCTATGGGGGGAGGCCCATGTTCAGCAGTGGACGTCTTCAGGTTGATGATGATGACTTCCGCCGGGGAGACGTTTAACCTCATTTATACGTGATTTCTACAGAGTAACAGAAATATTTTTAACATCGGTTTAGTCATTAAACCACGGAATTTCTACTATTTTTCCTATGCAAAATTATATAAAAATACCTATTCTTGGGATTCCTCGATAACACGCATTTTAACCCAAGTATTTAGTACAAAGATAAGGTAATCTAAACCTTGACCTTCCCTCAGCCTTTCTCGCTCTGTCTCTATCTATAGCAGCCTACAATACCCTCCTTTCACGCTGAATCGTCGCGATAGATACCACTGAACATACTAAAGTTTCCCTTAGAACTGTTACATCTAGAATGAGTAAGAAGCGGATTATATAAAAAGCTCTTCTCAAAATGTAAGGTATTACGAATATTGAGTCATCATCATCATCATCATCATCAACTGCTGAGCATAGGCCTCCCCCAAAGAGCGCCACTTTGAGCGGCTGCTTGCCTCCTGTATCCATCGGCTCCCCACGGTTCTGACAAGGCCATGGGTCCACCTAGTGGGGGGCCCGCTTACGCTGCGTCTTCCGGTTCGTTGTCGCCACTCGAGAACCTAAATATTGCGTCAGTTAAAGTAAAATTTCTAGAGAAATCCATAGAACGTTTATGTCTTGTAAATGGAGCAAAATAATTTATTGTGCATGTGTGCAAACCTATTCATTTCTGGATTCATTTTGACGCCCGTGCTTTTGTCGTGGTCACAAAAAGCTATCTGTTTTATTCTTGTAGGACCTAATTAAAAGTATCACAAACACACCCGCCCTCGTAGAGTTCATCTCACGAAAGAAGTCCCGCGGCAATAAGTGGAACTAATTGTCAATATATATAACTTTCTGTATGTATAATGTAACTAAATATCAATATAAAATCATTGGTGAATATCGATTTTATTTAGTAAATTAAATAAAACACTTATATTATGTTTTATTTATTTTATTAAATCAAAACAAATTCACCAATTATTTTATATTGAAATTTTATCTAAGACTTTTTTGAGTCTAAAATAGTAGAGCTTTGCAACATTTCGTCGCGCAACTGTGGCGACGCGTCTGCGGGTCACCTTTTGTGAGACGGTCTCTATATTCTGAATTTCATCATAATCCATGAAGTCGTTTCAGCCGCTGAGACTGACATTACCAGTTGTACAAAAAGGAAAAAGTAGTTCTGACCTCCTTCAATTGTACGGAAGGTTATACAAGAATTCATATTTTGATAGGATTAGTATAAACTTTAATTGCAATTACACTAAGTACACAAAGGTTAAAACCCAAAGATTATAAAGCCCGTTGATAGCTCGTGAACATAATTTCTCGTACAAACATGACTCACCTGCGTGGGCAGGGGGCGAGGTAACAAAACGAGACAAAGTCATACGAAATTACAAAGAACGGATGGAACAAAAGACATCAACGGGCCCTCGTGATTTATTATAAATCCATAGTATTTATTAGAAGTTAGTAGTTGAAATACACCACTAATTTTTGTATGAGGGGAAGTTGTATCATTGGTCAACTGAATTTATAGTCAATGTTAGAATCCAACATATTTAATTTGCGTCATTTGGCTGGTTTTCCTTATCGTGCGGCAAACTAAGCCGTACTAAAGTTGCCTCACTTTTCGTACGGGATCCAGTTCTACGTATGTTTCTTCTAAGGGTTAGGGTGCCATTATCTTAAATTGCGTTTGCACACATTACAAATCCGGCCTCGACGCGGAGGTTGTTAGCTGACGGTCGTTTCTTACAAGAATGGGGCGACTTGTTTACTGGCAAATTGTGCGGATTTCTTACCGGAATCGTTTTAGGATTGCTTTGTTTTTGGGCGTTTCATGCTTACAAGCACAAATGCATATAAGGAGTCTATGAATAATAGGAAAAGAAAACTGTTTTGTCTCAAAATTCGGTTATGAAGCGTTTTTAATGACAGCCTTGTTGTCTGGAAGAGATCGCTCTAAGCGATAAAATCGCCTATTGTACTATTGTTGTAGTAGTATAAGTTAATAAAGTTATTCTTTTTGTTAATTTTGTTATTTTACAGTGTGCAATAAAAAGTTGATCTATCTATCTATAAAGCACGAAATGAGAATATGATCTGATCACACAGTCTAGTAATATCATTACTATACTGTCTCAGGATGACGTGCGCTGTGCAGTGTCACGAAAAAATATTAATTTAGAGTTACGAGTGATACTGCAATCTGTTATGGGCAGCCGTGACGCTTAAGATCAGGCGAACGAACTCTTCACGTCATTCAATTACATAAAAAAACTAAAATAATCTGTAATAAAATGGTCTCATTGGAGGAAAGCTATATGGGTTGCTTCTAAAAGGTATAATAAATGATAAAGCCAAAAGTGGCAACATTGTCTACGCGTAATGGGAGATTCGCAGAAAAAGCTTTGCCTTACCCATTTAGTATTTTCTACAATAATAGGTAGAATTACCTGGGATGTAAAGGAATTCCAGCATTAATATTATATTCTTGTATCTTATTACAAAACATAAAAGTAGAACACGCTGCAGACTTTTTAATTATAAAAGATCCTGACCTTTTTTCATCACAATAAACGTGGCTAAATTCTCTACGCAATAAACGGTACGAAGTTTGAGATTAAGGGGCGTACACACTGTAACCTATGGTAGTGGGACACACTGAGGTGCGTCGTATCAAAGTGCGACAGCACAGCGTCCCGACTTACGCTAATGCACTAGTGTAAGTTGTTAAAAAAAGGGTTAAGGGTTTCCTGGATACGCAGATCACTGTCTTGCTCGTGCATTGCGACGTTTTTAAAGATTTTAAATAACTGAATTTACTTACGCAAAATATGCCTAAACTCATGAATAACATTACAAATGTTCAACAAAAATACCGTATTCATCCAAACAAGTTTTCATACATAAAAACGGTTACGAATGAAAAACCTTGATACCGTTGTATTTATGAAATCTTGTTTGGATTAATATGATATTTTTGTTGATCAGTTGTAATGTTATTCATGAGAACATAGTTTAGCCAGATTTTGCGTAAGTAAATTCAGTTATTTAATATCATCAACAATGTCAGTCACAATGCGCGAGCGAGATAGTGGATCTGCGTATACAGCAGCCTTAAGCTGACTTCATTCGCCTGAGAAATACTTGGATGTGACAAATACCTACAACAATAATTTCAAAGTATGATAGATATCTACAAAGATATATAATAGATAGTAAATAATTTCTATAAATTTCAGCAACCAGCCGGATTGATGATTCCGGATTTGAATATGCGCTTTCCAACTCACCTTATAAGATGCTAGCATTTATATAACTATAAGCCATAGCCGTATTCTCCAGAGTCTTCGAAAGGCCGTCATCATTACAACTAGCTTTTTTTGTTTTATTTCATTATATTCATTCATCATCATCATCATCAGCTTGAAGTCGTCCACTGCTGAACATAGGCCTCCTCCTGAGAGCGCCACTTTGAGCGGCTACTCGCCTCCTGCATTCATCGGCTCCTTGCGGCTTTCATCAGATCGTCGGTCTACCGAGTGCAGCCCCCCCCCCCCCCCTCTGTGGACCCCTCCCTCTTCTTCCCCCTTTCTTCCCCATCGGTTGTGAGTTCTACGAGCTATATCGGTCACTTCGGTTTAGTTCTCCTGCGAATCTCCTCATTTATATATATTCATTAAACATCCTTTAAATGTGAACAAAACGTAAAATGCTATGAAAATCATGATTAAATGAAGTACTCTAAATATTTTTACTTTAACTTCACGATCTCGTCGGCTTCTTATCTAATACATAAAAGATAATTTAACTATTTATGCAATAGTTTTGCATAAAAGGTGTACATGGATGAAAAATTTAATGCAATCTACCAGCCCCCCCCCCCCAGGCCAGGCGCGGATACAGGGGGGGGGGGCATTGGCGCAGGCCGACCAGCACCAAGCGCGGCAATTAGCCAATTCACCAGCAAGATATAGGAGCATAGAATTCATCATTTAAAGAAAAGAGCACAAATTGGTCTTGTATCGTATACTTATGTGTTTCACCACCATATCCCCAAACCCTCTTGGACTCCCCTACTATAACGATTTGCGCGCGCCCCCCCTTGAGAAATTTCTGTATCCGCGCCTGCCCCAGGCCACATTTATTGTTACAATACCTCAGTGATAATCAATTGTGGCATATTAAATAAAAATTATATATAACTAAGTAGAATAGCATTTAATATGCATATTTATAAAAATGAGAAGAATTTACGATTTTATTACAGTTAACTATTGAATTTAACAAGCACTGTTATTTAAATCAATTCAGCCGAATTTATAGACAGAAATTATCAAAAAGACCCTTGGTGGAGGGGAATGTTCCCAGAAGGCTGGCTGCATTGCCACGCTGTATGGCTATTTATAAAAATAATTATTTATTTTTTTATGAGAGTAACTGTCGTGTTGAGCTAGACATTCACCTGATGTTAAGTGACACGGCCGCCCATGACAGTTGTAGTGTCACTCGGAACTTTAAAATAATAAGGTTTCGCGTGACACTGCACTGCGCACCTCATCCTGAGACATCACACAGTCTAGTAATAAGTTTACTAGACTGAAATTAGATCATCAAGTCTCATTTGCGCAGTAATTTCTCTAGCTACAATGCCTTTCAAACCGGAACACAGTAGTGCTTGCACTCTACTCCTTGGCGGCAGAATAACTGGCAAAGCGGTAGTGGGCTAGTGGGGTATTAATTTCTATCAACGTTTAGTTCTGTTATATTTTACGGTCATGTGAAAGCCACCTTAGAATATAAACATCACCGTAAATTTGCCCCGATTAGTCCAGGATAACAATATCGTGAGTACAGGAGTTACAAGGAAAATTGCGAAGAGATACGAAACAACGAATTAAGCAAGGGTAGTCATCAAACTTCGAAGGACGAAAGCCGGCATTTTATATTTATCTTTACGGCCCTCGCAAAAGATGAATGGCATCTCTGCCATGTTGAAACACTTTATTGGCATTTAAAGTTTGGAAAATTATTCTTTACTAGCGCTCCGTTGTTTCGCCTGCGGTTTACTCGTTTTCCGCCAAAATGGAAAAATTCTAGTACTCTATACACATTTCGGTAGTGTCAGCAATCTGTATGCAAAATTTCAGCCAAATCAGTTCAGCTATTTTAACGGGAAAGCCAAATAAACAACGTTTCGCTTTTGGTGGGCTTGTAACGCTGTGCGAGCTGATCTAAACTTAATTGCGTGCTAGCAAGAGTCGCTATTTATTTAAGTGACTCCGCGGAGTGAATTTTCTGTGCCTATACTATTAAGTATTCTGTGATGGTGGCTGTAATTTCTTTATTTTATTCTTTTTTTCTGAATGCATTTTCAGACGTTTTCAAACTTTATTTTAGTAAGACTGTCACTTGTTTAATTGTCGACATCTCTTTCATTTTTATTATCATATTGCTGAACTAAAGCTGGCCGCACACGCTCGGTTTCCTGATTCAACTTTTCCGAATTCAGACACCCGAATGCACGCATTACACATAAAGTGTTCTTACATGCAGCAAGCCGCGTTCGATTGGTTTTCGATTTTTCATTCGTCGTAATGCGGACGAATCCGGATAATGAATTTGAAAATACAATCACGAAACCGACCTTGTGCGGCCAGCCTAAAATACGAAATTGAATTATTTTGATGGATAATGACGATTAAAAGGCCTTGCGGACTTTTGGCGGGAACGTTCACGTCGTTGCATTGTATTATTTTTCAAAACTTGTGCTTTTTCTAGTGTTAATGTTTAAAATTGGTGGCGTTTTACGCATAAGTGCTGAATTACGAGCATGAGTGTGGGCAAGTGATAAAATGTGGTGAAACGTGGTTTTTCGTGTTGCTTTCCAAAATTCCATAGAAGCTTCTAGTACAGTTGCCACCACTTTACTGGGGCATGACTTAGACTGGACTATGACTACCTGACTTAGACTCGACTATGACTGTGACTAAGACTTGACATTACGTGAAATATTCTATAGCACGATGAAAATTACAATACTTGACACTGGCTAAATACACTATGTGTGGAGCCAACATACAAAAAAAAAAAAGCCTTGCAGGTTATAGTTGTTATATACCTCTAGTTTCAATTAGGATAAACCAAACGAGATTGTAGAGTTAATAAATAAAACAACCTGTAAATAAATAGCTAAAGCCATATGGAGTAAACACATGTGTCTGAACTTCTTCTATACCTCATCATTCATCATTTCATCATTAACAGCCTGAAGACGTCCACTGCTGAACATAGGCCTCCCCCAGAGCACGCCACCTTGAGCGGCTGCTCGCCTCCTGCATCCATCGGCTCCCCGCGGCTTTCACCAGGTCGTCGGTCCACCGAGTGGGGGGCCGGCCCACGCTGCGTCTTCCGGTTCGTGGTCGCCACTCGAGAACCTTTCTTCCCCATCGGTTGTCAGTTCTACGAGCGATGTGGCCTGCCCATTGCCACTTCAACTTACTAACTCTAAGAGCTATATCGGTCACTTTAGTTCTCCTGCGGATCTCCTCGTTCCGGAGCTTATCTCGCAGGGAAACACCGAGCATAGCTCGCTCCATAGCTCGCTGCGCGACTTTGAGCTTACTAATGAGGCCAACAGTAAGAGACCATGTCTCAGTTCCATGAGTCATCACTGGCAACACACACTGATTGAAAACTTTCGTTTTCAGGCTCTGCGGTATTTTGGACGAAAAGATAGGACGAAGCTTCCCGAACGCTGCCCAGCCGAGTTGGATTCTTCGCGCCACCTCTTTGTCGAAGTTGGACCTACCTAATTGGACAATCTGTCCTAGGTAGACATACTTGTCGACAACTTCGAGAGTATCGTTCCCAACAATTACCGGTATAGGTGGAACATGAGCATTAGACATGATCTTTGTCTTGTCCATATTCATCTTAAGACCAACCTGCTGGGAGACTCTACTGAGGTCGTTGAGCATGGTGCTAAGGTCCTCGAGCGATTCCGCCATTATGACTATATCATCGGCAAAACGAAGGTTAGTGATGTACTCGCCATTTATGTTGATGCCAGATCTTTTCCACTCCAAGAGCTTGAAAACATCCTCCAATGCGTTTGTGAACAGTTTCGGAGAAATAACGTCTCCCTGTCTCACGCCTCTTAGCAATGGAATTTGTTCCGTACTCTGGTCCTGTAGTCGGACTGACATAGTGGCCTTACTGTACAAACACTTCAAAACTTCGATATACCTATAGTCAATTTGGCATCGCTGCAAGGACTGCAGCACCGCCCAAGTCTCGATTGAATCGAAGGCTTTCTCATAGTCCACAAACGCTAGGCATAACGGCCGATTATACTCTTCGGTCTTCTGTATAATCTGGCGCAGCGTATGGATGTGGTCTATGGTGCTAAAGCCTTTTCGGAAACCGGCTTGTTCGGGAGGCTGGAATTCATCAAACCTGCGTGCGAGACGATTCGTAATGACTCTCGAAAACAGCTTATACACATGACTCAAGAGCGAGATGGGCCTATAGTTCTTCAATAAGGTGTTATCGCCTTTTTTGAAGAAGAGCACCACCACGCTCTTGTGCCATGCCTCTGGCGTTGTACCTTCAAGGATGACAGAATTAAATAACTTCTGGAGGACTAAAAGTACCGGTCTACCACCCGCTCTCAGAAGTTCAGTCGTAATTCCATCTTCACCTGGTGCCTTGTTGTTTTTAAGCTGTTTGAGGGCCATTCTAATCTCGTACAGGCTGACGTCCGGGATATCTTCGGTATAGTGTCGGACTAACTTGGCTCTGATGTCCTGAGCTGTGTTAGTAGCGGGCTTACGTGTCGAGGTGTATAACTGTCCATAGAAGTTCTCGATCTCTCTCAGAATCTCAGGCTTGGATGAAATGATGCTACCATTTTCGGATGAGATGCTTCTATACCTACCTTTCAATAATCCAAACAATTTGCTATTCCCCGAAACATTTTCACGGGGTCAAACTAAACATAGGGTGAATTTGCCGGGTCGGGGTCCCCAAATTCACTATCCTAAGGGTCTACCGCCGACAAAACTGAATACAAATTACTGTATTAAAAAAGGACACCTGACCCTTTGAGTTCCCGAGATATTTCTGGATGAAAATTTTATTTGCAAACATTTTTTAAGTACTCTTTTATTTTCGTGTCACGCGAGCTACTTCGCGATGAAAAACGACGGGCAATTTTGACCTTTGGTATTTTATTATGAGGTATATCATTAACTTGGGGTTTGAGAATGGAGCAGGTGGTATGTGTGTTAAATTATTATTATGTGTAAGAGTGTAAGGGTTTATTTTTAAATTACTTTTTGATACAAAGGTTCATGCGTGACGATAAAATGAAGCATGTTTTAGTAAAGAGCTTCATGCAGGCTAGACAATAAAATGGGACATCTTAGATGGCTTATTATTAGATTAGTGACGATTTGCGATTATTTCATTTCTAAAAACATATTAATTTTGGTGATTCACTTCATCATCAGCCCGAGGACGTCCACTGAAAACGCCACTTAGGACGCTTATTATAGGGAGGATTTGCCATAACCACCACCCTTGGCAGGTGGCTTGGTGATCGCAGATTTTAATGTACCGAGGAAAATGCTGCCGATGCCCATACCCTGGATATTCCCTAAGCTGGCTCTTACGGCACCGACGGGAAGTGATGGGGTGGTCCTATCCAACCACTCGCCCAAATTTTGTGACCTTTATTATCTTGTTTGTCTTATGTTTTTCATCTCTTTCTTACGGGCAACGTGTCACCCATAAAAAGGGATGGAAGCATAACCTTGGTTACGCACCAGCCGGACTTAGACATATTTCACACTAATATAAAATTATTTGTTAGTTTTTGAGTACCTAATATTTTTATAAGTCGCTTCTGTAAAATAATAATAACATTCCTATTTGTAACAATACTTTATAATCCACTCGGCGGGGTAATTACGTAAAATTTGCAACAGCAATGCGACAGCAGTAGCAAAGCAACAGCAGTAGCGAAGCATACATGCTCGATACCACTAATGATGTATGACAGCAATCACCGCGATGTTTACGCCTGTCGCAAACCTGTTGCGAGTTAAGTAATTAGGGGGCCGGTGTTATGACCCTGACGCGTTTGGTTTTGTACTGTAAGCTTTTTGTGTAATTGAAATAAATAAATAAATAAGAAACGTCAGTCAAGGCCTAACTGGGGATTTCCTTGCTTCAAAACGTGCTTTGCAATGCATTCTCCAGTGTTTTACCTATTTAAACTCTTTGGTTAAATACCATGAACACGGATTGCAATATATTCAATATGGCCACCCAAAATACAATAAAATGCGTTTTATCGTAAACACCCAAGTTCGTTTAGGGAAACGAAAATAAATAGGTATTTCCTGTTGAGTTCATTTCGCATACCTATCGATGAAACGGTAAACGATACAGAATTCAATTTGGCTGGCGTGTCGAGTAAAATGGAATATTGGACGTTACGATATACCTACGGGCTCTTCCGCCCGGTTGTATGGCCACCGTACATATTATGCAATACTAGAGGCAGTTCTTTTTTTCACCTACTATGCGGAACGACGATCTGGTTTAAACCAGGATTGATGGATGCAGGAGACAAGCAGCCGCTCAAAGTGGTGCTCTGTGAGGGAGGCTTATGTTCAGCAGTAGACGTTGGCGCTGGCGTGAGGCAGATTGCGGTTTTACCTACGTGTCATAAGTTCTTTAGCACTCTATTTGACTCCTTTTGGGGGTGAATTAAAAAAAAAAACTTTTTACCCGGCCGGGGCTGGCCTGCCCTGATCAGTCAGTCAGTCAGTAAGTAATCAGTCAGTCACTCGGTCAGTCAGTCAGTCAGACTATAGTCAGTAGTTGCTCACTGAGTAACTTCCTATAAAAGCGAAGCTGTTCGGATTGAAACATTATTCTAATTATCTCAATTGGGCGTATTGTGGGTTTCCTTTGAATAATAAATACAGAAGAAACGTTATTCAGATCTGTAGCACCCATGGCAATGATTAAGGGAGTGCCGACACGTGAACATTTGTTTAAGACAGGCTTTATATGGACGTAATGAGGTTGCGAATTAGGGGGGGAGAATACCCCCGGTCACCGTTTCAAAAATAATAAAACTGGCCAAGTGTAAGTTAGACTCGCGTACCTTGAGTTCTGTACACATGGGGGATTAGGGTCCAGTTTTCACGCTTTGGGTACGGAACCCTAAAACAGATAAAATAAAAAAGGGCAATTTTAGTTGTCCCTATCTAGCGCGGCGTATTCTCCAACTGTGAAAGAGTAGATGATTCAATGATTTTTCATGAATAAAGGTAAAAACCTTACAACGAAGACTCAATTTACGTATTATAACTCACTCACTCGTGATTATATTAGTTTAGGTATCAGTATTAGTTGAGATAACCAGGGCGGCATAATCGCAAATGGCGATAAAGCCCTTAATCTTTGATTAAAAAAAAACTCATCTGCGTGTAAATCAAAAATGCTGTTTCTATAATGCTTAGATAGTTTTGCAGTGCATTGCCATCAACTAAGCATTTAAGTTCAAAACAGTGGCTAACTATCAAAAGTTGGTAATAATTAAAACATATTATCATCATCAACAGCCTGAGGACGTCCACTATTGTACATAGGCCTCCTCCAGAAAGCGCCACTTTGAGCGGCTGCTCGCCTCCTGCATCCATCGGCTCCCCGCGGCTTTCACCAGATCGTCGGTCCACCTAGTGGGGGACCAGCCTATGCTGCGTCTTCCAGTTTGTATTATGTTATACTTAGTACTAATAAACTTAGAACTAAACAAAAATTTCGTTTTGAAACCGGCCACAATAATAATTTTCAAGCTTGTCATGAGACTTAGCAACTGATTTCTTGGAGTGATAGTGGCATGTTTTGCAATGTTTTATGTAGTACAAGCTGCACCCCGCTGTTTCACCCACGGGTACAAAGTACCCTATGTGTTAAGGCGAGACTGGCCCAAAAACGCCCTTGTAAGAACAGACTTTTCTCTGAGATAAACCACACTTTTAGATATGAAAAAAATATATGTTATTCTTAAGGATGTCTTTGAGTTAAACCATAAAACTTATACATAAAAGGAATAACTTCACTCGATCGAAAAAAAATCCAAAGTTACCTCTATCTTACATTTTTTGAAATGACTATTCGACTTGTTTTATACAAATCGTATTATTTAAATAATTTTTAATGCATTATGTATTGATCAAAAAATTTAAATCATTAATAAAAATGTTAAAAAGTTAATACGGTAATTTTATATGAATTTATATCTTGGAGTCATGGCATCCGAGCGCGTTTTCGGGGCCGCCAGTCCGCTCGCAGAGCCCGTCGACGCCGGACGTATGCCAAATTTTTGCGCTCTACGACGCGAAGGTACGCTAATCGTAAATTTTAATTTATAAATAGAATAATTTAATTTAATTGTTTATTTCGAGTAACTTAACTAAGAAGTGAATAAAAAAAGATTAATAAAATGGGTAACAAATGTAATAAGGAAAAAAAAATTAAGTTATGCATTTAGAAAATCGTACGAGTCCAGGAGCAAACGACGGTTTGTGTTTGTGTGGGCAAATGTGGACAGGCGTGGGCAAGCGTAAGCAGTTATGTACAAGTGTGAAAAAGCTATGGGCAGGTGAGCGGCTGGTGGGGACAGGTGGGGGCAAGTGTGAGAAAGCTATGGGCAGCTGGGCTGATGTGGGCAAAAGTACCCAGGTGTGGGCAAGTTTGAAAATGTGTTAGCAAGCATGGGCTAATAGACAGTTTGTGTGGGCAAATGTGGACAGGCGTGGGCAAGCGTAAGCAGGTGTGGGCAAGTTTGAAAAAGCTATGGGCAGGTGAGCGGCTGGTGGGGACAGGTGGGGGCAAGTGTGAAAAAGCCATGGGCAGGTTAGCGGCTGGTGGGGACAGGTGGGGGCAAGTGTGGAAAAGCTATGGGCAGCTGGGCTGATGTGGGCAAAAGTAGGCAGGTGTGGGCAAGTTTGAAAATGTGTTAGCAAGCATGGGCTAATAGGCAGTTTGTGTGGGCAAATGTGGACAGGCGTGGGCAAGCGTAAGCAGGTGTGGGCAAGTGTGAAACAGTTATGGGCAGGTGAGCGGCTGGTGGGGACAGGTGGGGGCAAGTGTGAAAAAGCCATGGGCAGGTGAGCGGCTGGTGGGGACAGGTGGGGGCAAGTGGGGAAAAAGCTATGGGCAGCTGGGCTGATGTGGGCAAAAGTAGGCAGGTGTGGGCAAGTTTGAAAATGTGTTAGCAGGCATGGGCTAATAGGCAGTTTGTGTGGGCAAATGTGGTCAGGCGTGGGTAAGCGTAAGCAGGTGTGTGCAAGTGTGAAAAAGCCATGGGCAGGTGAGCGGCTGGTGAGGACAGGTGGGGGCAAGTGTAAAAAAGCTATGGGCAGCTGGGCTGATGTGGGCAAAAGTATCCAGGTTTGGGCAAGTTTGAAAAAGCTATGGGTAGCTGGGCTGATGTGGGCAAAAGTATCCAGGTTTGGGCAAGTTTGAAAATGTGTTAGCAGGCATGGGCTAATAGGCAGTTTGTGTGGGCAAATGTGGACAGGCGTGGGCAAGCGTAAGCAGGTGTGGGCAAGTGTGAAACAGCTATGGGCAGGTGAGCGGCTGGTGGGGACAGGTGGGGGCAAGTGTGAAAAGGCCATGGGCAGGTGAGCGGCTGGTGGGGACAGGTGGGGGCAAGTGGGAAAAAGCTATGGGCAGCTGGGCTGATGTGGGCAAAAGTAGGCAGGTAAGGGCAAGTTTGAAAATGTGTTAGCAGGCATGGGCTAATAGGCAGTTTGTGTGGGCAAATGTGGACAGGCGTGGGCAAGCGTAAGCAGGTGTGTGCAAGTGTGAAAAAGCTATGGGCAGGTGAGCGGCTGGTGGGGACAGGTGGGGGCAAGTGTGGAAAAGCTATGGGCACCTGGGCTGATGTGGGCAAAAGTATCCAGGTTTGGGCAAGTTTGAAAATGTGTTAGCAGGCATGGGCTAATAGGCAGTTTGCGTGGGCAAATGTGGACAGGCGTAAGCAAGCGTAAGCAGGTGTGGGTAAGTGTGAAAAAGCCATGGGCAGGTGAGCGGCTGGTGGGGACAGGTGGGGGCAAGTGTGGAAAAGCTATGGGCAGCTGGGCTGATGTGGGCAAAAGTATCCAGGTTTGGGCAAGTTTGAAAATGTGTTAGCAGGCATGGGCTAATAGGCAGTTTGTGTGGGCAAATGTGGACAGGCGTGCGTGAGCAAGCGTAAGCAGGTGTGGGCAAGTGTGAAAAATCTATGGGCAGGTGAGCGGCTGGTGGGTACAGGTGGGGGCAAGTGTGAAAAAGCTATGGGCAGGTGAGCGGCTGGTGGGGACAGGTGGGGGTAAGTGTGAAAAAGCTATGGGCAGCTGAGCGGAAAAAAAATTGTTCAAAATTATACCTGCATCATGTACTTTTTTAACATTATAACATTTTAATCGTACCATTCCTCATTATTATACCTACCTACTGGAAATAAGGTAATTGAAGTCGTTATTACCATGGGACTGGGTAGGTATTACAATAATAATAATAATAATAACCAAAAATAGCATTAAAAACACGGTTGTATCTCATACGTATTTTTTATCTAATAAAATAACGGTAGGTTCACAATTATTATATTATTATGTCAATCCAGAACATAAGCTAACTCTATTCTCAAAGCGACTTGATCTCCGCTACTGAGTTACATAACATGGCTAACGAGCGAAACAAGTGCGCGCGGCGCATCGCACACAACTTTTGGGTCGCGTAAATGAATACGTCGTGCGTTCAAAAAGTGCGGCTTGAGGCAGCGTAAAATACCTAAAGATCCGGAAAAGCCTCGCCTTAATCCAGTATATAAGCTATCTCTATTCTAAATTTTATTTTAGTCTGTTCAGCCGTTAGAGCGTGAAGGAGTAACAAACATACACACTTACAAACTTTCGCCTTTATAATATTAGTGTGAAGTGTCATGATAGTACACAAAGGTTAACAGGAAGAAAATGCTCCTTAGCATTAAGTTCGCCTATGTACTTGATTTACTATTGTGCAATAAAGAATTTTCTCTATAGTCTATAGTAGGCCCAGCTATTTTTTTAATTACGTGACTTCGTGTGACCCATGTCGAGCACTTTGGGTTATCTTGTCACGAGAATTCTGTTTGTTAATCATTTTTTAAATCCACCCCTGTCAGTTCAGTCCTGATTACGCCCACGACATTTTGTATTGTTCTTTTAAATTATCTCTCAGTATTATCTATTCGCTCTCTCCAAGTCTTTGGTTGGAAGTATAAAAAGGTTCTGGCACTTTGTTTTGTTATATGCCTCTTTGTGCAGAAATAAATTTTTACCAACTTATTGTATGTTGATGACACGGGTCTCAAAATTGTATTTTAATTTTTCTGCGGAGAATTTGGCTTTGCACGAGTTTAATTCTAATCTAATATTACGTGGGGATGATAAGTCGTGCACTGACGTCCGGCCCTATCGGCTAACTTTTCTGACGTCTGGACATCGGCTTTACGATGTCGATGTCCATGAGTTGTCAATGAAGTTCATTGAAAAATCTCCGATGAAGTTCATGGCATTTCGCCGATAGGGCCGCAAGATTTCTTGGGCAGAATGTTGTGTGATGTGTTTGCACGAGTTTGCTCATATAATTTTAGGCGACTTTTAACTGGTTGTCTTAAGGTGCGCACGGACAGCGCGTTCCTGTGTTACGCGTAGTCGGAAAACGCTGTCCATGCGTACATTGGATACGCGTACAACTTCTGTACGGATCGCCGCGAACCTGAACACGAGGTCAATCGATCCATAGCGCTACGCGAACTTTTTTTTTAATAATTCTCGTGAAATTTTTCAGGTCATTTGAAATTGCCTTCCATGCAGCTTCGCGTAAATCGGTATTTCGATAATTAATTATTGTGCTACCCCAAAAAATCCAGTGAAATTCATAAAGTTGAATCAATCTGAAAATATTTTCATTATTAAAACACGATGAACACGCGTGTCCATTTTACCGTCCAAATATAACGTACACGGGCGTGCGCGTCCCCTTTGACGCGCGCCTAAAAAACCAACTGACGGCATTTATTTATTATTTATGAATTTATTTAATTCAATTAGTACGGTTACACCATTTACACTAATTGTTATTTAAATACAATTACAATCTGATTAAAATAATTACAATAAAACATAGGATAGATATAAAATAATCAGTGTAAATAAATAAGTTCGTCAAAAAAAAACACACATGTCGAATTGTTATTAATATTACATAGGTTTGAAATTTACGCATAATAAATAATAAACAAAATTAAATAAAGAATTAAAAATAATCATCGCAGTCATAAAAATAATACAAATAATATACATTTAGACAACACTATCACGCATTTGCCTCACAATATTTCAGACATTCCGACAAAATCACCCTCCATTCGTCAGCAAACACATCATATTCAGGGCTGGTGTCCAGGAGGGCATCAAGTGCAGCGAGAGTTCGTGGTACAGGGGATCTTGCACGAGCAACTGTTCTACACCTAGGAACAACAAACAATCTGTGCTTCCTGCTCCGACGGTAGTTGTTGGGCGCAAAAATCCGGCACAACTGGTCACTCAAATCAGGGGCATCTACCTTCCCACGGGATATCTTGCACATTGTGACCAGCTGATCCTTTGATCTCCTGACCTCTAACGAATTATACCCTAACGAACCGAGGAGGAATTTTGTACGGTACATAAATAGGTAGTAGCCGTAAATTTGTATGTACAAATACCTCAGAAAGGCTTTTTGTACCTTCTCCAAGAGCAACGCATATGTACTCTCATGTGGGTGCCACACACACGCGCTTGCTTTCAGCTTACTGCGCATCAAGGGACTGAGTATCAACCTAATCACATCGATATTGTGGAATTCTCAAAAGTTTCTGAGCACAAATCCCAGCCGCTGCTAGGACTCTTTGGCGACTGTAACAATGTGAGTGTGGAAAGTCAGCTTCTGGTCGAATGTAACACCCAGATCTTTAATTGACTGACGGCGGCTCGCGCTGGAGTTAGCTCGCTTGGCACGCGTTCCCCAAGAGTGTACTCGTAGCTGCAAGTATGGACATGGAGTTCCAGGACACGCGTAACCGACTACGCGTACCCATGTACGCGCTGTCCGTACGCACCTTTTAAATTGATGACGTAGATAATGTACAATGGTAGGCTGCATCCCCACTCAGCACGATCTTAACTCGGCATGGGAAAAATAAACAAAATGTATCAACCTTGACACTATAACGTGTTTTGTACTATCGGAACGAAAGTTATATAGTGCTATGAAAGAGATAACGCTATATTACCAGGTGGCAGGACCTTTCTGCAAAGTTCGTCTAGGTAGGTACCACCGCTTTCCCATGATTCGTTTCGTAATGAAATCTTAATAATTGTCATCAAATTTTTTTAACAATATTTCAACTTCAATATATCCTATTTTTAGCGCCGGTTATTTCTAAGCATATTAGTGAAAACCGCATGAAAATCCATTCAGTATTTTAGGAGTTCAGTCATAACAAAGAAACAAACAAACAAATAAACAAACAAACAAACAAACAAACAAACAAACAAACAAACAAACAAACAAACAAACAAACAAACAAACAAACAAACAAACAAACAAACAAACAAACAAACAAACAAACAAACAAACAAACCAACAAACCAACAAACAAACAAACAAACAAAAAACAAACAAACAAAGTGTTTAAAAAGTGACTTAACGTGATCAGCGGCTAATTCTAAGCCAACCTGTGCAATTTTTTTGTTGATATCTTGCAATTACAGACTTTTTTATCTCTACAGTTTTATTATATGTATAGATGTATAGATATAGATATAGAATATAGAATATAGATAGTTCTGAGTGATACTCCAATCTGTTATGGGCAGCCATGACGCTTAACATCAGGTGGACGACTAGCTCGTCACGTCATTAATTTACATAAAAAAGAAATAAATAATGACTGTAATTGTAACAAACGTAAAAAATTAGACAAGCTAGTCACAGAATAGGCCCGATTTAGAAGGCTTTAGTTGACAGTCCTTAAAATACTAAAAATATATCCGTCTCTTACATTGCCGTCTATTTGACAAGGACAGCAACAGTTTTAGAAGTTTTAGATCTGTCAACTAAAGCCTTTAAAATTGGCCCCATTGTCATGATTTATTAAAAGATTGATGTATGTAGTTTCATTTTGACTTGTCCTATATTACTAGCTTACTGTTCTGTGAGAAATTCCATTGAAAATTACTTTAATGATTTAAAGAATTATTTCTCAGAATAATTCAGAATAAATAAGTCCATGGTGATTTAAGCGAATGAATTCAAATCAAATAGAATCCTCGACAACGTCAACAAAACAAGCTATTACTTAATTTAACTTAAGATACATTTACTTACTTGAGTTAAAGCTCCATGCGCCTCAGCGGGTAAATTGGATAACTTACCAGTTTGTTCATTCATATCAGTTGAGAAATGCGAAATGCGATGAGACTCAATGAATTATTAATATGAAATAATCAAGTTAAATTAAAGTTAAGTTATTGTTATTAACTTACCTTACTTCGTTTGTTGATTCTGTACTTTTTGCTTTATTTGACTTTTAGCGAACAATATTTGTTTATTATTGTAGAGTTATTGATGCAAATCGAAACGAGGAGATCTGCAGGAGAACTAAAGTCTCCGATATAGCTGTTAGAAAAATTAGCAAGTTGAACGTCATTTCAACTTGCTAATTATTCTAAGCATACCACATCGCTCGTAGAACTGGCATCCGATGGGATACAATATTTTTTGTTACTTATTGAAAAGTCTACTGCTTTTCAGGAGCCTTGCTTTAATGAAAGTATATTTTCAATCCAGAAATAAAAGAGTTTTGATATTTGGTCAAACACTCGCCCTTGAATGTGCCTTGACTATTTATATTTACAGTAGATACTAATATTATTGACAAGCCACTCAGATAAATAAGCAGAGGTTACGAACACAGAATTCGCCCTATTTACATGATACTAAAGTCTTTGGTTACGAAAGATACCTCGATTCATAAATTAAATGCTTACTACGGTTCGGGGAACCATTTTCGCTGAATTCGTACTGAACCGAACCCTAATTCCAAGATGTTTATAACAGTATTCAGTTATTGATACAGGAAAAACCACAGATTAAAGAGTTACTCTGTGGGAGATACACTATATCAACTTTCAAAGGTTACTTTGCTTACACACACCACGTCGCGTTGTACTGAAATATTTCAAGATTCTTAGAGCCAACCATAGGCGTACCATCATCAAAAGCCTGATCACGACTATTGCTGAATATATACCTCCCATACAGAGCGCCACTTTGAGTGGCTGTTTGCCTCCTGCATCCAGCGGTTAACCACGGTTTTGTCCAGTTCGTCGGTCCACCTAGGGGGTGGTATCTTATGTACCAAAAGCGTACACAACTCAAAATGACATAAATAGGTACCTGATATGCAAAATATACATAGTCAAGCCAAACAAAAGATATTATGTCTTATTGACTATTGCCAATAAGATACATTTTTTGCGCAAAATAACTAATTTTAAATATATTTCATATTGGTCATTTTGCGCCGTGGTCATACTGCGGCATTTTTCTCGATGCGTCATTTTGCTTCTCGCGTCTGGTTTTTGAAAAAATTTCAATGCAATGAAATTCTTCTCTTGCATTTCCAAGACGTACTACAGAGAATAGGGACCACCCTTACTGTTTATATAAACACCAATTTCCACTGCAATAACAAATCTTTATGGGGGTCTTTTTTTTAACGGGCAAATTGCCTTTATTACTCAAGCTAACTACTACAATAATAAAAACTAAACTAAACTAAACTAAGCTAAACTAAGCTAAACTAAACTAAACTAGCTACACTACCTATTACAAAGAACACTTATGGACTGTATAATAGCCGCGATGGCCTATAGACAGTCCAAGTGCACCAGCCCACTACCGGTAGGTAGCGTACCCAACATGCTGGCCGCATTGCCACGTTGAATTGCAATGCTGATGCGTTGGGCCAAATAAGTGCCAGCATTTTGGTCACGCGTCGCATCGACCAGGCGCTCTGATAGACTTTGGAAAACGCGATGAGCTCCCGGTCCCCACGGACCCAGGGTCTCAACACCAAACGGCTCAAATATGTAACCGCTACCGAGATTACTATATTTGCGGCGTTTTAGCTGCTCAGCAGAATTAGCCGCGGCGCCGGCCCTAACGTGTGTCTCGGGAAGGTGTGACGGCGCCATAGTATCGACGCAAGTAGCGTCCCACACTAAAGGCCGCCCCATCTTCCAGGGAACCAGAGTCATTCCGTCGGGTCTTTTACCATCGTCACGCATGAGACCATTCGGTTCGAGAATGGCTGCAGCATTGGCGGTGGTAAAAGCCCGGCGAATGATGTCATTAAGACTAGCGTGGCGCGAAATTCGACCAGCGCTTTTTGAACACGAGAGACCGTGATGACCGAGCTGGTCAACTGCGGTACCGCACTGGCAGCGATGGGCCACACAGCATCTTGCGCCCAAACGTAAGCTGATAGCTAAACGAAAAGTAGTCGGATCTAAAAGGTTACCAGTGGTGAAAGAAGGCATGGCCTGTAACCAAAGTCCTGACTCCCACACAGAGACTGCGAGAAGCCGAGCACGATCAGCGACGCTAGGACACGTATCTAAAAGATTTTTCCGTGCTAGTTCGCAGAGCGGTCGGTCCCACAGCCTCTGTGAGGAAAGTACCACCGGGAAATCAGAATTTGGACTAGCCAACCCCCAGGCATTCTTGGCCTCAGACAAATGGGCTACTTCGAAAGTACCTAAAGATGGAGCAAGAATTTTTTCTATTAATTTATGTGTACCATGTACAGAGGACAAAAATGCCGGTAATGCAACACTCGAAATTTTGCGTATCCCTAAACCTCCTAAGCGCACAGGTAGAGAGGCTTGCGACCACGTCCTGTCATCCATATCAACATTCAAGACCGAAACCAGAGTGTTTTTTACAATGCTGTCTAAGCCCATAAGGAGCTCACTGTGTTTCCACAGTTGACAACATCGTAAAATATAAGTAAATTTAGGGACAAATAGACAAAAACGAATAATTGTAAAAGCCATGTGGGCGTTAATTTTGAGTAACCTGTCTGATGCGTTATTGAACTTTTGAATTTTTTCTTCTACAAAAGGTGAGATAGACTCATCCAGAATCGGCGAACCCAAAAGGCGAAGAGAACGCTTGTCTACTAATTTGATATTCGGAGCAAGACTATTAAACTTTGGGGGTCTTGTGGAATATCAATATCTGTTAGTCTTAACTTGGGCAAGACCGAGCCCTTTGCATATTGAGAAATATGGACTGGTGTTTATTTCTGTGAACAAATAAAAATGCTCGCGCTTAAGGCGACGCTTTCACGGAAGACGGTTTGTTTAAGGGAATTACCAGAATCAAAAACACGGGTTTCGTACTCAAGTAACTTTTGTAAATGTGCCAAAATTAGGATATTTGCTTTGATTTAGACTTTGACAGTTACAATATCGAAAGCCATTTTAGCTAAGCGTATTTTCACAACGATATATTATCAAGTGATTTTTAATCGAAACGCCATACCATCGAAAGGTTATCTAGTCCATTTCATCAAACATCCATTATTAGTCTTTCGCCTTCTCACCTTGATCTCAGTTATGACTCATATAATACCTACGCAGTCTTTCATCAAATCAAATCAAATCAAAACGTTTATTTGCTTAAAATACATGTATAGTAGATGTTACAGTAAGTTTTGCTCATGTATTTAGTCTGCAAGTAGACGTGTAAATGTTATTTAATAACTAATTACAATTTTTATTATTTATAATTTATAAGTAATGGTACAAAATTCATTATAATCCTTAACACTGTAAAAACAGTTGCATTGAAGCCAGCCAGTCAAACATTTCTTAAACTTGTTACCTTCTAATATCTTTATGTCATTCGGAATATTATTGTAAATGGTTATGCACATATTATATACATTTCTCTTATACAAGTCTTTTCGAGCAGGAGGTTGATATATAAATAAGTTAGTAAACTTAGTTCTTTACCAAGATTTCTTTAACTATTTGCATTGATAAAAATCTTGAGCATTGGTCCAATCCCCATTGTATTTGAAACAACTCAAGCTGCGGAGTGTCAGCCTTACTTAAGAAATCTTTTGGTAGATCCTGGAATATGAGTAAATTGTAGGGCGCAGCTGGTAATACAGGGTTACAACATTGGTTTTTTAGGACGAAAGAGACCTTTCAATCAATTTTAACAAAGCCTATACAAAATTGTTTCTTGAACAACGTAAAGGAATTTTATTTTTCCCGATATTGGGGGAAATTTACCGTTTAGAGGTAAACATTCTAATATCAATGGCTTAGTGCTGGCGGCACTGCTATTTTTACTATTATGTATTAACTATATTTTAAAGTTTGTGTGATTACAAATTGTTCCTGTAATGTGGTGTTTCAATAAAGAGCTATCTATCACTTCCCGTGGGCGACGTCCTTACGCCAGCGAAGGCAATATCCAGAAAATGGACAGAAGCAGGCAATAATAGTACATTTAAATTTTCTGAAATCACCAAGGCGTCTACTAAACGTGTGATTATGGCAAATCCCCCCTATAAAAAGCCGAAAGCCATAGGCATAGAGGGAAGCCTATGTTCAGCAGTGGACGTCTGAATATATTGGAGTTCAGAATCATGTCGACACTTTCCATAATTTTATTAACTTGTAGTACAACTGGGGGTACAACTGGTAGTACAACTGGTTGTTTAACTGGTAGTGCAACTGGTAGTACAACTAGTAGTACAAATGGTAGTACAACTGGTAGTACAACTGATAGGTGGACAATAAACGGTTTTACTTTGTACTAAATTGATCACTTCACTTATTAAATTAGAACTTATTAAAAAAATCTTCTTTTACACTGATACACTTTACTGACGGGTATCTTCGAGTCTCTTTTAGACCAATCTACCACAAATTTAGTGGAGCCACAGAACCCTACCATAAGCGTGTCTTGATACGTTCTTAGCCAGTAATTTTTTCTTTCTATTTATTTTATCAATGACTGTACCGAAGTATCAAAATAGAAAGTGAAGATAGTGCCGAATTAGCAAAAGTTGCGAATCGATTTATGTAGCCACGTTCATAATACTTCGATTTTTTTACTTTTTTTTGCCTTGGAATAAATACGTGAAAATTTTAACTCAAAACACAATGAAGAAAATTGCGCATATTTTTATTTAAATCTTTCCGTCTTCTTTAATAACTTTCCCACTTTTTCGAGCTAGAAACTCAATAAGTCTTTTAACCGTTGTTGAAATGATTCATTGTGTTTATGCTGTATTTTTCCGGAAAAGTATTAAGCCGATTTCTTTATATTCCAACTTTTTTCAAGTCTATTAGGTAGGCTTCAGTGATCTTCCTGTAGGGCTATAAGTACATATATATTTTTGCACCTACTAAACCAGTGTTTTGTATACTTTATTTGAATTGAATCCTTAAAGATCATGATCATCATCATCATCAGCCGGAAGACGTCCGCTGCTGAACGTTATTAGGCCTCCCCCATAAAACGCCACTTAGACCGGCTACTTGCTTCCTACATCCAACGACTCCCCGCGGTTTAACCAGATCGTCGGTCCACCTAGTGGTGGGGCTACACTGCGTATTCCTGCCTATTGCCATCTACACTTGCTAATTCAGAAAGCTATGTCGGTGACTTTAACTGTTCGCCTACGGAAATCTGCATTTCATTTAGGATTTTATCACGCAAGGAAACCCTGAGCATAGCGTTATTCATAGCTTGTTGCACGACCTCTAGTAATTATTTACAACCTATAGCTGTCTAGTCTGTTTCGTTTAGTTTATTTTAATAGCATAGCTGTAAACCATCGTCACTATCAACAACCCGAAGACGTCCACTGCAGAACATAGGCCTCCCCCAGAGAGCGCCACTTCGAGCGCCTGCTTGCGTGCAAAGCCTCGGTACTATCTTTAAATTTTATTTGAGGCAACCTTCAGTTGGATTGATATACCTACACATTTTTGCCTTTATATTCTCTTCTTCTTTTTTCTATACAAACCTTTACCAAGTTATTATTTTAGCACAATATCTTTCCTAATCGGAGACTCCAAACGGTCAGTCATAAAGAGCTGTACTAAAGCGAGTAACCAATAACGTATCATAACGTAAATCCCATCGTAAATTCGTTTTAGTAACCGTAAATACTAATTCCGTAAACGTAGTAGGTACCTCGTAAATTACGGCGAGGCCTAGGTATCGTAAATATTGATAACAGTGAATATAAATGAATGTGTATGGATAGTCTCTGTGGTGTGGTGGTAAAGCAGGTCGGCTCATGACCTGGAATCTGCAAGTTCGATTCAATCATTTATTCAATATAGGTCCAACTGGGGTAAGCATTCGACAGGATATGCATTTGAGCACAGAAAGAGCGCAAATACTTGTTCCGCGTGTGTGGGTATTGTGGTAATCGCCATAGCGAAGCACGACTAGCCGTTTCTAACCGATTGGTAAAGTTAAGCAACGTTCGCTGCGGTCACTACTTTGATGGGTGACCGCTACAGCAAAAAGTGGTATTTACAACTGAGCGCTACCGCGCTTCGGAGGGCACATTAAGCCGTCGGTCCGGGCTGTTATCGTTAAGCCAACTCAGTAGCCTTTGGGCGGCCTAAAAATTCTGACACCAGGGCTTACCACTTGCCTACACCAGAAGAAAATGAAGAAGGTAATCGCGCCTCGTAGTTTCCGGGTCCCTAGATACGAGGAATCTTAGTTAGGGTTCAGGATCTATGTACCTTGGGACTAATGTGATTGTTTGGCATCCGTATATAGCAAAAAATCCTCGAATACGTCCAAAGCGTATTGATTCCTCGTTTATAATTTAGGTAGCAAAGGAACGGAACACCTTACCAGCGCCATCAACATCATTTTCTGATAAATAATCTCTGTGTTTTTAAGGCTATAGAGTGAACCGATATCTTCTAGACAAGCATGCTCCATCACCGACCGCGTCGTCACTTACCACCAGGTGACACCGTGGCTTATGTATGATAAAAAGTAGGTTGTTTTTTAAATCAGAATAGCTGGAAAAAATAATATGTACGATAATATAATTCAAGAGTTAACCCTTTGTTTATCTCTTTGGGGAGGGCCTATGTTCAGCAGTGGACATCTTCAGGCTGATGATGATGATGACGAACCCCTGTTTTAAAAGGATATTATTACTTAAAAAGCTTCCTCTATTCATTACATCGTCTACACTTCTCATAAAATCCTTAACAGCTACTTAAAATCCTTAACAGCCTTTACATCATCATCATCATCATCATCATCAGCCCGAAGACGTCCGCTGCTGAACATAGGCCTCCCCCAAAGAGCGCCACTTTGAGCGGCTGCTTGCTTCCTGCATCCATCGGCTCCCCACGGTTCTGACCAGATCGTCGGTCCATCTAGTGGGGGGCTGGCCTACGCTGCGTCTTCCAGTTCGTGGTCGCCACTCGAGAACCTTGCTGAGAACAGCTACTAATTTGCTACTATTTTCATTTCCCCAAACAATTAGCTATTTTCTATCATGTACAAAGAAACGTTTAAAAGATGCAGCATAGCAATAAATCTTTTAACAAGGAACAAACGTTTCGCCACTTTAATTCCCTGCTCTGAAATGCATCACAACAAGCAGAAAATATGGGAAAGAGCACAAAGTAAACAACGCGGGATGCTCCAAAAGCTTCTTCCCTTTGATTGTTGACTCGTAGCAAATACAATTCCCTTGCTATGCTCAGCTGGCTCAGCTATTGTACAAATATTGAACAGTATGGGTTTTAGGAGAATATAACGTACCAATGTTATTTTAAGTTATATTAACCACTAGCACCGCCCCGGCTCGGCACGGATAAACAAATAAATATGTGTGGAAATGTCACACAGCGCTATCTAGCTCCAAACTAAGCAAAGCTTGTACTATGGGAACCAGATAACTGATAGAATACTTATATACTTTTTGCTTGTAAACTACAATATAACACCCAGACACAGAAAAAACATCGATTGTTCATCACACAATGTTTGCCCTCGGTGCAAATCGAACCCACAACCTACCTACAGTTGGAAGGCAAAAGTCGTCCATTATACCTCGTAGTCATTATGCAAAGCTTCATTTGAATTAATTCAGTCATTTTGGCGTGATACGCGGCCAAGATACAGACTAAATGAAAAAACCATTTTGCCTTCAGCATCGATTATATAGTACCATACTACTGCCAATTACTGAGTGAGTATAAGACAGTATAGACACAGATTACTGAATATGTTACTTCGTAAGTTTCTTTAATACGTTTGACAACAACTTACCTAATGGTAAGTGACAAAGTTGTCTAAGGTGGAAGCACGTTTGCCCATGAGATATGTATGACGTTTACGAAGTGTGCATGAGGTAGTAGGGGCAGGCGTGTAAGTGGGCGTGGGGGTTGCGGCAGCTGCTGATGTGGTTTAGGGATTGCAACCCGGTGTCATTTTCAATCAGCCGGATCCGGGCGAATCTTTGTTGATCCTAGGGTCTAGTCTAGGAATCCTAGTTAGGGTCCCGGACCCTAACTAGGATTCCCTGTATCTAGGGACCCAGGAACTATGAGGACCATGGTCCCACAACACCCAGACACAGTACAAGTATTTGTGCTTTTTTTCATGTGCACAAATACTTGTCCTGTCGCGGGAATCGAACCCGCAGCCTCCACGTTATGAGCCGACCTGCTCAACCACCATACCACAGAGGCTGTCAACCGCACATTGAAATTCTTTTTTTCGGCTCGTGTTACAAATGTGTGTAAATTGGTCCAGACATATTTTAATATTTCCATTATGTATACTGAGACTGATGTTAGGATGCCCAGACTACGAAAATGATCTCTACAGGACTCTTTAAATTTTGCATTTACTAAGACCCGAATAGCACGTTTTTGCATCTTCAGTATTCGCTCGTAATCTGTGGAATTACCCCACAACATAATTCCGTACGATAATATTGAATGGACATAAGCATAATACACTTCTTTGAGATAACACACTGATGCTATTGGCCTTAGTTGTTTCAATGCATATATTCCTCTTGCCATCTTATTGCAAGTGGAATTGACATGACTTTTCCATGTTAGAGCTGAGTCAATCTCAAATCCCAATAGTTTTACTATATTTGTACTTATCAGAGACTTCCCATCTCGCGTTGGTATCGATATCACTCGTTGAAGAGGAGACACTGCATTAAATAACACAATATTTGTTTTATTCGCGTTAAGTTGAAGGCCATTCAAATTAAACCATCTCCTCAAGATTTCCATGTCTTCTGTTACATGTTCGTATAGAGTATTGATATTATCTCCATATACTATTACCGTCGTATCGTCTGCATATTGAATTAGGTCTCGTTTAGTTTCAAATGAGCTATGTCATTTAAGAAAACTAGAAACATTGTATTTCCCAACAATGAACCCTGAGGGACACCAATGCTTAGTTTCTGCGGATTTGATCTTAAAGTTCTTCCATTAACCTTTATTTCTATTGTCTGATGTCTGTTCTCTAAGAATGATTTTATCAAACTCTCACATTTGCCTCTAATGCCATAAAATCGCAGCTTATCAATTAAAAGTTGATGGTTTACTGAATCGAATGCCTTTGATAGATCAATAAAAATACCGGCAACCTTTTGTTTACTCTCCAAGCAAGCGACTACTTTATTTATGAAGGCATGAGATGCAGAAGTTGTAGACCTGCCATGTATTGTGTGATGTCTTGAATAAATGTATTTTCTTTCTAACTTTGTATTTTCTTCTTAACATAATCAACTTTACTTAATCTACTGAAATTCACAATAATTAGGCATTTGAGTATGTGACTGAGCATGTTAACAAGTGTCATTCTTATGACCGACATCATGATGAATCTGTCTAATAATGGCACAATCATCACAAAAATGCTTTTATAACTTCGTCAACCCAAGCTAAGATCAAGTTTAATCATATTACGCACCGGTATGCATTTAAAGTAGCCTATACTGATGTAGCAGTGCGATTATTTTACCAAAAATTGGCATTCCGGATCCGGTCACTGGATCCGGTGCATTGGTACCAGATCCAGTAGACGTAAAATGATGCCGGATCCGCCGGATTACTGGATCCGGTTTTCCAGATTGCAATCCCTAGTGGTACCCCATCGTCTTGTATCTCTGCGCCCAAGTATTTCTGAGTGGGTGCTCTTGTGCCAAAGGAAAAGACTGTATGCGTAACACTAATCATTCGTTGCTTACTCTTTTGACCCTCCTTTTAATATTATTTTTCCATTTGATGAATTAGCTTTCTAATCACATGACATTTCGATGAAATGGCATTTCGATATGCTCATTTGATGATGTGGCGTTTCGATAATATGGACTTTTGATTAAAATAGCTTTTCGACGATATGACGTTGTGGAAATGGGCTTCGCCAAAAAGGCTTTCGATAATGAGTACGAAATCACTGCCAACTGGCTGCCAATAACTAAACATTACATACTGCTTTTAAAATGTAGTTTCCATGCAATTATTCTAGCTAGTAGTATTAACCATTGCTTGGTTTTCTCCATCGTTGAACAAAACTGGAGCGTTTTACTTTGGGTAGTTTGAATTTGAACGCTGAAATATAAGAGAAAAACCACACAAAGCTGATGCCTTTAAACAACCACTTATTATGGCTCTTAGAATTAGCAAGTTGAAGTGGCAATGAGCAGGCCACATCGCTCGTAGAACTGATAACCGATGGGGAAGAATGGTTCTCGAGTGGCGACCACGAACCGAAAGACGCAGCATATAGTCTGGCCCCTCACTAAGCTGGTGATGATCATGATGATGAAACCTATAATACTTTTGTTGTAGAATTGTGATCTAAAGATTAGGCTTTTCGCTGCCCCGTGGCACGGTCGGGAGAGAACTGCAGCATAAGTAAAAAAAAAAGTTTTATCTAAGAAAAAGTACCTATAGTACCCCAGTACGAACTGTACGCCGTTTAATATAATTTAATAATTCACATTTGCTTATTTTTGTGGACCATAAATTCACCAGGAAGTACTTACAACAACTTCTCAAATACTAAAAACTATACTTATTTTTCATAAAAATACACATACTCTTAAATACTTACAATACTAACACCCTCTCACACTCATACATTCATATACTCACCATACACACAGAGAGGAACATAATATCCTAGCATCTAATACCGTATTATTAGTGTTATATAGTTTTATTTTAAACCTACTTTGTATATCTACCCACATTATATTTATATTCTTCTTTGTTTCTACCATAACGTAATTAAGTAAACTGTACCAACAACTTTAATAATAAGGCTAGTTTTTAAACAACTTCTCGGTGGAGGGCACTGTACGCTGAAACACAGACGATAAGTCTATTTCGGCAGCAGCTACCCAACACAAATTGTAAGTGTATATCTTTTTGCCTTAGCTTTAATATCTATGTCTTAAATGTCTATATCTTGTGAAATAAAGAATTATTATATAAAAAAAAAATATAAAAAAAAAATTGTTGCCATATATGGCACCGTATAACGTTCGCGCGATCAGTACTCTGTGTGAAGAGCTCCCAGAAAATTATTTAGAATGACGATTGCGCAGCGAAATCGTGCCACAACACATCAGAAAAGCAGCATAAGAGTTCAGCGTAACACTCCATGGGTACGCTACAAATTTTCTTGCTTAAAACGTCTAAAGTCCAAAAAAAGTGGCGTGCGTTTTGAGAAGGCGTTGCTTGGAAACTTACCTTCTATAGGTAGTTAATCTAAGTTCGTAGTATATTTTATGTATTGTCGTGTAACATGTGTTTTTATATGAATAAATGACTATGACCATGACCATGACCGTGACTATGAATATGACTGTGCCCATGACTATGACTATGACCATGACTATGACTATCTTGGAATCAGTATCACTGTCAACTAGTGAAAAATTGATGCAATTTAAATGCTAATTGTTTCTGAAATTTCGAAATAGAACATTTAACTACTGAAGTACAGCTCAAAAATGAAACTAGTTATCTAATAAACATAAAAATTAGATAAAATAAAATAATAAAATATGTAGGAACTATAGAAACAAATGCACAACAAAGATCGTTAGGCATGATTTAATGTTCTACGAAAATAGGGGGCATTCTCACTGTTACGAGTTACTGAAACATTCTGAAAAAGTATTAGATACCTTCAGATAAATGTATACTCAGACAATTTACACGTATAGTACTAGTAAAATAAATACCTCGCACTTGCCAAGCAAACAACAACTTTGTTTTGCCAACATCAAAGTTCATTTTACAGATGCGTTTAAATAGGTGTTTCAGGCAACATTTAGGCAGAATAGAAGGCCGTATCTTGACTTGACGTTTGATCTAGATAAGTAAATGTAATAATGGCTGGCAGAAGCCTGAATTTAAAAGAAAAATATTGAAATCATTTCGGTGCACTTAAGGTCTAAAATGGGTTTTTTTATGGCTGATAAGTGTTTTATGCTAAACACATTTTTCAAAGCTTTTCTAGCCTATCTAGAAGTTTTATGTGAAATACCTAATAATGAAACGTTTAGAATTTTATGTTGAACATGCCAATTGCACGTTTTCATCATCATCATCATCATCATCAACAAGCTGAAGACGTCCACTGCTGAACATAGGCCTCCCAGAGAGCGCTACTTTGAGCGGCTGCTCGCCTCCTGCATCCGTCAGCTCCCCGCGGCTTTCACCAGATCGTCGGTCTACCGAGTGGGGGACCGGCCTACGCTGCGTTATCCGTTTCGTGGTCGCCACTCGAGAACCTTTCTTCCTCATCGGTTGTCGGTACGTCTTATCGGCGTATAAAAGAGCATAATGAAGAGGATTGTGGTGAATAATACATAGATATCCTGGACCCCAACTAGGATTCCCTGTACCTAGGGACCCAGGAACTACGAGGACCGTGGTCCCACAACACCCAGGCACAGAATTAGTATTCACGCTTTTTTTTGGGCACAAATACTTGTACTGTCGCGGGAATCGAACCCGCCATCTTCGGGTTATGAGCCCACCTGCTCAACCACCACACCACAGAGGCTGTCTAGGATTAGACAGAGATAGATACACCTACCAATGTCTTAAGTAGCCGGGTCTTTAACTAATAAAAATTAAAAGGTTGCAACAAACTGGCACGGTACGACCTATGACACGATCTATCTAGGAATAACGCACCTTTTACGTGTTAGTAATGCGTAACTAACAAGTTGAAGCACAACAAGTTGATATAGCAAGTTGGAGTGGCAATGGGCAGGCCACATCGCTCGTAGAACTGACAACACTAGGTGGATCGACGACCTGGTCAGAAAGGCGGGGAGCCGATGGATGCAGGAGGGAAGCAGCCGCTCAAAGTGGCGCTCTTTGGGGGAGGCCTATGTTCAGCAGTGAACGTCTTCAGGCTGATGATGATGATGATGATTACGTAACTGAGAATTTCATACAAATATTATACGATACACGACAGTGAGTAGACACAGTAATGCACATTCAAAATTAAATAAAGTCATGGTACAAGGGTGCTGGTCTAATGAGAATGAAATTCAGTATACCCGTCTACAAATACGCATTGTGCATACACGTTATGAAATATGCAGCGTCGACTCTCCTCGACATAATGGAAAACGTCTTATATTCACGCAAACTTGCACCCCATTTCTATATTCCTTGAATTCGAATAAAATTTTCCTTTGAAATAGTCTGCAAATATGGCGATATTGAGTTCGCTCTTTTACGTTAACCACTATTTTGTCGAACTCCAACTAAATGTTAAAATCCTCCATCACAAAATATCCTTACAAAAAATAGAAAAATATGAAAAACAAAAGAATGAATGGCCACCATCTAGTGTTATAAAATATTTTTACCCTGTGATAACAGCACGTCAACCTAACAAGATAATAAATTCACTTTCCAAAGTAAGTGAACCGAAAGTACGCACTAAATTCGAAAAATGGTCGCCATGTGGTTACCCGAACGAGGCCGCCGACTAAGATATTTGTTACTACTACTCTGTGATAAATTAAGAATATACAAATTATAATGACATAAAAAAATAAAGATCAGCCGTGGTTTTTTTTCTTATATGTCATGGCTCCACACATCGTGTATATAACCAGTGTCAAGTATTGTAAATATACATCGAGTTATAGAATATTTCACGTAAAGTCAAGTCTTAGTCACAGTCTGGGTAGTCATAGTCCAGTCTAAGTCAGGTAGTAATAGTCCAATCTAAGTCATGCCCTATTAACAAGTGGTGGAAACTTTACTAGAAGCTTCTATGGAATTTTGGAAGCAACACGAAATCCACGTTTCACCTCATTATATCAGTTGCCCACACTCATGCACTTAATGCGTAAAACGCCACCAATTTTAAACATAAAAAGCACATGTTTTGAAAAATATTACAATCAACTTTTCCGCGTTCTCCCCAAAACCCCCGCCGTGGTTCTCTTTTAACACAACTGAGAATAACTTCAAACAAAGTTCTCTGTACACACTCTACTTAAGCCCACTCTACAACCGTCCTAACGTATCTCCCCTGTTTATCATAGACTTAAATAAATGTAAGAATTCAGTGGATTTGTCGCAAGACAAGGTTTGTATTTATTAGCGGCGGCGGACACTGGATTTTCAGGTAATTTTATTTTGTAGAAGGGAAGGTAAGAAAATAAGTTCTCTTCAGGGAAGATGTTACATCAAGAAAAGCTAGCTGGCTTATCTGCGGGGTACGATGTTTCATTATTACAACGCTATTACATTATCTTAGATATTGCACATTTTTCGGTAACTTGGATACGAAAGTTTATTATTTGGTGTCGGTCCTAGAGTATATACATAAGCACTTGCTAATGTATACTTTAAGGTGTAGTTGTTTCAGTTACTGCTTTTGTTGTCGTAGTTTGACTAACCTTCTTTTTTTTTTTTTTTTTTTTTTTTATATTAAGAGCGACAAACAAGCAAACGGCCCGCCTGATGGAAAGCGGTAACCGTAGCCTATGGACATCTGCAACACTAGGGGCGTTGTCGACGCGTTGCCAGCTCAGTAAGGCTTTTTTTGATACCCTTTTTAAAAGACTGCATATTGTAGCATTGCGGGAATACTTCCGGGGGAAGATTATTCCACATCTTGCACGTGCGTGGTAAAAATGAACGCATGAAGCGAGTCGTGCGTGATTTCCATTCTTGCAAGATATGTGGATGAGCCATCTTCTAAAAACTAACGGCTCGCCCCGGCTTCCCACGGGTATAATAGTTTTCACAGCGCACGCGATGTAAAAAATATTTTAGGTATTTTTTACACATTGGCTTACATTATTGGAGTTTTAGTAAAGATCCCTAACTTTTTGAAAATATAATATAGCCTATGTCATCCGGGGATAGTGTAGCTTCCCAACAGTGAAAGAATTTTTCAAATCGAATCAGTAGTTTCGGAGCCTATTCAATGCCAACAAACAAATAAACAATCAAATATTTCCTCTTTATAATATGGTTATAGAGTTATAAATACCTTTATTTCTTAACTTAATCATATTTAGTTATAGCGCATTTTATTAAACGGCTCCCAAAAAAGGAGGGTTAAGTTAATTCTATACTGGAAAACTAAGCGGCTCCTGAGGGACCACGCGTGCGAAGCCACGGGCATAAGCTAGTCTATATATATAAAAATCAATTGCTGTTCGTTAGTCTCGCTAAAACTCGAGAATGGCTGAACGGATTTATTTGGTCTTGAAATGTTCGTGGAGGTCTAGGGAAGGTTTAAAAGGTGAGAAAAATTCGAATAATTGCCGGGAAAGCCTTAAAAACAGCCCTTTTCTTTTACCCACATAAACGTAAGTACAGTACGAAGTCTGCCGGGTCAGCTAGTTACCAACAAATTTAATTATGCTTCGTTTTTCAGTTTTGTGCTGTACAAAGACAGACTCGCGAAATCTACAGCTCACAGAGCCACTAGTGTAATCGTTTCATTGAACTTATAATTGATTAGTCGGATAACCTTCCAGTCATTGAAAAATCGCCTTTTAGTACCTATACATAAGATACGTGTAAGTTAATTCACATGTCTATTTATCTGGCTTCACTTCTTTCCGTCACAGTACTTAGACATGCGGGTTTAAACTCTAGCGGAGTAAGAATATACGGGCTTAGAATAGCTTAGAGTCTAGGAAGTTCTGGAGCTCCCAAACATATTTATCTAGGCATAATCTAGCTTCTGGAGTCTACAGATAGCATCCACAGAACAAAATAAATAAAGTAATGTTTAGTTAGGGAAAATAGAAAAGTGGGTATGGAAACTTCATTATCGAGGTCGTCGTAATTTATGAGGTTAATAAACAAAAATAAATAAATATCTGTGGACATTTCACACAGTGCTATCTAGCCCCAAACTAAGCATAGCTTGTACTATGGGAACCAGATAACTGATACAATACTTCGTTTTTTTTTATCTGTAAATACATACATAGAATACAATATAACACCCAGACACAGAACATACACCTATGTTCATCATGTTTGTCCTGAGTGGGAATCGAACCCACAACCTATAGCTATAGTTCAGAAGGCACAGCTAATACCAATTGAGCTAACAGCCAGTCATATACCAGCCGTGTAATGAATACGTAATACGTATAGCTGTGTTTGTTTAAAGCTTTTTTGTTTGACTTGGTTATTGTTTTTATTAATAAGGCTGTAAAGAATTCTGATGAACAGACAGACAGACAGACGGCCACGAAGAACTTATAGTTCCTTATAGTACTACGGAACCCTAGTATACAAAGAGAAAAAAAATAGGCTAATCGCAAAGTTATTAAGCCTCTTTATACATAAAAATATGCGATTCGTCTAAAGCCAAATTCTTAAATCACAAATTGTAGATTTTTAACTCGCCTTAAGGCATAGGAAACACGAAAAAACCTAATTGCCAGTAACCTGAAAAATTAAATACGTAGATACGAAGTCAGCCTTGACATTTATACCCCCCATTTATTTCAGCCAATTAACATTAAGACTCCTGACCTCAAAATTGGAATGACATCTCAGCAGAGAGATGAATATAATTACTTTGACTTCGTATAAATTTAAAAGAAAGATGTGTTAGCGAACATCACGGGGAATTCTCAAAAATCAGAGGCAAAGGACTTCATTATAATACGTAGGTGATAGAAAAATATGCAAAAGATATGTTCCCTAATCCAATGTGACACTACAAAAATGACAACTAGATATTCGAAATGACAACTTCGCAAAACGTTGTGTAACGGTTTGTGGGCTATGGTATATAATAAAAGCTCATTTTGTCTGTAAATATTTGTAGCTTTATTTTAAAAGACATCGCACCTCTATTATAAGCAGATTTTTTTTTTTTTCTTCTTATATTTTGGCTCCACACATAGTGTATTTAGCCAGTGTCAAGTATTGTAATTAATCATCGAGTTATGGAATATTTCACGTGTAAAGTCAAGTCTTCAAGTCTTAGTCACAGTCCAGTCTAAGTCAGCTAATCATAGTCCAGTCTAAGTCATACCCTAGTAAAGTGGTGGCGACTTTACTAGAAGCTTCTATGTAATTTTGGAAGCAACACGAAAAACCACGTTTCACTACATTATATCACTTGCCCACACTCATGCTCGTAATTCAGCACTTAATGCGTAAAACACCACCAATTTTAACCATTAACACTGGAAAAAAGCACAAGTTTAGAAAAATAATACAATGAAACGACGTGAACTTTTTCGAGTTCCCGCCAAAACCCTATAAGCAGCTTCAACTTTAGTTACGTGTTTTGTTGACTGGCCGCGACACACTAATCTGACTTTGATGTTTTTACATGATGACAATGACTTTGACAACTATGGTACTATTAATACAGAATGCGTTCATTGAACTCTAACGTTGTCTACGCAAAATAATATAACTACTCACAAAACTGTACCTGAAACTACTTAAAATGCTATGTATTCTCACCGAAGTATGCTGTGTTTCTTATGATCTAATATTATCTTATACGATCCTAGTAGCTTGAGGTCTCGATAAAACGGAATCCTATGGCCAGGGCCGCAACATACTTCCATTATTTTGGAGTTCTAGCCATATAATATAAGTTTTTACTAAGTACTAGCGCCTAGCATTAGAGTTAAATTTTTTGTTGTCAACCATGTCTGTTCCAATCTTCTCCTAACTTAAATAGAACCGATAACATATTTTCAGACTTACCTGTTTACAAAAAAAGTGTTTAAATGTAGAGAACGACGCATCTACAATTTTAATTATTCAAAGCCACATCTACCTATACCTAAACAGATGTGAAATAAAAATGTTACCAAAGTAGCCTAAAATTGATTCTGATATCCTGGGGGCGGCTAATGGAGGGCGTCGACGGCTCCTTCAATAACCAAAGATGTTATACCGTAGAATGGATTTAGTTAAATTAAAATGTATAAAATGTCACTCGAATTTAAAATAGCAATATTACGATGATCAAATCCATGAAAAGATTAACGAAAAATAAATGTGTACGAAAATAAACGAATAAATGAAAACAATGCTATTTACTAGTCATTTAGCGGGTTTTTTTTTTGTGCATAAGGGTTGGTTAGTCATGTCACATGTTGTTGGTCATTTTTATTAGTCATTGTGCTTATTTGACATTATGCGTCGTCTACTCTAAACACACTCTAAATGATACATACGCCGGTTTCTCCATAATAATATCTAATGATGATGCTACTCTACCTGCTATTCTTCTTCTGTTTCTAAAAATACTTATTACTATAAAAAGTGTTGAGTTTTGCGAATTCTAATAATGATTATTGGCTTTAACTTTATATCCCAATTTTATTTAAAAACTTCATATTATCAAAGTAAGTATACAACTAAATAAACCATTTCGCATCAAAAATCAAACAAAAACTGGCCAAGTGCGAGTCGAACTCGCGCACGAAGGGTTTCGTACCATTATGTATAAAAACAAGCAAAAAAATCACGTTTGTTGTATGAGAGCCTCCTTAAGTATTTATTTTATTCTGGTTTTTTAGTATTTGTTGTTATAGCGGCAACAGAAATACATCATCTGTGAAAATTTTAAATGTCTAACTATCACGGTTCATGAGATACAGTCTGGTCAGTGGTCACAGACGGACATACAAACAGACAGACAGACAGACAGCGGAGCCTTAGTAATAGGGTCCGTTTTACCATTTGGGTACGGAAAACTAAAAATCAACCCAGTAGGTAACATCGTGTAATGCTTCTACAAATCAAAATCTACGGTTGAAACAAAATATTGTGTCGTTAAAGTGCCCCAGTCAAGCAATTGTAGACCATAATGGAACAGAAAGTTATTGCGTTCGGGTTACTGTTTGTCGGAAAACCGTTCAGTTGGGACACTGAAAATCTGTTGAGATCACAGTCTGTGGTTGAGATGTCTAAAAAATAATAAGGGTTCCATGGTTAGAAAACCTTTTCTTTCAATAATGGTCAACCTTTTTGCGGTTTTAAATGTCCCCGCTTTAGTTATTGCCCTGAAGTCAGATAAAAGTTATATGTTATCAGAACACAAAGGTTTAATACAGAAATCACAGGCTAAGGGTGGGTTTTTTCACCAATAGTTAAAATAAAAAATGGTTAAAAACTCTAACAAATTCTAATCTTGAACGGCTGCTTGCTTTTTGCATCCATCAGCTCCCCGCGGTTCTGCCCAGGTCGTCGGTCCTAGTTGGAGGCAGGCATACGCTGCGTCTTCCGGTTCATGGTCGCCACTTCCCCATCAACCTTTCTTCCCCATCGGTTGTCAGTTGATGAGCCCTGCCCACTGGCACTTCAACTTGCTAACTCTAAAAGCTATGTCGGTGACTTTAGTTCTCTTGCGGATCTCCTCATTCCGGATCTTATCTCGCAAGGAAACTCTAAGCATAGCTCTCACCATAGCTCACTGCGTGACTTTAGGCTTACTCGCTTACTCATAAGGCCAACAGCAAGACTGAGACCACGTCTAAGTGCCATAATGTATTGGTGTATTGGTCTCTAGCGGTGAAAGTATGAACTCCAAATATAGCAAAATTTTTGCTGGAGGTGGGTTTCTGCTACATACATATTTAAATACTATTAGCTAAGGGATAATAGTCTTTGCCTTTGCTATTTTCACAACAGATCCTAATGTTACTTGGGCTAGCTACAAACGTAAAAAGAAAGACCAAAATTTGAATTTCTCGCTTTAGGGTGGACCATCTACTTTGAGTATCTTAATTTGATGTAGCTAAAGATCATTCAAATATTCTAACACTTATTTTAAGTATCAATATCAAGATTATTAAATTGGCGAATGCGGTAGGATACTCAATATTCACGCAAAAAAACTGTCTATTTTTTACTTAATCCGTTACCATTCTCATTACAATCGGTCTTTTAAACTCTCTTTCACACCACAATCAATGTAAAAAAAAGTCTTTTTCTGCAAAACTAGCTTTTCTACCATCAATAAAAGGCACTTTGCCATAGCCATAGCAGAACCACGAGTGCATAACCGAGGCCAGTAAACCGTAACTAAACGTCGAAACCTACTAGCTACATCACAAAAGCGTTTCAGGAAATTGAAGTGCCTTGCTCTAGACTCAAGACAGTAGCGAATGCCTGAATACCTGTCGTTTACCTGACTAGCTATGATTGGAATTAATTGAAATGTAATCTGATACATGATGACGGTATAAATGTATCTTATAGTTGTATTCTAAATAGCAATGAGTGGGCAAGAATAATATTAGAAAGTTTAGCTAGTTCTTTATAGTCACAGCGCACGAAAAAAAATACTGCACCCATGCGAAGCGTCATATTTTTGAATGTTCTGTGTTTATGTCATGATGATGATTTTGTATCTAAAATAAATGCTTTCTCTGTTTATTACATAACTTTTTTTATGCTAAAATGGGTATATACGTTTGACAACATCTCACCTGATCGTAAGTGACGAAGTTGTCTAAGGTAGAAAGTACGTTTGCTTATTTACCCTTGACTTGAAAAGACCCAGGTTATACTTAAGAGGAAATACTGTTGCTGAAAGAGCGTTGCATTCCTTACCCGTTCGGACTATGAATGACTCAGCAAAACGCGTACTGGATTTCTACATGTAAACGCATTTTTTATTTCAGGTAGAACAGGTATTAAGTATTGGTATTATGGTTTTATTTGAGTGGGGTGATTCAGAATCCACCATCAGCTTCATCTTCATTCAGAATGAAAGAGATAGATTGTATTTGGGTATCTTTTCTCAGAGGATTTAAAACATACTATATGAGGAGCTACACCTTCGACTACATCATCGCTTAAAATCAAGTGAGTTGCAGTCAAACGTTGACCTAAAAATACCAAGATAAAAAAGAACCAGTGTATTATTCTAAACCATCCAAATCTTCCGATAGGTTGTTAATTAGGAGGCTGGTAGCTTTATATCCTACTAGTTGTTTCACCCGCAGATTTAAAGTGTGCTAATCCAGTATAAGCTATTATCTGCATTCAAAATTTCATCAAAATGGGTTCAGTAGTTACAGAAATACCGCTATCTTCGCTGTGTTTTATTCATTGATTTTGAGAAGAATGCCAGCAGGTTCCAGATGTGAACTCTCTGCTAAAGAACACCTCGCAGACTGGTATCAGAAGCTTCTGTCAAGAGGCACAGAGGAGCGTTCGGCACTGGATGCGTTAGCGTCGTAGCATCGATAATGCTTTGGCGGAACTTATCAAATGTTTTGTCTGCTTCTGGCGTTCATTGTATCGGTGTCTTATCGTTCTTTATGTTGTTGTGCAGGTACTTATTCAGCTCGTGTTGATGATCAGCTTGATGTGGTAGACAGTCGCGGTAGAAGTTGACCATGCCCAGAAATCTCTTCTTAGCTCTTGAATTGTTTTCGGCTTCAGGTTCTTTACGATAGCTTCAATCTTCTGTAGCGTTGATACCTTCCGACGTGACTTCATAACCAAACATTCAACCCCCCCCCCACCCCCCCCCTCCCTCACACACACAAACTTTCGCATTTATAATTAGTAGGATTAGGATAGGATAGGATTAGGATAAGAAGGATACATTAGGATAAAAAGAGCACATTTACAGCTTATAGCTTTATACTATAAACCTTGCTATCTTTATATCCCAACTTAAATACAAAAGGTGAACAAAGAGCTATCTGCTCTAACAGGTATCGAACGGATATCGACATTCGCAGTCGTAAAGCGGTCGTATCCGAAATAGAACTATGCCTATTAACAATTGACGACGTGATCGAAATAGGACTATGTCGATACACAAACAGTAAGGGTATTTTGGCTACGCACCAGCGATCTATGGAGGACACTCAGCTACGCGCGCGCGTTTGCGTCACATGCTTACCGAAATTGTTTTGAGTGCAGTGCCATTATAGACTCTAAAATAACGTTACTACGTAAGCAGTACCTACGCTCAATACTAAGCTGTGGTTGTCTACATAGGATCTCTTTAAATGTAACGTCACTAATTATGAACTAGGCACATACTAGCTGTAAGGTAGCATCATCAAAATATATCTTTGCTTCACACGATTCCTGTTTTGTGAGAAAAAGACAGGTGATCCCCTCTAGAAATTATTTACCAAATCTGTAGGTACTAACAATACTACTACTTTTTCTACTATTTTTACTTACTTTTTTGGTACTACTTTTTTTTTTCATAGTAGTTAAATAGCCAAAATGTGTTTACTGCAATTGGTCTTTCATCAGGGTTAACGTGATGTTACTGTTTCAGAAGCAGGAACTACACAGATCATCAAGTTTTTTGGAAGGGCTCCTTATGCTGCTGATGCCAATTTTTTTTTAAATTTTTGTCTGGTGTCTGTCTGTATCTTGGCTGAGCATAACGCAGAACTATGGGAAAGAGAAAAATGGAGGGGGCAAAAGATAAGGGAAAAGGATGAATGGCTGAAGGTGAAGGAGGTAGCTGCGCCAGCCGTTCCATCCATTCATCCTTTTCCCTTATCTTTTTGCCTATTCCTTAAAACTAATTAACCTGTGCGAAGCCGGGGCGGGTCAGCTAGTAACTTTTAAATCCACTCACGCGTCATGAATACACCAAGAGAGCGTTGTAATTTATGATGTGTAGGTACTGCCCTTACTGTTTATGTTTTTGATAAGGCTACCTATCAACTTTTGACGACGTGATCGAAAGTTCCAGGCGGGTAGAGCGAAATTTATCTAAATCGTAGTTTTACACCTCGCTGCCTCTTGCATTATAGAAAACGATAATTTTTGAGATACTTTGTGTAACATACCCGCTGAAATGCTTACTACGTGTTTTCGTGCTTGCCAGAATAAAAAATGTAGTGCGAGCCAAATATTTTTTGGCTCCGTTAAATTATTTTTAACGCATTAATTTTTGATGTTTTTTATGTAAGCGTGACGTGACGAGCTAGTCGTTTGCCTGATGTTAAGCGTCACGACCGCCCCTATGGATTTATGATGCCGTATCTGAGCGAATTTTTTCATATGAAGTGAAAAATCCTAGCAGAAGCTCTCCAATTTCCCGCGAGCACTTAAAACGCCGCAGCGCGGTAATATATTATTGCTATATAATATCGGCGGCAACAAGTATTTACTTGAGACCGTTAAAAAGTTATTTTGGACGTAGGGGCCTAAAGATTTTATTGCTAGGTTTATTTTGAACTATAGATGCACCTTGAGGTTTTTTTTTTATCAACGATAGCCTGACATTTGACCACGGTCTCACCTTATGATTGACGACGCGGTCGACGATGGAGCATGCTCGCCCAGAAGATACCGGTTCACTTTGGCCTTAAAAACTCCCAGTTTATAGGTATTTGTCAGGAAACAATGACGCTCGTAAGGTATTTCATTCATTTGCTGTCCGAATTATAAACGAGGAATCAAAACGCTTTGTACGTATTCGAGGAATTTCTACCATATATACGGATGCCGCGTTTTCGTGCGTCTAGTTGTACGATGGTAAAAAGGAGATGGCGGAAGTATGTTAGGTAGGTTTTTACAACTTACCCGATATTCCACGAACTCTGAGTTTTCCGGGATAAAAAGTATCTTTTGTTGACCCCGGTAATATAACAGCAAAATTGATTCAGCCGTTTTCTTTATGCCAAACAAACAATCAGAAAAACTTAAAATGAGATAGTACTAATGCCCGTCTGCACCAAAATTTGACAGTACTTAAGTTCGCACGTATCTCTCTAGGACTTACCCAAATGTATTCCAGATCATAATATAGGTCCTTCGTCATAGAGAGATAAATGTGAACGTAGGAGCTGTCAAATTCTAGTTAGTGCAGACGGGTATAAGATTCGTAAATGAATCTACAATACATAGCTATTAGTCGTGCGAATCCTAATAATAATTTCAACTGTTTCAAGTTGGTTTCAAGCCAAATTTGACTGGCCTTATAGCTCGGTAGTAACCCTGCCTTCTGATCTGTAGGTTGTGGGTTCGATTCCCACTCGGGACAAACATTTGTGTGATGAACATCGATGTTCGTTCTGTGTCTGGGTGTTATATTGTATTCTATACCTAAATGTATTTACAAACAAAAAGTATCTAAGTATTACATCCGCACATATTTGTTTATTTATTAATCTAATTAACATTTATTGGCATTTATAAAAGATCAACAATTTGTCAACTACAGCCCAGCAATATATCAAGCTATCCATTACTTCCCAAACATCTATACAAACAGAATGAGCAAACATTGTTACCGTTCCGAACATAATACATTACAAAATTCGCGTCTGTCGTTTCCAATAACCCATCTAAAGCTGACTCAAACAAGGATTGAGAAAGGTCTTGTTAGACAAAAACAGTATTTTTATATCCCCGGCCATATTTCACTCCTTCATCCCTTTCAATCGGCACTTTGAGCCCTCAGACTAAAGCATTAGGTAGATACATATTCCCATACACCTCAAGACGACAAGATGTAATTATAAACATGTACTTACTTATTTCTAAAAATTTACAATTTACTCAAAATAGTATTTTATTAGATACATCTATCACCTCATCTGTGCTTAAAGCTCACACAAAAAAAAATCTAAAGCTAATTAGGTATATAAAAATGTGTTTAAGTAGTCCACATTCGCAAGTGTTCTTATAACCATTACTGTTTAAAAAAATGCGGCCCGTATCAGAGAATAAATTTATAGTACTACGTACCTCTACGTATATATGTACGTATAGAAAGAAAGAAAGAAAATCTATTTATTTGTAAACAACAATTACTAAAAGAAAAAAAAAAGAGGCCCCAACTCAGCATTATGCTGGTTCAGTTTTTTTTTTTTTTTTTTTTTTTTTTTTTTTTTTTTTTTATGCGACTGAATGACGTGACGAGCTAGTCGTTCACCAGATGTTAAGCGACACGGCCGCCCATAACAGTTGCAGTGTCACTCGGAACTTTAAAACAATAAAGTTTCGCGTGACACTGCACTGCGCATGTCATCCTGAGACATCACACAGTCTAGTAATCAGATTACTAGACTGAGTGATCAGATCATAAAGTCTCATTTGCCCAGTAATTTCACTAGCTACAATGCCCTTCAAACCGGAACACAGTAGTGCTTGCACACTACTGCTTGGCGGCAGAATAACTGGCAAAGCGGTGGTACCTACCTAGACGAACTTTGCAGGAAAGTCCTACCACCTAGTGTTCAGTTGAACCAGCGCTGGTCTTCCGCTGGGACCTCTTGGTGAAACCACGGAGCGGATACACACCAACAGTTACTTAATTATAACAGAAAATACAAGAATGAAAAAAGAAAGATAATTATGCAACTAAAACAACAAAAACAGGAACCTACAATTAAGCGTTTAGGTACACAGTTCCAATAATAAAGTAAAAAAATAATAATAATATAAGTATTCATGGTCTAGCATTATAATCAATACAGGTGGCAAAAAGAGAAACGGTAACAGAAAGGGAAAAGATGACAAGGTAAAAACAAAAAATAATTTGCATGTCTATATCGCACTTGTATCATGCACTAGCGCTTCCTGAGCTTTTTGATGGACTAATAAAAATATTTTGAGTTTGGTCCTGAACATTTTAATATTTTGCAGGTTCCTAATTGGCGGTGGAATATTATTCCAACACTTAGTTGCAGCGTAACGGAAACTCCCTCTGAAAGCGGCTGAGCTATGACGTTTTGTCGAGAGCTGCATTGCGCACTGCCGGGACCCGTAGGATCTCCGAGCAGATACCCAGGACAGTTTTTCGTATAGATATGCAGGCTCACTGTGCTTGATGACACCAAATAGTAGGCATGCCAAATGAAGTTTGCGTCGATGCATCATTTTGAGAGCTGTGTTTTTATTTAGATATGGAGTTACATGAGCTCTTAACGGGATGTCGAAACAGAACCGAGTACAAGCGTTTTGGATTCTTTGTATAGATTTCTGCGTTCTTACTAGCAAACGCGGGCCAAAAACGGTATCCATGTAATTTAGCCTTGACAAAATTAATGACTCTACAAGCTGTATGCGAAGGCACTCCTTTAGGTACGGTTTCATGCGATATAATACTTTTAATCTATAAAAGCAATTCCTGACAGAATTTGCGATATGTTTCTCAAAACGCAGATCACAGTCCATAAGTAAACCTAGATTGCGAGCATCATAGACCCGTTCGATGGGCTCATCCATAAGCATGACTGTTACAGATAAACCTACTTTTGCTAATTGATTTTTACTGCCAAAGATCAGGTACTTTGTCTTGAGAGGATTTAATAGCAGATTATTATTAACAGACCAAGTAGCTATTCTGAAAAGATCATCGTTTAGTTTGCTTTCAGCAGAATGAATATCGGATGGCTTACATGAGATGTACACTTGAATGTCATCCGCATAAATATGAAATTTGCAATGTTTTATATGCATTTTTATATCGGCTGAGTATAAGATAAAAAGAATTGGCCCCAAAATAGATCCTTGGGGTACACCCTTATTCACAGCCACCTTGTCCGAGATTACAGATGAACCATCATTACGACCTAGCTTCACATATTGCCAGCGGTTACTAAGGTAGCTATTGAACCATTGAACAGCGCCATTGAACGTATCTCATTAGTAAGCTCAAAGTCGCGCAACGAGCTATGGAGAGCGCTGTGCTCTCCGCAGGAGAACTAAAGTTACCGATATAGCTCTTAGAATTAGCAAGTTGAAATGGCAATGAGCAGGCCACATCGCTCGTAGAACTGACAACTGATGGGGAAGAAAGGTTCTCGAATGGCGACAATGAACTGGAAAACACAGCGTAGGCCAACCCCTCACCGACGATCTGGTGAAAACCGTGGGAAGCCGATGGATGCAGGAGGCAAACAGGCGCTCAAGTGGCGCTCTCTGAACTCTGGGGGAGGCCTATGTTGGCTGGCTGTTGATTAAGATGATGATGATGTACCCGTATGATAGTAATTATAACATTGCTATTTTTTAATGTTAAAGGTGCAAACAAGTGTACCTACGGCTCACTCGATGGGAATCGGTCACCATAGCGTAGCATTATTTAGTATTACTTTAGAAGAATAGTTTATATAAGGTTAGTATTATTTTAGTAGTGAACATAAATAATAACAAAACTTAGCTCTTAATTTAAAAAAAAATTAAGTCTTTTTAGTGTGTGAGTTCTATGCCCGCAGTTGTCTTTTTTATTTGAGTCTGTTTCATGCCTATGGTGAAAGACACCGAGTGACGTCATCGCAAATGAACTGCCCATGATAGTGACAGTCGATTGGAGCTTTGGAATTTGCTTTGAACCTTTTGATGCTTCAAAAGAGATGGAAAATGTTTCAATTCACCTATAACTTGTCCCCAGCTTGTACCCGCCCGTAAACGCCTCGAGTTTATCGATCTATCATTCGTTTATATGAAAACTTATTATAAAATAACAAATTATAAATGAAATGAAATGAAAATAATGTAGGAATAATGAAAGTATCTATAGATATAGTGACGAGAACCCCAGTTCTAAGATTTTTAAAATTCTTCTTTTTCTCATCATAGACCTACATATAAAATCCCAAATAGCACACAAATACTGCATAAATTGCATAAAAAAAGTAATAATAATAATATTTTGGTATTATAATGGGTGGAGAGAAGCATCGGTTAGGTTTATATATATATAGGTTTTATTAAAGCTTTAATAAAGCACTGTGAAAAATTTAATTCTGTGTAAGATACCCCCATCTAGATAGCTCTTATCCAACATCTTTTAATCTTACGTAGGTGTATAGTTTGACACTAAATCAGTCAATGTGCTACTTGCGTGATAGGCTTCGTCCATTAGGGGGGAAGGTTTGCCATAATCACCACGCTTGGCAGGCGTTTTGGTGATCGCAGTAGATTATATACTGCAGACTGAGAATGCTGCTGCCCATTTCCTAGATATTCCCTTAACTTAAATTTTTAATTGGGCACTCCTAAATAGTTATTTAGACAATAATAATATCGGAGGTTACCTACTCATTGAGATTGGACGGTACACTGTGGAAACTCACACATACAGTGTAGTAGTGATGTATAGTGTTCTACGTAGTCCCCAAGCCTTTGATAACATAACTTTATGGTAGAAAACTTGTTTGTTTTAGGCAATCGATTCGAAAAACAAAGTGTCTTCTATCACGCTTAAGATAAGCAGCAAATAAGCCGTAAATCTTAGTCGGCACTCGAATTACGAATCGTCTTTTACAACATTTATCAAAGAAACCCGACACTGCGGCGTCGGCTTCTCAAAGCTAAATCTGAGTACTCGTTCCGCAAAGCTATTGGAAAATATTAAATAATTTGGTACAGAGTAAATTAATAGAACAAGTTCAGTATGAATATTAAGTTTCAGTAAGCTTTACTTTTAATGATACAGTTACAGGTAAGTTTCTTACTATCGTAAGTTTATTCGGAAGTAATTCACAAAAACTTCAAAGAAATCTAATAATTGTAATACCTCAATAGCTTTACGCTACAAATTTAGGGGTAGAACTAGAATGGCTCTAACCCCCAATAACCACTTCCCTGTGTAGACACGGACTCCCCAAAAAAAAATATTACAGTGTAATAACCAAAAATTAACAGTATTACCCAACTAAAACTGACGTATGGCACTGAGATTGTAGTCTCCAAGCTACGCCACATCACTCGCAGAACCCACAACCGATGGGGATGAAAGGTTCTTAAATGACGACCATTACCCGGGACACGCAGCGTAGGCCAGGCGGGTGGGTTCGAAGTAAGGACCAACGACCTGATCAAAACCGTGGAAAGCCGTTAGATGCAAGAGCCAAAAGCAGCTGCTCATAGTGGCGCTCTATGGGGGAGGCCTATGTTCAGCAGTGGACGTCTTCAGGTTGATGATGTCACTAGTACTGAAATGTATATAAAGAAATCTTTATGTAAATAATTTCGTCAGAAAAAACTACTAACAAGCGGTTCTCTTCAAAGTCTCATAGCTTATTTATAACGCATTCCTATAGCTACGTTTCATTTAAAACTAATCCAAGAAACCAATACCACAGAAGAACGAAGCTCCCAACTAAAACACTCAAAATCACTCTGGCCATTAGCCCAGAGCAAAACTTTATTCGTATTGTGTTTTTAAATTCCAATTTTCTTTCAGGCATTTATACAGCGGGACCTGGAGCATCCCTTTTTCTTGAGCTTATTAAACTGGCCAAGTTCTGTTTAATATCGTAGGAAGAAAGTAGTCCACAGGGACGTAAGTTACCAGCGGTTATTTCTAGTGTTTTTAGAAATAAATATCGCTTACATAATTATAATAACATTGTATATTAGACACACTTGCTCGGGAAAAACTACTTATACGTGGGTTTATGCAAACCGACACAGTCGTATAAAATTTTTGAACGAAATCAAAAAAGAAGGCTTTATTTTCGACTGATGGTGATGATGTTGTGTTTTTGGGCTTATGTGGGTTGATGCAAATTGAAACGGTTGTATTTTTAACCGGATTCAAAAAGAAGGCTCTATGTTCGACTGATGCTGACGATGTAGTGTTTTTGGACCTGTGGGTTGGTACAAACTGAGACAGTTTTATTTTTAACCGGATTCAAAAATGAGGTTCTATGTTCGACTGATGGTAATGATGTTGTGTTTTTGGGCTTATTTATGGGTTGATGCAAATTGAGACGGTTGTATTTTTAATTGGGTTCGAAAATGAGGTTCTATGTTCGACTGATGCAGGTAGGAGCTAGGAGACGAAGGTAGGGTAGGGTAGGGTAGGGTAGGTAGGTAGTATTTTTCTTGACATTGTGGTATTTGCAGTCGCTCATACAACTGTAAAGGAAAACATCGTGAGGAAACCGGAATGTTCAAGAATCACACACATTTTGCGTTGGTGAAGTATGGCCTACATTCTCTTCATGTGAGAGGAGATCCCTGTCCTAGCAGTGGGTCCCAGTACGTATATTAGATTGATGCAATGTGATGAAAATGTACCTTCGACATATCTTTTTTTTTACCGGCAATGTGCCTTTATTTAATAAACTAACTACTACAATAATAAAAACTAATAAACTATCTACTACAAACACAGATAACCCCCAATAGATACCGCATTACGGGATTTTTGTTCGGATCCTAGCTCACCAAAACTGGCGGAAGGCGCGGGCTGCGGGGACTGGCGCCAATGCGCTATTATTGGCTGTTTCGAGTGACGCCCTAATAATGAACTCTAATAATTGGTCGAAACCAAGGCCGTGCTGCGAAGCGGCAATTTAGATAGACCCATTTACGCCAATGCGTGGTGCGCGGTCGTCGTCTTTCATGCGGTATCTATTGGGGGTTATCTGTGACTACAAAGAACACTTGGACAGTATACTAGCCGCGATGGCCTATAGACAGCTCAAATGCACCAGCTCACTACCGGTAGGTAGCGTACCCAACATGCTGGCAGCATTGTCTCGTTGAATTACAAACCTTTAACTGCATGTCCCAATACAACTAAGTTCTTGGAGGCTATAACTATCCTGGGAAATGCTAAAGTATTTAAAAATATATTAAACACACCAAAATGGAAGAAATGTAGATCCATTTTGAGATTTAATGGAACAGTCCCCCGTCGACAATTCGGAGTAATATTACTTAGGTACATAACCAAACTCACAAGTACGTGATTGAGTGACGCAAGTCGTACGTGACACAAGCTGAACGGGAACCCTTGAGGGTTTTGTCGTAATGCGGCAGAAGAGGTGACAGTAGGGGATTAATTTTAATCGAGCTGTGGATAAATAGACCATTAGTAAGGGTTTTAATTTTAGCAGATAATAGATAAATAGATATTCTTCGGTCTTCAGAGAATTGTAAATTATCTTCCTAATTATACTATAGTACTCAATCTTCCAGTGTTTTTAAGACTATTAAATTATTCAGGTACCTACCGCAGTACTTTTTTTTAATAACTAAATAGGCCCGCATTCAACAGCAGCTGTGCCCCGCAATCTCACCAGATGGAAAAAGACGATGCGGTCTACGATGGTACATGCTTGCCTAGTACTACAATAAACAGCACTCATAAGTTTGGCATGTCCGTCTTTCTGTCTGTCTGTTGGTCTATCAAAATGTTTTCATCGTCAGCCTGAAGACGTCCTCTGCTGAACATAGGCCTCCCCTACAAAGCGCGTCTTTGAGTAGCTGCTTGGCTGCATCCATTGGCTTCCCGCGGTTTTGATCCAGATCGTCGGTCCACCTAATGGGGGGCCGGCCTACGTTGCGTCTTCCGATTCGTGGTCGCTGTTACTCGAGAATCTTTCTTCCCCATCGGTTATAATGTATTAATCCAAAAACATTGGTGATAGATCAATTTTTTTTAATGTAGACGAATGACGTGACGAGCTAGTCGTTCGCCTGATGTTAAGTGACACGGCTGCCCAAAACAGATTGCAGTGTCACTCGGAACTCTAAATTAAAGTTTCGCGTGACACTGCGTACTGCGCACGTCATCCTGAGACATCACACAGTCTAAAAAAGTTTTCTAGACTGTGAGATCAGTTCGTAAAGTCTCATTTGCCCAGTAATTTTACTAGCTACAATGCCCTTCAAACCGGAACACAGCAGTGCTTGCACACTACTGCTTGGCGGCAGAATAACTGGCAAAGCGGTGTTACCTACCTAGACGAACTTTGCAGAAATGTCCTACCACCTAGTAAAAATAAAGTAAACTTCTTTAATCTGATTTCGGCTGCCGTAGATCCCGTTGCAGGTTGCACGCCAGTTGCGCCTAGCCTAATGTATACTAGTGATGCAACGAATGCGAATTTTCAGTTTTTGTTCAAATTTGGAGCCAATTTTTTATGGCTTGGTTTGTCTATTTTTGAGTTTTATTCAAGACGAGCTTATGCTCGCGGCTTCGCCCGCGTGGACTATCGTTCAGAAATCGGTTTTATACACTTTTGTATACTTCTAAATTTACGATAATGGACTTTTGTTGACAAATTTGGCCATGCGTAAAGGATACGTGCGTAATCTAGCTTGGTTAATCACTTTAAGATTAGTTTAAGCAAGGATTGACCAGTCAATACATGGATGGCTGGGTACCGCTTATACCGTATTAAGATCAAAGAGGCACCGGCCCCGGTTGTTGTCTTAGGATAGCAATTAGTCAAACTATGTTGAAGAGTATTTCAAGTGGACTGTAAACTTTGACACTAAGAGTTGGTCATAGTTGGTCATTGGTTACTGTATATAGTATAATGCCAGTAGGTACAGAAAAGTACAGTGCCAGTAACTGCACTGGCACTGCATGGGCACTGTTATAGCACTGGAACTGTACTTGCACTGGCAAGTTGTCAGGTATGTTCTAGGCAAGCGCGTTACATCCTAGACCGCATCGTCACAGTGTGATAGGTATGGTCTACGCAAGCCTACCAAACAATAAAAAAACGAGTAAAATGCAAATAAAACCGCCGGTTTATTTAGTATGATTTAACTATACACAACCGTAAAAATACTAACACGTTTAAAGGTAACATCCAAAATTTTCCCATAAAATATTCAGGCACGTTCGTACCGATAAATCAGAAATGTAACCGGTATTGAAACTCTCAGGAGGGGGCGCCGTGAATTATTGAAACCTATGGGCGGATTACTGTCACGAAGTCTTTCTCGGGCTGAAGCTTGTTCAACTGTGGGGACTTAAGATAGAGGATGTGAAAATTGCCGTACTGCAGCTCTTTAATCTACTAAACTCGAGTTTTATATGTTACTAGTATTACTAGCACTACTTAGAACAGAGTAATATATTCTGTGCCATAAGTCTTGTCTATGTATTTTATCAACGACTGTACCAAAGTAACATAATGGTAAAATGTCCAGTAAGGAAAGTGTCGAATTAGCGAAAGTAGCGAATTAATGAACCTGTTACCGGTCCCCAGTTAAGTAGGACTGCGCAGAACAGTGCAGGTTCCAGCAGAACAAAAATTGATAAAACTCGGGTTTTATATGGTAATTGGTATGGATGCTTCAGCATTTTAATTCATCATCATCATTAACAGCCTGAAGACGTCCACTGCTGAACATAGGCCTCCCCCAGAGCACGCCACCTTGAGTGGCTGCTCGCCTCCTGCATCCATCGGCTCCCCGCGGCTTTCACCAGGTCGTAGGTCCACCGAGTGGGGAGCCGGCCTACGCTGCGTCTTCCGGTTCGTGGTCGCCACTCAAGAACCTTTCTTCCCCATCGGTTGTCAGTTCTACGAGCGATGTGGCCTGCCCATTGCCACTTCAACTTGCATTTTAATTAGTTACTATGTTTTAGAGATTTAAATTGTATTGGTACTTACCACCTATTTTATGTACAGATCCTATACTTAGGTATAGTAATATCATTTCCAACTTCCATCTCTTGCATTATATGATTACACTTGTTATACTATACCGTCTTATATTTCTACTCAAATGGTTTTATTTATTGGTTTGTTATAGTTAGTTTTATTATACGTTGTAATTTGTTTTTAATGATTGCTACTTTTTTGTATCTATTTTTCTTTTTTCTTTAAGGCCATCGGTGTATGTGTGCTCCGTGGCTTCACAGCGGTCTCAACGGAAGACCAGCGCAAGTTCGTAAGAACTAGCACCATGCTGAGTTGGGGCCGGTTTGTGACAGATTTTTCAAAGTATCTTCTTTTGTGCTATATGTCGAATTTTGTTTTTCTGTTACAAAAAAATATTTATTCTATTCTTTCTTTCTTTCATTGCATTTTTTTCATATGCATTTCTTTTTATTTTAAGGAAATATTGTATGCTCGAAATGAACAACAGTGTTGGCACATACCTATTTAATACTTAAGACCTTTTGTATACACAGTTAAAAAAATACAATAAAATATCATTCTATTCTATTCTATTATAATAGAGTAGAGTATGGCTGAGCAGAACAGAACAGAGCAGGGCCCAGCAGAACAAATTTTTGAAGACTCAAGTATTTTGGCACATATGCTTTAGTATTGCATTTCTTAGACTGACTAGAATATGGCGGAGCAGAACAGAACAAACCGGTGCGTGACAGCGCGCACTACTACGTAATTTTATGTGTAAGTATGTTAGTTTCTATTGTCCTTGTATTCATCTTAATACTTACATATGCGATATTATGTGTCAGGAATAAAGTTTATTTCATATCATTTCATTTTCATTTAGATCTCTGTTATTGTTAAAAATTCCCCAGTTAAGCAAATCTAAAAATAAATCGAAGCTTCGATTCTTCCCCTTTGTCAAAGCGTCCGTGATTAAAACGGGACTGACGTTATCCAAGAAAATTAGCCGTAAAACCGGACCCTAATCAAATTGACCAAGACATCATGGGACCAATGTAAAAACAGTGATCAAGCTTGGTATACTCACTCAATATAGACTGTAGTGAAAGTCTTTGATTCTGCAAAACTTATAGTTTTCTGTTTATGTAAACGAATGATGAGACAAACTAGTCGTTCGCTTGATTTTGTTAAATCGGAACCATCCATGATTGGCTGATGGTACCAACACTACCAACCTACCAACCAATCATGGCCCTTCTGACAGTTTGTCAACCAAAATAGTATTTTTGAACATTCTACCAAAGTGGAAAACACGTCTTATATTTTAAATGTAAGAATGAATTAATCAATTTCACGACACAATTGAAAAAAAAGCTGGCATTTTGATAATTTAACCTGCCACTTAACGCTAAGGGGGTCAAGCTTCAGGCCCGTAAACTTAAGGGATCCCTTAAACTTAGGTGTCCCTTAATCGTCGGTGAAAACAAAATTACTGTCATGATGTCACGTAAATATTTTTAAGGGTCTCTTAATATTTAGGGATCTTTGGTGAAAACGGGCATTAGAGAGCCGAGTACGTTAAAAGGGGCGATAACAGCGCTAGGTATGCGTGTAGAACCATTCAGACAAAAAAATATGAGTCAGTAAACGCGATCCTAAAGTATTTATAATGTCGTGTGTTCCACAGTTTTCTCATTCACACCGATACATAAATCTATGGGTGAGACCACAGAACAGATGATATATTCAGATATTGTACGTTTTTATTCCAATTATCCAAGTATCGAGATTCAGCCACTCCCTGATACAACGTAGAGCTATCAGAAGTGTTGGTGGTACTAAACTTACTGATTATAAAGCCTCTCAAAATACTCACAGATGTTGAATCTATTGTATTTTTTACCGTTACTCGCATACAAGTTTAGATATAAGCTTAGGTACTGTCTATATTTAAATATACGATTCTCATCCCTAGAATTGGGCAATTCGATCAATCGGGCAATGCCTTTTTGCTCTGCTAAGGCTTTCATTAGTTTAGTGATCGTAATTCGATTTAGAGTAGTCTCTTTTGGTGGAATTTCCTATGTACATTTCATTTTGATAAGCCGTCACCTGCAATTTGTAAGAAGACAGGTGACTGAAATGAGGAAGTTCTGAGATTTTGAAGATAGAAACTTAATTATAATTATTATTATTCCTACCTGCCCCGCTGTCTGTGTGGGCAGTGTGACAGCGGAAACAGGTACTACATAAATAAAAGCGATAATCTTTGGAAAACGGGATGAGGGGATGACGGGATGAGGAGGGCTTTAGTATGTGTGGACTCATCTTCCATGGAATGGGAGTCATACATTTAGGTTCTTTAAGACCCAACGCCGAAAGAAGACTCAAAAGCTCTCAGAAAAAACTCTTGAGCTAATGGCCGACCGGAGCGAAATGAAGCTGCAGTCTTCAGTTGATATGTCAGCCTACGGTGAACTCAATAGACGAATCTGGAGTTCCTTGCGACACGACTTGCGTGCTCTTAGTACTTCACGTATTGAGGCCGCAATTGAGCGGAACCAAGGCTCTAAAGTGTTCGCAAAGGATTCGTCTATTGGGCAACACCAAATGACAAAACTGAAGACCGAAAATGGTAGCATCATTTCATCCAAGCCTGAGATTCTGAGAGAGATCGAGAACTTCTATGGACAGTTATACACCTCGACACGTAAGCCCGCTACTAACACAGCTCAGGACATCAGAGCCAAGTTAGTCCGACACTATACCGAAGATATCCCGGATGTCAGCCTGTACGAGATTAGAATGGCCCTCAAACAGCTTAAAAACAACAAGGCACCAGGTGAAGATGGAATTACGACTGAACTTCTGAGAGCGGGTGGTAGACCGGTACTTTTAGTCCTCCAGAAGTTATTTAATTCTGTCATCCTTGAAGGTACAACGCCAGAGGCATGGCACAAGAGCGTGGTGGTGCTCTTCTTCAAAAAAGGCGATAACACCTTATTGAAGAACTATAGGCCCATCTCGCTCTTGAGTCATGTGTATAAGCTGTTTTCGAGAGTCATTACGAATCGTCTCGCACGCAGGTTTGATGAATTCCAGCCTCCCGAACAAGCCGGTTTCCGAAAAGGCTTTAGCACCATAGACCACATCCATACGCTGCGCCAGATTATACAGAAGACCGAAGAGTATAATCGGCCGTTATGCCTAGCGTTTGTGGACTATGAGAAAGCCTTCGATTCAATCGAGACTTGGGCGGTGCTGCAGTCCTTGCAGCGATGCCAAATTGACTATAGGTATATCGAAGTTTTGAAGTGTTTGTACAGTAAGGCCACTATGTCAGTCCGACTACAGGACCAGAGTACGGAACAAATTCCATTGCAAAGAGGCGTGAGACAGGGAGACGTTATTTCTCCGAAACTGTTCACAAACGCATTGGAGGATGTTTTCAAGCTCTTGGAGTGGAAAAGATCTGGCATCAACATAAATGGCGAGTACATCACTAACCTTCGTTTTGCCGATGATATAGTCATAATGGCGGAATCGCTCGAGGACCTTAGCACCATGCTCAACGACCTCAGTAGAGTCTCCCAGCAGGTTGGTCTTAAGATGAATATGGACAAGACAAAGATCATGTCTAATGCTCATGTTCCACCTATACCGGTAATTGTTGGGAACGATACTCTCGAAGTTGTCGACAAGTATGTCTACCTAGGACAGATTGTCCAATTAGGTAGGTCCAACTTCGACAAAGAGGTGGCGCGAAGAATCCAACTCGGCTGGGCAGCGTTCGGGAAGCTTCGTCCTATCTTTTCGTCCAAAATACCGCAGAGCCTGAAAACGAAAGTTTTCAATCAGTGTGTGTTGCCAGTGATGACTTATGGAACTGAGACATGGTCTCTTACTGTTGGCCTCATTAGTAAGCTCAAAGTCGCGCAGCGAGCTATGGAGCGAGCTATGCTCGGTGTTTCCCTGCGAGATAAGCTCCGGAACGAGGAGATCCGCAGGAGAACTAAAGTGACCGATATAGCTCTTAGAGTTAGTAAGTTGAAGTGGCAATGGGCGGGCCACATCGCTCGTAGAACTGACAACCGATGGGGAAGAAAGGTTCTCGAGTGGCGACCACGAACCGGAAGACGCAGCGTGGGCCGGCCCCCCACTCGGTGGACCGACGACCTGGTGAAAGCTGCGGGGAGCCGATGGATGCAGGAGGCGAGCAGCCGCTCAAGGTGGCGTGCTCTGGGGGAGGCCTATGTTCAGCAGTGGACGTCTTCAGGCTGTTAATGATGATGATGATGATGACATTTAGGTTTATCAGAGCACCTAGTCGATGCGACGTATAGGGTCAAAATGCCGGCACTTCTATGAATCAACTGAGCATTGCAATTCGACAAGGCAACTCTGCCAGCATGATGGGTAACAGAACGCTGCTTATTTGGTTAGAGTATTTGGACTCTTTGAACTCGTCAGCTTGGCGTAATATACAGTCCAGTTCTTTTTTGAAGCTAGTGTATGTAGCTAGATGATTTTAGCAGTATAGTTGGTATGACCGCAAATTTGAACAATAAAGTTAATATAATCAGAAGATAAATAATAAAATGGTATCTTTGACAGAATGTCTAAAATGTTATAAAGTTGTCGCAGACGTAAACATACTAATAAAATAAATATAGCGTTTGTTAGTATAATAGGGTACTTCTACTTGTGTGGGAAGTTACGAGGCAAATTCCACGAATTATTGACTACAATAAAGATAGATTGTTATGATAAACATGATCAACGAATAACAAAAGTTTATTCAAACTTACCTTATTTGTTATCAAGTCATAACGACCAGTAGGTATTCATCTGTTTACCTAAAATATTTTTTTAGAATAATATTTGCTACCGCTTTGCCAGTTATTCTACCGCCAAGCAGTTAGTGTGCAATAACTACTGTATTTCGGTCTGAAGGGCATTGTAGCTAATAAAATTACTGGGCAAATGAGACTTTGTGATCTGATCACGCAGTAATCTGATCACTATACTGTGTGAAGTCTCAGGATGACGTGCGCAGTGCAGTGGCATGCAAAACTATATTAATTTAGAGTTCCGAGTGATACTGCTATCAGTTATGAGCAACCGTGACGCTTAACATCAGGTGAACGACTAACTAGTCGCGTCATTTATTTCCTTAAAAAAATCTAGAGAAAAGTTATATTTAAGTCATAAGACAGAAGTACGATAAGATTTCAACCTTCTCGTAGTTCTCATACGCAACCAGCTATCTATAATTTTGGCTTTTAATGACTTCATTGTTATCCAATTTCATTGTATATTTTAGTCTAGAATAGTCAATAGTTTTCTAAAACATAATAAATAAATAAAAACATTGATTTATAAGAATTTTGGCATACGGATTGCTTATTTTACCGCGAGGAAGATACTTCCCAATTTCCCAAAAACCAATTATTTTTTCTCCCAATTTTCCGGGACTTTTGTCCCGAAAAATTGGGAATTCTCGTTGTAAAACAGGCTAATCGCAGCCGTCTCTAGTAAAAAATCCCTCTATATACGATGCAATCCGTCACAAAATTTTGAAGTCTTCCTGTCCTTCGAGTCCTAAGACTTCCTTTTTTTTTGATGGGGGAAATGCCTTCGCACTTCCCTGCCACCACGGGGATGATGACGGAGGGTATGTGGGACTTGAACCACCTAAACCCTCCCGTGATCCGTCCGCCGCCGGGATGGGGCGAGATAGGGTCGCGCTAGCATTCACTATCTCGCCCCGACGGTAGGCCCTTTTCTTAGCTCAACGACTATTGTCTTACGACAACAACCAGGACCGACGTTTTAAAATGCATTTTGTTTGGCCAACGTGAGATGTAAGACTCGGCCAAAGGAACATCCAGACAATGGGTAGCAGCATTCGCCTCGGTACATTAAAATCTTCTGCGAATAGCAAGCTGCCTGCCGCGCATGGTGATTAAGGCAAATCCCCCCAAATGATAAGCGTCCAAAGTGGCGATTTATGGGGAAGCATATGTTCAGGGAGTGGACAAATATTGCCAGCGTAGAAGACCTGTTTCGCTTGGCACAGGATAGAGACAGATTCGCAGAGCTGACGGGCAACCTCCAGTAGTGGAGAGGCACCAGAAGAAGAAGAAGATATGTTCAGCAGTGGATGGTTTCCGGCTGTTGATGTGTGATGTGTATGCGTCCACCCATGCAAGTAATGCCCAAGCGGGGGCGTATTCAAGCTTTGCTATTGAGAATGGAATGATGTCATTTCTTTTCCCAGTTGTTTCTAGTCATTTGTTTTCCTATTTAAGTGGGTGGAATTGTTGTGCGGTAGTAAAAGTGCCAGTTTAAGCACTAACTGCGGACTCCTTTACGAGCCAAGCTTATTTCCGACGCTTCGCGAATTATTACAGGTTCCAAGAAATTGATCAACAGAGATGGTATGTTGATCAATTATTTACGATCATATAATTTTTGATCATGCATAAATAATGGGTTCATTCCTTTTTCCTGGTTTTGCTTCATCATCGCATCATCATCAATAGCCCGAAGACGTCCACTGCTGAACATTGGCCTCCCCCACAGAGCACTACTTTGAGCGGTTGCTAGCCTCCTGCATCCATCGGCTCGCCGTGGTTTTCAGCAGGTCGTCGGTCCACCGAGTGGGAGGCCGGCCTACGCTGCGTCTTCCGGTTCGTGGCCACCACTCGAGAACCTTTCTTCCCCATCGGTTGTCAGTTCTGCGAGCGATGTGGCCTGCCCATTGCCATTTCAACTTGCTAATTCTAAGAGCTCTATCGGTCACTTTAGTTCACCCGTGGATCTCCTTGTTTCAGCAGGGTTACTCTTGAATCCAATCCCAATTTCACTCTAATTCTAATCCGAACCAATCTCAATTCCAATGTTAAACAATTTGGTACTCTTCAACAAAATCGAGATCGAAATTGAAATCGGAAATGCAATCGACTTAATATTGTGACCCATAAAAGTACAACACTATGTAAGTGTTGCCATGCACACATAATAGAAAATATTAATACCAAAATTTGTGGAAAACATGTAAAAACCTTATTAATAACAGTGATAAAAAATATATTACCATAAAACCTTCACTTTTGATGATATTTAGTCACTTTCAAAGAAATAAAAGCGGTTATTTACCGACGAATAATATCAAGAACGGCTGAATGAATAATGTCATTATTGACATCATGGTTGTCTAGAAAAAAAAACTAGTATCAATGTTCTGTGTGCTCCAGCTGTTTTTTTTTTATATTTTGGCTCTACACATAGTGTATTTAGCCAGTGTCAAGTTTTGTAATTTTTCATCGTATTATGGAAATTTTCACTTAAAGTCAAGTCATAGTCACAGTCAGAGTAGTCATAGTCTAGTCTAAGTCATAATCCAGTCTAAGGCATGCCCTAGTAAAGTGGTAGCAACTTTACTAGAGGCTTCTATGGAATTTTGGAAGCAATACGAAAAACCACGTTTCACTACATTATATCACTTGCCCACACTCATGCTCGTAATTCAGCACTTAATGCGTAAAACACCACCAATTTTAAACATTAACACTGGAAAAAGCATAAGTTTTGTAAAATAATACAATGCACCGACGTGAACTTTTCCGCGTTCCCGCCAAAACTCCGCTCCAGCTGTTGTTTAGCGGTCTTGTTTTCAAGATTTGAAGTATTTGGTTGGAGATATTCGTCCGTTCTAACAGGAAAGATTATGAGTAGGCCAATCTACCAGCAGCTGGAGGCTCTAGCGGATTTCCTTGGGGACAATCCAGGGATAGCAAAAGGTCTGTTGCGGTCCGCCCATGGCAAATACGAGACAAAAAAGAAATGGGACGACAGAAATTACCAATTCTGTGATGCTATGTAAGGCAACTATTAAAACAGGCCTACAAGTTCAAAAAGTTGGAGGAGAGAGACTTCTCGTAAAAACACCACGCATGAAAGAACTACCACCTATATTTACAAACCTCGTATCTCGAGGACATGTCACTACGACGAGTAGGCTTTGCCATCAGAGGCTCTAAATCGCCACATGTGACCTCAAAAAGGTCTTTCGTCACTCTGTAACATTTCTTAAACTCGTTGTCGTTCATGGCAAAAGCTTTCTCAGTGTATCGCACCATTCTTCTTAGGTTTCGACGTTGCCTTAGATCTTCTCTATGTGCATTGTCCAAAATATCAAAAATAAGAGCTAAACGTGCCATTTTACTTCCGAATTGCTTCCGAAACCACTTAACACAACACACTCGAACGCAAAAAAGTTAACTTTTGAAAGGTCTGAAAATTCTATCGCAAACTCTACTTCAAACTCAATTTGCCAATGTCAAATCGCGTCAAGAGTACCGAAAAAGCGGATGGTGTAGAAATGAGTCGATTCCATTTAGTTCCGTAAAATTCCACGGACAAAGATTCCAATCGTGCGCTAGTATCGAATTCAAGAGTACCAAATGCTACGATTTCGTTCCAAATCCCAAATTACGATTGAAATCGAGTGTCAAGAGTAACCCTGCAGATCTTATCTCGCATGGAAACACCGAGCATAGCTCTCTCCATAGCTCGTTGCGTGACTTTGAGCTCACTAATGAGGCCAACAGTAGAAACCACGTTTCAGTTCCATAATTCATCACTGGCAACACACACTGATTGAAAACTTTTGTGATTTTTGGCGGGAACGCGAAAAAGTTCACATCGTTGCATTGTATTATTTTTCAATACTTGTGTTTTATCCAGTGTTAATGTTTAAAATTGGTGGTGTTTTACGCATTAAGTGCTGAATTACGAGCATGAGTGTGGGCAAGTGATATAATGTAATGAAACGTGGTGTTTCGTGTTGCTTCCAAAACTCCATAGAAGCCTTTAGTAAAGTTGCCACCACTTTACTGGGGCATGATTTTGACTGGACTATGACTACCTGACTTGGACTGGACTATGACTGTGACTATGACTTAGTGAAATATAATATGTATAATGCAGACTATGTAGACTTTTTAATATTGCGACTGAAGGACTTTGTATCCAGGTCAAGAACTAATTAAAAAAAAAAAAAACTTTTGTTTTCAGGCTCTCCGGTATCATGGTTTTGCTTGCCTCAATTTATTGCCCGAGCTATTGCAAGTTATTTCAATATAGTTTTGTCAGTTTTCGTGTCATCATTTTCTAACATAGGTACTAAATATATATCGTAGATTACCATTTTCTACCATACTTACATTATTGCCTGATATTGTTGTATTTAGAATTAGATCACTGATCGTTCCAGCTGTAAATCTTGTACCTAGCTCCAAAGCGTATTTTATTGCGACAAATCAATAAAATCACAATAAAATGGATTGATCTGCTCTATTTTGAGTTTTATTTGATGAGATCGGCTCAACCACTTTACGTGTTAGTTTTAACAAACGAATGTTTATTGTTAGGAAACAGAGATTCAAAGCGATTAAAGGAGAATGCAACATTGTTTTTATCTTTTTAATATGGCTGAACAACTGTTGTTTTACAACAGTAAACGTAAACAACAATGACCTCATTCGTTTACTTGTTGCCACCTTCTGTGTTACCTGAACATTGTGACATAGAGGGTGTCTACAAAGCCAGAGTAAATTGCTATGAACTTGGCTTGACACCTTCTAGATTTATTTTATTCCATCTTTGGCCACACCGTTGCTTAATATCAGGCGAGGTGGAGGCCAAATGTAAATCAATATGGTTAATATAAAAAATCTAAAAGCTCTTGAAATAGTTCTAAAACTCACTTATCTTCATCTTCGGCCACACCATCGCTTACATTAGACGAATCAGTAGAACGTAAACCTACTTACTATAAAAAAGATACCTACTGGCCAAATTCTAGCGTCTAATAAAACGGATTATAGTGCAAGCGACTTAATGCTCTTTTGAGCAATCAAATGTTTATAATCGATATTTACCAAAGGCTTTATCACTCAAACCACTGAAACTTGATATTTGAAGATATCTTCCTTTAATGGCATACGAGTATACTATGGAAGAGTTTATGAAAATTCAATCTCTAAAGGGTTAATAATGATTGTATGAAGAAACTCCAGTGAAACCGTCGACTGCTTCTAGTCACAAATTAATTATAAATATAGTTTATCGACATTCAAAATTCAATAGAACTGGCGCTTCTTAACCTAGATTTATTTTGCCATCATTTATCAGCAGCCGAAAAATTCTACTATTGAACAATCTCCTTCACAACAGTCACAGTACACAGTGTACAGTTTGTACAGTCTCCTTCATAAAGCCCTACTTTGACCAGTTACTTGCCATTTGCATCCAACGGCTCCCCGCAGTTTTTGTCCACCTTGGTGCGGGGCCTACGCTGCGTCTTCAGTTTCATGGTCATCACTCGAGAACCTTTCTTCTCTATAGGTTGTCGGTTCTGTGAGAGATATGGCCTGCTATTGCCATTTCACGTTGCTAATTTTGAAAGCAATATCGATATCGGTATGTCAAATGCCATGTGAAGTACATATAAAATATCATTCTATGTTTATAATATTAATGCGATGCTCATGGAATTATTAACGCCACGGTAAATGGTAGGTGCGATAAATTGTGTTTATTGTTCTATGTTGGTATCCGACGAAATTCGGTCAGTGCGTGCCTGCTTTGTGGAGAAATGCTTTCACGGAGTTCACAAGGGAAGGTAGGTTTTGAGCATGATTATATTGGATTTATATACCAATAATTTTAATTTTATTTAATTAAACGTAACGCTATGATTTGGTTGCTTTTTGGAATTCATTAAACCAAAAGCACCTTTTAAACTTTTCATTGATTTTTGAGACTTCAGTACCTACTACACTATAACTATAGATTTAAATTTAAATTTTAATGAACCATGTGTAACCCCCCATTCAATTACATATATCACCTAGAAATATGAATAAATTGATCATTCACATCGACACATCAATTTCGGTTAATTGAATGTATTAGTATGCAACTCGGTCATACGCGTCCGAATGAATGACGCTTTTGTCTCCTGCTGCGTGTGGCATATTGTCAGGTTGCAGTTACGGTAATGTACTGGCTTGATGTTTTAATTCGTGGATATGGTTTCACATGTGTAACAGAATATAATATAATAGTACTTACAGCTAGCTACGTACGTAACGGTGAAATGTATTTAAGAGTGGGTTTTTGATTTGTAGTTAAGGTAACCAATGGTTAAAAACTCTAACAAAATTCTTACCAATGGTCAAAAATTGTTGGAATTTTAACCATTGGTTTACCCATTAGTTATTGGGGTCGGCACCCAATCTAACCTGTAGCGGCGAGCTACTAGAATTACACGAGCGACTGCCATCTGACCTCGCAACTTATAAGGAACCAGTAACAGGGATGGTTAGATCAAGCGTCAGATTCTATCAGGCGTCTGACTACCCGTAACGATTGCCATAGATGTTCTTATGACAACCGGGACCGACGGCTTAACGTGCTCTCCGAGGCACGGAGCGATGGCGTCGAAAACTGCACATAACTTAATAAATAAGTCATCGGTGCAGGGCCGAAGATCGAACCCAGTGTCGTAAGATTGTAAATCGCACATGCTACCGCTCGGCCACCATCGAGCTGAGCAGCCTAATATAAATCTAAATTATTATGAATCATTGTATATTAATCATTACCTTTCTTTATGTCATAATTACTTTTTCCAGTGATTTAATAACCAAACTACCAGATACTTATTGATGTAATTTCTATCATGTAAATGACGGAGCTTTGAGGTAACAATTAAAAATTAGAATGGAATAGAGAACCTCTTTTTTGTAGTCTGTTGAAAAAGCCTATAAATATTAACTCAAAAGTAAGTTAACATTTGCTTATCTTGCCAGATCTATTTCCGGACCTGTCACACAACGATTACTTCATCGCAAACTAAGTTTAACAGAGAAAATTCACCTTAAATTAGCTTCACAGAGCAGCTGCCAGCGCTTTTAACAAGAGCAAAGAGTCACGTGCCATAGTACAATAGATACAGTCAGTTGCAGTAATCAAGCCAATAGCTTATTTTATTATTTGGCCTCATGTTACCTAGGTATCTGTAGATAAAGCCTAAGGTGCTTACCCAGAAGACACTTATTCACTCTGCTCTTGCATACGTCAGATGCTTCTTTCCATCTTGTGTAGGAAGTACAGTTAGCCCTAGTGTCAGAATTTTTAACCACCTGAAGGTCCTTTGTCTCTGTAGTAAGTTGTCCCTGCTGAAAGTCAAATTCTGGACTTAGAATTTGTTACTTATCAAGTTATCACCATACGTACCACTTTACCACCCTATAGTGCTCGAATGTCCGTTGCATAGACTTAGTATGTACAAGACCAACAATGAAAAAGGGACAAGAAATTTAAGAAATTGTGTGTGTGAAGGTTTCTTTGTAAGGAATCGTAGGAAGTGGTCATACAGAATTAGGGCCCAGGACGGCCGCATAGTGGGTATGCTTGTTTACTACCTATAGAATAAAAAAAGAACTATTGGCGGGTTATTTACGAGTAGTATGGCATTATTTTTGGTAGTGAAATGGTATGCTATTTATATAAGAGTAGATTGTCATGTGTATAATTATCATGGATGTCAATCTAGCTGCCATCAAAGTGCCTATCGATTTTTGCAGCTGCCTGTACATGCCGGCTTTCAGTGAGATCATCACGAAAATTCCCTTAAAATACCTTTCCACCTCTTTAGCGACCACTTTACAGCCCCCGGTCGATTCTGGCGAAGGAATGGCGTAACTTAGGCAGTAAAATGATTTAACGACCATTCTCCGATCGAGTCTTTATGGCGCACTTAACTTTTTAATTTATGGTTTCGGTAAGTACTTAGTTAGGCCATACGTGAATTGACTTACTTTTAATGCATGTTTTTGTTGCTGTGCATATTTTAGTTTTGAAACTGGGGGCTCGAGCGATGAGTATGAACTTAGGATCTGCCAAATTTTAGTACAGACGGGCATCAGTCATGCTGATGCCGTACTTTAATATAACTAGACGGTTTATGTCCAAAAACTGGTGACTTGTTCCTGCAAAATTAGCTTCTTTACGCAAGGAACAAAATTCTTTTTACTAGCGAGATTGGACAGGGACAAAAGATCAAGTCACAAGATAAAAAATCCAAAAAAAAATTGTTGGACCCTTACCTTTCGTAGTTGCTTCATCATCATAACATAAAGCCCTTAGACTAATCGAACAAGGAAGTGTAGCGAAAAAAGCAAAAATACCAAAATCAAACAATTTCCCTCAAGAATAATGCGGATTATGGTTTTGAAATTTCGTATTCTTATATTTCTGTGCGTACGCCGGCCTCATTCGGTAGACCGACGATCTGGTGAAAGCCGCGGGAAGCCGATGGATGGAGGCGAGCAGCCGCTCAAAATGGCACTCTCTGGAGGAGGCATGTTCAGCAGTGGATCTTGTCAGGCTGTTGATGATGATATTTCTTTGCGTTGTAGTTTTAAATGATAATTGATTGCTCAGAACTACAAAAAAATTTTGTAATCATCATAAATCTTGCGTATGTTACCGCTCCATCTATTCGCAGAGCGTCTTAAACTACTTCTGGCAATTTTGACAGACTCAATAGTATTAGCACATTTTTCTAGTTCTAGTTCAAGTTCTTGAGACCCTAGTTACAGGGAATCCTTGATAGAGTCCTGGGATCTATGTTATGTGCGGTGGGCGTTATTTATTTTACTGGAGTATTTATAGCCTCCACACCAAAACACGTCTACCCAAATGGATATCGGTTCTTCAGCAGATATGACCAGCGCAATAGTAGTTCAGAGTGCTGCTGCCAAGTCTATCATATTTTAGTCTGAGATAACACCATAAAAAAGGGCCAGCAAAGGTAATTGAAAAAATTATTTGGTGAAATGAGCGACAGTGCGTGTCGAGATATCTTCTCGACATTTCATAATAGCTCCTGATGAGAAATGTCAGAGATTCGTCAATGACACCTCTTGTACCAGTGCAAAAAGATTCTCAGCTCGAGCAACTTTTTACCTTATGATTCGGTTATAAGAGTCGTTGTTCCTGTTAAAATATATTTGTGATGTTTAATGACGTCTTCGGCTTCGAACGTCGTGACGTCATTTGCAAAGTGGTCGAATTTGGAAGAAAGGTTTCCGGCTCAGACCTATTCATTGGAACGATGTTGTTATCCAGTGCAAGGTTTTTGTGTGGAAATGAGACGTGGTCTCTTACTGTTGGCCTCATTAGTAAGCTCAAAGTCACGCAACGAGCTGTGGAGAGAGCTATGTTTGGCGTTTCCCTTGCGAGATAACATCCGGAATGAGGAGATCCGCAAGAGAATTTAAATGACTGATAGACCTAGAATTAGCAAGTCAAAATAGCAATGGGCAGGCCACATCGCTCGTAGAACTGACAACCGATGGGGAAGAAAGGCTATCGAGTGGTGAACACGAACCAGAAGACGCAGAGAAGGTCGCCTCCTCACTAGGTAACACCAGGGGCAAATGTGGTATGATGTAGTTATTAACCTGGTCTACAGCTTCTTTATATTGTATAATTTCCGAAAGACATTATTCAGATACTCCGTACTCAGTAGGTACCCAGCGACGCGGCTAACTAGAAAAGTTTTTATTGGTATTTTTAATGACAGTATGCGAGTAATTGGAATACTTCATGGGGAAACACAGTTGTTACTTTGTCTTGGAGTTTGAAGACATTTTGTTGCGCGAAAATACATTGAAATAACGTTTAAAGATTGTCTTTACAGTCGTCACAATGTAATATGTCTCTTTTTCAGTTATAAATACGATAGTTACAAGTTCATTTTCCTAGCATTTTTACTTTTATAAGGTACTGTTTGGCCGTGTGGTCCCGGCTTACGAATAGGACCACCCCATTTCTTCCCGCGGGTGCCGTAGGAGCCGGCTAAGGGAAAGGGAGGAGGGGGGAATTATCAGCAGAGTTCCCCTTAGTGACCGACAGATGGCGGTATATCCATCCGAAAAGCGTAGCCAAATGACTGACCGATGACGGGCTGCAGCGTCGTCGGTGCGAAGAGCTATGCTCTGCGATCGCCAACCCGCATGCCCAGCGTGGCGATTATGGGCAAAACCTTTTAATGAACGGCACAACAAAGAAATGGCCCCCAGTTCCCGGTCGCTCTGCTATTCCTGACCAAGGCGGCGGTCATGGTAACGGTGGGGCAGGGGGTGCTAGGAATCTCCGGGTTACGGAAGGCCGCCCAACCCGACTGACACTGGCTACGTTTAATGGACGCACGCTACGGCTAGACGAACATCTGGTACAACTGGAGGAAGAACTGAAAAACATAAGATGGCACATTCTCGGGTTATGCGAAATCCGAAGAGAGGGGGAGGATACCGTAACTTTGGAGTCAGGGCATCTTATGTATTTCAGAGAGGGAGACAATCCATCCCAAGGTGGCGTCGGGTTCCTGGTTCATAAGCTCCTTACTGACAACGTTGTCGAGATGTCTAGTGTGTCGGCGCGGGTTGCGTACCTTATAATTAGGCTAACCGAGAGGTATAGCCTCAAGGTTATTCAGGTTTACGCGCCAACGTCGACATACTCGGACGATGTCGTTGAAGGTATGTACGAAGACATATCGAGGGCCTTACATTACACCCCTAAGGCCCACTTTAACGTTGTCATGGGAGATTTCAACGCCAAAGTGGGAGTACAGACATGCAGTGAATCGGTAGTAGGACCACACGGATTTGGCAGCAGAAATCATAGGGGGCAAATGCTTGTTAACTTCTTAGAGAAAGAGGGGCTTTTCTTGATGAACTCTTTCTTTAAGAAACAGCCCCAACGGAAGTGGACGTGGCAAAGCCCCGATGCTATGACAAAAAATGAGATTGACTTCATCATAACGGACAAGAAGCGTATATTCAGGGATGTCTCAGTGGTCACAAGGTTTAAAACTGGAAGTGACCACCGACTTGTGCGAGGCACTCTGGATATTGACTGCAAGCTTGAACGTGTCCGTTTGATGAAGGCCACGCTCCGACCTAATATGCTCCAAACAGTCGTTGGATCTGAAACGTTCCAGCTCAAGCTGGAGAACCGATTCGCTGCCTTGGAAAGCACAATAGATCTTGACGTGGACCAGACGCTCGACCAGGTGGTGGGAATCCTCCGAGAGGAGGGGACAAGGTTTTGTGAGATGCGACGCAAAGGCAAGAAGTCTAAACTTTCAAAGGAATCTCTGCAGCTTATGGAAAAGCGACGTGAAGACCCAGCAGTCACTTCGTCAGAACAACGGTGTTTGAGCAAATCCATCACAAAGCTGGTAAGACGAGACCTCCGAAGCTCCAACACGCGCTCCATAGAGGAAGCAATAGAGCAGAATCGGGGGTCGAAAGTCTTCGTACAACAGCTGGGCCGAAGCCATCTGACGAAGTTGACCACGTCAAACGGGATGGTCGTCGTTTCGAAGTCGGAGATTCTGGCAGAAGTTAAAGACTTCTACAGCCAGTTATATGCGTCGCATGCGCCTCAACCTCTAGATTCCACCGAGGATTCCCGAGCCACTTTGACTCGCCACTACACCGAAGACCTGCCAGAAGTCAGCCTAGATGAAATTGTGATGGCTCTTCGACAGCTGAAGAATGGAAAAGCCCCGGGAGAGGATGGAATTACGACGGAGCTCCTAAAAGCAGGTGGTACGCCAGTGCTTAGAGAGCTCCAGCACATATTTAGTTTTGTCCTCTTTTCCGGAAGAACTCCAAAGATGTGGAATAAGAGTGTAGTCGTACTGTTCTTCAAAAAAGGAGATAAGAGCCTATTGAAGAACTATCGACCCATTTCCCTCTTAAGCCATGTCTACAAGCTGTTTTCAAGAGTTATCACAAATCGTCTCGCGCGAAGACTCGATGAATTTCAACCCCCGGAACAGGCCGGGTTTCGAGGAGGATATAGCACCATAGACCACATCCATACTGTACGGCAGATTATACAGAAGTCCGAAGAGTATAATCAGCCCCTGTGTTTAGCGTTTGTGGACTATGAGAAGGCTTTTGACTCTATTGAAATCTGGTCTGTTCTGGAGTCCTTGCAACGGTGCCAAGTTGATTGGCGATATATCCAAGTGTTGAGATGTCTATATGACGATGCCATAATGACCGTCCACATACAGAACCAGCAGTCTGAACATATTCACTTGCGTCGTGGTGTGAGACAAGGGGACGTTATATCCCCGAAATTGTTCTCAAATGCGCTGGAAGATATGTTTAAGACTCTGGACTGGCGTGGGCGAGGTATTAACATTAACGGCGAATACATCTCACACTTGAGATTTGCAGATGACATCGTCATAATGGCTGAAACCTTGCAGGACCTCCAACAAATGCTGGACGGCCTAGCTGATTCTTCTCAACGCATCGGTCTCCGGATGAACTTGGATAAAACCAAGATTATGTTCAATGAACATGTCACTCCGGAACCGATCGCAGTTCAGGGAGTTGCTCTTGAAGTTGTTCCGCAATACATTTACCTAGGGCAGCTGCTCCAACTAGGTAAGAACAACTTCGAAAAAGAAGCCAATAGAAGAATACAGCTGGGCTGGGCAGCGTTTCGGAAACTTCATCGAGTTTTCTCGTCGCGTATACCGCAATGCTTGAAGACCAAAGTCTATAATCAGTGCGTCCTACCAGTCATGACATACGGAGCCGAGTCGTGGACACTTACGGTACGACTAGTCCACCAATTTAAAGTTGCTCAGAGAGCTATGGAAAGGGCTATGCTTGGAGTTTCTCTCAGGGACCGAATCAGAAATGAGGTGATCCGACAGAGAACTAAGGTAACCGACATAGCCCATAGAATTAGCAAACTGAAGTGGCAGTGGGCTGGTCACATTTGCCGCAGAACCGACGACCGTTGGGGTAGACGTGTTCTTGAGTGGAGACCGCGGCTTGGCAAACGTAGTGTAGGGCGTCCTCCGACTAGGTGGAGCGACGATATACGCAGAGTGGCTGGCGGCAGCTGGATGAGATTAGCCGAGGATCGGGCTCAGTGGCGTGCATTAGGAGAGGCCTATGTCCAGCAGTGGACTGATACAGGCTGATGATGATGATGATGAAGGTACTGTTTTCTCATAAGTGTAATTCCGACAAATTATTTGTGAGCTACAGTCGGAAATTTATTAAGTAGTTAATTGTTTTACTCGTCGTATCGATATTTTATAAAACTCACCTTTCATCATCTCTGTTAACTGTCAAAACGGGCTTATTACATTATGCCAACTTTAGTCACAACATATAATTTCATTTTAAACTTGACAAAGATACTACTTATATGTGAACCATTAAGTAATTTTCATGGCTTTTTATTCTTAAATCTTTCATTGAAATATGTACGTATATACGTTTTTATTACATTCAAGTTCACGAAAAGAACCCAGCACACCAGCAGTGGTCAAATAATGATTATTTAGGCGCTCTAAGTAGATTAAATGTTGCATAATATATTTATTTAAAAAAATTACAGGGGAAATAAACAACGGGTTAAATGCTAGTATAAATAAATAATAACGGATATTTAAATAGACTACTAAATATGTTTAAACATTCATCATCCTCTTTGCCTTTTCCCATATTGTTATTGGGGTCGGCTCCCAATCTAACCTGTAGCGGCGAGCTACCAGAATTACACGAGCAACTGCCATCTGACCTCGCAACCCATAAGAAACCAGTAACAGCGGGGTTAGCACGGACGGTAGACAAAATTGTCTTTCCCCGTTTTACGTCACTTTCTTCATACTTGCTTGGAGTAAAACAGGGGAAAGACAGTTTTATCTACCGGCCGTGCTAACCCTACAGGGATGGTTAGATCGGGTGTCAGATTTTATCAGGCTTCTCACTACCCGTAACGATTGCCATAGATTGTTCTTATGACACCCGACACCGACGGCTTAACGTGCTCTTCGTGGCACGGAGCGATGTCATCGAAAACTGCACATAACTTATTTGATAAGTCATTGGCGCAGGGCCGAGGATCGAACCCGGTGCCGTAAGATTGTGAAGCGCACATGCTACCGCTTGGCCACCATCGCGCCCTTAAGTATATTTAAACATAACGAACTATATTTATTATTATTTTGAGTGAAATCGGAATGAAGATAAATATTATTATATCGAACAATCAGTCTATAAAAAAGTATCGGTTCCATTTCCAACGGAACCAATCGAAAATTACGAATTTGGCAAACCAATCAAACTCGAAACAGAGATATCATATTTGTTAGCTCAAAATACTTACCTATTCGTTTAAAAATGTGTAACGTATACGTAGCAGATATTGAGACATTAATTTAGAAGCCAATACACGTTCCACAGTACCTACGCAATATTTGTATTTAGATACAATATGCAAACATTGTAGATATATTGCTAAACTGATCAGAATTGGAAATATGTTTCGGCAGCGTTCGGCGGCTGCCTATATATCAAACGTCAGCTAGGAGTAGGAGCCTGAAGCCCTATTCAAACCAGCGCGGCTATCGTACCGCTACCGCTCGATGCCGCGTATTTTGTATTGAAGTTCCCCGGCTAGAGCGAAACTTGAACGAAACTTCATACCTCGTAGTATCATCATCATCATCATCATCATCATTAACAGCCTGAAGACGTCCACTGCTGAACATAGGCCTCCCCCAGAGCACGCCACCTTGAGCGGCTGCTCGCCTCCTGCATCCATCGGCTCCCCGCGGCTTTCACCAGGTCGTCGGTCCACCGAGTGGGGGGCCGGCCCACGCTGCGTCTTCCGGTTCGTGGTCGCCACTCGAGAACCTTTCTTCCCCATCGGTTGTCAGTTCTACGAGCGATGTGGCCTGCCCATTGCCACTTCAACTTACTAACTCTAAGAGCTATATCGGTCACTTTAGTTCTCCTGCGGATCTCCTCGTTCCGGAGCTTATCTCGCAGGGAAACACCGAGCATAGCTCGCTCCATAGCTCGCTGCGCGACTTTGAGCTTACTAATGAGGCCAACAGTAAGAGACCATGTCTCAGTTCCATAAGTCATCACTGGCAACACACACTGATTGAAAACTTTCGTTTTCAGGCTCTGCGGTATTTTGGACGAAAAGATAGGACGAAGCTTCCCGAACGCTGCCCAGCCGAGTTGGATTCTTCGCGCCACCTCTTTGTCGAAGTTGGACCTACCTAATTGGACAATCTGTCCTAGGTAGACATACTTGTCGACAACTTCGAGAGTATCGTTCCCAACAATTACCGGTATAGGTGGAACATGAGCATTAGACATGATCTTTGTCTTGTCCATATTCATCTTAAGACCAACCTGCTGGGAGACTCTACTGAGGTCGTTGAGCATGGTGCTAAGGTCCTCGAGCGATTCCGCCATTATGACTATATCATCGGCAAAACGAAGGTTAGTGATGTACTCGCCATTTATGTTGATGCCAGATCTTTTCCACTCCAAGAGCTTGAAAACATCCTCCAATGCGTTTGTGAACAGTTTCGGAGAAATAACGTCTCCCTGTCTCACGCCTCTTTGCAATGGAATTTGTTCCGTACTCTGGTCCTGTAGTCGGACTGACATAGTGGCCTTACTGTACAAACACTTCAAAACTTCGATATACCTATAGTCAATTTGGCATCGCTGCAAGGACTGCAGCACCGCCCAAGTCTCGATTGAATCGAAGGCTTTCTCATAGTCCACAAACGCTAGGCATAACGGCCGATTATACTCTTCGGTCTTCTGTATAATCTGGCGCAGCGTATGGATGTGGTCTATGGTGCTAAAGCCTTTTCGGAAACCGGCTTGTTCGGGAGGCTGGAATTCATCAAACCTGCGTGCGAGACGATTCGTAATGACTCTCGAAAACAGCTTATACACATGACTCAAGAGCGAGATGGGCCTATAGTTCTTCAATAAGGTGTTATCGCCTTTTTTGAAGAAGAGCACCACCACGCTCTTGTGCCATGCCTCTGGCGTTGTACCTTCAAGGATGACAGAATTAAATAACTTCTGGAGGACTAAAAGTACCGGTCTACCACCCGCTCTCAGAAGTTCAGTCGTAATTCCATCTTCACCTGGTGCCTTGTTGTTTTTAAGCTGTTTGAGGGCCATTCTAATCTCGTACAGGCTGACATCCGGGATATCTTCGGTATAGTGTCGGACTAACTTGGCTCTGATGTCCTGAGCTGTGTTAGTAGCGGGCTTACGTGTCGAGGTGTATAACTGTCCATAGAAGTTCTCGATCTCTCTCAGAATCTCAGGCTTGGATGAAATGATGCTACCATTTTCGGTCTTCAGTTTTGTCATTTGGTGTTGCCCAATAGACGAATCCTTTGCGAACACTTTAGAGCCTTGGTTCCGCTCAATTGCGGCCTCAATACGTGAAGTACTAAGAGCACGCAAGTCGTGTCGCAAGGAACTCCAGATTCGTCTATTGAGTTCACCGTAGGCTGACATATCAACTGAAGACTGCAGCTTCATTTCGCTCCGGTCGGCCATTAGCTCAAGAGTTTTTTCTGAGAGCTTTTGAGTCTTCTTTCGGCGTTGGGTCTTAAAGAATTTCGATCCAACAGCTTGGACAGTTTCCACCAACCCGTCGTTTAGCTCGTCCACTGTGTTACAGTCGGCTAGGCACTGGAAGCGATTTTGGAGTTCCAGCTGAAAGCCTTCGGGGTTTTGGATTTGGACAGGATTTGGACGGAGCGTAGACTTCACCAGACGTGACCTTTCGAGCTTAACATTGATATTCAATGTGCCTCTAACAATACGGTGATCGCTACCGGTTTTCACCTTGCTGATCACAGAGACATCATCGAATATGTGCTTCTTGGTCGTCATGATGAAGTCTATCTCATTTTTAGTGGAACCGTCGGGACTTATCCACGTCCACTTCCTGGATGGCCGCTTCTCGTAGAAGGAGTTCATCATAAAGAGTCCCTCCTTCTCCATGAAGTCAGCCAGCCTCTGTCCTCGAGGGTTCCGCTGCCCGTATCCAAATGGCCCCACTCTCAGCTCATCGCTATTCCTTGTGCCCAACTTCGCATTGAAGTCTCCCATCACAACGGTGAAGTATGTTTCGGAAGTATGCATGGCTTCGGATATGTCCTCATACATAGCTTCTACTTCATCGTCTGAGTGTGCCGACCTCGTAGTATACCCGGGTGGAATCCCGCGCGGTATACAGCTACCCACAGCGGTACGAATACCGCGCCGGTTCGAATAGGACTTTATTCGATGAATTTTTGAAGCAGGTGGTTTTTTCGAATTCACTTTTAAATGCCCGCGGATTTTCGAGTATAATAATTATAATATGTACGAAACTCATGCTATTGGTTATGGACTAAGCATTAGCTAAAACACTTGACTGTCTCACTTAATATAAAGGCAATGTGGAGTATTAAGTTCGTAACAAATGCTAAGTCTATTTTCTAAAAGTATTTCTAAGTCTTTGATAAGGATATTTCAAATAACGAGCTCTTGGGCGTGACGCCCATAGACTAGTATTGTATAATGTTACGCTCTACGACCCAAACACATAAAAATCGCCCAAAATTATCTGTTTCTCCGAAAATACATAACCATAAAACGGGTTCCCATAGCAAGATCGCCTCTACGAAGAATAGATTACATAACAAAAATAGACTTTGCTTTTATCAAAACAATACCGATTATTTCTCTCAGCTGAAGAAACATTGCTTTAATAGTATATTTTTAACTAATTTGACATGGCTGCATTTCCTAATTATAATACACCAGGGCTGACTACTTGCCTTCACGAAAGAAGAAGAAGATACGCTGAGTTGATAAATCACAGCCGTTCTATTAGTAGAACAGATGTGATTTTTTTTCCTACTTGTTCTACTGGTAGGACAAATAGTAGAACAGATGGGAACTACCCGCGTGTTTTACCCTGGTCTCAATTCAGACTGTCTCGCTTTATGACATCAATACTTTTACATTATAGCACTCTATCCGTTTTTTGAACTAGGTACTTCAATATAGGAAAACATCCTTGTATAGATAAAGTCTGATAAAAAAATTCAAAGTCAAGGGGTCGTTTATTCCTGAGAAAAAAAGATCTTGAGTGACAAACAAAGACAGCCAAAATGTAAAGCTTTTTAAACAGAGCTACTAAACACTATAATCTTAGGTTGGTATACATGGTGTTTGTGAGAGTGTAAGCCAAACGTGGTAGGTGTGTACGGGGATCTGTGTGAAACATACAAGTTTGCGTAAAAATTGCAATAATAGATAACAAATTTTAAAAATAAATTTGTTGTATGAAATTTTAATAAGCAGCATAATAAATCTTGTTTGCATTATTAAACTTTGTCCTAGTTTGTACAGTTATCTTGTTACACGACAGTTTGCCCGCCTTTGACTCGGAAAACTCTTTTGTTCCTTTGTCCGGGGAAACAACAAAGCTTATAGTGTTCCGCCAATTGGGTCGCACATTTTTATTGGGATGAGTAAGATAGATAACTTGAGTAGTAATGCTGCTATTGTTGTTGTTTTGTGGAGGTTGAGTGAGTGATAACGAGCACTCAAAAAAATTTCAGTATACGTTTGTACTACCTACATGCCTTATGGAATGAACACTAGTATGTACACTAGCAAAGCTGTACCCACACCACATTATCGTATGGAATAATAACTAGCTAACCCGCCCTGGCTTCGTACGGGTTAATTAGTTTTATGCCTTATTGCTAATAGGGCCATGAAAGTTCTGGTGAAAACCGCGGGGAGCCAATGGATGCAAGAGGCGAGTAGCCGCTCAAAGTGGCGCTCTCTGGGAGAGGCCTACGTTCAGTAGTCGATGTCTTCAGGCTGTTAATGATGATGATGATGACATGTGAGATCTCAGTTCAAGTTCTCGAACCAAACAAGCCCTGAGAAGACAGGATTTTGAATCACTATAGGTCATCATCAGTCGGAAGACGTCTAACATAGGCCTCCCTCATAGAACACCACGGTGACTGGCTACTCCCCTCCTGCATCCATCGGCTCCTTGCGGTTATCGTTGCTCCACCTAATGGAGGTTATAGGTACAAGAACTAAAGTTTCAAGCCACCCAATAGTGTTTTATTAAAAGTACATAGTCTACCAGTAAAGTATTACCTACATTTAGGCCATGCATATCTAGCTCAGACTTAACTTAGATTTACATCGCCACATGTCGCGTTGCACACCTGTCTGGGAAACCTAGACTAGAATTTAGGCGGTTCTGTTTACTTAAACTACATGCAACGGGCTATGGAGAGAGCTATGGTCGGTGTTTCCCTGCGATATAAGATCCGGAATGAGGGAGATCCTCAGAAGAACTAAAGTGACCGATATAGCCCTTAGAATTAGCAAATTGTAATGGTAATGGGCAGCGCAATATACAAGCACAGTAAACTTCTTTATTTTGTAATTTCTAATGTACGAGATTTAAAACTTTTAAATTACTTCAGACTGAGTACCTACATGACTGATGATTATTAAAGAGTGAAGAGTGCAAATGAAAATATTTTTTATTGAAAGATACGATTGCCGTGGCGCGTAACGTAGTAATTCTCTTTGACACAAATGTTTGACTATTTAATACTATTTTACACTGCTAGTGTCAAAAAATAGTGGCTTAAACTTACTAAAAACAGTAAGCAAAAAAAAGCGTATACAAATGGCAATGAGCAGGCCACATCGCTCGTAGAACTGACAACCGATGGGGAAGAAAGGATCTCGAGTGACGACCACGGACTGTAAGACGCAGCGTAGGCCACCCATAGGTGAACTGACGATATGGTGAAAACTGCGGGGAGCCGATTGATGCAGGAGGCGAGCAGCCGCTCAAAGTGGCGCTTTGTGGGGGATGCCTGTGTTCAGCAGTGGACGTCTTCAGGCTGTTAATGATGATGATGATGATGAAACTACATGTGGATTTGTCATTTATATTTTTACCATTCATTTTTCATGCAGACTTTTGAGGTATAAGAGTTTGTAAAAGGTTTAGGTTTGATAAAATGTTACCTACTTTTCTCTGCACTCAACCCAGCATGCAAAAAAATGTCTGTAGAGTCACTCTTAGCGATAAGACCGCCCGTACCTAACCAATCTAATTTTACAATTTGCATTTCAACATGTTTACATCTTGGTACATGCCAAAAAACAGTTTTTTTGTAATCTGTTACTCACATACCTACAGAGTTCTGCGACTATTCTGCTGAGGGCTGGCTCTTCCAAAAATACTAATTATTTCCAGGAATTTTATAAAGAAATACAAAAGATACTTATCTCTGAAACTTAGCACTTTAGAAGCTAGGGAACAAAGCATATTTAAATTTAAACCTAGAACAAGGCAGCTAAATGCTACTACACCTGTAATGCAATTCAGTGCGCGCGCAACCGGGATCCTACGACAAGAACTTTGCATTGAAATTTAGGAGAAATGAGCTGAGTTCCAACGCTATGAATTAAGTTGGAACTGATTTGCATCATAAGAAGCTCCGGAAAAGGAATACGCTTTTGGCCACTGGCATATTATTATACAGGATACTAGGTGGTAGGATTTTTCTGCAAAGTTCGTCTAGGTAGGTACCACCGCTTTGCCAGTTATTCTGCCGCCAAGCAGTAGTGTGCAAGCACTACTGTGTTCCGGTTTGAAGGGCATTGTAGCTAGTGAAATTACTGGGCAAATGAGACTTTACGAACTGATCTCACAGTCTAGAAAACTTTTTTAGACTGTGAGATGTCTCACGATGACGTGCGCGGTGTCACGCGAAACTTTAATTTAGAGTTCCGAGTGACACTGCAATCTGTTATGGGCGGCCGTGTCGCTTAACACCAGGCGAACGACTAGCTCGTTACGTCATTCAATAGATTTTAACGTCAGCATAGTGCAATTTTTAGGTATAAAAGCTACTTATTTTGTTGCTATCCAAGATATAAGTCTGCGACGATAATAATAGCCATCACAGCTTTAAAATTGAGACAAACCAGCGCGACCTAGTGAGCAGCATGCGATGCGATCACGCCGGTTTGCTTCCTGGATAATTATATTACTTAACCGTATTTTTATCTTCCGTTTCCTTGTATTTTAGTTTTGAAAGTTGATTTATTTTTAATTTTTTGATATTACCATAATATAAAAAGACTAAAAACAAAGTACTTATATAAGCCTGTACGAAAAACAACAAGAAAAATCGTACATATATACTTTATTTATTTTTTGGAAAACCAACAGCTAGAGGGACTCGCCGACTTATTATCCCTGTCCCTAATAATATAAATATAAGTGAAACGCAGTCTGTTTGTTTGTCTGTATGGTTTTTACACCAAAACCACTAAACTTAAGTATTGTGCACCATTTTACCAAATCAATATCAGATATTTCTTAATCCCAGAAAATTGGAGATCCCGTGGGGCGTTTTAGTTGCTGATAAATCGTTTATTTGTACACCTATTTGTGAATGAAAGACTGAAGAAAATTTGAATGACCGAGAACCGAGAAAACTCATAAACTAAATCAGTCCATCAAAATCAAATTGGCATATTATTATGCAGGCGGTAAGACAATGCATGTTGGTAGTCGTGACATGTCTTCACGGCTGGGTTGCTTTGTGCATGAGTAAGTTGCATATATCTAGATATTGCATTAGATAAGTCAGGTAGATAAGGCAGGACGCCTACCTGGCTATAGTTACTATAGGTAACTATAGGTAGGTAGGTAGGTATAGCTAGGTTTCTAGATACCACAGCAGTTTTCTTAGTAAATTCAATTGGCTCCGGCGTGATTTCACGGAAGTAAAATAGAGATAAAGATAGTAGATAAATGCAAAATAATACAGAAATATCTAGTGTAATTTCGATGAAAAAATAATCAAAATCTCTGTACTTATCATTTTCTAATAGCAATCGTCAGGGTGTATACAGATCTGGCGAATGCACCGCTCGCGTGCTGCTTGCGAGATGCGCGTGTATTTCACGTCGCACCGCTGATGCGCTTTTCACGCGCAAGCTATGCACCGCGCGTGAACGGTGCAATAGCTGCACACGCACAGCTCGCGCGCAAGTAACAAACTGAGAGAAAAGTAGCAGTGAACTGACGTACATACATGCAAACTGCATGCGTGCGATACGCTGTGAGCAACGCGCGAGCGGCAAGCGAGTGGCGCACAAAGAGTTGCAGTAGTAGCATCCGTGCAGAACGCGTGCAGCGTGCGGGTGGCACGCGAGCGGCGCATTTGCCAGACCAGTAAAGAGTGGAACACTTTGCCGGCTCCTGAATTTCCCATTATGGCAAAGCTAGATATTATTATTTTAATATGCCTTTGCTACTAATTAACCTAGTATATTGGGTGCCACATCGTGGAATAATTTAGTTATTAAACTGTTTTCTAAAATTTTAGTTTTAGCCGTTGAGTCGAAATTTTGTGAACATTTAACACCAGTTTGTTGGTCTTTTAATTTTAATCAAATTTTCCTAAATTTGAATTTTGACCAATATGAAAGTGTAGAATTTTCTAAATCAGATACTAAGGGTGGGTTTTTGAACCGTAGTTAAGTTAACCAATGGTCAAAAATTTTAACCAATTGTCATTTGTTACATTTTTGACCATTGGTTACCTCTACGGATTAAAAAACTTACTTTTAATTTTTTTTAAATGACGGAGTTCTGAGGTAACAAACATTAAAAAAACATATGTATACAACCAAATTAAGAACATCCTCTTTTTTGAAGTCGGTTTAAAGTACTTTCTTATCACGGAAAATTTGGAATATCAAAACGGTAGAATTTCAGGTCAGGTTCATAAAAACGTATAGTTCTGACACCACTCATCTCTATTGAAAACTGTAATAGAATTAGGTTAATGTGAGCGTTCACGGTCGATTTCCTGAATAACCAGAGCTACGTCCGGATCAATTAGCTGATGCATCATTAATTAGTGAAGTAATGAGTTGTGGTGAGTGACCACGTATCTATATATGTGTGGTTAGTTTACATAATGTTTTAATCAGGTTAATTTTAATCGGATTCCATTAAAATAATTAAAATATAATATCTATATATTAATTACATAAAAATGAACCCCTACTTCTCCTGGTCACGCTATAACTTGAGAACGGCTTTACCGATTTCGTTAATCCTTTTTTAAATGTTTTCTAATACTTTGTAGAAGGTTCTTACATAAAACAAATATTTATACTCATCCTGTCCAAGGCAAGATGGAAGGGCAACGGAAAAAATAGGGGAAAAGGATGAATGGATAGAACGGCAACAGAAGGGAGGCAGGCGAAATAACTTGACGAAGTAAATAGAATTTTCATAGATACTAAACCAGAATTTACAGACCCCAAAAAACAGTTACTGGATTTATTAGCTTTTTCGGGATCGTAGTGTCAATTCTGTACAGTTCACAAAACGGCAATATCACCACTATCTTTTTGTTTCACCTTTTTTATTAACGGGCAAATTGCCTTTATTATTCAAGCTACTTACTACAATAATAAAAACTAAACTAAACTAAACTAAACTAAGCTAAACTAAACTAAACTAGCTACGCAACCTACTACAAAGAACACTTCTGGACTGTATAATAGCCGCGATGGCCTATAGACAGTCCAAGTGCTCCAGCCCACTACCGGTAGGTAGCGTACCCAACATGCTGGCCGCATTGCCACGTTGAATTGCAATGCTGATGCGTTGGGCCAAATAAGTGCCAGCATTTTGGTCACGCGTCGCATCGACCAAGCGCTCTGATAGACTTTGGAAAACGCGATGAGCTCCCGGTCCCCACGGACCCAGGGTCTCAACACCAAACGGCTCAAATATGTAACCGCTACCGAGATTACTATATTTGCGCCGTTTTAGCTGCTCAGCAGAATTAGCCGCGGTGCCGGCCCTAACGTGTGTCTCGGGAAGGTGTGACGGCGCCATAGTATCGACGCAAGTAGCGTCCCACACTAAAGGCCGCCCCATCTTCCAGGGAACCAGAGTCATTCCGTCGGGTCTTTTACCATCGTCACGCATGAGACCATTCGGTTCGAGAATGGCTGCAACATTGGCGGTGGTAAAAGCCCGGCGAATGATGTCATCTGTTTCACCTAAATCAGAAGAGTACAACAATACTATGTTCAGTTTAGAATGCGCAGAATTGGTGCATTATTATACACCCAATATAACATTCTAGACGTGACAAGACCTTCTATGTACACATAGGTACATAAACATGCAAATAAATTCATATGCACCTTTATTTTTCTCAAGGCTACGTTATCTAAATAAGGGTGGATTCGACCAAACGAGAGTAAGGGTTATACTTAGAATAAATCGCCAGTTATCCGAGAGTAAACCAATTTTACATTTTACCATCTACACTTAAGCCTATTCGAGAATAATAACTTATACTACCGTTTTTGGTGGAATAATAAATTATTCCGAGAATAGTTTAATGGCGGTAGCGGGCCATATAATTCCAACTTTTACTTACCTGCACTATAATACGACAAAGTTCAGTTGATATGACATAAGCTTGAATACCGTGGCGTTGTAGAACAATAATTGTTAGCCGGGTAACAGTTTCGTTCATCGTTCATTCCGCTATTCGCGTATAAGCATAGCTATACTTTGTATTGCATGGTAAAACGACTAATGAATTATTCCAGTTTAAGATCGTAGAATAGAGTTATTCTGGTATAGTTACTCGCGCATAAATCTATGTTTGGTCAAATCCACCCTAAATGAAATATATAGCTTCAGTATACATGTAATATGGCACTCCAAAATAGCTCCCTAGCGGTATAGCACGTGATACAATACAAGATGCAATCTCACTTGCAGTCTAGCGAAAGAAAACAGCAATAAAACATTGTGTTATGTTAATATCAACCTTGTTCTGTAATACATTGAGTACAATTTTAAACGGACTTCAAAAAATTGGTTTCGAAGTGATAATACACAAAGTAACCCTTAAAATGTTGGTTTTCAAATATTAGGTGTAAAGAAAAAGCTTACGATCGATTTTGGTCTTTATGTGCTGAAGATTTTTGGTGTATTTTTGCGGGTAAGTTTTGATTGTAGTTATTGTTTTTATTTTACAATGTTTTTAGAGAAAAATGACGGCATATTTTACTGTGTTTTAGTGCAATTTTGGGTTATTTAAGACAGACAGACACACGTCGCCCGTGAAATACAACATATCCAATATAGGAAATGGTTGCAAAGGTCTCAGTTGGAATGATATCCTTGGTTCTCAGTACAAATGAACTTTGACCTTGTTTTGATTATGAGGTTATCGACCTTTTAAAGTAGGTAATTTGCATAATCAATATGATTTATTCGAAATTTAATTTTTAATCTGTGAAACATCTGCTACTTCTTAAATCTTGTAGGTACCTAGTAATATTTGTATTCCTAAACATCGGGTTAGATTCATATAAATATATATAGTCTGGGTTCTAAAACGTCTGTGTATTCAAAACGTATTTATATTAATCACTATGTAGGTAAAAAAACGTCTTAATTACAAAATGACTTATCAAGGTAGGTACTTACCATGTTCCATCATCATCATCCTCTTTGCCTTGTCCCATTTGTTATTGGGGTCGGCTCCTAATCTAACCTGTAGCGGCGAGCTACCAGAATTACACGAGCGACTGCCATCTGACCTCGCAACCCATAAGGGACCAGTAACAAGGATGGTTAGATCGGGCGTCAGATTCTATCAGGCGTCTGACTACCCGTAACGATTGTCATAGATATTCTTATGACAACCGGGACCGACGTCTTAACGTGCTCTCCGTGGCACGGAGTGATGGCATCGAAAACTGCACAAACTTACTAGATAAGTTATTGGTGCAGGGCCGAGGATCAAACCCGGTGCCGTAAGATTGTGAAGCACACATGCTACCGCTCGGCCACCATTACTCGCCAGTCGCCGCCATGTTTATAGCCAATACAAAAATGTTACTTGCGTCTTGCATTCAACGGAATAATCATGGCGGATAGCATAAGTGCTACCACCAGACCTGGTACTTGTAATTTATAGAGTAAAGCAATATATCAGGGGATGGAGCTTGTACACTTGTTGCCTTGTAGCTTTATAAAACGCATTATTTCACTTTTTTTTGACTGTGCTGCCAGTTTTTTCTACAAGTAGAAGACTTGTAGCTTGGTGTAGGGTGGCGATATAATAATTCCAACTGGATATGTGCTTCAATTTTACGAACCAATTGTCTCGGTCCAGTGCCAAAAGAAATCCAGGTTCAATTTTCAATATCACTAACCCAGAAAATATACTCCCTAATATTTAAACTCCGCAAACAACAATATAAGGATAATCCCAGCCAATTTAAAGTCAGAAACAAATGAAAATTAACGGGTCGCTACTGCTTTGAACCCCCGTTAAAATTAATCCCCTGAATTGGGTAGATCTCGGGAGAATTAATGGGTACCCTTGGTTATCCCCTGGGTATGGGATAAGGCTTCGAATATAGGACTATAATTTGTTCACTCTAATTCTGATGGTAAGTTCTCTTTAGGTTTAGAGCAAGGGAAGAACTTTGTAAGTTTATAATCTTAGTACAATACATTCAATTACAAATTTTAAGAATTCTATTTTTGCTAAAATTATAATTGCAATAAGTTATTTAATTTTTAATTAGAAATTATAAGCTCTCCTAATTTGAATAATAAGAAGTAATACGAAGCCTTTTTTTAGACGGGCTTAGTGCCTTTATTTTTTAACTAACTAGGCACTACAATAAATGCCAACTATCACTAAACACTAATAGCTACACACCTACTACAAAAAACATTTGGACTGTGTAGTGTATAATGCAACACAATGACTTACAGACAGTCCAAACGCTCTAGCCCAGTAATTACCCAAGAAGCCTTTTGTCGTGGCACTTGCGCTGTCTATAGTACTGTAGCACGTAAGTTCTAAACGGACCAAACGATTTCATTGCACTGACAGAAAAATGATTAAATCAGTCTGTGTGCAAACATCCAATTTTTTTCTGCCATTTTGGAAGAAAATGTTGTCTTTATGTGGAAAAATAAAAAGGACATCACATTGGTATCTAAAAATGTTTGTTTTTGAGTAATTTTATTTTATAATAACATTACAAAACCACATAAAATGTATCCACTTAGTTCCAACCAATGAAAGGGTGCTGTGCAGTTGTTCAAGGAATACCAGTGAATTTGGAAAAGCGTCAGAAATTCTGGGGATACTTGGTATTTTTGTGTTTGTTTTCTTTAGTGTTTATACTCCTGCTAGTAGTAAAAAAATACAGTGCACTTGTTATTAGCAATTTTTGGAAAATTGCTTGCTTGAATTTAAAACACTGTTGTAAAATTTTAACTTTTCTAGACTGTGAGATCAGTTCATAAAGTCTCATTTGCCCAGCAAGCAATATTGCGGCAGAATAACTGGCAAAGCGGTGGTACCTACCTAGACGAACTTTGCAGAAAAGTCCTACCACCTAGTAAATGTAAGTGACGATGATGATTAGAGGCAATTAAATAACAATGATAGCTAACAGAAGACAATAAACTCAATTTTTTTTTGCAATTTGACATCATGTATATTTTAAGGGCGAACGTAACTCGTTACGTCATTCTTTTACATTGAAGAAACAAAGTCTTAAAACAATATTTTTCGCAAGCCGAAAGTAAAGTTTGCGTTTGGATTGATTTTCTTCGAAGTTTGGACTAAAATGTGGTTGTTATAGAAGCAAAGTGGCTAATATAGCTTGTATATACATTCTATGAAAGTAAATATTAGCATAACACGCCTCTATTTGATTAATAGGGGTGTCTGGGGGGGTGGGTACAGTTAGGGCATATTGAAGTGATGTAATTTTTTTGAGGTGTTTAATTTTCTAATAGAGACCAGGGGATTGTCAATTAAATTGGTAAGATTAACATAAATTTAAGGCGTAATTATATGTTTTTTGCCTTGTTTATATAACTAAACTTTAATTTAGATTTCCGAGTGACACTGCTATCTGTAATGGGCGGCCGTGACGCTTAACACCAGGTGAACGACAAGCTCGTCACGTCATTCGTTTACATAAAAAAAACAGCACTTAGCTATTTTAATTTAATTTAGTAGATGATTAAATAAGTTATCCCAATGTTTGGAGTTATTATCAATACCAAATCGATGCGTTAAATTTCATAAATTTTGGTCCACACGTGACCGGTGTCATGAGTAAGTACCTAGTTTCAAAGGATACCAATGAATTCAATTACACGCAGTGTTTGCGCTGGTTCAATATAGAAATTAATAATTTATCGTAAATGCTTAGAAACACCCAGATGCGACAAAATATGTAAGGCAAGGAGGGAAAAGAAAGGGATTCACGCGTAGTCCGAACACAGCTGATTTAGGGGCGCCCCCGCACAAGTTCCTTAGATATTCCAGGATGCACTAGCGACACAATACAGCTAACAGTTTATTTGTAACGCAATGGCCTGAACAATGGTAGAAGTACTTATAACATTTGAACAATTATTTGGTTTTATGAGAATATTTTGCGTGAGCATTCAATATAGCACACGCGTAACGGTTGATAGATGCGCACTGTCATCCACGTCGCAGTTCTTCCCGTCTATGCGCGTATGACAAGAACGGGGAGCGGATATTTGTGTAAGAGTGAAAGGGATAGAGGATTGCACCTTGTCGCACTTGTTCACTCGTGGTGCGAGAGCCCACTGCAAAAACAACTACGTCATCGGGTACATACCCCAATAGGCTATCATTAGATCGTTAACCGACACTTAAGCATGTAAAAAAAAGACAGGTCTGCCAGTTCCGATCCTGCCAGGTCATGGAAATAATCCACCTCCACCAGCTTCAAATGCCTTGAATACTAAGTTTCGCCAAGTTTAGACCTGGTAGACCTTTTAATCTATTATCAGGGTCACCTTGACTATTATTAGGCGTAGGTTTCATCGGGGTATTCGCTGAGGTAGGTAAAGGGTGTGAAGGGCACATTTTTAGGGGTCTACCAGGTACTTCCGGCAGGGTGCGCAACGGCAGACCAATTTTTTTTTACACAATTAATCAATGTTTACTGTTGCCAGAACTTTCACTTGGGTAAATTTTGGCAAAAAAAAATACGTCAAAAAGTTTCAATTATTTCCAGGACCCGGCAGGATAGGATCTGGCAGACCTGATATTTTTTACATTAGATATCGGTTAACGATCTAAAGATAGCCTATTGGGGTACCCGATGACGTAGGTATTTGTGCAGTGGGCTCTCGCACCATCGTCCGTTTTCAAAATAAACGTTCTTTATAGCGTTAACACCCAGCATAATCTACTGCACCATACACCATACATACACTTCTGTATTCATTAGTAAGTCGAATAAAAAAATGACACGTCAATCACGTTATTACAGACTATTGTACAGTAACGAGGAAAAATAGCACAATTGCGGATAAGGAAAATGAGAAATATAATGGCGAACAATGGCACTGCGCTAAATCGTTTCGCATTCACATTTATGGGCGTCGTGGAAGAGAAAAACTTTATGTTAGTTCTTTGTTTGAATTTAGTTACAACCTCTATTTTTATGTTAATCGGAATGTTTTTGTGTCTGAAGTCAATATATAACTGACCAAGTGATTCGCGCACGAAGGGTTTCGTACCATTATCTATAAAAACGAGCAAAAAATGACGTTTGTTGTATGGGAGCATCCTTAAATATTTATTTTATTCTGTTTTTTAGTCATAGCAGCAACAGAAATACATCATCTGTGAAAATTTCAACTGTCTAACTATCACGGTTCATGAGATACAGCCTGGTGACAGATGGACAGACAGACAGACAGACGACGCAGCCTTAGTAATATAATACCATTTTACCCTTTGGGTACGGAACCTAAAAAAACATACCTACCCACTGCGTTTGACACACAGGCTTTCTCTCACAAGGAAATAGAAATAGTGTAGTCTAAGGTCTGGTATAATCATCATTAACATCAGCCGGAAGACGTCTACTGTTGAACATAGGCCTCCCATAAAACACCACTTTGGACGCTTATCATAGAGAAGGTTTGCCATAATCCCCACGCTTGGCAGGCGGCTTTTAATTTTAATGTACCGAGGAGAATGCTGCTGCCCATTCCCTGGATATTGAAATTAGTGAAATTACTGGGCAAATGAGACTTAACAAACTGATCTTACAGTCTAGAAAACTTTTCTAGACTGTGTGATGTCTCAGGATGACGTGCGCAGTGCGCAATGTCACGCGAAACTTTAATTTAGAGTTTCGACTAGTTCCGAGTGACACTGCAATCTGTTTGGGCGGCCGTGCCGCTTAACGCCAGGCAAACGACTAGCTCGTCACGTCATTCGATTACATTAAAAAAAAGAAATATTTCAATAGCGGGCTCTTACGGCATCCACGGGAAGAGATGGGGATGGGGATAATGACATCTTGAATTTTGTGATTCTTAAGATTAGAATAGACCACAGATTAGAGAAAAAAACAGTGAATAGACCGGCGTCATAATATGTAAATGACAGGTCGTCGCAGGCAGCAAAGAAAATGTACCGCGCACCGCTATGTTTCAACCTTTAAGCATGCCGATATTCTAACGGTGTTTACCTTCAGAGTTCTAAGAGCGAATGCAAATATCACACGTAACTTGAATTTGCGTAACATTGTGCGTTGGTTTCTAAGTCGCACGAGCGACGGTTGAACTACGCGTATTTATCGATAAAACCCACCAGCTATAAAAATATATATTAAGAAGGTACTATATGTAATGTTAGCTGTAGCGCCCTGAAGCTTTACTTACTGTTTAGCTATTTTTCCGTCGCCATTTTGCATAATGTGCCTGATATCTATTTGGAAAGTATAAGCTATTTGCCAGTTAAGGTAGAACGTTACACTAGAGCGGCAAATTCAAATTTTCTTGCATTCTTTTGCCAATGATAGCTTAATTACTCAACGTGATTACATGAAAACTAATTTTGCGCGAATAAATATAATGTATCAATAAATTATAATTAAAATTATCACCTACATATCATTGGTTTAGCGACAAATGGCAATAGACTGAAAAACTAAGAAAAAAATTGTTTATTGCCATTTGTCGCTAAAACAATGATATCTATGAGATCCTTTAATCGTAATTTGTTGGTACATTCTATTTATTTCCGCACAATTAGGTTTCATGTAATCACGATAAGTAATTAAGCTATTATTAGCAAAAGAACGCAAGAACATTTGAATTTGCCGCACTAGTGTAACGTTCCACCTTAAAGACGGCTCACAATAAATATTTCGATAACAAAATCCGCTTTTTATACAAAAAAGAATCCTTTTTATAAATTTGTCCTATGCAAGCATTTCAAGCATAAAATTCATTGCGTAAACGTATTTGCTTATAAAACAAAAGACGACTGAATAGAGTGTCGCACAGTCTGTTTGGAGCCTTAGCTTGCGCAGAGAACGTCCATTTCGAGCCGTAGCGCCAGTGCCGCGTAGACCCCTCTACAGACCGCTACGTGCGTCTGTCCCATCTACAAACGCGATCTACGATTTAAAAAAAATCATTTTTTAATTTGTTCAAAACCATTGTGCACGTGTACTTGAAATTTTCTTGTGTTGTGTTATTTTTTCGGTGACTGTTTTTTAATTTTTGTGGCTTCGTGATCTGTTGGCAGCGGAACTTAGGTTTGTATAATTGGATTTATAATATGTTACGTATGTATATATAAAAAACGTGTTAGTAAAAGTATTGTGCTATTTTCCAACGTGGTAGGATTTGGCTACGTCATAGGTCACATGAGCTACCCGAATTTCTTTACTGAAAGGTCAGAGGACAAAGTTTATTTTAAGATTTAAAAAAAACACAGATACTGTTACAGATACCGAGAGGGGTGTAACGAATATAATTTATATATTATAATACAATAACTTTAGGACTATAGAAACTATAAGCTGTAAGGTTTAATTCAAATACAATTTAATAGAGGAAGCCATTAGCGAGGAATAGTTTTAATTTTCCTTTCTTTTCATCTCGATTTTTTAACTACCCTCTATTTATTATTAAATCATCACATCCTTTCCTCATTTGTTATTGGGGTCGGCTGATCTATTTATCTATATTTATAATAAAACTGTAATAGGTCTCTATTCTGTACATTAAAGATATATTGAAAATTTTTGTTGGAGGGCTCTCTATAATCGATACTAAAGCCAAAAATACATTTTTTTTTTTCATTTTTGTCTGTCTGTCTGTCTGTATCTTGGCCGAGCATCACGCCGAAGCTACTGAATGGATTCAAATGAAACTTGGCATGATTTAACTTCATACTCCAAGGTAGGCTATAGGATACTTTTTATCTATAAATTCAGCACAGTTCCCGCGGGAGAGGAGATGAAAGTTAAAATATGTACTTATTTTTAATTCTACAACGCGTGGTCCGATTTCATTCATTCTTTTTTTGTTGAAAAGGGGGTGTTTTAGATATTGTTTCGTAAATATTTCAAGGTCGTCGGTTTTGTAGTTCAGAAATTACAGACATTCAACCTTCAGTATTAGATCCAAAGCCACTCCTATCCTGTACTATGGGAAAGAGAGAAGGGAGGGGGAAAAGGTGAAAGGTCCATTCATCCTTTTCCCTTATCTTTTTCCCGCTTCCTTCTCTCTTCCTTTAGACTGAGATAAAGAGCAAAAGTAATTAACCCGTGCGAAGCCGGAGCAGGTCAGCTCGTTATTAACAAGATCCTATAAAATAAAATAAAAATATAAATGAAAAATATATTATTATTTTAAGTAACATTCTTTGTAATAAGTTGTATACAACCTATCCCCCATCCCATCCATCCATCATCCCATTGCCTATTAAAAATGCTGAGTATGTTGCAAGCATTCTGAGTGTGCTGCCAGCTGGAAGTGTGCTGCAGGGTTTAAAAGTATCTATACGGTACGATGAAACGATAAAAAGCAGATAGCAAGTTCTACCTAATTGAAACTGTTGTCAGCATGGTGAGTATGCTACCAGCTGGAAGTATGATGCAGTGTTTATAGAATAAAATAAAACAAAAATAAGTTACAGTATTGTCCCATTAAAAATGCCACCAGCATGCTGAGTGTGCTGCAGTGTTAAAAATATCTAAACGGTACGGTGAAACAAAAGTCAGCCGATAGCAAGACCTAATTGAAATTCGCCGTTGAATTACAATGCTAATTCATTGTGCCAAATAAGTACGTTGCACGGACTATGAATTGAATCGGATATGAATTGGACTATGTAATGAATTTTGGCGACTCATGCACACATTGAAAAACTAGTCTCGTATAAATATCTTCTTTTGCATGGTGGTAGACCATTTTCACTGTTGGCTTCATTAGTAAACTCAAAGTCACGCAACGAGCTATGGAGAGAGCTATGCTCAGTGTTTCCTTGCGAGATAATTTCCGGAATGAGGAGATCCGCAGGAGAACTAAGGTAACCGGTATAGCTCTTAGAATTAGCAAGTTGAAATGGCAATGGGCAGGCTGCAACGCTCGTAGAACTGACAACCGATGGGAAAGAAAGGCTCTTAAGTGGCGACGACGAACTGCAAGACGCAGCGTAGGCCGGCCCCCCATGGGGTAGACCGATCTGGATAAACCTCCGGGAAGCCGACGGAGGCAGGAGGCAAGCAGCCGATCAAAGTGGCGCTCTGTGGAGGATGTTCAGCAATGGACGTGTTCACACAATACTGAGTACGCAGACTTTTTTTTAATGCAGTGTATAGAATTTCCATTCAGCTGTGCACAATAAGTCGTATGGAATCAAATTTCGCCAGTATGTAGGTATAGAATTCAGCTCATTTAGAGTATTTCAACAATCAGATAGCTATAATATCATAGAAACTAACGTGAGTAGTATTCATCAGATAGCTATTCACTGAAACTTAGTTACACTGCCACCATTTTGGTGACTCACTAGCATCTATGGTGAAACGGAATCCATAGGTTTTACACATTCATGGCAGAGAATCTATTCATACGTCAGACATTTATGTACTCAAAATGTTGGCTTAAGAACAGAAATAGGTTACCAGTAATAAAACTGAGCTATATTAAGATTCTAAAATAAATTAACCATAATTCATGTTAGTTTATGAAATTATAAATGCGTTCAAGGCGAGAACGCTAAATGATAGATTATTTACTCTTCCATCGTTGGTATGGCTTGGTTAGATGTTTAATGACGTGTATTTTTGAAACTGAAACTTTAGATTGGGTTGCACCATCTATAATTATTTTTAAACTTCTGTTAAAGCTGTAGTTAAGCGGATTTTTTCATGTGATCGAATGACGTGACGAGCTAGTCGTTTGCCTGGTGTTAAGCATCATGGCCACCCATAACAGATTGCAGTGTCACTCGGAACTCTAAATTAAAGTTTCGCGTGATACTGCGCACAAAAGCACACGTCATCCTGAGACATCACACAGTCTAAAAAAGATTTCTATACTGTGAGGCCAGGTCATAAGTCTCATTTGCCCAGTAAGTTTGCTAGCTATAATGCCCTTCAAACCGGAACACAGCAGTGCTTGCACACTACTGCTTGGTGGCAGAATAACTGGCAAAGCGGTGGTACAACCTACTTAGACGAACTTATGGATTTGCCATAATCACCACGCTTGGTGACCGCAGAAGATTTTAATCTACCGAAGAAAATGCTGCTGCCCATTCCTTGGATATTCCCTTAGCCGACTTCTACGGCACTAACAGGAAGAAATGGGGTGGTCCTATTCTACAGCCGGCCCACACAGGGTTAACTTTGCTAGTTGCTGTCAAATATTGAAGATTATAAATAAATAATAAATATGTGTGGACATTTCACACAGTGCCATATAGTCCCAAACTAAGCATAGATTGTAGTATGGAAACCAGATAGCTGATAGAATACTTAAATATTTTTTGTTTGCCTGTGTGGGAATCGAACCCATAACCAATAATTCACAAGGCAGACGTACTACCAACTGAGCTAACAGACCAGTCACGATACTGCAACGGATCCTGACTCTGACTGCCGTTGGTCATCATTACAATGGCTTTTCTATTATTTGGGCCTTTTGGCAGTTAAGCGTTAAGCTTCATTGTTAAAATTAAGGTTAGAGTTAATTTTAACTACAACAGATTATGGCATATTATACAATCCTACAGTCCTAGAAATCGTACATATTCCATGAAATTGTGCAGTTATCCATACTTCTGTTTAATAGCATGATAGTTCTCTATAGATTTTATTACCAGTTTGTGCTTCGAAAAGGCATAAGCGATTACAGTTATTGTCATAAAATTTGTCTTTGGGGCTAAAAAAAATCTGAAACCTAAGCGTGAGCACTTGAATACAAGAAAAGGAGGACTAGACAGAGCCCTAACTCTGTATGACCACCTTCCAATTCCTTACCCACTTCAAAACCACGCGAATGCCATGTCTTACATAAGAAATCTGTAAAATTCTATTCTCTATAAAAATAAAAACGAAGCCACGCGAAATGAATTTGGCATTGGCGCGATTTGGACTGTCAAAAATCATACTGTTCCACAGATTAGAGAAAAAAACAATTGTTACTCTGTATACTGTTCCACTGAGACGCGTTCAGAAACATCAACACGTCGTTTTTTTTTCGGCGGGAACCTGAAAAGTGAAAAGGCGCGCTTTTAAACAAATATTTTTAAAAAACCCAAAATTATTGTAAATTTGTATATTTTTCGTGTATATAGTCTTGTATATATTTGTAAATAGAGCACAACCTTAGAGAGGGCCCAAGGATGGGCAAAAAACGTAAAAGAAAAGGAGATGACTCTCCACCTGATGAGCAGCAGCAGCGGCAGGTCTCATCCTTCGAGTCTTGCGATTCCGACTCGGACTCTCTGAAGTCGATCGCTGTAGAAACACCAAAAGCTAAAAACAAGGATAAGTATGACATCTTTAAGGTACGTGGATACTCGCGTAAGTACCCTGAAGACTCGAAAAAGACCGAGTTTATTGTGTTTCTTTCGCACGTGGAAGAAAACATTACTTTCAGCGACAAGGATCGTATGGCACTGTCCAAGGGTTTGCGGGAGCATGGTGTTTCAGGCGTCATGCACCTCAAGTCTATAAACAAGTACAAAGTAGGTATAACCTTCGATTTACCTAACAACGCCAACATGTTTCTGCAAAATAAAAAGTTACTGGAGCAACTGTCCCTGAAGGCAAATATACCGGCTGGAGACACCGAAGTGACGGGTGTACTCACCTCGGTGCCGACCGACATGTCTAATAAGCAGATATTCTCACTAATCGGAAGCTCTAAGAATGTTATACAGGTCAGGCGCTTTATGCGCAGAGTTAGAGTTGACGGTGGCGCTGCTGGCGCGTCCTTCGTACCCACGCAGGCAGTCGCAGTTACATTTGCGTCTACCAACCTTCCCGAGTACGTTTATCTTGACTCATGGCGTCATGAGGTGAAAATGTACATACCTCCCGTAAAACAGTGTCTGAAATGTATGTCTTACGGCCACATAGCCAAATTCTGTAGGAACACCGAGGTATGCTCAGTCTGCTCAGAAAACCACAATTTCAAAACATGTCAAGTTGACTCCAAAAATGCTAAGTGTGTCAATTGCAAAGGTAATCACATAGCCATTTCATCAGCATGTCCCATGAAAAAACAAAAAGTCGAAGAAAACAAGATTAAGTCCCGAAATGCTACCTTCTCAGATTTGTTTGATTCAAAGTCATTCCCAGCACTAGCAGCACGAACACTTGATGTTCAAGTAAACAACCTTATGAAATCAGAAACATTTATTAACATTCTAATTGAAACAATAACCAAAATTATCAGTAACAAAGATGTACCTATAAAGTCAGGGTCTATTCGAGAGACTCTTAAAAAAACCCTCAGTAATAAATTACCTCCTACTTCCTCATAATGGATCAGTTAAATATTATACAGTGGAACGCACAAAGTCTAAATAGTAACAAGCATATATTTATTAACTACCTCTACACAAATAATATACATATTGCGATCATTTCAGAAACATGGTTTAAAGCTAACCAACATTTTAAAATTAAAAATTACAACATTGAACGTAATGATTGTGGAAATAGCTATAATGGAGTGGCCATAATCATTCATAAAAGCATCACATATTCAAATATCAACACATACTTTGATGATTCGATACAAAATATCTGTGTCAAAATCACAGTAAATAAACAGGATTTATGTATTGTCAGTTTTTATAGTCCTACTAATTGTAACCCAGCTTTTAATAAAGCTAAATTTGATACATTGGTAAAATCGATTCCTAGTCCTTTCATATTCGCAGGGGATTTCAATGCCCATCACACCTCTTGGGGTTGCGGTTCTGACTCTCCCCGTGGAAGGGAGGTGTTGGAAGTCATCGATGACAACAATTTAGTCTTGCTTAATGATGGTCAAGCAACAACAGTTGGTTCATTAACGTGGCGTCCAAACGCACTTGATTTGTCGTTGGTTTCCCCATCACTGGCTCTTCATTGTGAATGGTCCGTTCTTGATACTCCTCTTGGTACTAGTTACCACCTTCCTGTAATCATTAAAGTATTGCTTAGTAATAATAATGTAAATTCAGATGGAAACTACTGTAATGGCAAACACTTGCCCATCTACCCAAATTATAAACAGGTGGATTGGAAAGTGTTTAGTAGCTGTGTAGATGCATTATTGAATGATTTTGAATTGAATCTTTGGAGTCCTCAGGACGCATATTTGCTATTTTGTAAAATATTACAATCAGCAGCAAAATCCGCTTCGAATTTAAATAGTAGTTGTTCTAACAACATTAATCAATCCTGTCATAGGAATCTCGGTAAAAAACCTCACCTTCCATGGTGGAACCAAAAGTGCTCAGAAGCTGTTCTAAAATTCAAAGAAGCATATCTTAAGTTTAAGTACAACCCAACAGAAACCAACTACTTGGAATTTAAAAGACTTCGAGCTCTCAAAAAACTTATTATAAAAATAGAAAGACAGAACAGTTGGAAATCTCTCTGCGAAACTTTTAATCGTTGTACTCCTATGTCCATTATATGGAAATTTATGCGTAAATTTAATAAAACATATGTTTCTAGCAATAATGCAGATGATTCCTGGATTTTAGATTTTCTACAGATGTATACCCCAGATTTTGTATCAAATGGTCTCAACACATCATATAGTAGCACTGGCAATATAAACTCCAGTAATAGTTACTTCCTTAGTCCATTTTCTATCAATGAATTAATATCTGCTGTCACATCTAGAAGAGATACTGCCTTTGGTCTTGATGGTATACCATATTCTTTTTTTTAAAATTTCAGCAGTAAGAGTATGGAAATCTTCCTAAAAATACTGAACTTACTCTGGGAAAACAATAATATACCCCACGATTGGAAAGCAGATTGTCTGGTACCAATTTTAAAACCTAACAAACCAAAATTGTGTCCTGATTCCTATCGCCCTATAGCGCTTACTTCATGTGTTGGAAAAATATTTGAACAATTGTTAAAGCAGCGTTTGGAGTTCTATATAGAACAAAATAAAATTTTACCTTCAAACCAATTTGGTTTCCGTAGAAATCGTTCAGCTAGGGAGAGTATCTGTCAGTTACAACTTGATATCCATAATGCTTTAGATGCACATAATCATCTCCTTGCTGTTTTCTTCGACATCACAGGGGCCTTTAATAGTGTGAATATTGATATACTTTGTCAGGAATTGTTGTTAACAGGAATACCTGGAAAGATTATACACTGGATTAAAATTTTTTTAAGTAGCCGTGAAGTCTTTGTTAAATATAATAGGCATCTATATGGTCCTAGACTTTCAACAAAAGGAGTTTGTCAAGGCGGCATTTTATCGCCATTAATTTTCATATTGTACATACGTCGTTTAAATATAATATTAGGCTCAAAAGTGAAAAATTTGCAGTTTGCAGATGACCTAGTTGTTTATGCATCAGGAAATAATATAAATCAACTGGTTGAAATTGTTAATGATGCATTGGCAAATCTCAATAATTATTTTTCTTACCTTGAACTTGATGTTAATCCTTCAAAGTCAAAGGTTGTTCTCTTTGGGAAAAGGTGTCCCAATATGCCTGTTGTTCATTATAAAGGTTCTTCTTTACCTGTTTCACTTGATGTTAAATTTTTGGGAGTATTGTTCTCCCACAATTTATCCTGGAACAATTATTTAAAACATTTAATAAACAAAGCTAACAAAGCTTTTAATGTATTAAAATCTTTGTCTGGTACATACTTGGGGTGCAGACCCACAAATTCTACTATTATTGTACAAATCATTAGTTCGTAGTCATTTTGAATATGGTTTTTTATGCTTTGCTGCAGATGATAAAATTGTAAATAGTCTAGATGCTTTTCAAAACAAATGCATGCGAATAATAACAGGGGCATTTAGAAGCACACCTATAAATGCAATGCAGATTGAATGCAGTCTGCCCCCCATGACCATTCGTTTTAGGTATCTTAAAGAAAGATTTCTCCTTAAACTCTACAGTGTCTCTAACAATAGTCTTATAACTAATCTGTCTAATACATTAACCCAATCCACTGTTAAACCGTTTTATATGCTACAGGGATATGAAGGTTTCTTAGATTTTCTTCAAAATCTAAATATCTATCAATCAAATCATATTTTGCCTTGTTATGAAGGATCTTTTATTAGCAAATTTCCAGCAATGAATATAGTCATAAACAAAAAACTGTCAATAAAAGAAGAAGTATATACAATGTTGGCAGAGTGGACAGGTCACAAATTTGTTTACACAGATGGGTCGAAAAATGATAATGCTGTGTCTTACGCAATATTTGAACCCTCATTGAACATTGCTGTGGGATCTAGAATTGATAAACATGCTAGCATTTTTACTGCTGAATCTGTTGCTATTTTGAGTGCTTTGAAGCACATCAAAAACAAAAATCAGGGACACACAAGATGGGTTGTTGTTAGTGATAGCATGAGTGTTTTGAAAAACTTGGCAAATAACAAATTACATGCTAACACTAATTACATTATTTACTTTATAAAACAGTTATGGGTGGAATTATCTGATTCAAACATACAAGTCAGCTTTGCGTGGGTACCTTCACACATAGGTGTTGATGGCAATGAAAAAGCTGACTATTTAGCCAGCACTATAGTTAAATTTTCAGATGTTATTTCCAGGTATGCCAATGATGCAGATGTTTCATTGCCATACACAGATATTGTAAGCCTCCTAAAACAAAGGATGGTTCAACTATGGGGGAAACATTCGTACCATTGTACACAAGTTGAAAACAAAGGTTCTTGGTATGCCGCTTTAGATGTTCAGATAAATTCAAAGCCATGGTTCTGCAAGGCCGGTACTTTTTTAAACAGAAAGTTTTATTCAACTGTTTGTCGTATGCGTTTTGGTCACTGTCGTTTGAACTTTCATCTCCATCGCCTTCGAATGGTGAATTCCCCATATTGTGACTATTGTCAGTCCTCGAATATCCAATCCTTAGATCACATTTTCTTTGAGTGTTCATCTTTCAGCATTCAGCGCCTTGTGTTGATAGACGAACTTCTACAAATCTATGATAAACCTGAACTGGTCCCGCGGTGCATTCAGGAGTTGCTTGAGAATGCCTCTGTTTTTACCTATTTGTATAAATTTATATTGTGTACTGTAAATGAGATTTAGAATAAGATATAAAATGATAATTTTATTATTACAATACATATTACAATGGTTTTTTTTATAAAGTTTTTTTTTTGTGTGTAAATATGTAAATGTAAATAAAGGTATTTGACTGACAGTCTGACACTGGCAGTCTGTCTGTCAGTGTCGGAGTGATGAAGTAAACGTCAACAATTGACGCTTGAAGTTATAAGGTACCTACTAATTGTAAGGGAAAAATTAAAATTGACTTTCATTATCTCGGAAATGAACAAAGGACGATGATCCTCTTACTTATGACAAAAATGATCCGGATTTGACTATGAAATAAATAAAACGAATGAAATTAATATCCTAACTATGACGAAAGAAGTAAATCCTACGAAAGACTAGGCGGTATGGTCTCATGACTTTAGCCTGCCCAATAGGGCGAACAAAAAAAAAAAAAAAAAAAAACATCAACACGTCAAAAGTTACCACCGCCTATGTCAATATTTATTCAAAATAAAAATAACTAGGTATTTTTGAGTTTTGGCGGGAACGCGGAAAAGTTCACGTCGGTGCATTGTATTATTTTACAAAACTCATGCCTTTTCCAGTGTTAATGTTTAAAATTGGTGGTGTTTTACGCATTAAGTGCTGAATTACGAGCATGAGTGTGGGCAAGTGATATTATGTAGTGAAACGTGGTTTTTCGTGTTGCTTCCAAAATTCCATAGAAGCCTCTACTAAAGTTGCCATCACTTTACTAGGGCATGCCTTAGACTGGATTATGACTTAGACTAGACTATGACTACTCTGACTGTGACTATGACTTGACTTTAAGTGAAAATTTCCATAATACGATGAAAAATTACAAAACTTGACACTGGCACATACACTATGTGTGGAGCCAAAATATAAGAAAAAAAAACTAGGTATTTCTAATGCTGTGACACGATTTGATCAAAACACGATAACGACGTGGTTTCACGTCGTGTGGAATCTGTGTTTTCATACAGAATTAGGGCCCAGAACTAAAATATATAATAGGAATATCGATACGACAACAAAATGAGGTTAAAGTGAAATCGTGATTGAAATCACCATTTACGTATAGAAAGTAAAAAAAATCCCAAACAGCCCGTACTTTTTTTTTTTTTATGTGATTGAATGACGTGACGAGCTAGTCGTTCACCTGATGTTAAGTGACGGCCCATAACAGTTGCAGTGTCACCCGGAACTTTAAAACAATAGTTTCTCGCGACACTGCACTGCGCACGTCATCCTGAGACATCACCCAGTCTAATAATCAGATTACTAGACTGAGTGATCAGATCATAAAGTCTCATTTGCCCAGTAATTTCACTAGCTACAATGCCCTTCAAACCGAAACACAGTAGTGCTTGCACACTACTGCTTGGCGGCAGAATAACTACTTAGATTCTGGACCCTAACTATAAGATTCTCCGTATCTAGGGATCCAAGATCTGCGAGGATCATGGTCCCACAACACTCAGATGCATAACGAGTGTTTTTGTAAGCATAATGAGTTTGCTTTTGATTTTTTAGGGTTAACATACATAAAGGGTAAAACATACCCCATTACTCAGGCTCCGCTTGTCCGTCTATCTGTCTGTCAGTCTGTCCGTCTGTCAATAGGTTGTATCTCATGAACCGTTATAGTTAGACATTGAAATTTTCACAGACAATGTATTTCTGTTGCCGTTATAACAAACGTGATTTTTTTGCTCGTTTACCAAATGAGCCAGACATACGCTCTAGATAGGCGCTGCTTTAAATAGTACTGCTACTCAACACTAGATGGCAGGGATAGATAATGGTACGGAACCCTTCGTGTGCGAGTCCGAATCACACTTGGCCGGTTATTGTTTTATTTACCCGTATCTGCAAAAACCTTGAACAACAAAATCCTTTGCTGCACCTACGTTCTTCATGTCAAACATTCATTATACACTTAGTATAAGTTCCAAGGTTTATACATTAAATTAAAACTGCTCATAGTACCATGTTTTTAATTACATAGCGTGCTCGCATGTCTAAAGGCGTCTATATTCTGATTCAACGAAGTATGAAGTTTTACTGTAAAAGTACAAAGTGTACGCTCGAAAGTGAACTTTAGTAGTCCTTATTAGGATTGAATTTTGCAGTCGTCCTTCATTTGGCGTGGATTGTTTGAGTGTAAAATTTAGTAGGTATACATAAGGTGTAGGTATACTATATGGTATAGGTATAGTAATGGTGTAGTAGGCGACCACGAACCGGAAGACGCAGCGTAGGCCGGCCCCGCACTAGGTGGACCGATGACCTGGTCAGAACCGTGGAGAGCCGATGGATGCAGGAGGCAAGCAGCCTCTCAAAGTGGCGCCCTTTAGGGGACGCCTATGTTTAGCAATGGACGTCTTTAGGCAGATGATGATGATGACGTCCATGGGTATTACGATACACATCAGTCGGAAGACGTCCATTGCTAAGCACAGACCTTCATAAAACGCCACTTTGGATCCTTATCAAGGGGCAAGTCCTTGGTGATCGCAGAAGATTATAATGGACCGAGGAGAATGCTAGATACACTTAGCCGGCTTGCATGCATTGAAAAGTTTTCGGTTTTTAGCTCGTAATCCATCACCAGAACTTCACCATATTTGGTGGCCACCCTAGAGGCATCTATGGCGCAAATATCAAAATCGGATCACTATCGGCGGATGTATTTATAACACAAAAAATACAGTGGAACTGAGCAAACGTCCTTTTTGTTGAAATCGCGTTTGGTTTCATTTGACTCAAAAAACTTGTGTTTTTATCATGATTGTATCCAAATAATCCTGTTTCAATGCTTTAGAAATGCCGACTTATTAAGTTTTTCTCAAAGAATAGAAATGTTAGTTTATTTTGATAAATAGGACCGGCTTTTCGATCTTTAGTAAGGTAGCCAAGGTTAACTCTACAAAATTCTAACCAATGGTCAAAAGCCAGACTTTTTAACCATGGTTACCTAATTGATTAAAAAGCCCACCCTTATTGAAATGTAATTAAATTTTTATCAAACCACTCTTTATAGTTCCCTAAGCTCGAACACGGTTTGTAAAACTTTTGTTAAACAAACATTGACCCGTTTGAAAGGGTGTCCGCCATTAATTTTAAAGTAACATAGACAACTAACTTTAATTAAATTTTCACAAAGTAATAACAGGGAGCTATATTAGGTGTATCTGTGCGAGATCGAATCCGAAACGAAGTTATTCACCAGAGAACTAAGGTAACCGATGTAGCTCAGCAAATCAGCAAGCTGAAGTGGCAATGGCCTGGCTGGTGTTCTGAGTGCATACCGCGAATCAGCAAACGTAGTTTAGGACGACCGGCAGCGAGATGGAGCGATGATATACAAGAGATAGCTGGCAGTAACTGGAAAAATAGAGAATAGAATAGATGAAGCCGGGCTCAGTGGCGTGCCTTGGGAGAGGCTTATGTCCAGCAGTGGCCTTGATGATGAAAGTATTAATGCGCCCATGAAATAAAGTTTCGACGAAGCAACTCATCATCATCATCACCATCATCATGAGCCTGAAGACGTCCACTGCTGAACATAGGCTTCCCCGAAAGAGCGCCACTTTGAACGGCTGCTTGCCTCCTACATTTGTCTTGTGTCTTGTCTATGTATTTTATCAATGACTGTGCCAAAGTATCACAATAGTATGTGTCCAGTAAGGAAAGCGTCGAATCGAAGAAAGTGTCGAATTAGCGAAAGTAGCGAATTAATTAAAATAGCCGATTAGATAAAGTTTTTCTACCTCGTATCTCCGTCATTTATTAGCCAATTTGAAAAACTATTATAACTATTTATTAACTATTTTAAAATTTCAAAGAATATATTCTTTGAAATTTTAAAATAGTTTTTATTAGTTCCATAGAAATTTTATCAAAGATGAAGTAGTTTGATTTTTAAATCAAAATACATAACTGGTAAAATACGTGTATTATAATATCATACAAGTATTTTAATCATTCAATTAAATACGATTGAAGTCTGTTTAAATTTTAAAAGGAAATTGTTAAAAGCAGTTTGGCCATTTCCATTATACTTACTTTTTAATGATGCTTTATTATGTCAAAAATACATTAAACGTTTGTTTTTTTCTCTAATCTGTGATTAAACGTTAGAGTCAAAGTCAAGTAAAGTCACATCAAAGTGGAGTGCGATAATAGGGATCCATATTAACCGACCTCTAACTAGTTGGTTCAGCTGGCCGCTGGCTAACTATAAATTGCCCTGTGAAGCTGTAACCCTTGGTTACGCAGCCTCATGATTGGCTTAGTTAGATTAAATACAAACACGAAGTTGCACGGAAAAAAATAATTCTCTACAATACTACAAGAATGCTTAGTTAGAATAAAATGTGTTATGCTAACGAGAATTCGGTTAGAGTAACTAGAATTATTGTTTAAGAAATCAACCGCATATGTAAAGCAAACCATTCAATTCTAGTTATACTCAATCTAGTAAACTTTAACGCGCAAATGTTAATTATTACAAACTTTTGTGATGTATACTATACTTTGGTACGATGCACATTGTAATATGTTTATATTACAATGTGCATAGTAAAGTGTACTAAAGATGTTGTTTTTGGAACCTGCTGACTAGCTTCAACGGGCATATACGGGGCATGCGGCGGGGGTGGCGGGAAGGTGATGTTCAATCCGAGTCGACATTGCGTAGTTGACGCGCGAGCGAATATGTGATTATTTAAGTGTTTATGACTTTATAAAGTGTTCTGCTGCCAGCCGCAACCCCGTAAAATCATAAAATTGTTGTAAGTTATGTGGTGTTGTGTATGTGACGTGCGTGGATGTTAGAAATTTTACAACAGCATGGAACCTCGACTATTTGCCAGTAAGTACCTTCTATTGATACTTAATAATTCCAATGGTTGATCTGATTAAAATTCTGTTTATGTTGAGTGTTAGTTATATTTTGGGGTAGAAACCATGGGACCGTGGGGACCAGGTGCTTTTGAAATATATAGGGACTTGGCAAAACTTTTGGTGGAGGCGACCAGTGACCAGAAGGATGGCTCTTATTTTGCACAAAAAATCAGCATTGCCATACAGCGTGGCAATGTAGCCAGCGTTCTGGGAACATTCCCCTCCACCAAGGGTCTTTTTGATAATTTCTGACTGTGAGATTATTTATAATGTGGAATAAAATTAACACAATATTTTACCTAATGTGTTTAAGGGTGGGTTTTTTCACCGATAGTTAAAATAACCAATGGTTAAATGTGGAGTTGTGTGTTAGCATTTACGTGATAATTAGGTACCTACCTACTTTTGAATTTACTTGATTACACCTACCCAGTATTGGTATACTCATTATCCTATGCACTAAGCGTGGTCTGTTTGAAAGTTTTCTACATAATAGGCTGCCCCCAAACGAGCCACCGACCACCATCTCTCCCAGAGGCTGTAATATACAAATGAAGGTAGTCGATTTGTTTCGAATATAATATAAGAGCAGTTAGGGTCAATTCCGTTACGTTAGGTACTGACTAAACAAAATATTTTTGGATTTCAGACAAGCGGCTGGTGCTCGGCGCAAAATAAGGATTTTACCGTGCTATTGTTGGCCGTGCTGTGTCTAAGACCCAGGCTACAAAAGTAAGTACCTATAATTTATATGTTAGCTATACCCGCCCCTGGCTTCACACAGGCTGATTAATTATAATAATATGCCTCAAGCCCCCTCCCTCTGCTCTCTCCATCATCTCACTGTAATTTTCCTTTCTTTTAGAATTGACTTGGTCATAACCTACCTAGCACCGACATAATCTGCGACAAGCAGTTTACACACAGGCATTTAGTTTACATTAGTTTATATTTTTGGTTTTCAGACAAGCGACTGGTACTCAGCTCGAAACAAGGGTTGCAGTGTGCCGTATGGCGGCTGCCGACCGTCCACCGGGTGGCGTTCAATCGAAGGTGGCAGCTTCACGCAATAACCATGGGTGGCAGATGGCAGTGGTCAGTGGCTCATTTGTGGACAGCCTTAGGTACTCATACTTCAATTTTATAAATTCCACGCAATTCCAGCAAGCCTAGCATGCGAGCCATGGATGGACAAGTTGTCTTCCCATTTTATCCCCGCCGAGATGTGACAAAGTATGAATATATTTTTCTCTCCTTTAAAAACTGAGCTATAGACGCACATCCATGTACAGTGTAGGTACATCTCTAGTCTCGTTGAGTCTATAACACTCAAAAGAACTGCTGTAATAATACCTCATTTTGTTTGGGCTCATTTTAGTGCTTTTAAGTTTTTCACAGCACCACAAAGAACCCCTATCTGTCAAAAATTTCGTTCGAATACACCAATTCCAAATTAGGCTATGGGAACCCTGTTGGTGAAATGCGTATGCGTATGTGTTTAACAAACTTTACCAAATTATTATATTGTCCACACATATATGTTTTGTTTCAGAAAACGTGCCTGGAGATTTATCCTGGCTTATCATCAACGAAACCTTCAAAAATGGTCGAAGAGAAATGGAAACCAATGTCTAATAGTAGATTAGAATTTACTAATACTTATAAGAAATAATAATAATAAATCTATAATGCATGTGCATTATCTCATGCTTTTATTCTACTGAAAATTGTGTTGTAACTTTTGCTACATTTAATCTATCATGTTTAGAGTTTTTTTCAAGCCATACATGCAGTTGTGTTGGTTACAATTTATGTATTTTCTTCAAATGCTTAACCAAATACCTGTGATCTATAATCATTATATTATAGTATTTACAGGGTTAATGGTACCTAATTACTATATTAGATGAAAATGTCTTAGTAGTAGTTTCTGTACAACACACATTTTTTTTCGACGACTTATGAAAATTTGCACATAAATGCTGGTGTTCTTTCTTTCGAATTTTCAAAAATCGTTGTAATAAAAATGTGTGTTATGATGTACAAAAACTGCCGCTAAGAGATTTTCATCTAGTTAGGTACCATTAACCCTTTATTATAGTGTATGCAATCAACTACATAAGTGGCAAAAGATACAATATAAATGATCCCCATTACGATATGAATAGTATTTCATACAATAATATAGAGTACCCAGAACTATTCTACTCATTTACCAGTACTACACAGTCTAGTTACAACAAAAAAAATATTAATACATATTACAAAACAGCACAGTATTTAATACGAGGCTATATTGTAGTGTGTACAATATAACATCATAACCCTAAGTATTCAAATCACTTGCAACTACAATTTTTTTTAACCAGAACAGTCTTGTAGTGTTAACAAGAGCGATTGTTGTCACATATATAGCGAGACTTTCTTGTTGAGCGTACGATATTCTCGTTATTGTAACGAGATTTTTTTTTCCGTGTGCCTACCATTGTAGTTTGCTGCTGTACTAATGTTATCTGTGTTCCGGTTTGAAGGGCATTGTAGCTAGTTAAATTACTGGGCAAATGAGACTTTATGATCTGATCACTCAGTCTAGTAATCTGATTACTACACTGGGTGATGTCTCAGGATGACGTGCGCAGTGCAGTGTCACGCGAAACTTTATTGTTTTAAAGTTCCGGGTGACACTGCAACTGTTATGGGCGGCCGTGTCACTTAACATCAGGTGAACGACTTGCTCGTCACGTCATTCAATCAAATAAAAAAAAAATCTTTAGTTTTAATGTGGCTGTTACAAAACTATACGTAGTTGCAAGCTTGTCGTCGTATATTATATGAAAAATAACCCTTTATTTAATCTTCTTCGATAATGACAGAGCAAATTTTAGCTAACTTTGTTCTTTCGTTTTGTCCGTTTAGCAAAAACACACTGAGACTCGATTTGAGAGCTCTAATTTGTAAATTCTGTGTAACGTAATTTTCCAAACTAAATTATACTCCACTAAATACTACATCCCGTACTTCCATAATGACAGAACAGATTTTTGATTTATGCTTTTCAAGATAATAAAAAAGTGTTCGATTGAATTTGATTTTTATAAAAAAGGCTTCAACAAAAGGTCAAATATATCCGGAGTTTTATATTACATCAACAAAATATTTTTTTTTTTTTAACGGGCAAATTGCCTTTATTACTCAAGCTAACTACTACAATAATAAAAACTAAACTAAACTAATCTAAACTAAGCTAAACTAAACTAAACTAGCTACAGTACCTACTACAAAGAACACTTATGGACTGTATAATAGCCGCGATGGCCTATAGACAGTCCAAGTGCTCCAGCCAAATTTTGGTAACAAAATATTGTTACCAAAATAAAGTTCATCGTTTTTTGAACTACTACAAGTTATATCATAATTTTAAATAATGCTCTTATTTAAATATCAATAAATGAAACTAGATATATTTAGTCAAACCGACGGACGTTGCGAGCTCAATACCGCGGTACTGAGTTCGCCAAAATGTAATAGCCACCTTAAGGGTTATTTAAAAAACTAATCGATTTTTAGAAAGAAAATACGTTCATTTGAAACATCACACAGCATTATATTTTACAAAATATTGGGTAGGTACCAACCGATCCCACCTAATATTTTTCTGATACCACAAAGTATGATCCCATTCAAAATTGACGTAGCAAGCGATAAACCACCGATGTCAGAACCCGTTTTTTTGAAGTTGGAGATATTTTCGATAACGAAAGTGTGTATACAAATAAATAGTTTATGTTTCTGCTCTCCTAGTACCTAGGTATATATGGATAAGAGCAGTATTAGCCGCATAACGGTTATTCATACGTTAATAACGTTAATAACGACCAAAGAAAGATAAAAAAAATATATAGGTGTGTTGCGTGACGTCATTATATAAGTCCCGACTCTTTGTAATTAATGTCATAATCTCATGACATTTAGTCGAATAAAACTGATTTTTAATCGGAATTGGAACCTACGTCTTCTATGATTAAAATGCTCTTGCAACTTCTTTTTATCGTGTAGGCAAGTGGTCAGCCCTGGTGTCAGAATTTTTAGGTCACCTAAAGGCTTCTGACTTGGCTTAACGACTATTGTCTTATGACAACAGCTGGGACCGACGGTGTAACGTGCTCTCCGAAGCACGGTAGCGCTCAGTTGTAAATACCACTGTTTGCTGTAGCGGTCACCCATCAGAGTAGTGACCGCAGCGAACGTTGCTTAACTTTAAAAAAAAATTAAATATAAATATGTGTGGACATTTCACACAGCGCCATCTAGCCCCAAACTAAGCATAGCTTGTACTATGGGAACCAGACAACTGATAGAATACTTAGATACTTTTTGTTTGTAAATACATACATAGGATACATATAACACCCAGACACAGAACAAACATCGATGTTCATCACACAAACGTTTGTTCTGATTGGGAATCGAACCCACAACCTATAGTTCAGAAGGCAGAGCTACTACCAACTGAGCTAACAGGCCAGTCACTTTACCGATCGGTTAGAAACGGCTAGTCGTGCTTTGCTATTAGATGGTCGCATTCTTCAGTGGCGCGGAAATCGAAAAATAGGGACTATCCCCCACATCTATTTGATTAATTTCTGATTGTGCAAATTACAAAAAGTTCATCGCACAAGATTAACAATTTTTCACAAGGTTAAAGTTATTTTGACCAAAAGAAGTTATTTCAACCACAGAATTCGCACATAGTCTATGATTTCAACCTCCAAAAATATAATTCTAGAATTTATCAATCCCCGTTGTTTTATCCAGTCTCTTCTCAACGACAAAAGTTTTACCGGAGCAAGCTATTTTACTAAAACTAGAGACAAACTTCTCTTTTAACATATTGGAGTAGTTAAACTGGAAGCTCTAAGATAAGTTAGACTTCCAACTTAATTCAAGGTTATGAGATATTGATGAAAGCGCCGTAAAGCGAAAAAGTAAAAAATTGGGTTCCATAATATATATAATACCTACTTGGGCTTTGCTCTAAATTCAAATTATATATAGTCAAAGGTATGATAATAAGAATTCATAACAAAACAATAAAATATTTTTACTATTTTAATATATTTTGTATTTTTTATATCTAAGTATATTTCTCGGAACATGATTTAAATATTTTTGAGTAATAATCTAATATTTTTTTTAGCACGCCCCAATGCTCGGTCGACATACCTGTTTCTCCGATATAGTTTTTTGTGAATTTATGTCAAGTCCAGGACACTACCTATCATTATCAACAGCCTGCAGACGTCCACTACTGAACATAGGCCTCCCCCACAGAGCACCACTTTGAGAGGCCGCTTGCCTCCTGCATCCATCGGCTACCCGCAGTTTTCTTCAAGTCATCGGTCCACCAAGTGGGGGGCCACCACCTATACTACATTATAACGGGGTGTTTTATTTCAAAACTTAAGTAACATATAATAATAAGTATACTAAACTAAACTAGACCTAAAAACTAAACTATACCTAAAAACTTTAAAACTAAGGTATAAAACTAAAAATAACAATCTAAAGGAATCTTGAACTATCTATAGACCGGCAAAGGTCTATAGATAGTTCAAGCAATCCGTGGAATCTGGAAACTACACTATAACTGAACATTATAACTATGTTTCCTACACTGGAAACGCAGTTTATCTATAACATAACAATATTATAAAGAGGAAAGATTTGTTTGTTTGTTTGCATTGAATAGGCTCCGACACTACTGAAACGATTTGAAAAATGTTTTCACTGTTGCAAAGCTACACTATCCCCGGGTGACATAAGCTATATTATATTTTCAAAAAAATTAGGGATCCTTAATAAAACTCCAATAATGTAACCCAAGGTGTAAAAAGTTACCTAAAATATTCTTTAACATCGCGTGCGCTGTGAAAACTATTATATATATGGAACGGTACAAACAAAATAACAGAACAGTTTTCCCCGAAACATGTGCAAGCTGAAAAAGAACATTTAAACGAATATTACTCCCAACCCACTAAAAATTAACCATCGTTTTCCACGAACTAAGTAGAATACCGCACTCCCTCGGTTGCTATTAGTGTTAGTTTAGGCTGGGTTATACCATCTACAGCTAACTTTAAACTATAGTTAAATCTGCAGATAAAACTTTCATCAACACCATCATCAGCCTGAAAACATCCACTGCTGAACATAGGCCTGCCCATAGAGCGCCACTATGAGCGGTTGTTTGCCTCCTGCACCCCTAGTGCAGACCCTAGTGGAGGCCGACTTAAGCTGCTTCTTCCGGTTCGTGGTCACCACTCAAAAACCTCTCGTTAAAACCTTAGTAATGCGGAAAGTCTTACATGGTGCAATTTAACCGTTGTCAAAATGACGTCATAATTTAACAGTAACTTTAAATAAGTATGATATATTCTGTGATTAGGCAACACTAGTTAAGGTAATGGTAATAAAATGTCAAACGTAATTATAACCTCAAATAACTTTCCATATTTGATTTTTTTCTAGTTATGTCTCTACTTCGAGAAATTTCCCAGTTAGTCTTCTTCTTCATCTCGTGTAGGCAAGTGGTCAGCCCTGGTGTCAATATATTTAGGCCGTCCAAAAGCTTCCGACTTGGCTTAACGTGCCTTCCGAAGCACGGTAGCGCTCAGTTGCAAATACCACTTTTTGCTGTAGCGGTCACTCAAAGTAGTGACCGCAGCGAACGTTGCTTAACTTTACCGATCGGTTACAAACGGCTAGTCGTGCATCGCCCAGTTAGTGAAAATAATGAAGAAAATATGAAGCGTTCATCAGTTACTGTTTTAATTGACCGATTTGCTATTAAGCATATCCTTTGCAGCTTGGGCAATTATTATTTCATATCTCCGACGGATATCCGGCTGTCCAGCTGTCCTCCTCGACATGTCACATTTCTCTAACGATTCTCGTGAAATTTTGTGAGCAAATTCGAGAATCATAATGGAATATCTTTGACGTTTAACGTTTAGATTTTTTTCAAAATGGTGGAGCACATAAATAGTTTTTCTTTTTTAAGTTATATGCAAAGACATACTTGCGACGGCTACAGCTTACAGAGCCACTAGTATTCTGATTGCACAACACAAGGTTAGTTTTAACTATAGCTTTAAATAAGTTTACTGAGGTTATGGTGTAACCGAGCCTTAGTGAGTAACATTGCATTGAGCTAGCATCGTATTGTGCCGTTCGGCGGAAAACTGTTTGTTCTATCTGACCCAGATTATTCAAGCATTTTATTACTTGTTGTTTGATATAACAGTGAGTCGCAGAACACAGCGCTGGTTGATTTTAGACTTAAAAGGGTATATAGAATAGAATAGAATAGAATAGAATAGAATAGAATAAACATTCAACACTTGCTTAAAATAACTACGTACTAAACACTTTACATAATATTATACACCAAGTATTGAATGGGCGTCGGCTCAGCATGTTGCTGGTTCCCATCGATAACCAGCGCTGGTTTTCAGCCTAAACCCAGAGAGGGAGGAACCAATCTGCTATTCGAAAAAGAAGAACTTATTTATTTAATTATAATACTTATACAATTTAATGAGTAACTAGTTAAGAATACATAATATTACAATTATTATATAATACTTATATATACATACATACATACCTACATACATACTATCTACTTAATATTATACATATATCGTACATAAAACAGGAAATTATGAGTGTGTACCCAAAGACAAAAATAAAGATAAAATAAAAAGGTGTTCCAAACTGTAACTACTACAATTTTTACATATGAACAAGAGAACAAAAGGTATTTTAACTTTACTTTTTTGAACATTTCGATGACAAAAAAAAAAAAAGACGGACAAATGACTGGCTGCGGCCAATGAGGTCGTGTAAAGTCTTAATTGAGTAAAACATGTAGGTAGATGCAAACATGCGATGTGAATAAAGATTGATATTGTTATTACTCGCAACTCCCAACACACAATATAAATAATCAATTTCAAGCGTCGTATATATATAACAAGTGTGAGCAATATAAAAAGAATATTAAAGCCAGAGGATAGGAAACTGTTTAGGTGAGTTCTCAAACCTTCATATGAATTTTATTTTACAAGAAAGACATGTCAATATTAACATGCTTTATTTGCTCCGTAATGAGGTAATTCTTAAGTATATATATATATATATATACATATAGCGCACATTTGATATTGTTACTTTGATTGAAATGTTGAGTTAATTTTAATATAACTATAGCTTTTGGGGATGTGGAATAGAAGAATCTTGAAGAACGGTTGAGAAGAACCAAAGATCGACCTCAATGCGTTTATTAGAAGAGGACTAATATAGGTGATGATGATGATGATGATATCTTTTTAAACTTTCATAATCATTTATAACACTCATCATCATCATCAGCCAGTTCTACGAGCGATGTGGTCTGCCCATTGCCATTTCAACTTGCTAATTCTAAGCTATATCAGTCAATTTAGTTCTCCTGCGGATCTCCTTATTTCAGATCTTATCTCGCAGGGAAACACCGAGTATAGTTCTCCGTTAGCTAGCCGTTTACCAGTTGTAAATTACGGTTCCTTTTTAAAAGTCATTGGTATGGGGCTAAGTACAATTCGAACCATCACCGTGGTCGCACAAGTAAACCGCCAAGCCACTCTCGCTCTAAAAAGGTCTATTGTTTTAATTTCAAACAATTATAACGGAATTTCAAAGTTTACAACTTATTTCATCCAATTGTAACAATAGCGAACATAATTCTAACACCCGTGAATGTTGAACAATCCTCCTTTCAGTCCACAGTTTTGATTTCGAAACTTCAATGAAATAATTTCTACAAAGACAAGATAATGTTAAAACGAACAATTGAAATAATAAAATTGTGTAGCAAAGTACTTAGTTACTTTTGTTTCCACTTCAAATATCTTCGAGTGGAGGTACCTGTAATTCTTCAGTGATAGGAAAATAGCCCGAAACGTTTTCCTTCCTTACTTACTATTTAGATAATATTTATTCACATTTCCAAGAATATATCTGATAAGTATGTACCGTCATTACTTTCAGACTTCGAAGTCTATTACGAGGATACCATAGCCATGATTTCTTTCTATCAAACAAAAACCACTAGAACACATCTATCCAAATACAATAACATAAATGTAAGTACAGAGCTTGGGGATTTCTAAACCAAATTACTGAAGATTTTTTCTTTTATTCAGGGAACTAGTTGATCCGCCCCGGCTTCGCAAGGGTTAATTAGTTTTACGCCTTAACCCTGTTTATGGGTAAGAAGGAAGTGATTCCTGCTTCGCCTGCCTCCCTTCTATTCTATTTCCCTATATTCTATTCTCTATCTTTCTCCCTTTCCCTACCATCTTCCCGTCGACAAGATGAGCATAAATAAAAAAAATATTATAAAAATAATACAAACACGAAGAAAAATCCATAAAAATTACATATAATATACATGCTTCTTCGTGCAACCCGCGCTTGACCGTTTTAGAAAACAAAATGTATCCTAAATGTTTTTCTAAAAAATTTGCTATAACCATACCAAACAGCAAAATCCGTTCTGTAGCTCCAGCGTGATGCGTGTTCAAAGACACAGATAGACAAAAAAAAAAAAAAAAGTTTCCATTTCTATTGGATTACCATTCAATAACCCAATCAAGATTTTAAAAAATATTCGATGTACAGATTTAGGCCAGTTACAGTTTTATTATATCTATAGGTTGTCTCTACCCGCCAGTAGAAACCCAGTATAGAACGGTGCAACATGCTAACTAAGTTAAAAAAATCAGTAGACACGATAAAAAGAGAATTTAAGAATCGCTAGCGCCCGTCTGCACTAAACATTGACCGCTCCTAAGTTCGGACTTATCCATCTATGAAGTAACTTCTGCAACGCATTTGTGTATGTCCTAGAGAAATAAGTGTGAATTTAAAAGCTGCCAAATTTTGTGCCGACATAAGTAAAGTACTGATAGTTGAATTTGACAATTAAAAATTAAAATATTTAATTAATTAAAAGTGTTCTCTACATTTACTATACTTACCTAGCTATGGGTGGGAGGAACCCGCTTTGTTAAATGTTTAACAGACAAACTAAGAGAGATCAGGCAAGGACCAAGTAAATGAAACGCAAATTGTAATGTCAACATCAATTTTACTTGATACCCTCCCTTCACAGTCTCACGCACGTGCAGGGTTGTCAGAGATTTGGTTTTCTTAAGGTGATCGAGTTAGTGAGACAATTTATTAAGAGAGTTTCACTAGTGAAAAAAAACCAGACAATAATAATAGGCTAGTGTCCTGCTATTTATTTATTGCATAAATTAATAATGTTTTTCAAAAAATAAACTCCGATATAGCTCTTAGAGTTAGTAAGTTGAAGTGGCAATGGGCAGGCCACATCGCTTGTAGAACTGACAACCGGGGAAGAAAGGTTCTCGAGTGGCGACCACGAACCGGAAGACGCAGCGTAGGCCGGCCCCCCACTCGGTGGACCGACGACCTGGTGAAAGCCGCGGGGAGCCGATGGATGCAGGAGGCGAGCAGCCGCTCAAGGTGGCGTGCTCTGGGGGAGGCCTATGTTCAGCAGTGGACGTCTTTAGGCTGTTAATGATGATGATGAAAAAATAAACACTCGTGTAAACAAAAATAAATACTTATCTCAAAAAATGACAAGGTCACAAGCATTTTAAATACAGGAATAGAAAGAGACAGCTCAAACGTGCAGTGACGTCACTCTTGCTCCTTCATAGTACCTCATTATCTTTACTAAATAAACTGTGGTAGCTTTACCTATAGTCTTTTCGGCATGTGATTTCACAACGTGCGTTTCATAGTAACTGTGGGGAATCTCCTGTTTTGCGAGAATGGTTTGTTTTTTTCAATTAATCCATTCATTTCTAACCTACTTTATGAAAATGATATTTACTTGTTAATTTTAGGCCCTCTCTCTTCAATCAAATATACTAACGTTGCCCTCTCTAGAAACTTTAAAGAGCTTACTAATCCTTGATTTATTTACCAATTTTACTTATTTTTTTCAATTAATTATTGCATTCATTTTTAACCTATTTTATGGAATAATATTTACTTGTTAATTTTTAATAGCGGGCTACTAGCTTGTTCTATGTGAATTCTAAATATGGAAAGTATAATTTATTCTCAACAACTTAAATAACTTATAAGATAATTGATACCTAAATTAAACAAAGAAGAGAAGAAGAAAGAAAAAAGGTATTTATTTGTTCTGTTTAAGGTAAACAACTTGTGAGTCACTAGCTCCCACGGTAGGATACCCTGAGTCTGTGGGAGCTAGTTCTCTTCTAACAACGAAACAAAAAACAAAATATTAACAAAAAACAAAATATAAAGGGATACTGGGGCCAATTTTAAAGGCTTTAGTTGACAGATCTAAAACTCCTAAAACTGTTGCTGTCCTTGTCTAATAGACGGTAATGTAAGAGACGGGTACATTTTTAGTAAGTTAAAGACTGTCAACTAAAGCCTTCAAAATTGGGCCTATTGTAATAGTCACCCCAAATATAATATTTAAATTGGTGAAGATAGTCAAAAAATATATCCCTTGTATAGTATATACATACGATTACACAATTGAATTTAAAAATCTATACTACATAAAGGTAAAGAACGGTTATAAATGATTGATTCACTGATTCACTGATTGATCTATTATATATATATAGGTAATATTATAAAGAGCGCATAATTTAAAACATTGTGAGGAAATCAAAATATAAGTCAGATCTTTTGCAATTAGAATGCACGAATGATTATAATAATTATGTTTTGAAATACTTCGTATTAAAAATTGGCAACAATTTATTAATTAGCATTTGCGTTTATTTTCAGAACTGTGTCAACCCTACTTGCTTAATACTTTCCCACATATTTGCACAAACTTTACACGTGACGTACGTTTTTAAACCTTGACACTTAGGGATAAGGCGCTTTGATTGCTATGGCGTAAAATATGGGGTTAAAACTTAAATCGGATTTTGTGCGTGTCCCAAATATTTTGACCTCATGATAAACATTTTCTTGAAGGTCGCTTCTGCTGAAGCGTGTATTTGAATGACAAACACACGCAAATGTTTGTTGAAACGAAATAAATTACGACGTCTCTCAGAGTTTATGGAAATTGAATTTTTTTTTACAGTAATGGAAGTCGTACACCATGGGATCTTGTGCGGTATTTCCATAATAGGTCCACCTAGTGGGTGGGTGAAGTACCTACTGTTACTTCTTATTTTCATGACAGTGCTCATAATTTACCATTTTCCTCTTTACCTTTACCTTTTTAATTGGGTCGGCTCCCAATCTAACCTGTAGCCGCTACCAGAATTACACGAGCGACTGCCATCTGACCTCGCAACCTATAAGGAACCAATAACAGGGATGGTTAGACCAGTCGGGGCGAGATAGTGAATGCTAGCGCGACCCTATCTCGCCCCATCCCGGCGGCGGATCACGGGGGGGTTTTAGTGGGTTCGAGTCCCACATACCCCGTCATCACCCCCATGGTGGCAGGGAAGTGCGAGCGCATTCCCCCCCTCCCTTAAAAAAAGGTTTCTATCAGGCGTCTGCCTAACCGTAACGATTGCCATTTATATTCTTATGACAACCGGGACCGACGGTTTAACGTGCTCTTCAAGGCACGGAGCAGTGGCATCGAAAGCTGCACATAACTTACTAGAAAATTGGTGACATTAGTGCAGGCCCGAGGCTCGAACCCGGTGTCGTAAGATTGTGAAGCGCACATGCTACCGCTCGGCCACCATCGCACTGTTCTACGAAATGAAATTAAGTATTTTGTCGGGCCTGTTGTAATTTGTGGAAAAGTGAATCCAAATTTATTCAGCAGTTTTGACGTTAAACCACAAATAATTTCGCTGTTTTTTTCCTAATGTAAGTGTGTGTGTGTGTGTAAGTTAGGGATGCCGCATCATTACTAATAGCAGATTGTACTTATAAATGTATACTTAGATTTTATAGGATTATGATTATGAAATAAGGTGATGATTGAAAATCAGTTTGAATATTTCATTTTCAATAATTTATTTGCATTTCACAATGTTATTTACAGATGTTATAGTTTAAAATAGCATATCGATTATAAGTAAATTTTTCTGCAACATAATTATTTTGTTTTGTTTTTATAAATACTAAAATTCCAAGGAGTGTATTATGTATGATTAGGCTGCAATGGGGCTGGTATAAACACTTTTTAAAATCCCCTGAATCAAAATTTAAAAAAAAGTACGGAATAATTCCTTTGAAGAATCTTGTCAATTCTCCTCGCTTAGATCATCCGGCCTACTGAGCCCGTAGCTCGTCATCCACTGTGAGATCAACCCCCACGAAGGGTTGATGTATTGACTGGTTCACTTGACATTATCTTTGATGTCTGTGAGATTGATGTTTGTAAAATCAAGCTTCGTGTGTGGTTATGAAATAGGGAATTATAGAGGCGTTAACTTTATCTATACTTTGATTAATTTCTATGAACTCGATGGTGTAAGGTTGGTTCTGTAACCGTTGTTGTCTGTACTAAAGTTCGACAACTCCTAAGGTCGCACTTATCCTCTATGACGTAGGTACCTACTGCATTTGGGTATTTCCTAGAGATAGGTACATAAGTGCGAACTTAAGTGCTGTCGAACTTTAGTGCAGACAATGTGTTAAAGTAAGTTTATGTATATCGAGATGTGCGAGCACTTAAAGGTTTGTACGAAGGTCACCAAATGACTTTCGAGTCTTTAAATCTTTAAGAGGACCGTCCTGGTATTTGAAAATGTTATTGCCGTCGCCGCGTTGCTCGCTCTCCGCAATAGGGACAATAGAGTCCATGAGTGATTTTACCTACATTTTAGTGTTTCGGGCGAATATAGTTTTAACCCTCTAAATCTTAACAAAATCTTTTCATTTTGATATAAATCGTTTGGGTAGATTATAATCTATGCTTGTACGTCTTAATTTTTCAATATATGTTTCGTGATCTGGTTACAACTATTACTTTTCTTTGAAAAATTTAGGTGGCCATAAATGCGAATATTGTCAACACTAAAACGTACAAGCATAGTTTTTTAATATGTAAATTGAAAAATATTTAAATTGGATAACAATTAGGAGGGAAAAAGCATCGGTGCTAGACATGTGAACGTAGACATGTAGACCGACTATAAATACGTTTTAAATGCACGTAACTTACTCAGAAAAATACATGCGTAAAACCGCTCGGCGACCCACTGCAAAAATTATACCTGTACTACTTTCTTATTAATCTACAAACCAATAAAACGTTGAATCTAGAAAGTAAGGTACAAGTACGGCAATAATAGTACCAATAAATGGTCATCAGCTTGCCAATAAATTTTGTAGCGTTCGTAATAACAGAATTTATTGCGCTACCTATAAGGTAGCGATTAGATAAATCTATTGTTATTGGCAGACATTATTGCCGTTACTGAATCAGAACGTTAGAGGTACCTACGTTAAAAGAATAATATTATAGACAGCGTGCTCAGAACTAGAAATGGACCAAAATTTATACAAATTTTGGTGCCTTTAATTAATTATTAAGGGCACATTCTAAGAAAGTTGCAATCTACATCTATAGGTCCATAGCAGAATATAACGGGTTATTCCGGTTGTCCCCCACATTTTCGGGCCCATGGGGGACAAAAGGAATAAAATTCCTGTTATCCCCCACGTGGGGGATAACAGGAACATTTATAACCGCATGTCACTGTCGCTAAATTTGGTAACAGATAAAAGAAGAACCAACGACTAAACAAATAAAATAAATGAAAAACTGAACGAAACCTACTGGTTTCATGTAAAACCAAAAAGGCCGTTCTAACTAAAATAGGCAAATGATAACATACTTTGAACTGCCACAGCTTAAAATTGTATTACGTATGTTAGCGTTATGAAATTAAGGTGGAACGTTTCAATAGCGCGGCAAATTCGAATTTTCTTGCGTTCTTCTGCCAATAATAGCTTAATTACTCAACGTGATTACTTGAAAACTAAGTTTGCGCAAATAAATAAAATGTATCAATAAATTACAATTAAAAGTATCTCCTAGATATCATTGGTTTAGGGGAATATTTATATTTAATGTATATGGGAAATAAAAAAATAAAATAAACTATCCAATAATTATTGGGCCATTAAATATAAATATTAGATTTCATAGGTACTTTGGTAAGTACACACAATATTAAATATTACGTAGAAACGCAGAAATGTATTTTTGTTACAAACGAGGCATTCTTGGAACGCTTGACCCCAAATTGTTATTTGATTATGGACAAAATACAATATAATTTTCTGAACTGTTTCTCTAGGACCGTCATATTATTTTTCTGAGCTTAATGTACGTCTAGAATCTAGATTTCTTGATTTATAGCCAGCCAGAGATTGAGATATTGAAATAATACTGTTTGTCTTGAATAAACGTTTCCAGATAAACTACATACGTTTGAGAAAGCTAAAATAATGTAATGCGAGCCCAATATTTTGGTAGAAGTTTGGTTATAAATGCTCAATAACAACAGGGTAATATTTTTTGAGCTAAATGCCTGTTTTATCTAAGCTATCTACTATAATCATAATTATTAAATTCTGCTTAATGCCATTTGCTTATTACTCATTAAACGTTTGGGCTGTATTTTGTCGTGCTGACTTATAGACAGACAGGTCAAATGTCCACTATAGGCTAGTCCTATAGTGGACATTTGACCTGTCTGTCTAAAACAAAAAAAACTGATTATTAAAAAATTGAATATCAGGCCACCAGGCCTGATATTCATTTTTTTTTAACGGGCAATGTTCCTTTATTACTCAAGCTAACTACTACAATAATAAAACTAAACTAAACTAGCTACACTACCTACTACAAAGAACGCTTATGGACTGTATAAAAGCCGCGATGGCCTATAGACGTCCAAGTGTTCCAGCCCACTACCGGTAGGTAGCGTACCCAACATGCTGGCAGCATTGCCACGTTGAATTGCAATGCTAATGCGTTGGGCCAAATAAGTGCCAGCATTTTGGTCACGCGTAGCATCGACCAGGCGCTCTGATAGAATTATATAAATTGAATATTATTTTTATAAAGTAGATTAAAAATTCGTACAATTGAAAAAATAAGTAAAATTGGTAAATAAATAACGGAATAATAAGCTTCCAAAATTTTGGAGGGGCCATCGCCTATCCCTTTCTCGCAGAACAGAGATCGTGTGGAGCTTCCCCACAGTTAACACATGTAACGTCACATGCCAAAGAGATCCTATGTAAAGATATCATGCACAGCTTAGTAATGCTGATGTTTGAGCTGCCTCTTTCTATTCCTGTATTTCAAAATGCTTGTACCTAACTTTGTCCTTTTTTGATATATTTAATATTTTGCTTTCACGACTGTATTTTTTTAGGGTATTATTAATTTATGCAAATAAAAATGCAGGCAACTAGTATATTTTCTATAAGTTATAAGCACGATTAATATATATTTCAAATGCTTTGTATAGTAGGATTTAGTTGTGATCATTTTATTAATTACAGTGCCTTTCAAATCTGAACACGAGTGGAGCTTGCACGCTACTGCTTGGAGGCAGAATATCTGGCAATGCTATGCTACCTATTTAGACAAATAATTGCAAAAAAACCTACTATATCTAGTACTATTTAAGTATATATATTAGACGATTTCATCCAAGAATAAAGGCAAAATGCACGGCTGTTTTAGATTAAAACAAAATTATTGATACTTAGGTAACGAATTAACACCGAAATCAACGTTTGAAGGTGCTTAAAAGAGCAAAAAAAAAAAAAAACCAAAAAAACCAAAAACCCAATCACACTAATCACACTAATCACATCACACTAATATTATAAAGGCGAAAGTTTGTGTGTGTGTGAGTGTGTGTGTGTGTGTGTATGTTTGTTCCCTCTTCACGTCGTAACGGCTGGACGGATTTGGATGAAATTTGGAATAGAGATAGCTTATATACTGGATTAACACATAGGATACTTTTCATCCCGGATATTATAAAGGCGAAAGTTTGTGTGTGTGTGAGTGTGTGTGTGTGTGTGTGTGTATGTTTGTTCCCTCTTCACGTCGTAACGGCTGGACGGATTTGGATGACATTTGGAATAGAGATAGCTTATATACTGGATTAACACATAGGATACTTTTCATCCCGGATATTATAAAGGCGAAAGTTTGTGTGTGTGTGAGTGTGTGTGTGTGTGTGTGTGTATGTTTGTTCCCTCTTCACGTCGTAACGGCTGGACGGATTTGGATGACATTTGGAATAGAGATAGCTTATATACTGGATTAACACATAGGATACTTTTCATCCCGGAAGATTAACCCGTTCCCGCAGGAAAGCTTTACAAACTTAACATCGTCAATGAGTTTTCATTATTTCTTTATATTAATTTAAATTTCAATAATTATGTCTGTAGCTGACGGTCAACATTTATCATCCCGGACACTTAAATAGATCCCGTGGGATAGCATAATCACTGATCTTCGACATTACGCAACTAAAATGGACGAAAATCACAGTAATATTATAAAAGCGAAAGTTTCTGTGTGTGGGGCGGGGGGGGGGGGGGGGAGGAATTAACCTGTTCCTGTAGGAAAGCATGTTAAACTCAAATTCGAAAATTTCGTTAATTAAAGGCTATACAAGGTGACCTTGAATTGATATGTTATCCCGAAAGGGGGATAGGTAGACAATGTTTCTTCTACGACTTTACTAAATTAATAGATTTTCATTGAAGAAATGCCATGTAAAGTTGCGTTCAAAATAGCCTTAGCGCAGCTGGGTGGTTAAACTTCGTCCTTGACCGAGCGCACATAAATGGGTTAAACGACCTGTGTTTAGAAATGAATTTATAGTATCTTATAAACTCTCGCAGCGATCTCACGTGTAATTTTTCGAGTGGATTTATATTTTACCATGGAAGTTTGGAAACACCCAGTTTCAAGTAAGGTTCTCACAACTGGTAGGGTATCATAGTCCCAGTCCCCCCATTTCGGGATAACATACTAATTCAAGGTCACCTTGTATACCATACACTGATGGACAAAAATTTTACATCCCAGGAATCCCGGAAGTACGAATAGATTCTGTGGGATTGAAAACTACCTACTAAGCCTTAAAACACGCATGCGTTTCATTCAACAAAAATAACTAGATGTTAATAATTGCAATAACTAAATATAATAAAAAAATAACAAATAAATAAATAATAATTAATATTGATAAAAAATAATAATAATAATGATTGTTAATAATTATTTTTTTGTAATTGTAATTGTTTTGTTAATTGTTTTGATTTTTTTTTTGATGGCAAGTGATGACGCGTCTACATATCCTGTAGAGTTTTTAAATTCTTTGGAGCTGTCGGGGGTGCCATCCCACAAATTGGACCTGAAGGTTGGTGTACCTGTTATATTGATGCGTAACTTAGATGTACCTAGATTGTGTAATGGTACCAGGTTACGCATCATAGAGCTGAGAAGGTACATCGTGCAAGCCACCATTCTTACTGGCGGAGCCAAAGGAGAGACGGTATTGATACCTAGGATCCCTATCATTCCGACTAATTTGCCCTTTCAGTTTAAGCGCTTGCAATTTCCCCTAAAGGTGGCCTTCTCTATATACGATTAATAAAAGCCAGGGACAAACTCTGAAGGTAACAGGCTTACACCTGAGCTCTCCCTGCTTTTCCCACGGGCAGCTCTACGTAGGCTGCTCACGAGTATGGAGAGCCAGAAATCTCTTTGTTTGCGCAGAAGACAACAAGTCCCGAAATATAGTCTACAGGGACGTACTACAATAAAAATATATATGTCTTTAATCGACTTCCAGAAACCACAAATCAACCACTCCACCGACTCCACTCATCAAAGTTCGCTTTCGCTCGATAATTTTGCACTGCTGCAATAAAACTCTGCCTTTGAAAATTCAAAGTTATCCTGCGCTATCTCTACAATGATAATCCCTAATACAAACCGGTTTTTGCTATTACTTTACCGAAACCCAAATACCCAAACCTACCACCCAAATATTGTTCTCCACATGCAAAAAATCAGTTTCCACGCGGGCGAAGCCGCGGGGCGCAGCTAGTAAACCATAAAAAACAAAACAACCGTTAACCACCACCACCACTATACCATTACCATTACCACGTACCATTGCCATAGCAATACCACAACCATACCATAATTGCCATATGGGCATTTATTGAATTTTTTAGGTTACCATTGTTATTTTCTCTGGTTATAGATATTTATTTCTCATTAAGAATAAATTCACTAACATGAGAAAAACAAAAATTACATTTAACATTAGGGCATAACGTACTTACATTATTTTCACTTACCTAGTTTTGTAAGTATTTAGCTTATTTTATATATCTACAAATTTATAAGTAGGTATCTATATACCTAGTTATGCATTTGGCCTGTTCCAGTAACCTTCAGTCTATGTTTGGCAAAGGTTTCCATACTGCGATCAAATACGTCACAGAATTCAGACATTACATCTTGCTTGTACCTAGTGATTTTGGCACAGCGCCAGGGAGCAACGCGAATTTCAAGGTTATAAAATATCTAAAGTTACACAAAATACATAGCGAGTTTATTTAGATAGGTATTACTGGGTAGAAAACATTATTAAAAACTTTACTGGGGTGGTGTAGATAAATAAATAAATATGTGTGGACATTTCACACAGCGCGATCTAGCCCCAAACTAAGCATAGCTTGTAACTATGGGAACCAGATAACTGATAGAATACTTATATACTTTTTTGTTATGTAAACACATACATAGAATACAATATAACAGCCAGACACAGAACAAACATCGATGTTCATCACACAAATGTTTGTCCCAGGTAGGAATCGAACCCATAACCTATAGTTCAGAAGGCAGAGCTATTACCAACTGAGCTATCATGCCAGTCATTGTATAGTGTATTTGTATTTTTTTAATTTAAAAGACATTATTGACTCATAACTTTTCATCATCATCATCATCATCAGCCTGAAGACGTCCACTGCTGCATAAATTCAAGCTTTTTTTTTTATATGACAAAGTTTTTTTAGGTGAAAGTATCAAGTATGGTTGGTTAGTACACTTAGAAAAACATAGTGAAAATTACGTAAAAATAACGAATATTACATAAAATTTTTGCATCATGAAATACTTACGAAAATTATGAGATAGCAATATGTCAGGTTTTTACGTATTACTTTCTCTCAAATATATTTTAATAATTTTAATATTTTTTGAGTGGCGACCACGAACCGGAAGACGCAGCGTAGGCTGGACCCCACTAGGTGGGCCAACGATCTGGTGAAAACCGCGGGGAGCCGATGGATGCAGCGAGCAGAACTCAAGGTGGCGCTCTTGGGGGGAGGCCTATGTTCAGCAGTGGACGTCTTCAGGGTGATGATGATGCTGATATTTTGAGGAGTCTCTTTACCTACATATTTTTTGCATGTGAATTTACATCTTTTATAATTATATCTTTTCTATTCCATACTCAAAAAAAATTTGATTATTAATAGTTATGTGGATAAACTGGTGTACCTAATCTAGGGGTAATATAATTATCATTAAACGCCAACACCATCAAATTCCCAAGGTAACCATATCCAATTTACCATTAACTTAAGCTTCGAAATTACCACTTAAAACTACTCTAAATTATTACAAAGCACAGAGGTGCTAAATTCCTATCTACGGGGAATACCCGAGCTCGTTTCAATACCACTTCAGTAAATAACTTAATCATGCATCTACAGCATATAGCAGTAGGTGAAAATGGGTCAAATTATTCGCATAAGCTGCCAGAATCGATATTCTATATGCTAAGTTCAAAATTAATAACGATGGGTACATCTAAGTTATTAATTCTGAACGTCGAGTATTCAATTTTCGGTATCATATCTTGATTTAAAGTTTCTGATTTATTAGTGGCTGGGTATGAAGCTGACGATAGTTATCGCAATGAGCTATGGAGAGAGCTATGCTCGGTATTTCCCTGCGAGATAAGATCCGTAATAAAGAGATCCGCAGGAGAACTAAGGTGATCATAGTGTCCTGCTATTATAAATGAACAACTTAATATGATTTTCATAAAGTAGGTTAAAGTTAAATGCAATAATTGAAAAAAATAGTAAAATCGGTAAATAAATCACGGAGTAGTAAATTATTAAAGTTTCAGGATCATCGCTTGTCCCTTTCTCGCAAAACAGAACTTCCCCACAGTTACTATGAAAACGCACGTTAGTGACGTAACAAGCCTAAGAAATGATATGTAAAGCTACCACAGATAAGTAATGAGGTACTATGAAGGAGCAAGAACTGACGTCACTGCACGTTTATACTGTCTCTATCTATTCCTGTATTTTAAAATGCTTTTAACTTTTTCATTTTTTGAGATATATTTAATTTTTGTATTGACGACTGTTTATTTTTTGATGAATATTGTTAATTTGTAAATAAAAAGAATAGCACGACACAAGTCTATTAGCTTTTAAAATTAGCGAACTGAAATGGCAATCGTAGGCCACATCACTCGTGGAACTAACAACTGATGGGGAAGAAAGATTCTCGAGTGGCGACCACGAACCGGAGAACGTTGCGTAGGCTGGGACTTTGTGGGGCCGACGATCTAGTAAAAACCGCGGGGAGCTGATGGTTTTTTTTTAATGATTGATAGGCTTGCGCTTGACCACTATCTCACCTGATGGTAAGTGACGATGCGGTCTAGGATGTAACGCGCTTGCCTATAAGATACCTGTTAACCTTCGATCTCGACGTCCACTGCTGAACATAGGCCTCCCCCACAGAGCGCCACTTTGAGCGGCTGCTCGATATGAGGTAACAAAAAGGAAAGTAGAAAAAATACAACCAAATTGAGAACCTCTTTATTTGAAGTCGGTCAAAAGAACAAGAAAATCAATCATCACCATTAATTCACTCAGAATTAATGAAGGACCGGCTCCATGAATCCGTAATGATCCGGTTTATTGAATAAGGATCAGGGCATCTCGGATTAATATTAATCAAACTATTACACGGACTGTTAAATATGACCGAGGAATTACTTTAGTTTCGAATATTAACTCGGAGATAATTGGCGTTGAAAATATAATTAAGGAATCGCCAATGAAGTTTTGATTGGTCTAATACTAACCTTGTAGACAGAATAAATAATAGTACTAATTAGGTTAGTTTTTATGTAAGCGAAATGTTATGAGTGAGTTTGCCGGATGTTAAGCGTCACGTCCGCCCATAACAATGGGTCTAGCAATGATACCTTTTCATTAGCGTTAACGCCAAACAATAACTCAAAATGTATGGGAATTATATTACCTGCGAAAACTTTTCCGCTGCTAATGTCATGGCTAATGTCATTCCCATACATTTTGAGTTATCGTTTGGCGTTAACGCTAATGGAAAGGTGGCTTTGCCAGACCCCCAGACTACAGTATCACTCTAAACTCTTATAAAGTTTTGCGTGATACTGCACTGCGCATGTCATTCTGAGACAACACAGTCTAGTAATAAGATTATTGAGATCAGGGTCATAAGTATCATGTGACCAGTAATTAGTATTTTGACTGGCCTGTTAGCTCAGTTGGTAGTAGCTCTGCCTTCTGAACTATAGGCTGTGGGTTCGATTCCCACTCAGGACAAACGTTTGTGTGATGAACATTGATGTTTGTTCTGTGTCTGGGTGTTATATGTATCCTATGTATGTATTTACAAACAAAAAGTATCTATGTATTCTATCAGTTGTCTGGTTCCCATAGTACAAGCTATGCTTAGTTTGAGGCTAGATGGCGCTGTGTGAAATGTCCACACATATTTATTTATTTATTTATTACACTAGCTACAATGCCTTTCAAACCGGAACACAGTGCTTGCACAGGTACTGCTTGGCGGCAGAATAATGGCATGTAAGTTGTGTGGCTATTCTTTATAAGATCGTTATTGTATATTATGGTATTTCAGTCTGTCTTACTCCTCATTCCTCCATCATTTTATGTTCCATATTCATAATCCTGCCTGCCTAGTACGGGTATTAGAGAAAATTGTCTTTCCCCATTTTATGTCACTTTCTTCATACTTGTTTGCTTGCCAGTTAGTGGAGTAAAACAGTGGAAAGACAGTTTTGTCTACCGTCCGTGCTAAGGCAGCTGGAATATAATATCTGCATATCTGATTACATTAACAAAGTATTCCATAAGAATTAGTTACTCTTCATCTTCTCGTGTAGGCAAGTGGTCAGTCCTGGTGTCAGAATTTTTAAGCCGCCCAAAGGCTTCTGACTTGGCTTAGCGACTATTGTCTCACGGCAACAGCCAGGACCGACGGCTTAAAGTGCCCTCCGAAGCACGGTAGCGCTCAGTTGTAAATACCACTGTTTGCTGTAGCGGTCACCCATCAAAGTAGTGACCGCAGCGAACGTTGCTTAACTCTACCGATGGGTTAGAAACGGCTAGTTGTGCTTCGCTATGAGCGCTATTAGTTACTGGATCTAAGAAAAAAAAATATGGTGAAAACATTAACGCATAATAACAAACAGTCGACGTTAAATAAATAATAAAGCCAGCAGAGAATCTTATTTGAATCGTTTTCTCATTTATACTAGCCGATAGAACCAAATAAAAAAAGAATATAGTACATACTAGTATTAAAATATTCTTTTCAAAATATCAATACATACAAAATCTGCTCACGAAAAAAGATTTTCCGGAAAATGTGGAAGTAATCGAACTAAGAATAAGTGTTAACATTAGGCGTTCATTCGAGAAGGAATGGGGTCGAACGTCTGTAAATTATTCTTTTGGCAGTAAATCAGTGGGTATTCTCGCAGCTTCCCGAAATATTCGACTTGTATGCGCAATAAATGGCAACCTGAAAGCAGTACCTCAAATTCATACAATTGTTTTTTTTTATCATGGAAGGATTTGAAAGCAGTGTAAACCACATGAGTTATATTACTAATCGTTTTTTTAGTAAAATTAACCTGTTTGTCTTTCAGCTTCTATATAGGTCACTAGGTCAAAAGACGAGAGTATGATCTGCCCAGCACATCAAACGCGGTGTTACCGAAACATAGGATCGGCACCATCGTTCGGAGACATATCGCACAGTTTTAGTCCATAGATTACTTTTGCATAGCGTACCGATGACGTTGCCATGGTTTACCATATCAACGCGTTGAATTATAACATGAAGTCACAACGGTAGATCAGAGGTAAAAAAAATAAGTTTATAATAAAATATGCTAGTTTGCATATTAGTGTTGCTATTAATAAATGCATAAATTAATAATATTCCTCAAAATATAAACGGTCGTGAAAACAAAAATTAAATATCTGAAAATATGACAAAGTTACAAGCATTTTAAAATACAGGAATAGAAAGAGACAGCTCAAACATGCAGCGACGTCACTTTTGCTACTTCATAGTACCTCATTATTAAGCTGTGGTAGCTTTCTATACAGTCTCTTTCGCATGTGACTTCACAACGTGCGTTTTCATAGTAACTGTAGGAATCTCTTGGTTTGCGAGAAAGGGACACACGATGCCCCTTCCAGAAACATTAAGCTTTACTCCTTGACGTATTCACCGAATTTAGTCATTTTTTTCAATGAATGCATTCATGTGTAACCTACTTTATGAAAATAATATTTACTTGTTAATTTTTAAATATCAGGCAACTGTTCTAGCCTATTGTAGTACAATTCGTGAAAAACGTTAGCACCAAAACTAACCTAAGTAAATAACCCCGCTGTGAGAAACGCCAGTACCAAAACTAACTTGTCTAACTAGCCTTACAACCACTAACGTTGAAGTTATGTTACTGCGTTTCGTTTGTGTAGTGTAACTTACATCCCGAGATGATTTGTGGTTCATTCTCACATAAGACGAGCGTTATGATGTTATGATTGAGAACAAGTCTTTGTGTTGTGCGTTGTAACAAACAATAAATGTTACGGGCCTTAATAATCTCTAAGAAAACTGGTTTTCAACGAGCAACGGAAACTCGTACTTATTCTGATCATGACCTTTTAGTGTTGCATTGAAATCTAAAAGCATAATAATATTGCATTGGAGTTATAATCCGTCATGTTTAGCCTAAGAAAACGAATTCCAAATTATTATTATACATGAGTTTTGGCGGCAACGCGGAAATTCCATAGAAGCTTCTAGTAAAGTTGCCACCACTTTACTAGAGCCTTTTATGGAATTTTGGAAGCAACACGTAACACCACGTTGCACCAAATTATATCACTTGCCCATACTCATGGTCGTAATTCAGCACTTAATACGTAAAACGCTACCAATTTAAAATATTAAGGTGGAACGTTACGCTACCGCGGGAAATTCAAATTTTCTTGCATTCTTTTGCCAATAATACCTTAATTACTCAACGTGATTACATGAAAAGTAATTTAATTTAAATTTAAATAATTATAATATATCAATAAATTACAATTAAAAGTATCACCTAGATATCATTGGTTTAGCGACAAATGGCAATAGACTGAAAAACTAAGAAGAAAATTGTTTATTGCCATTTATCGCTAAACCAATGATATCTAGGAGATACTTTTAATCGTAATTTGTTTATACATTCTATTTATTTCCGTAAAATTAGTTCTCATGCAATCACGTTGAGTAATTAAGCTATTATTGGCAAAAGAACGCAAGCAAATTTGGATTTCCCACGCTAGTGTAACTTTCCACCTTAACACTTCCTTTTGTGAACTTCCTTTTGTTAACTTTGAAATTGAACTTCCGCGTTCCCGCCAAAAACAAAAAATATATACTTTGACACTGGCTAAATAGGTACACTAACGGCGCAAAAACAAAATACGGCAACATAAAAACCACAGATTAGAGAAAACAATATCTGTGATAAAACAGAGAACCGAGACATGGGGAACTTATTCAAAGGCACTGCTTTTACCACAGACCTAGAATATTATCGTTATCTATGTATGGTTTAACGTACATACCTACACTTACCTACACTACGCACTGTACCTACGCTTGAGCGAACTAGCCCCAAAATGTTCTAAGTCAAGAGTATTTTTTTTAAATTGGTTTTGAAATTAATTATGAATTGAAATTCTGTTATTTAAAAATTCAAATATTTATAGTCATAAAAATACTTCTAGGATGTTATATTGTGTTAGGTATAAATATAGTCATATATAATCATCATCATAGGTTAGTAACCTAGTTCCCATTTAACTGGTTGTTTATTTTGGTGTCTATAGATGGAAATGCCACTACTAATTATTTATTTCTCTTACTTTTGGCCCCATTAGTAAGCTCAATGTCGCGCAACGAGCTATGGAGAGAGCTATACTCGGTGTTTCCCTGCGAGATAAGATCCGGAACGAGGAGATCCGCAGGAGAACTAGTGACCGATATAGCTCTTAGAATAAGCAAGTTGAAATGGCAATGGGCAGGCCACATCGCTCGTAGAACTGACAACCGATGGGGAAGAAAGGTTCTCGAGTGGTCACTACAAACCGGAAAACGCAGCGTAGGCCGGCCCCCCACTAGGTGGACCGACGATTTGGTGAAAGCAGCGGGAGCCGGTGGATGCAGGAACCGAGCAGCTGCTCAGAGTGGCGCTCTCTGGGGGAGGCCTATCTTTAATGTTTTGGATTCAATTCTTATACTTATACTATCAAGAGAACGTAATAAGGCAAAACATTATTTCCTACCAATACGGTGTAGTTTAGTCTTCGATTGATGCGTTACAATGACAAAACACGCAATGCTACATAGGCAAACAATAGGTTATGAATAATTCATCATTCTTGTTAATTTTACTATTACGTTAACCTAGGGATGAAAATTGTCTGACGTAAAGATTGCTCAGCCTCCGTGGTGTGGTGGTAGAGCAGTTCGGCTCATAACCCGGAGGTGGTGGGTTCGATTCCCGCGACAGGACAAGTATTTGTGCACAGGAAAAAAAGCGTAAATACTTGTTTTGTGTCTATGTGTTGTGGGACCATGGTCCTCGTAGTTCCTGGGTTCCTATAGATATAGGGAATCCTAGTTAGGGTCCAAGATCTATGTATGTGACCGTTGGGCGTTACTTTTTTACTTTTATATTCGTAAATGTCACCATCATCATCAACAGCCTGAAGACGTACCCCACTGCTGAACATAGACCTCCCACACATAGCGCCACTTTGAGCGGCTGCTTGCCTTCTAAATCCATCGACTCCCTGCGGTTTTCACCAGATCGTCGGTCCACCTGGTAGGAGGTTGGCCTACGTTGGTCTTCCAGTTCGTGGTCATCACTCGAGAAGCTTTCTTCACCATCAGTTGTCAGTTCTACGAGCGACGTGGCCTACCCACTGCCATTTGTAAATGTACCTAGATAAAGCAAATTTAAGTCCAATGCAGGTTATATTTATCTAAACACTCACGATGTTTAAATATTTACTATTTCTACCACGTCTCATCATCAACAAAATACGTTCCACTGTTAGGGCATGGACTTTCTCTGTATACTATGCATAGTCGGCTAATACTCTACCTGTCGCATCTCTATAATAATGATTGGATAAAAAAGTAATATTTCAATAATATTGACGGTATAGTGATAGGTTATAAAACTTAAGCCATTTACTTACATTGTATAAATCTAGTTGCGGGAAATCTTTCACGTAAACGGCTAGTAATCGTACGTTGTTTTTTGGGTGGTGATGATGATGTCAATGGTTATGATGATGATGATTATGGTGATGATGGTGATGGTGATACATCAATCAATTCATCATAATAGCATAAATCAATTTATGCTAATGAATTCAATTGCATCCTGTATAACACATTATAATATCGATTATTGGTATATGTAGTATGTATCTAACTTGATGATTAATTACAATATAGCACGGCTGCTAGAATTGAGAATAAGATTAATTATATCAAAGTTACTGTAGGTACTAAAAGTATCTATGATTAAATTAAAAAAGTAACAATCTCAAATTGCAGGGATCCCAAAAATTTAGAGCAACAGCGGATATGAGACGGGCGCCCATGATTTATTATTATGCCTCAGCTGACCCGCCCGGCTTCAGCCGGATATACATTCATTTTAATTCTCTTCGTTGAAAAAATCTTATGAATTCAGTAATGCTAAACGATACACAACACACAAAAACATATAAATAATTTTACTCTCCTTGAATTTAATATGGTTGTTTTGGAAAATATTTTTCAACATACATTATTTCCTTTCGATATGCAGAAATACATAATTAAACTGGTACATTATAGATTAGATCCGAAACAAGGAGATCCGCAAGAGAACTAAAGCCATAGATCTTAGAATTGCAAGTTGAAGTGGCAGTGGGCAGGCCACATCGCTCGTAGAACCGCAAACCGATGGGGAAGAAAGGTTCTCGAGACCATGAACCGGAAGACGCAGGCCGGCCCCTCCGCTAGGTGGACTAACGTCCTGGTCAGAATCACGGGGAGCCAGCCAATGGATGCGGGAGGCAAGCAGCCGCTCAAAGTAGTCTTCAGGCTCACGATGATGACTCGTACATGAATACACAGGACACTTCAAACCAGTATATTAGTACCTATAAATTTTCTTATTCGAGAAGGCAGAAAAAAGAGTCCACACCAATACACATTTTTTTCACAAGCTCCTTTTGTATGGCTTTGGCTGAGAGCTTTGGCTGGGCCCAAACTTGTGAAATATTGCAAATATTATGAATTATGAATTATTTTATGGATTGGAACTGTTATGTTCCATTTATGGGTTTTTTTTCGGATGACTGGTAAGAACCGTAATAAAAGTTATAACAGGTTTTTTAGTGTTTTTATCGATATTAGAATCTGTATTAAGGTCCAAATTGAACCATCTTGGAAAAAGTTATAGTTTCGATCAAGTAATTCTATTTGTTATTAGAAATGCCGAAAGTTGTTGGTCAATCGTTAGAACTCTTTTGTTTAAAACACCAATCAATAATGAATCACTTGATACAGGTTGTTAAATACATACATAGTTCAGCAGGATTCGTGTTATCATTTGGATCGCCAAGATCTCTTTATTACTTTACATTCAAAAGGGACTTAAAAGTAGAACACGGTCCAAAACTTTGATACAACTTTGATTGAACTCTATCGTCCAATATACTTTGATAGCCATGGGAAAAATATTTGGCTTCTCATAGAACCTTCTCATTACATCGTTGTTACGTCCACTTCTGAACATATAGGCCTACCCATTAGAGCACTGCTTTAAGCGGCTGGTTGCTTCTTGCATCCATCAGCTCCCCTACGCTTTTGACCAGCTAGGCGATCATGTAACGATTGCAACACGTATTGTATAGAAACACAAGTTTGTGTGGATTTGACAGTTTCAATGTGTAGTTTATGTGCTGTGGATTTTTTAAAATTAAGTATGGGGGTTTTGCCTGTTGCATTGCAATCAAAGTTAAATGATCAAGGCCCTGGTGGTCGGTCCATTTAGTGGGTGGCTGACCTACGTTGCGTCTTCCGGTTCGGGGCCGCCACTCCGTGCTATGTGTGTGGACTAAACTATTAATGTAGTAATTAAACTATCTGTGGTAGGACTATTTAGCTAACTTCTCAGTTTTTTCTCCAACTTATCCAGCTGAGACATCATACAGTCTAGTAATATGATTACTAGACTGTGAGATCAGATCATAATGTCTCATGTGCCCAGTTTGCTCAGATTACTAGGCTGTGAGATTAGATCATCAAAAAAATAGTGAAATTACTGGGCAAAGCGTCATTTGCCCAGTAATTTCACTAGCTACAATAGCTCTTCAAACCAGAACACAATAGTGCTTGCACACTACTGCTTGGTGGCTTGATGGAATAACTGGCAAGTAAGCGGTGGCCTACCTAGACGAACTTTGCAGAAGCCTAGTAAAATATCAGTAAAGTAGCATAAAGTTGATATCGACCATAACACGATAGAACTCTATTGTACCTACGAACTTGCTGTCTAATAAATTAATATACAATGGTATTTCCAGGTCCTATCTAAGTCCTGGCCTAGATTCCAGGTCACGCGACGGTCGCTGTTATGGATTTCCTATAACATTTTAGTGCTCAGTAACCCTAGGAAGTAAACCCGTTACTCGATATTAATATAATAATAAAAATAATGTTTAGGTATTAAATTGTAATTTGGGTGCTTTTATTGTGATAGTATTATTTTTATTTGAGTTTTTATTAGCACTCTGTAGACTTGACAACCCTATAAGATTGTCAAGTACGTGCTCATAACTTTATAGTTGATACAAAATGCGTGACATTATATATTCTGCTGATAAAGAAAAAAAAGAAATAAATAAAAAACATTTATTCAGGACAGATAGAAACAACATAGAAACTGATAGAAACTCTACTTTTTTTTTTTTTTTTTTTTTTTTTTTAACTATTGTTAGAGTGCCCAATTAAAATTAAGCATTCTAATTATATTACAATCTAGCCATCGATTTGGCTAATGAGTAATTTTAATTTAACCTAAACTTCTAATAAATATTATTAAGAATGTGTCCAATAACACGTTTCTTATTGTCTCTATTAAGGTGAAGGCACATTGTTCTTGTGTTCTTTTCAAGTAGCACTTACACTGCACCACATTAGACTATCACGTAATTAATACACTTTAACACTACATTAACTAAACTAACTCAAAAGGTTTTGTTCTTTTTAGTCTTCTAACTAGATTCGTGTGGTCGAGGAGCTGGATTGCCTCAACATTCACGTGATGGTGAAGTCTATGTTGATGACTTTCTGCATGCTTTTTAATAATATTGTGGACGAACTCTATTTTAAGGTCCCGATGGAGGTCGTCGTTTCGTATATACCAAGGTGCATTCACAATTTCCCTTAGTACTTTATTTTGGAACCGCTGAATGGTTAATATATTGTTCTGTTTAGTACAGCCCCACAGCTGTATACCATAAGTCCATACACTTTAGGACTTGCTTGTATAATAATACTTTGTTGTGTATCGACAGAGTAGAGTGTCTTCCAAGCAGCCAATACATTCTTTTATAACGTAAATCGAGTTCTTCTTTTTTTTTCTTGACGTGTGCTTTCCAGCGGAGCTTCACATCAAGAGTCATACCCAGATACTTGGCCGTATTCTCATATGGAATCAGTTGGTTGTTGATATAAATAGGAGAATACTGATGGATTTTGTTACTGAAGTCAATGTGAATCGATTTGGATTCGTTTAACTTAATCCTCCATTTCTTAGTCCAATCGTAGACTTGATTGACAGCCATTTGCACCTTTTCTACTGCTTCTTTGTGGGTATTTCCCAAGGCCATTATTGCAGTGTCATCAGCAAAGGTCGCAATGGTGTTATTTTTTAACTCTGGTATGTCACAGGTATATAGTAGGTACAGAACCGGTCCTAGAACACTACCTTGTGGTACACCAGCTTTTATTTCCTTCAGATCTGAGTAGGCATCGTCTTGCCTTATTCTAAATACTCTCTTAGAAATATAAGATTCTAGTATATCGGCAAACGATTTTGGAATAAGTGTCCTCAGTTTGTATATAAGGCCGTCATGCCACACTTTATCAAAAGCTTGCGCCACATCTAAGAATACAGTAGAACAAACTTTTTTATCTTCAAGTGATTTTTCAATAACATTTGTAATTCGGTGTACTTGATCTATTGTTGAGTGCTTTTCTCGGAATCCAAACTGGTGTTCAGGTATTATTTTTAAGCCATCTATTATAGGTTTTAGCCTTTTCAGTAGCAACTTTTCCATTAACTTTGACATTATGGGCAGCAGGGAGATCGGCCTGTATGATGTTGTTTTGTGGAGAGGTTTCCCTGGCTTTGCTATCATTATAACTTCAGCAACTTTCCATAGATCTGGTATGAACTTCAATCTAAAGGTGGCATTAATAAGCGTTGTAAGTTTCACAATTGCCTTTCTTGGCAGATTGTGAAGAACTTCTCCGGATATTAAGTCGTATCCAGGAAACTCTACTGCTGATACTCTGAATTTTAAGATGCAAGATGTGCAGTGGTCTTTCTCCAGAGCTGAAGTATGGAGCATTTTAAAAGTAGGGTCAAAAGAATATTATTGACGGTTAAGCCACGAATTACTGGCACGTCTAGGGTTACAGATGTCCATTCACCCTGTGGGGGTCTAGCAAAGATATCCATTAGCGTTAACGCCAAACGATAACTCCAAATATGGGAAAATGTGAATATATGGGGTATGGAATGGCATTGCCTGCGGAAATCGCTTTTCCGCAGGTAATATCATTCCCATACATTTTGAGTTAGCGTGAGGCGTGAACTCTAATGGAAAGGCATCTTTGCTAGACCCCCAGAGTTGCCTCTGACCGAGTGGACTCGGATAGCTACTCGGACGCAACTCATATTGTTGACAAGATACCGATTACAATAGTCCGAGTGCGCTCGGATTATTGGTGTCAACGATACGAGTTGCGTTCGAGTAGCTATCCGAGTCCACTCGATTTGAGGAGACTCTGATGGTGTCACTGTGGCTTAAGTGTTTTCTCTTGTTATATCTTTACCTATTTATTGTTTTTTTTTTTTTATCCGTTTGCAAAATTTATCCGCCCGCGGGGTTTCAGCTGAAAATCAGCGTCTGGTACCGAGGGAAGGTGCTTGACATTTATGCTGAGCTGAACGCCCTTTCAACTTCACCACGAAAATAATTTTTCTTTTAATAATTATCTATATGCACAGTAATATAAAATTAAGTAAGCTCCTTGTTTGTTATTTTTTATTGTGTATTGTGTAAGTATTGTGAAGTTGAATAAATGATCTTCTATTCTATTCTATTCTATTCTATTTCAAACTTGATAGAAAGAAACAAAACACAATAACTATTCTTCCGCTACACAAAGTTTATTAGTTGCTAGCTGCTTGTCCATCGCCACCGATACCGATACCGATAACGACATGTCGTCACCGAAGTACATTGCTAGTAATGTACGCATCTTCGAAGCAGCCAGACATACATTAGTAGCAATGTATAATTATCTCTCTCCCAACTCATTATCGTTGTTGGGTCGGTATCGGCGAGTGGTGGACAGGCAGCCTAAGGGGGTATATGTTTTGTAAAATTATATTACACTAAAAAGAGTTTAATAAACTAGCAGCTCGTTTATACTGAACATTAAACAAAGTTCCCTAATTCGTAGCTAGTGTTAATTTGAGCGAACAAATAGAAGTGAACGCCTTTTGTTTAACCTCTCACGTTTGTACAGGCACAGAATACTTAATAGTTGGTATAGGCTCGGTTTACTGTTAGCCGACTTTCGCACGTGTAGGTATTACATATACATACATAATATACGCAGTTGGAATGAAAATTAAAACGCTTTTAAGCGTTTTGTCTACTGAGAATGTGAATTTGAGGAGGGTTTAGTATTAAGCTTGAGATTTAGCTAAGTTTATTTTAGACGATTTTATTCCTAAGAGTCTATACAACGCCAAAGTGCTTTTTTTCTTTTTTTTCTTTTTTTTTACAATTTATAGGCATAGCATTTGACCACTGTCTCACCTGATGGTAAGTGAGGACGCGGCCTACGATTAACGCGGCTTAAAATAGCTTAGCATGAGGCAGTGTCCTGTAAACAATATTGCAAAAATGACTTTGAAATTAATATATGGTAAAGTTTAGGGCTAATGCAAATGTATAATGTAAACACAAATTCATAAACTTTTCTTGATAGAAAAAAATTACAAAATTACCTCCAAACCATACAAATAAACAGCGATTATTAAATAAATAAATAAATAAATATGTGTGGACGTTACACACAGCGCCATCTAGCCCCAAACTAAGCAAAGCTTGTACTATGGGAACCAGATAACTGATACAATACTTAAATACTTTTTGTTTGTAAATACATACATAGAATACAATATAACACCTAGACACAGAACAAACACCTGTGTTCATCACACATATGTTTGTCCTGGGTAGGAATCGAACCCACAACCTACAGTTTAGAAGGCAAAGCAACTACCAACTGAGCTATCAGGCCAGTCGAATATTCAATGATTACATGAAATAAGATCATGAAACTTTGTGTAGTAGTTGAACTAAATATAATGGAGGGCTTATGTATAGTGGATTTTAAAAATACCCATTATATTCAGTGTAATAATAAATTACTTAAATTATTGCGCGTTGGAACCATTCTAACTTAGACCGCCCCTGCCGCTCGGCCCCCGACTCATCCCCGCTTTGGTCTTGTACTATATATCTATTCTGTGGCTTTGGCTTGGCCTAGCATAATCCACTATTTCGCTAGCGCATTGCGATATTTTCAAAGATATTAAATAACTGAAGTCACATATGAAAAATTTAGCTAAACTCTATGAATAACATTACAAATATTCAACAAAAATATAATATTAATACAAACAAGCTTAAATGGAATGGAGTTGGAATGGAAGTAAAAACTAACCTCACCTACTTTTTACTCAAATATAATTATCCTTTTTCCAGATACAAATTTCCTGAATCCTGAAGACTGCTATGACTTGAAATCAAAAAAAAGGAGTTTACCATGACGTGTCCATTCCGGCGTGCGACCTCCCAGCACCAGTTCGCCAATGGAGCCAGTTCCGGTTCCAAAAAGCCGGAGTTCAGGTCGAGGCAGTCCTCGGTTCACCTGCCAGGACCTGACGAGGATGAAGAGAGGAATACCTTGACTTTGAAAAACCTGAGTGAGGCGTTACAGCTGCTGACTGCGCCTTCGGTGAGTTACTTTAATCAGTTTTAGGGTTCCGTACCCAAAGGGTAAAACGGACCCTATTACTAAGACTCCGCTGTATGTCTGTCTGTCCGTCTGTCACCAAGCTGTATCTCATGAACCGTGATAGACAGTTGAAATTTTCCCAGATGATGTATTTCTGTTGCCGCTATAACGACAAATACTAAAAACAGAATAAAATGAATATTTAAGGGAGCTCCCATACAACAAACGTGATTTTTTTGCTCGTTGTTTAGGTAACGGTACTGAACCTTTTGTGTGCGAGTCTGTCTCGCACTTGGCCGGTTATTATTTTTACTTGAAACTACCAGAAAGTTCGAATCAAAACGGTTTACAGATCCGAATTTGTAAAGTGTTTGGTCGCATGCAAGTTTTTTTCAGTTAATGTCATGTAGTTGTTTAATGTAAGTGCATTTAGATTAGGTTCATTTCTGTATTGTTTTGTTTAAATAAACACGAGAGTAGCTTGTGTTTAACAACCTTTGCAAATTGACTTAGAGAATGTAGCCATGTATTTAATCGGCTTCCCATATTTACCAAAATCAGGGTGAATCGAAATTTTACTAAGGCCCAATCTTTTAATTGCAGGATAAAGTTAACCGTTGGTTCAGTTATTATCTTGTTAAAAAAAGAACATAATATTATTGAATATTGATCAATTACAGTGCTTAAATTAAACGATTCAAGAATGTTCAAAAATATTCATCATCATCAACAGCCTGAAGACGTCCACTACTGAACCTAAGCCTCTCCCAAAGAGCGCCACTTTGAGCGGCTGCTTGCCACATCCATCGGCTCCCCACGGTTCTGACCAGGTCGTCGGTCCACCTAGTTGGGGCCGGCCTACGCTGCGTCTTCCGGTTCGTGGTCGCCACTCAAGAACCTTTCTTCCCCATCAGTTGTCAGTTCTACGAGCGATGTGGCCTGCCCATTGCCATTTCAACTTGCTAATTCTAACAGTTATACGGTCACATTAGTTCTCGTGCGGATCTCCTCATTTCGGATCTTATCTCGCAGGGAAAAACCGAGCATAGCTCTCTCCATAGCTCGCTGCGCAACTTTGAGCTTACTAATGAGGCCAACAGTAAAATACCATGTCTCAGTTCCATAAGTCATCACTGGAAACACACACTGATTGAAAACTTTCGTTTTCAGGCTCTGCGGTATTTTGGACGAAAAGATAGGACGAAGCTTCCCGAACGCTGCCCAGCCGAGTTGGATTCTTCGCGCCACCTCTTTGTCGTAATAGTAATATGTACTACTAATACTTATATTTCATGTACGAATGATCAACTGGGCAATTTTATCGAAAATACAAATACATTTTCACATGACACTAATCTTTTTTATGAATGTCCCCTTATTCTATTTTTATTGGGTTAAAAATAGAATAGCCCTCGCTAAACAATTTATTGACGTTTTGATATCAAATACTGGTTTATTGATATTGTCCGCTGATACATTTATATTACTCACTAGCGGTCCGCCCCGGCTTCGCACGGGTATAATAGTTTTCGCCGCGCACGCGATGTAAAGAACATTTTAGGTAACTTTTTTACACCTTGGGTCACATTATTGGAGTTTTAGTAAGGATCCCTAATTTTTTTGAAAATATAATATAGCCTATGGCACCCGGGGATAGTATAGCTTCCTAACAGTGAAACGTTTTTTTAATCGGTTCTGTAGTTTCGGAGCCTATTCAATGCAAACAAATAAACAAACAATCAAATCTTTCCTCTTTATAATATTGGTACAGATGAGCTCACAATCCTAGCTAAATATAGCCTGGAAATGCGAAGTCATTTTATCGTAAAGGGTATGGCGAGCTTATGTCTACGATATGTACCTACACTTCCCTTGCCTCCCTTTATAATCATTTTGAAATGGAATAGTCTAACAGTCTTTTGTTTTTCTTTTTAGGGTTCCGTCCCCAATGGGTAAAACGGACCCTATTACTAAGGCTCCACTGTCCGTCCGTCTATTTGTCTGTCTGTCTGTCCTCTGTCACCAGGCTGTATCTCATGTACCGTGATAATTAGACAGTTGTAATTTTCACAGATGATGTATTTCTGTTGCTACTATTAACATCAAATACTAAAAAACAGAATAAAATAAATATTAAGGGGGCCCCATACGACAAACGTGCTGTGATTTTTTGCTCATTTTTATAGGTAGTAGTACTGAACCCTTCGTACGCGAGTCCGACTCGCACTTGGCCGGTTATTTAAATATAAAATAGAACCTATCTGTATTTTATTAAGGTGCTGGTTTGGGGATACGTTGGTGTTATTTTCATGCATAAAAATGATCTTATTTTGGGAACACCCAGAAGATTAAAGTTGGGAGATATACCTGCGTAGTTATTTATGATATACCTACTTATTTTTCCAGCAGCTCACCTCAAGAGCTGTATGTTGTTGGTATAACAGTATTAAAAAACCGGCCAATTGCGAGTTGGACTCGCGCACGAAGGGTTCCGTACTATTTATCTATAAAAATGAGCAAATAAATCACGTTTTTTGTACGGGAGCCCCCTTAAATTTGATTTTATTCTGTTTTTTTAGTATTTGTTGATATAGCGGCAAAAGAAATACATCATTTGTGAAAATTTCAACTGTCTAACTATCACGGTTCATTAGATACAGACTGGTGACAGACGGAGACTTAGTAATAGGGTCCGTTTTACCCTTTGGGCACGGAACAAAAAATTAAGATTAAATTAATATTGAACTACTATTTTGCTCGCTGGTAGGTATACATTCCAAATGTTTTTTAAGAATTTAGGGGTAGTTGGTAAATATTGTAGTATACAGTAGGCACTTTGCTCGTAAAAAAATCTTTATTGTGCTTGATTTTTTATTTTACAGTAAAGAAAGTCTTTAGTTTATGTTCCTACTCAAAGAAAGATGCTTGGGCTGATAATGAATTTTAATAAAATAAATAAATAGACTTGTAATATTAACAAAGTATCACAGACCTAATAAAATGTCAGCCTGGGCCAAAATTCTATTAAAACTCAGCCATACCCTTTATATTTCGTCTAAACGTCACAAAGAGCCATATCTCAACGGATATTACATAAAATATTCGCACGCCTTATTTATTAACCTCTTAAAATTCAATACACGATCCCCTTTCTGTTTTTATGAGGGCATAGAAAACAAATATAGCCGCGTCAATGTTTGATACGTATCTACTACTGTTATGAATGGATATACAAACAAACAAACAATAGGACACACTGACTAAAACAAAAACAATTGATTTATAAACAGGCTAGTGTCCTGCTATTAAAAATTTAGTTCATTCAAATTTCAGAGCGCCTGGTCGATGCGACGCGTGACCAAAATGCTGGCACTTATTTGGCCCAACGCATCAGCATTGTAATTCAACGTGGCAGTGCGGCCAGCATGTTGGGTACGCTACCTACCGGTAGTGGGCTGGAGCACTTGGACTGTCTATAGGCCATCGCGGCTATTATACAGTCCATAAGTGTTCTTTGTAGTAGGTAGTGTAGCTAGTTTAGTTTAGTTTAGCTTAGTTTAGTTTAGTTTAGTTTTTATTTCTGTAGTAGTTAGCTTGAGTAATAAAGGCAATTTGCCCGTAAAAAAATAATTAAAAATTAACAACTTAATATTATTTTCATAAAGTAGGTTAAAAATAAATACAATAATTGAAAAAAAAAACAGTAACATCGGTAAATAAATGACGGAGTAATAAGCTTTTAAAGTTTTTTGAGGGGGCCTTGTCTGTCCCTTTCTCGCAAAACATCTACCACGCTGGACAAGTGCAAGTTGGTGGATGACACAATTCTCCAGTTTTGTGATTCTTGAACAAGCCGGTTTCTTCGCGATGTTTTCCTTTCACCGTTATAACAGCGATATAGCTCTTAGAAAGAAAGGTTCTCGAGTGGCGGCCACAAACCAGAAGACGCAGCGTAGACCGGCCCCTCACTAGGTGGACCGACGATCTAGTGAAAGCCGCGGGGAGCCGATGGATGCAGAGCGGGGACCAGCAGCTCAAAGTGGTACTCTGTGGGGGTGGACTATGTTCAGCAGTGGACGTTTTCAGGCTCTTGATGATGATGATGATTTTATATAACGAGAAAATGACAGTGATTTATTAGTAGGCCTCCACCACATCTTACCAGCTACTTGATCTAGTCACTTGATACTTATTACGAAAGCTAAGCCGTCGAAGAAAATTACAGGGAATGTTTTAACGTCTCATCAAAGTCTTTGATTACATAAAATTACACATTTTCGTTAAAGACTAAACATGAGTCGTTTTTCTAATTGGGAGCTCTTTAGAATTTTCGAGTATCTTTTTAGAAAGTTACTTAGTGTTTACTGGCGGTGGCAATGCCACTTGAGTTTTGTTTAGAACAGGGTTGGAAATAAGAACCGGGCTTTATCAGAACCGGTACCATTGGCCTTTTTGTTATACCGGTACTAGACGTCATATATAAGTATGGTACCGCAGTACCGGACGTACAGAGCTTCACTCTTCAAATCAAATCAAATCATTTATTTTGTGATACACAGGTCATAAAACAGATGTTACAACAAAAGTATATAGTTCATACTGCGATCAGCCGCAACGGCATACAAAATTACAAATAAGCCAAAGCTTTTAATATAAAAGTGTCACTTATAGCATTATGAAATAATTAAATTAATCAAATTACATCACAGATAAAAGTCAATAATTAATAAATAGGTCCATGTCATTGTATTATATTATAGTCGATTACTTAGCAAAAAATTCATTAAGGGAATAAAATGTATGGTCGATTAAATATTGAAATAATTTATGCTTGAAAACATGAAGGTCACTGCACCCTTTTATATGGCTTGGAATTTTGTCATAGATTCTTGGCCCCATTGTAAATACACTTTTCTCGTATAAAGCAGTTTTATGGTTTACTTTATTGACACAACACAAGAAAGTCCGATTTCGGGATTTGAATACTATTTTAAATAAAGATGGATGTTGTCTAATAAAGAGAGCTAATTCAAATATGTATAGTGAGGGTAAAGTAAGAATTTTTAAATCTTTAAAATATGTTCTACAGCTATCGGTTCTTTTCAGGCCACACATTGCACGTATACATCTTTTTTGACCCCTAAACACTTTATCCCAATTTGTTGCATTGCCCCAAAATATTATAGCGTACCTTAATCTAGAGGCGACATACCCATGATACGACGTGAGTACCGTGGAGAGGTTTACTTTTTTTGCTAACATAAAGAGACTATAGGAAGATTGGGCAAGCTTTTTACAAACAAAGTCTATGTGGCTTTGCCACTTTAGGTTATTATCTATGTATAGTCCAAGAAATTTGGTTGTGATAGTAGTGTCTACTGTCCTACCATCATGTTGTATTTGGGCACCTAGAGTTTGATTATTTCGTTGTTTAAATTCCATTATCTTTGTTTTATCTATATTTATATTCAGATTATTACCTATTAACCATTGTACTATGGATGCTAGGTTAGTATTTATGACATTTTCATCATTAAAAACCACTGTGCAGTCATCCGCAAATAATATCATTGGGCTATTAATTGACTTAGGCATATCGTTGATATATATTAAAAATAGTAGAGGTCCCAGAACACTGCCCTGAGGAACTCCAAACTTTATTGATCTACATGACGATTTGAACTGTGTTTCATGTTTAGTTTTTAGAGATATCCTATTAACACTGGTAATTTGCTTTCTATCACTTAGGTATGATTTAAGTAAATTTAGAGCATTACCCCTAACGCCATAAATTTCAAGTTTCTTTATAAGAGTTTCATGGTCTACAAAGTCAAAAGCCTTTGACATATCCATAAAGAGCGTGTAGACTGGTTTTCTTGTATCTACTCTGGGGTATATCATAGCAAGAAATTCATAAATCGCTAAGTTAACTGAGTTATTTTTCCGAAATCCTTTCTGTTCATGTGCAAATATATTATTACTCTCAAAATAATCGTATAAATTTCTGTAGACAATTTTTTCCAAAATTTTAGAGAAGATTGGAATCATCGCTATTGGTCTATAGTTGTCCATACAAAAATTGTCACCTTTTTTAAACAGAGGTTTAATTATTGTCGTTTTCAGAATTGATGGAAAAGTGCCCTGCTCAAAACATAAGTTAATAACATGCGATAAAATAGGAGCAACAATGTTAGATACATATTTTAATACTGCGACACAAATGTCATCAAAACCTGTACTTCTGGTGTTTTTTAAACCCTGAATCGTTTGAGAAATTTCAGTCGGGTTAGTAGGTTTTAGAAAAAAAGAGTTTGGTGAATTATAGCTGCAAGTGTGAATTTTATAATTATTTATATTTAAAGGTTTAGCCAAGTCTGCATAATATTTGTTAAAAGATTCTGCTATATGTTGGGGGTTTGTAATTTTACAGTCATTAACTAAGATTTCTGTAATATTTTCGGGGGGTAATTTTGGTCTGCTGTTATTAATGATATTCCAAGTCGCTTTGGATTTCTTTCGGTCTATTTACATGGTACAAGTATTTAAGGTGGTCTATTATTTTTCAACTAATCTTGACGGAACTTGGTACCTACTATGTACCTACAAGTTCTAAAATTAAACAGTTTTTGGGGAAGTTTGCTATGGCATCATTTACCGATTCTGATAATGTCTCATAATAGTAGGTATTGATAATACAAGAAATATTCGGTACTCAATACTAAACAAGTATTTCGAATACCACCCTCCTGAGTGGAGTTCGATAGAACGTAGACCTAGGTGGGTGAACAGGTCAGGTTCAGGTAACTTAAGAAAATATGTTATTTTTATTCAAGGCCCGTTTTATTGAATTATGCTTTTTTTTTTTTTTTTTTGATTGAATGACGTGACGAGCTAGTCGTTCACCTGATGTTAAGTGACACGGCCGCCCATAACAGTTGCAGTGTCACCCGGAACTTTAAAACAATAGTTTCGCGCGACACTGCACTGCGCACGTCATCCTGAGACATCACCCAGTCTAATAATCGGATTACTAGACTGAGTGATCAGATCATAAAGTCTCATTTGCCCAGTAAATGCTAAAGTATATAGAGATTTCATAGGTGGACCGACGATCGAGTGGAAACCGGGGCAGCCGATGGACGCAAAAGGCGAGCAGCTGCTTAAGGTGGGGCTTTCTGGGGGAGGCCTGTGTTCAGCAGTGGACGTCTTCAGGCAGTTGATGATGATGATGATAGATTTCATTCACCATTTGATCATTTTGTGAATGAAATCTCGTCTTGGGCAGAGATTCCCAACTGAGCATAAATTATAGAGTTTATGGGCCTTCGACCCATTCATTGATCTTACAGACTACACATTAAATTATACATTTACAACATGGACGTGTAATATTACTTATTTACTGTTTGGGATTAAACTTCTCCCTTTCCCGTTTCACGCACCTCTCTTGGCCCAATTTATTGTCTAAATACCCGCCATAACCATGAATACTAGCGCGCGACATAAGCCGTATAAGGCAAACAACACACAGTCAGTTTACGTCACTTTTTGATTCATGATAGTTTTAGCCGAATATTATCACAATCGGTTAGGAAATTGCACTAGAGCAAACTTTTTTGGGAGAAATAAACCTTCATTCAGAAATCGCCGACGACAAAAACACTATAGAATATAGGATTTTACTTGGTGGTAGGACTTTTCTGCAAAGTTCGTCTAGGTAGGTACCACCGCTTTGCCAGTTATTCTGCCGCCAAGCAGTAGTGTGCAAGCACTACTGTGTTCCGGTTTGAAGGGCATTGTAGCTAATGAAATTACTGGGCAAATGAGACTTTATGATCTGATCACTCAGTCTAGTAATCTGATTACTAAACTGGGTGAAGTCTCAGGATGACGTGCGCAGTGTGGTGTCACGCGAAACTTTTTTGTTGTAAAATTCCGGGTGACACTGCAACTGTTATAGGCGGCCGTGTCACTTAAAATCAGGTGAACGACTAGCTCGTCACGTCATTCAATTACATAAAAAAAAAAACATATCCGGCTGTTCGGTTCTGTACGGGTCACATTTGTCAATCTATTCACGTAAATTTTTGTGTGCAGGTTCAAGGTAATAATGTAGTATTAGGTCGACTTAGTTCTTGGAAATTTTTCAAAATCGTAGTGATGAGAATTTTTACACAGAAAAAGTAATTACCGTAGTTAATCAGTTTTCTATGCTAATGTTTTGTGAGTTCCGGGAACACGGATAGGTAGTTGCGATTAAATCCGCGTGACACCCAAAGGCTGCTCTGCTATATCCGCGGATCCATTACTTATCTCGCTCGCACATTGCTACATTTCTGAAGATATTAATAGGTGAATTTACTTACGAAAATCTGGCTAAGCTATGTTTTCATGAATAACATAACAAAAGTTAAACAAAAATATCATATTACTCCAAACAAGTTTTCATACATAAAAACAGTATAGAAAGAAAAAGCTTTGATACTATTGTATTTATAGACTCTTGTTTGGATTAATGTGATATTTTGTTATATATTTATTATGGTTATTCATGAGAACATAGTTTATCCAGATTTTTCGCAAGTAAGTTCAGTTATTTAATATCTTCAAAAATGTAGCAATGCGCGAGCGAGATAGCGGATCCACGTGTGTAGCAGTCTTAATATTCTAAAACGTCCATTTTACTTTACAAACTGCCGCTTTTACAGTATTCAAGCAGTTTTGCGAAACTTTGCACTTACGCAAGTACGTTGGGGTTAACTTTGCTGCGTCGAGTGCTCGTTAGAACGAGTTCTGGGCCATCAAACTTTAAGCAGACTTTATACATTCGTAAAGAAACCTACTTGTAATAACTTGCTTGTGACCTATTATTGGAATATATTAATTTTGATTATAATATAAAAACATAGTGAGAGGGCAAAATATAACTTATTTAAGCGCGGCCAAACTAAATTAATTAGGTCCTGCCTTTACTTACTTACTTTGCCATTTTAGCGTCGATATTTATTATAGGTACTTCCATAATTTACGTAAAGGACATAATGTTATCTGATTAAAATGAAATTTATATTTGAAATCAAAACGTAATTCTACCATTGTAATAGAATAGAATTTAATACCTTTTCTATGGTATCATAAATTCAAAGATAAAATATTATATTCGCGAAGTGTTCATATAAACGCGAGCGTTACTGGGCCACAGTTAAGATAACTTTACAGTGCAGTAGACTACATTACAAGACTTTTCTAATTGACTGGCACAGTGCTGTCTTACGCGGGATTTTATAATAATTATAATGTTAAGTCCTAAGTTATAACTGTTATATACTTATGGACCTTTAGGACCATTTTATATCCTGAGAATGGGGCAGCAGCAGTCATCTCGGTACATTATAATCTTCTGCGATCACCAAGCTGCCTGCCAATAAGAATAAGAAAAATAAGAATAAGAATAAAATTTATTGTGTGAAAACTGTGTACAAAAATGGTCTTATGTTAAATTTAGGTAACAACAGTTTATCCATTTCGGACGTACAATACTGTGCATAAGCATAAGCTAGTGATGTACCTACCTAAAATTATTATTGAACTAATAACACAAAACAAGAAACATAAAACAATATTAAGTAAGTAGGTATATCTAATCTTCCTACCTACATAATTATTATAAAAGTAGAATGAACTTTACATTTTTATAGTAGGTTACTTATTATCTTTAAACATACAATTTATTTTTTAGTCAATACTTGCAAAAAACTCTTTTATGTTATAATGAACTTTGTTTATCAACCAGTCCTTCAGATAATACTTAAATTTATTATTACCCTCTATACATTTCAAATGAGGTGGTAAATGATTATATATCCTAACAGCACTATAAAAAGGGCTTTTGTGATACATGGTGTTATTGACTTGAGGAATACAGATATTGTATTTTTGCTTATTGCGAAGATTACCGGTGCGGCTAGACCGTATATTAAAAAATAATTCTTGATTATTTCAAGCGTAGTGATTATGGCAAACCCTCTCTATGATTAGCGTCCAAAGTGTCGTTTTATGGGGAGACCAGTGTTCATCTGTGGACGTTTTTCAGCTGACGTGTGTGCAATTTGTAAACGATAAGCTATTTATTATATATACTACGAAATATTTCATATGAGCCATAAATGTGATTTACTGTGTTTTAAATGTAGCGGAAATTATAAATAATCCAACTCAATGTTTATTTACTTGAAAGCCGCATTTCCCGTGATAATTTTATTTATCAATAAATTTAGTTTTATTGGTGTATATTTCAGCATGTTTATTGATGGTTAACGTAATAAACCAATGGGTTTTTTTTATAAACAAGTAAGGAAATATTTTAAACGGAAATTGCGTATATTTTGTTTACAATTGAAAAGCATTTCTGATGGACTGACAGAGAACTACAACTACGTAGTGCCTACTATAATAATACTAGCAGCGCCCCGCGGTTCCACCCACGTTCCTACAGGAACCGTTCCCGTTTTTGGGATAAAAAGTAGCCTATGTTTTAATCTAGGGTATAAGCTACCTCCATACCAAATTTCATCCAAATCCGCCCAGCTGTTAGAGCGTGAAAGAGTAACAAACATACACACATACACACAAACTTTCGCCTTTATAATATTAGTGTGATTAGTGTGATTAGTGTGATTCTGTGATGCTGCAGCCCAAATCACTAGATGTATTACATATGTAGGTACTTATAAAGAGTTGATAATTAGATAGGTCTTTCTCTTTTCTAGTATCATCATCAACAGCCTGAAGACGTCCACTGCTGAACATAGGCCTGCTCCATAGAACACCACCTTGAGCGGCTGCTTGCCTCCTGCATCCATCGGCTCCCCGTGGTTCGACCAAGCCGTCGGTCCACCTAGTGCGGGGCCAGCCTACGCCGCGTAATCTTTTCTGGTATAGATGCGCAAAAAAGAATTTTTCAAAATTCACCCTCTATAGGTCATTCCACGGCTTCAGATTTGACTGTTCGTTTTTTTATTCCCAAAAGAAGACTGTAAACGGAACGGAACTCGTCTGGGTAACCTACTTTTTTGTTGGTACTTTAATGCTCTTGGTATAGGTACCTCAACCTCGCATTAATCCATCTCAACAGGCATAACTCTACGAAAACATTTTAACAAAAATAGAAAAACAACAGAAACACATTCCACGGCATTAAAAATAAGTTGTCCGAAATATATAAGCTCATCTGTCAACCAACCAAAGAGTTCCATCATCCGGTTTGGTTTGGGCATCAAAAACTTTTGGGTCGTAATAATACGTTTATTTTTAGCACCGAAATAATATTTTGAAAGGGCGAAATTGAGTACAATTTCCACAAATTCCAAGTATGAAAGAACGTAAGCGTCACAGTTTATCAGTAACTTGACAGCTAAGTAAAATGGGTTAAATCTTCATTGTGCCCGAGTATGGTGGGGTTTCCTTTCAGATAAGGCTGCTAAAAGCGGGTAGATTTAAACCTAATTCATGTGTGATTTTCAATGTATTTTATATGAGAGGCATTATTATCACAATCGTCATAGGTAAATCAGGTAAGGTTGGCGAACATTTAGTCTGATGCTATTTGTTGTTATAAAGCATTCAATGGCGGCTTTCATTTTCAAATCCATTTCTAACTTACTTGTCCATATCCACCCACGATGAAAATGAAGATGATATAGAGAAAGTGACTGACTAAACTCGCGAAAAATGAAAAATAAAGAAGAAAAAACCAATAAATAGGTCATCGAAGACTTATATTGGATTTGATGTATTGGTAACATAAAAAATCATTCCTTGACATATTGAATAGAAAAGAAAATTGTTCAGTCTTCGAAAATACAGCAAACGATTTTGAAGAACTTTAGATAGGTTGTATCGAATTAAAAGATTCGACACTGCTCGCACCATAAACCTCTCTACATCCGATCGTTCAAATCGCCGCGAACTAATGAAGCGATGTCTATCGTAGCGAGCGTGGTGACGTCACAGTTTTATTGTCACACTCCACTCTGATTGGAACCTTTCCGTAATTGGATGAGCTGAAATCTTTGCCATAAGGTGCATTTTAGTTTCGCCGTTTAAAGTGTTTCTTTGCTGTTCCGTACACTTTTCGATGTGTGTTTTGATCGGTAAAGCTTTATTTTTTTTAATTTAGTTTCATTGTTTGTCTAGATTTTTTCTAGTTTGAGGTTTGTTATCGTAAACTGTGGAGTTTTTTAGTTTTATTTCAACGGACATTTTGCTTCTATTCTATAAACTAACTACTACCATGGAACAAGGAGGAGAGGAATGCCAAAACACCAAGAAAACAGCGTAGATCAAAAATATGCCCAAAACTAGATGGCGTTGCAAAATGAACGGGGTTATAAGTTGAGCGCAGAACAGAAATATATTTATATTAAAAGTTACGGAATCCGTCTGATTAAAGACAAAATAATTGAATCATGACCCAGTTAGTTTAAAATATCACAGTAAAATAAATAGAAATGGTTTTGGTTACTATACAGGTATTTTTCCGGACAGCGCAAATTGAGCCTTTTAATATACGGTCGATATCGAAAAAATTGCACATCTCTATAACTTGTTTGATATAGCAATAACACAATGATTTTCATTCTGGTTACGCTGAAAAATTACCCAATGAGAGAAAAAAATAAAGGAAAGGTTACCGAAGTTTGTAAGAAACTTTAGTTTTCTTCTAAATTACTTCAGTGTGAATGGTATAAACAAAGTGATGTCTATGTTCAGCATTAGGTAATAGCGGGCGATAATATGTAGCTTCAAACATCTTTTAGGTGTTAAGATGGAACGTTTCACTAGCGCGGCAAATCCAAGTTTTCTTGCGTTCTTTTGCCAATAATAGCTTAATTACTCAGCGTAATTATATGAAAACTAACTTTGCGGAAATAAATAGAATGTATCACCAAATTACGATTAAAAGTATCTCCTAGACATCATTGGCTTAGCGACAAATGGCAATAAACAATTTTCTTCTTAGTTTTTCAGTCTATTGCCATTTGTCGCTAAATCAATGATAAGTAGGTGATACTTTTAATTGTAATTTATTGATACATTCTATTTATTGGCGCAAAATTAGTTTTCATGTGATCACATTGAGTAATTAAGCTATTATTGGCAAAAGAACGCAAGAAAATTTGATTTTGCCGCGCTAGTTGGGAACTTTATCTTATAAAACATAAGTACCAGTTTTGAGCGCTTTTTTGATGGACTTACAACGTGCTTCAGATTGCCTCAATACGATTATAGAGCCTTCCGTTCACCAGCAGTGTCACAAATTTCAACGATTTTTTCGTTTTTGCTATCTACATGATTGAGTTATGTTGGATCTCGCAGCTTGACAGTGACGGGATGGGATTTTTTACGTAGTGTTCCATAGAAAACCTTTACATGGCACCTGTAAGTAGTTTATAAAGGAGAGTATCTCGTATCAAAAGCCATACCTGGTCTTAATCTAATTCTCGTTCAAAAGTTGAGTTTTGTAACTAACAATCATCTTGAAGTTTTCTGATGCTTCTTCTCTTCTTTATAGGTGTAATCGAAGCTTCAGATCTGAGTTTTAATTTTGTTTTGTGCTGAATTGTTTTACGCCAGTGCCGTCTTTTGTTTCCGAATTCGATAATAATACTTTGATGCAGTTTTTTAATTTATTTATGGAGTCTGATTAATAATTTTCCGAAAAAAGAGATATATACCATTTTAGACATGGGTTTCAGATTATTTCATATGCCCTAACATAAATGAACTCGTGTGAAGCCAAGGCGGGTCAGGAAGTAAATAATGAAAAGATTTTCATTTTTGACAGCACGCACCTTCTCAGTCAAGTAGTTTCATAGAAAGTAACAGGGTCACAAACATTGATAGCTTAGACGACATACAAGACATAAGAAGTAGGTATAAATTTAAGGCGTTTAGGAGAGGTTTTTCAAGAAAATCCGACAATGGCGGTTGTGAATTTTGAATTTTTTACCAAAACCTATGTATTTTTACATTTTAATGTGTAATAAGGGTGGATTATTATCCGTTAAGTGTTCGTGAACGTGCACGAGTGTTGGTAAATGGTTCCAAGTTTATATATAATCATGCCTTTTCGTTTTCTCTTCAACGGCTTTTTAGAGCCTTCAGTAAAATATCCACCATCTTACTGTTGGCATTTTGACTGACAAAACTTTGACATGACATAACCGTACAGTTTTTTCTCACTTGACATTAGCAGAATTATTGCTAAAAAGCTAGTGTGCTAAAAAGCGATAGAAAGCCAGAAACGATGGAGAAGAAGATGTTTAGGAGACGCGTCTTCGACATATTTTTAGAAAAAAGTCACGTCTGTACCCTGTAGGTAGGCTGTTACACAAAAAAGTCACATAAAGGTAAAAAAAAAAATATAGTTCAGCAATTCCGTACAAACACAATCTTGTCCCAAACATCGGCACAATAGGCAAACGGTTCGCGCTGTCATCATTGACAAATAAACGGGGACCTGAATTAGGTTTGGTTGATTGTCTTTCGTAAAATTAATTTTCAAACGCCTTTTATGGTGCATTAAATTTATGTTTACGGAAATGTAAACAATTGTTACGGGAGCATAAAATAACGTACCTATCTGATAAATTAATATAGGTATCTTCTAGATATATATGATGATATGTCTATCTAGGACAGACTGTCCAATAAGGTAGGTCCAACTTCGACAAAGAGGTGGCATGAAGAATCCAACTCGACTGGGCAGCGCTCGAGATGCTTTGACATTGAATCTTTTCGTCCAGAATACCGCAGAGCCTGAAAATGAAGGTTTTCAATCAATGTGTGTTGCCAGTGATGACTAATGGATTTGAGACATGGTCTCATTAGTAAGCTCAAAGTCGCGCAAAGAACTATGGAGAGAGCTATGCTCGGTGTTTCCCTGCGAGGTAAGCTCCGGAATGAAGAGATCCGCAGAAGAAGTAAAATGACCGATATAGCTCTTAGAATTAGCAAGTTGAAATGGCAATGAGTAGGCCACATCACTCAGAACTGACAACCGATGGGGAAAAAAGGTTCTCGAGTGCGACCACGAACCGCAAGACGTAGCGTATGCCGGCTCCCCACTAGGTGGACTGACGACCTGGTGAAAACCGCGGGAGACGATGGATGCACCAGGCGAGCAGCCGCTCTGTCTGGGTGAGGCCTATGTTCTGCAGTGGACGTCTTCAGGCTGTTGATGATGATGAAACTTAAAACACAGAACAAAAAATATAATACTTACTGATAAATGGGATGTGACTTATTATAATAGGATGTGACCTGTATATCGAAAGACGACCTATTTATATTATGTAACAAATTTAATTTCATGATAAAACGAAAACCACAAAATAATTGTTAAAGAAATCGAATAATGTATATTAATTCCAAAGCAAAAACTAAAAACAAAACAACCAGAATAAACGAAAAGGCCTTAAATAAAATATTAGACACGTGTTGGAAAAATATACACAGACGTCCTGAGGAGGCTAGGGACTGGAAGTGTTAAATAATCCCTTTGGTATAGTCTCGCCCACTGGCTTATTTATTTTGTAGGCCACTACTCGTATTTTCCGATAGTTCTACTAAATTGTGTTGAAAGCTTTTAGATACGCGCGGTTATACCATATTTTTCCTAGGCGATTTTCGGCGACGTCGCGTCGTAAGAAGATTGATGGAGTTATGGGCTTATTTATGTGTAATGTGTGTCTATAGACTAATATAGAGGTATTGCAAAATTTGGTATATCGGAAAATATTGTGTGGATTTACCAACATTTGATATAAAATTACTGGGCAAATGAGACTTTATGATCTGATCACTCAGTCTAGTATTCTGATTACTAGACTGGGTGATGTCTCAGGATGACGTGCGCAGTGCAGTGTCACGCTAAACTTTATTGTTTTAAAGTTCCGGGTGACACTGCAACTGTTATGGGCGGCCGTGTCACTTAACATCAGGTGAACGACTTGCTCGTCACGTCATTCAATCACATTAAAAAAAAATATTAGAAATTTTATAAAGTAAGATGATGCTCCGGACTCTTACTATACACCGTGTAATTGAATTCGATATTTTCCTAAAATGTATGTACTCAGTCCACGCTATAGAACAATATTGCAGCGTTAAATTAAGAAATAAAAATAAAATAAATGCCTTAAAAATAATTCGCCGTAAGCAGAAATGTCTATTTCACACCACATGCTGCGGGCTAATGTTTCGTAGGTAGCTAAAACACCTGCACCGCCCACCCCGCTGCCAAATTATTACATGTCGTAGGCCTTTTGTTAAGAATTTGAATTTGGACTAATTATAGTACCCAGTTTTACTTTTTACATTATAGGTATTTTTGTGTTTAGCTTTAAATAAACATTCTAAAGCATGGACTGAGTACATCCATATAAGGAAAATACCGAATCAAATTTCACGGTGATATGGATTTCGTACGTTATAGGTTTTATAATCAAATCAAATCAAATCAAATCAAATCAAATCAAATTTATTTACTTAATTCAGACAAAGATTATCCATTTTTTTTGTTAGTATCAAACTTACTCTATTATTAGTACAACTATTATTGGATTTACTTTAGATTTACATTAGATCATCAATTATTACATTTTAGTCATTCCAATGTCATAACTCATTAATTAATTAATTAATATAATAATTATAATAATTAATATAATTAATATAATTGAATTAATCAATAAATCTACATCAAAATCTCATAAAGATCCGGTTCGCCTTATCATCCACTCCATGTAATGCCTCATAAAGGGAGTATTAATCCGGCTCCGGGTATAATAAAGACGGTCACTGGTTTTAGAAATAATAGTATTAGAATTTCAATTCTAAACATTCTAACGAACAGTAGTATAGGACAACTACTGAATTGACCGTGGTAGGTTTTGTAAGATTTTTTTATAGGCATGAGAAAACAATAGTTACTCTGCAATATTAAGTTGTTTTTACTGTGAAAACCTAAGATATCTAATACCTCAAAAATGCTGGTAAAAGCACAAAATTAACCATGTTTATCGCAAATCGTTTCGGATTTTTACCATTAAGTGTTGGTGAATCTTAGGTGTTACTGAAAGTTACTTCAATGTTTTTACTGTTACAATAAAATTATTCTGCGAGACGGATTACTTGTCACTTGTCGACTTTTGGAGGGATTTGCCTTTAGGTGGATGAACTCAGGGCCTTGTTGATCTCTTTTCCAGGGCTCTTCTGCGCGCATCATTTTGGTATAGGATTGCTTAGGAAAGTTTTCTTGTAACGGTGACACGATGGTGTGTCAAGGCTTGCCATTGAGACTTATGGTTGGGTGAACCATGGTGGGAGATCTAGTGAAGTTGATTGGCAATATCAGATAGGTACGGCTACTGCGTTCCATCTCCTATATTGTATCATCGTCTTTGTTTTTGTACTGAATACTAGAGCACTAAACTTGCAGTGACTGCACGTTGGTTATTTCAGTAGAAAATGTACTTGATAGCGTCCATCTACTGACGTGCGGCTACCGCAGATCGTATCACGGGCCACGCGTCAACCCGCGCAAGTGTGTTGCAACCTAAAAAAGAGCGTTAACCACCTTTGGTAAAGTACCTGTACGAATAACAATAGCTACAAGCATCAAAACATTCTAAAACTCTTCAAACTGGAAGCTTGTAAAAGCATCAAGTTTCAGGATCGCAAAGGTGGCCGAAAACAATGGCTATAAGTTTTGCAAAGGAACGGATTGAATGGCGTGAAGGAAAGGCGAGTTTAATAATATTATCATGGAAATGGAGGACAGGAATGCCAATACACCAAGAAACCAGCGTAGGTCTAAAATATGCCTAAAACTAGACGGCGTTGCAAAATGAGCGGGTTATAAGTTGAGCGCAGATCAGAAATATGCCAAAAAACCGTTTTAAACCTAACTCGCCGTAGCTACCCGTATAGCCCGCTCATTTTGCAGTGCCATTCAGGTTTAAAACGGTTTTTTGGCATATCTGATCTGCGCTCTCTGTTCTTGGTGTATGGTGTTGTCTTGGTGTGCTAATAGGCATTCCTCTCTTCCTTGCTCCGTGATATTATATAGTTAGTAAAGAAGGCGTTAAAACGAGCACATAATGATGACTACAAATCTTCACCATTATCATTAGCTGAAAGGCAAGACTTCGGCCTCCCATTCTAACCCCATTGAATGACATATGCAGATGATACAGACTATTAAAAGTCCGTCCATCTAGTAACTATTAGTTCTGTGAACGGTAGATCTCGCGAGCACAAACGTATAATTATGTTCAGTTAAAATAAACACCACGCTTGGCAGGCACCTTGGTGATCTACCTCTTAATCAATGGAAAGAGATGGGGTAGTCCTATTCACACGATACCAGGACTTTATGGTATTTCTTAGTACTTATAACCCGATTTCAGACCTTATGTCTTGGCACATTATCTCAGACTTATATCTGGACAACTGCTTGACCGATTTTCCTCATATTTGAAATACTTGAATACTTTTCTGTAAAGTTCGTCTAGGTAGGTACCACCGCTTTGCCAGTTATTCTGCCGCCAAGCAGTAGTGTGCAAGCACTACTGTGTTCCGGTTTGAAGGGCATTGTAGTTAGTGAAATTACTGGGCAAATGAGACTTAAGAACTGATCTCACAGTCTAGAAATCTTTTTTAGACTGTGTGATGTCTCAAGATGACGTGCGCAGTGCGCAGTGTCACGCGGAAGTTTAACTTAGATTTCCGAGTGACACTGCAATCCGTAATGGGCGGCCGTGACGTATGCAGTGAACACCAAGCGAACGAATAGCTCGGCACGTCATTCGTTTACATAAAAAGAAAAAAAAACTTGTTTTGTTTCGACTACACAATATGTTTGCCAAATATTATCAAAATTGGCCGAAATACATCAAAAATCACCGACTACAAAAAAAATCTAAACTCGTAGAACCTGTAAACCAAGTTTTTTTTTTTTTTCTCTTATATTTTGGCATATACAAGTTTCATCAAGATTCTTTAAAAAATGCTACCTGTTACGAGTACGTACCTCCAGACAGGTGTTTGGCGAGTTGTCTTCTTCAACTATCTCTCACTTCGTTCGCTTGGTCAATAATATCATCATCTACAATACATATTCATCGACAATGATACTGAAATTACTACATGAATTATTATCACCATTATTAAAATTTATTATTATTTTAAATGTTATTTTTGACCACAAAAGACCACCAGTCCATTTTCGTTTCGTTACTCTATTGGCAAAACCTCAAAAGTAAAATAAAATAAGCAGCCAAGTGCGAGTCGGACTCGCGCACGAATGGTTCCGTACCATCTATAAAAACGAGCAAAAAATCACGTTTGTTGTATGGGAGCCCCCTTAAATATACTTCATTAATATTTTATTCTGTTTTTTAGTGTTTGTTGTTATGTTGGCAATAGAAATACATCATCTGTGAAAATTTCAACTGTCTAACTATCACGGTTCATGAGATACAGACTGGTGACAGACAGACAGACAGACAGACAGCGGAGCCTTAGTAATAGGGTCTGTTTTACCCTTTAGGTACAGAATCCTAAAAAAACTGTTTTTTCGTTTGACAGACGGTCAGACAGACAGCGGAGCCATAGTAATAGGGTCCGTTTAACCCTTTAGGTACGGAACCCTAAAAAACTATTTTTCTCGTCCCACACTATTCTTTTCAATCACAAACTGCATGGCTTCAAAGATAAACTTTATCAAATGAAAAGTCTTTTAAAAGAGGGAGCGAACAGTGACTCCTCACGGAACCTTGTTTTCAAACTTATAAGTAGTTTTAAAATTTCATCTCACCCGTATAATGTGGAAAAAAGCGGAACGGAAATTATTCAAAGTTAGTAGATGACATTTTTTCTTGATAATAAAACTTTTGAATGTTGGAATAATAGTTATTTGTTATACTATAGGCTGCAAAGTTGGTTTTTGGCGCGAGTACTTGAATTGAAACCTGAGCAAGCGAAGGATTCTAGGATTGAACCACGAGCGTAGCGAAGGTTTCAAAGGTACGAGACGCAGAACTTTGCTGCCGAGTGCAACACACAACTTTTCACCTCACTACAGCGAGGAAAATGCAAGAAAAACAGCTAAAAGGCTAAGAAAAGATTAGTTTTTAGCTTATTAATTTAGCTATGGGTAGCGGTAACGCTTAACATCAGGTAAACGACTAGCTCGTCACGTGATTAATGGAAAATTAAAGAAAAAGTGTTTTTTCACCATTTTCCATGCAGTCGCCGTGCTGGACAGCGTTTGGTTATAAACTCTTTGGTGCTGGACAGTGCGATTATTCTAATAATGAGGTTGATGAACGAGAAAAAGATGGTATCTTTTAGGAGGTAGTCTGTGGTATTCATGAGTTTTCAGTGGACTGGCGATATCAAGAAGGTTAAATTCGGGCAGATCTGTGATTAAATCCTCAATTCTTGACGAGAAAATTATTGAATAGAAACGTTCGAGTTTTAAAAACATTTTCCACGCTAGCGATGCGTTTTTGCGCCCAGATTTTGAATGACAAAGAGAACCTTTCCGAGCTAGTGAGGTGAAAAGTATATTATTGTACACTATTTCTTGAATAATTGCGTATGAAACTAACCAGTTTTTTCAATCGTTTTTGTACTAGTAACTAAGCAAATTCATCCTCTTTTGCCTTTTCCCAATTGTTATTGGGGTCGGTTCCCAATGTAACCTGTAGCGGCGAACTACCAGAATTACACGAGCGACTGCCACCTGATCTCGCAAGCCATAAGGAACCAGTAACAGGGACGGTTAGATCAGGCGTTAGGTCTATCAGGCGTCTGACTACCCGTAATGATTGCCATAGATGCTCTTATGACAACTGGGACTGACGGTTGAATGTGCTCTCCGAGGCACGGAGTGATGGCAACGAACTGCACATAACTTACTAGATAAGTCATTGGTGCAGGGTCGAGGAACGAACCCGGTGCCGTAAGATTGCGAAGCGTACATGCTACCGCTCGGCCAGCATCCCTTCTCATTCATTCATTGGGAACTAAGCAAACTATAATTTAGATATTCATTATTACTTTTTCTTATTTTATTATTTATAATATTTCACCCAATCCTATAAGAGTTTTTAGAATTCATTTACTAAGGTAAGGTAGATTTGAGAAAAAATTAAGAACCTGTATACCTACTTATTATATATGTGAGCAATTTGGTCGAAGTGTAACTAACGTCGTTTTGATTTCATTGTCATCTTCATCTTACAATACAACATTATCATCATCATCAGCCTGAAGACGTCCACTGCTTAACATAGGCGTCCCCTACAGAGCGCCACTTTGAGCGGCTGCTCATGCATCCATCGGCTCCCCGCGGTTCTGACTTGCAATATTATAATCATTAGAAATACGCAAATATTGGTTCGATACCGATCGAATTTTAGGAGAATAGTAGAGCATTACTATTACATATCGAAAATTCAATATAACGTACGTTTTGAGTTAAGAGAAAAATTACTGAAGTTATCTGATTCCAAAACTGCACCTTTTCTTGAAAGTACATTTTCTTGAACACGTTAATTTAGCGAAGACTCTCTTATTACCGTTGTTCCGTTGATGAAAGGCAAGGTAATATAATTAATGAACCTTTTGATCACGACCCATTTACTCTGTATTTTGATATCAGATTAGGAAACGCGAATCACGGTTCGTAATTGAACGAGGTGAAGATGTGAAGTACGAAGCTACGTCCTAACCCGACACGAGCCTAATTTACCACTAAAGTGGCTTTCTTTTTATCCTAGTTTATTACGTGGGACACTCAGAAAGTTTTGCGAATATAATAAAAAATGTTTTATAGGTAAATAATTATGTCTTTATTAAATCTTTTCGAAGTAGGCTCTCCACCAGTCTTTATACAAAGTTTCCTGCGTCTTAACCACTTTTCGAAACATTTTTTCCAGTCCACAGTAGTAGCAAAGCAAAAACAGTAGCAAAGCGACAGCAAACACTTACCAATCGGTCGCAAGATGTCACTGGAAATCGTAAGTCGCCGGCCTGTTGCTCACCTGTCGCTGAATGCACCTTGGCCTTTGATACTAGCGCCACTAGCAACAGAACAGCAATAGATAGAAACAAAATGATGGACTTATGCTGCTTAGTTCATCGATTGTCCGACAGACGGTGATCTAGCGCTCGATTGCTTTCTGCTCTGCCAAAGTGATGTTTGACAGCAATGATTGTGAAATTTACGCCTGTTGCAAACTTGTTGTTACGTAATTAGCCAGCGGATGAGCATTCTGTAAATATAGCTAATCAATAATGCTACAAACTACAAAAGGAATTTAACAAAAGCTTTCTTATTGTTCTACCATCGCAATCCACAGGTTCAACCTCTGGAACTTGCCAAGTATGAGATTCTGAAACGCCCGAAGTCGTATAAACTTATTGTTATACTTACCTGTTATACCTTAGACTATAAAAACAAGACAATAAGTTGTAGTACTCCAGAATAAAATGACAAAAATCATACCATTTCGCCCGCATTATTCTTGAGTAGCAATCAGCAGAGTATGTCTTATTACTAAACTTAGGCAGTACAGCTGCTTATTCATTTGAGACATGTCAGGTGCACAGTTTTCATTCATAACTGCACTGTTATGCAGCGTGCCAGCGTTCATGGATTAAAATATTAGACGTTACTTCTGATCTAAGCAAAATGGGTGGAATGATCTACCATTCCATCTATAGTAAATGATTATGCGATTTTGTATTCCCTTTTCGGGTTTGATTTCTAGTTTTAAACCTGCTGCGTGCTGTTGAACCTGTCTATTTCATTTTTCTCGTCTGTGTACACCTACCTACCTTTACCATGAATCTTGTCTGAAAACAATCTTCCCCGAAGAATGGCAATTGGAATAGTTAGAATTTCATTTCGAACTGAAAATAAACAAATTGGTCCGGGGGCGGCATAGCTTGTGAGGCAGTTTTTGAAGTATAAAAGTTAATTAAAATGACTTATTTTTTGTTTTAGATACATGCCTCTACACTGTTTTGTGTTTGAATGTCACGGGGTTGTGATGGCGTGGGATTCAATCTTTTGGTGCTGCTGACCAGGATTGAAGCAAACAATATTTACCACGAAGCCACATTTGCTCTATCTTGAGGTAGAGCAAATGTGGTAGAAAAAAAACAAACAAAAAAATATTTACTTAAAGAAAAATATGTACAAACACAGATAATATAATACTATACAAATAATGTGTTATCGTTTCATTGTAGAACCAATTTATTTGGAAGATTAATCAAGACAATTAAATGCCAAAATCAGCGGTTGATTAATTTAAACAACTAATCCAATAACTGCCAGAACGTGAGTGATGAAATAATAAGCTTTATTCATTCTCGTTTTTCAGTTAATTACAACGTAAATTTCAAATTGTTCATAACACCGACGTTGATTAAACGATTTTAAATCAAAATTAAATTAAGCTCATGATAGTTGCATTCCATATCTCAACTTAATTAAATGACGTAAAATTTCTGAAATCCCAATGTTTCATTGCGTGTTGGTACGGATCACCAGTGCGCGAAATAAGCTCACACTTGGAAAATAACAACTAGTCCCAGTAGTTCCAGTAGCTTTGTTACCTAATGGGGCTGCTGGGATTTTTCTACCAGTAGTTCAATAAAACGCATTTTTTTACAATATAAACATAGCCTCATTAGTTCCATTAAATGATTATTCTACAGCCTCTGTGGTGTGATGGTTGAGCAAGTCGGCTCATAACCCGGAGGCGGCGGGTTCGATTCCCGCGACAGGACAAGTATTTGTGCACAGGAAAAAATGCAAATACTTGTTTTGTGTCTGGTTGTTGTGGGAGCATGGTCCTCGTAGTGCCTGGGTCTCTAGATACAGGGAATCCTAGTTAGGGTCTAGAATCTATGTGATCGTTGGGCGTTATTTATTTGTTTTATGGGTACAGCTGAATGACAATGAAATACAAAAATACAAGGTAAGGCAATTAGGCACAAGAAAAAATCATCAAGAAATAAGAAAAAAATGTGAAAATATTATATTCTACATGGGTATAAAAAGTGCATAAAAAATACTGAATTATGAGTTAGAAAATCTGTTGCCTATGTCTATAGAAATTATTCATAATTTTTTTATGTGGCTTTATGTTATTTTAAGACTTTTCTAGGTAGGGGTAGGGGGTAGGGGTTTTATTTTCTTTTTTTTTTCTTTTTTCTTTTTTAGGTGTTTGTTCTGTGTCTGGGTGTTATATTGTATTCTATGTATGTATTTACAAACAAAAAGTATATAAGTATTGTATCACTTATCTGGTTTCCATAGTACAAGCTATAATGCTTAGTTTGGGGCTAGATGGCGCTGTGTGAAATGTCCACACATATTTTTTTTTTTTTTTTTTTTTCTTGGTGAAAGAAGAAAGTTTGATTTTTTTGCGTACAAAATACGGTTACGTATGATAAACTCAATAGCAATAGGCGCCCACTTAACCTCACATAGGGTTTTAGTACACACTTGAAGTCCAATTGCCGGACGGGTTGCTTTTAAGAGGAAACAAAACAATCTCGATCGTCCATTAGACACCCGATACGCCATTTTTACGCCATTTTCTGCCATTTATCGAATGCCCCTATATAACTAGGCTTGGAGACGAGCACTTAAGATATTTTGTTACTGGGTGCTATGCGGACAAATGACGTACGCGAATGACGTCATTCCTGATTGAAAGCTGTAATTTGTATGTAACGTCATACTCATACATGTTGTGTATCAAAGATTAATCAAATAAATGGAAGGTATTACGTTTGATGAATGGATACGTGGTTCGGTTGGTTAGGGGCTGTTAAGAAACGTTAGCTTCTGCCATCACCCACCCCCGTGGTGGTAGGGTAGTGCGAGGGCATTTCCCATCTCAAAAAATAAATAATTGTAACGGTAGAATCTACTGCTATTCGCAACGGGTAGCAATTTAATTTCAATTCGGTCAGCGCCTGAATGGGTGACCCCTAAGAATCATTTACAATTCTGCCGTCTTTATGAAAAATGCAGTAACTAAGTAAAACATGTTTTCGAGAAAAACGCTAAAACAAAAGTTGTGAGTAGTCGAGAGTAATCGAGTTGCTGCATTCTTACTGCCTAAGTTTTTGGGTTCCAGGTGGAATTTTGATACGTGAGAAAAACAGAATATAGATTTTTTGTGGTGATTCCCAATATTTATCTAACTCAATTTTGCCAAAAACTTTAGTTACTGCGTTCTTCACTATGAGAGCAGAATGAGGTATTTTATTAAAAAAAAGAAATTTCGTTTTATGTATGATCCAATAGATGGCGCCAGTTGTGGTTTTACCAAAATCTGTTACTGTCACTGTTTCAAGCATAGACCACAGCTTAGAGGAAATGTGTCACGATACTGACTGACAACTGTAAACTCTTTCGTTTTTTTTATATCCGTTGCGTGATAGCTGTGCTTTATTTTGGATCATAATATTAACGTTTATCTATCTCGCAGTTCTACTGTACTTCAATGTACTTAAGAAGAATGCACCACAGACTACTCAGGAGATACTACAATACACACAATGTACTCGTGGTCCACTCAACTGAATTTGACATTTCTTTGTAGGTAGTCTAAGCATTTTTTTAATGTTTAAACTACTCTGTAGTTTGAAAGGTTTAAACTATATACTTACTGCGCCATTTAGTATAAGAATCGGAACTAGTTTTTTTTTAATAAAACGCCTCATTGACCATTCCTGTACGCACGTAAGCTCGCGCTTAGTCGCAGCGGTAGTGTCCTCCGGGGCAAGTCTTTAAACGTGTCAGAATAAGCCTTTCAGGTTTTTTTGGGCCTAAAGTGGTTCGTTTATGAAGACACGTAGCGTGCAACGTCACAACGAACTATGATCTCGAACAAAATATTAGGTATGCATGACCATGCTGAGTGAGGCTTGTACGAGAGCATTCATGCAGATTCGTTTACTTGATATTTGTAGAGGTCGTGAATGCTGTCACGCACGTGACGTTAGTCGTGGCGCGGGTGGAGCGATACATACACAACGCTCTGCGTTTTCGTAAACGATACATTACCTAACAAATAATAAAAATTACAAAAATGATAAAATTAATGAGGTCCCCATACAAAAAACGTATTTTTACAAAGTTTTTTTAAATTTTATACTCTACTAGCTGCGCCCCGCGGTTTCACCCGCAGATAAAAAGTAGCCTATGTGTTAATCCAGTACATAAGCTATCTATATTCCAAGTTTAATCCAAATCCGTCCTGCCGTTTGAGCGTGAAGGAGTAACAAACATACACACATACACACAAACACACATACACACATACAAACTTTGAGCTTTATAATATAATATATAAATATATATAAATATATATATATATATATATATATGTGTGATGTGTGATGTGTGATGTGTGATAACGGTAATACAATATAAGCCTACAACTTGGTAATATGACTATCATACTCTTTAGTATAACACCAAATACTAAAAACCGACCAAGTGCGTGTTGTGCTAGCGATAAAATTTTCAACCATTATTATTATATTATATTAGTATTAGGTGTGGAGCTATTTTTTATTTTTTTATTTGGTTTCATCTCAAATGTGAGGACATGTATACGGAACCGTTGGTTTAACAGTCTGGCTCACACTTAGCTGTTTTTTTACAACTATCGCGGAATCTATTTAAGTATTCGTAGGGCTTCATTTAAAGAAAATGAGGTACACACCCACACGTTTCAAAACACCGTTTATCCATCGACGGGGAATTAAAAAACGTGACGTAGGTACCGCTACGCTACGCAGCGAGCGTCTCCATAAAGGAACCCCTGTATGAGCCAATAAACTGCTTTAACAAAATTATGCGTAGTCGCAAGGTTTCCGTCGTCAATATTTGATGCATAGCTTTAATGTCTATACTTAGCCCATTCCATGACTTAGCCAATGAAGCCCCTTCATTTCATCTTCTTCGATAATGACAGAGCGAATTTTAGGTATTTTACCAATTTATTTAGTAATCATTCTCTTGGTGTTCGTTTTGGCAAAAACACCTAAATTATTTCATAATTTTAAATTAATGCTCTTGTATATATATCAATAAATGAAACTAGATAAAACCGACGGACGCTGCGAGCTAGAGCCAAATGTAAAGGCAGCCATAGCGACGATTTGGTGCCCAACATTTTTCCGAAAATCACTCCCAGAAGGCGGAGTAAGTGACAACGGGAATGAAGATAGTGACAAGACTGACATTTTATCAATCTGGGTGGAGTGACATTCCATTTGTCCGGGGACGGGACAAAGAATTGGCCGTGGCCTTGAAAGAAAACAACTGTCCTCTTCCATATTGATTTTCAAACACTAATATTAGTTACCATGGAAGTGTAAAATCTTATAATACTTAGTTTATGCTACAATTTTCCGATATTCATGTATTTCTTCACCCAATGCAAACCTAATTGTGCCCATAAATCAGGTAATGGGCATCATTACGCTCGTGGGGCAAAATATGGGTACTGTGCTGTATAAAGTAAAAAATAGGCATTTATTATATTAGGTATTTAGATAAATAGTGTAATGAGAAAGCCCTTATTTCATTTTATTTTTTGTTTATACTATATTAGGTAACTGATCTGATAAATGTACTTACCTATTATGCGACTACGTTATGTCTAAGACCTAACGGGTGACTGCAGACAGATGCATCCATTCAAACCTGTGACTCAGGGTGGAGTCCCGCACCCTGAGATACAAGTTGATTCTTAGTTCGGGGGCGGCGATTTCACTTCTGGGAAGCGGGTGTACACGGAAATGCATCTGCCTGCAGTCTCTTGTTCAATGTTGGGTTGTTATGCTTTACTAGTGCCCTTAGCCTTACATAAAACTTGTATTATTTTTTGAAATAAAAACATGATTGATTGATTGATTGATTCCAGGAGTGAGTTGCCCACATTGAAGTAACTGGGTAAAATAACATGGCAATATTACCCACGTAGTAGCAGCTGCTCAAAGTGGCGCTCTGTGGGGGATGCCTATGTTTAGCAGTGGACGTCTTCAGGCTGTTGATGATGGTAATAATGATTACCCAAGTATTGCTCAATATGCAAATAATATTTTCACCTCACTAGCTCGGAAAGATTCTCTTTGGCATTCGAAATCTGGGCGCAAAAACGCATTTTAATCGCTAGCGTGAAAAGTGTTTTTAAAATTGGAACCTTTCTATTTGATAATTTTCTCGTCAAGAATTGAGGATTTAACCACAGACCTGCCCGAATTAAACCTTCTTGATATTGCCAGTGTCCACTGAAAATTTATTAATACCACAGACTACCTATTAAAAGATACCATTAATACCTGTGATTAATACATTAATACTTCTTCATTTTCTCGTTCACCAACCTCATTTTTAGAATAATCGCACTGTCCAGCACCAAAGAGTATATAACCAATACATTATCCAGTATCCAGCAACGCGACTGCATTAAAAATGGATGGAAAACACTTTTTCTTTAATTTTCAATGAATGACGTGACGAGCTAGTCGTTTACTTGATGTTAAGCGTTACCGCCATCCAGAACTAAATTAATAAGCAAAAAACTAATCTTTTCTAAACATTTTAGCTGTTTTTCTTGCGTTTTCCTCGCTGTAGTGAGGTGAAAAGTTGTGTGTTGCACTCGCTACGCTCAGGATTCTTCATTTGAACCACTCGCTACGCTCGTGGTTCAATCCTAGAATCCTTCGCTTGCTCAGGTTTAAATTCAAGTACTCGCGCCAAAAACCAACTTTGCAGCCTTGTATAACAAATAACTGTTTTTCACTGTGTAACAAGTAATAAAACTCGGTATTCTACTGAGAAGCAAAAATCCTAACTTCATAACCAGTTGCCTAAGCAGAATTTTTCTTTCCACTAGATAACCGTTATCAAACTTGGTATTCTAACGGGAATAAACGGCAATTAAGGCGATTGAAGATGGTTTAAGAGAAGCGCATACCCCCCCTCTTATCCATACAAAAAGCGCCAACGCTTTTTCACCCCTAAATGTTATCCGATTTTTATGTTTTTTTTTTTATATGTTGTCTACCTAACAATAAACTATGCTTGTACGTCTTCCTTTTTAAGTTTTTACAATATCTTCGTATTTATTACAGCCACCTAAAGTTACGAATTTTTGGCGTTAAAATTATGACGAATAAAAGTAGTTGTAAATAGAACATGAAACATATTTTCTAAGAAATCACGACGTACCTACAAGCATTTATTATAATCTATCCAAACGATTGACGCCAAAATCAAAAGATTTTGTGAAGTTTTAGAGGGCCAATACCGCTTGCGCTCGAAACGCTAATATGTAAATTTGCTAAAACCAATTATATAGTTTTTCATGCCAAAAACAAAAATATACCTGTTTTTGACCCGCTGACTATTAATGCTGAACCGCTTACCAAAGTGAAAACTGAAAAATACCTTGGTCTCATATTAGACAGCCGACTAACTTGGAAACCACACATCGAAAAGATCTGCTCAAAGCTATCATCGCTCATGTTTGCTCTTCGCGGGGTCGTACGCTGTTTTCCAAGATCCGTTCGATATACCATTTACAATGCGCTAGTTAAACCTCGCTTAGATTACTTGATCGAAGTGTGGGGATGCGCTGCCAAATCCAACTTAAAATGTCTGCAAACAACCCAAAACAAAATAATCAAATTGCTGTTCCACTACAATTATTTAACTCCAACAGAGACAATTTACAAAGAAACTAAATTGATGTCTTTATCGCAAATATACAATTATAATACGTGCCTTCTCGTACGAAAAATTCTCAATAAAAATATTCATACCAACATAAAATTTAAGACAAAATCTCATTTTCAAAAACGTTCCTTAAGGCGACCAAATGACATCCAATTGACTAAACCGCGAACAAATTACGGAAAGAAAAACCTAATGTATGAAGGAGCTCAGCTTTATAACGATCTGCCAAATCATATTAAAAATGAAAAAGTATTAAATTCATTTAAAAAGAAATTAAAGCACTACATATTATGTAAACATAACGGAAACTAAATAATTGTAAGCACAATTAGCATTTTAAATAAAATAAGTAAATAAATAAATAATAAATAATAATTTAGGTATCCTGCAGGCACCTTATGATTTTCAACCACAATTTACCCTCTTTTCCCATGGAAGTTCTTGGAATACGGGAGTAAATTTTGGTCTCGAAAACATGATTTGTGCGCAAAATTTCACTCATATCGGTTCAGCCGCGTAGGTGCGAAAGCCATACAGTAAAAAATAAATATACAAACAAACAGACAACGTTTTCATTTTTATATAATTAATTTAAGCTACAATCTAGAACAGATTTGTTTGTATATTTACCTATTTGGAATAAGTCGTCAATTGTAATTTGTTTTGTGTACCTATATATAAATAAATAAATAAAATAAAATATATACATATACACATTATATACATATACACATTATATATTTTTTATATACATTTTTATATTAACTGGGGAAGGGAAGTATAAAAATAAGATTTAAAAAATTTCATGTTTATCTTACCTGATTGTCCATGGCAATAGCTACATGGAAACAATTAGATGACACGTAATGGAAACTCACTTTGTGTGTACGACGGGTAGGTACGTATAAATAGCACGTCATACTCGTGTTTGTTTTGATTGCAATAATAATTTCACCGCTTTTATTTTTATTTTTAAGTACCTACCTATGCAATATAAATATAAATTTTAAGACTTGCTTTGCTTTTGGCTCGTACCTATCTATTGTTATGATTTTTCAGTTTAATTTTCTGTTATACCCACCCACCATATGTAGTGTACCCCACCCTAGGTTAAAAATAATATTTATGACAGTGAAACCTTTTCGTATATTTATACATAGGTATGTAATATATACAATACTAACCTATTATACTACGCACTAATGTTAAGTTTATTAAGTTGTTGGTTTCAATCATGTGTTAATTGATTTCCTTTTCTTTAAATTTCTGGCTACCTAGTAATAATTAGCTACGTTAGTATTATATTAATATACCTATTGTTAAAACAGCTATTACATACGTATAGGTAAAGTAGCAGTAGTAACAACGAAATTTTTTTTTTTTATTTTATTATGCAACTACCCTACATCAACATAACAACATAACTAATTTAAAATAGGTACCTACTTGAGTCTGCTAGCCTATTAGATTATTAGAATATTCTATTATAAACCTTTATGTTGTCGTTCCTGCTCGCATTTAAAATAATATTTTGTATTTTCACTTGCAAGTGAATATAATTCTTTAAGTGAAAATAAATATCTTAAACCTTTGTAGCCCAAAAAAAATGTATCCGTATTCTCGCAAATATTAAACCAGACATCAGCACACAACATTTTCATAGACCTTACTTCATCAAATTCAAAATTCTAACAACAGTGTCTTTGTACATCCTGGAAATCTGTAAACTCGTCAAGAAATACCCTCAATTTTTCAAAAAACTGGCGGATTGCAATCGAGGCTATGAACTTATATTAAATTATAAATATGACTTAATAACACCCCAGTCAAAATTAGCTATGCATAGTTCCGGCACCCATACAATGGCCACAAGGATATATAACAAATTACCGGTATATTTAAAAAAAATTGAAGAAGAGAAAAAATTCGCCGTAGCTTTAAAAACTGTGCTACTGGATAAATGCTACTATACATTCGACGAATTCCTTTCGGAACGATTCACTGTAGACTAAGTCGATTCGCTCCGCACGTTATTGCTATACCCAAGCAGGGTCATTATGTTACCTTTAAACACGCTATTAACACCTGTATGTAATGTATAATAATGGTTGCAATAAATTATTGAGTATTGAGTAAGTAAATTCACTCATGGGCTCTATTGCCTCTATCATACGTGTGAAGAGGAGAGGGACGGTAACAACATTTTCAAAAACTAGGCCATCCTGGTTTTTAAAAATGTTGTTGCTGTTGTTGCGGTCCTGTTTAAAAGGATATATTTTGATACCTCGTCACTTTAAATTAATTATTTATTTTATCTATGGCAGTAACACCAAAAGCGGTAGCTATTAAATATTTGATGCCGTATTTTGCGTCTGTAAAGTCTGCTATAAAAAGATACAAGTCAACATTCACAAGCATGTTAGCCGTTCTGTAACCCTGCATTTGCAAGGTTTCGCGTCCTTCCTCCAAGCGCCTTACGTATTCGGTTCGCACCTGAAGCATTATTAGGTGCCTATACTGTGACCTGAATAATATTAAAACTACATAATTCTATCTTTTACTAGGTGGTACGACTTTTCTGCAAAGTCCGTCTAGGTAGGTGCCACCGCTTTGCCAGTTATTCTGCCGCCAAGCAGTAGTGTGCAAACACTTCTGCTGTGTTCCGGTTTGAAGGGTATTGTAGCTGGTGAAATTACTGGGCAAATGAGACTTTATGATTTGATCACACAGTCTAGTAATTTAATAAGATTACTAGACTGTGTGAAGTCTCAGGATGACATGCGCAGTGCAGTGTCACGCAAAACTATATTAATATAGAGTTCCGAGTGATATTGCAATCTGTTATGGGCAGCCGTGACGCTTCACATCAGGCGAACGACTAGGTCGTCACATAATTCATTTACTTACATAAAAAATAAAAATAAAAAATCTTATGTAGACCAGGGTGAAAAAAATTGCGGGTCTGTCTTTACCTACAGCTAGAGCTATAACATGTAGCAATGAGGAGTTTTCGTTTAGAAATTTTAGTTCTCACATCATCAAGAGATGGCGCACGTGTAACTTTTGAGATTTACTTTTAAAATAGTTTAAAAAACCCTGTGGTCATATCACACTACTGTTTCCAAAGCTGTCGCCAATGCCATCTAGCGAGAGATAATTAATGTTAAAATTACATTAAGAAAACTGTTCGTTTAAAAGAGGGGTAGGAGGAAAGAGGGAGTATTATCCCAGTAGGGTTAGCACGGCCGGTAGACAAAACTGTCTTTCCCCTGTTTTACTCCAAGCAAGTATGAAGAAAGTGACGTAATACAGGGAAAGACAATTATGTCTACCGTCCATGCTAACCCAGCAGGAGGGTACTCACACAGGGAAATAGTGTAATCTACCACACTGGCCAAGTGCGCGTTGGCGAATGACATAAGGTTTTGGACGTTTTCTATAGTTTGATTCATGTGAATGAGTATGTTTACGAGTTTATGCTTCATAGCAAGTCGCACGAGAAATATCAACATGAAATTCAGGTATATTTTTATTTGTAGGAGCTACGCGGAAAAGTTAATATAAAAATAAACACTTATAAGATTAATCAAACAAATTCAGTCTCTTTTTGCGACTTCCGTGAATTCCGTGTTCATTTTATTTTGATATAGGTGGGAATTCTTTAATAAAATGTATTTAATACAGTATCAACCAACATCGCGGAAATAATTAAATAAATTATAAATAACGCCCAACGATCACATTTATAAATTCTGGACCCTAGCTAGGCTTCCCTGTATCTAGGGACCCAGGAACTACGAAGACCATAGTCCCACAACACCCAAACACAGAAAAAGTATTTGCGCTTTTTTTCCTGTGCACAAATACTTGTCCTTCCGCGGGAATCGAACCCGCCGCCTTCGGGTTATGAGCCGTCCTGCTCAACCACCACACCACGGAAGGCTGTCATAATGACACATTTAATAAATCTGTAACTGGGCTAAATCTGTACATCGAATATTTTTTTTAAATTTTGTTGGCTTCTTATTTAGCTTCACTTTTTCATCGATACGGAAGTGGAAACATTTTTTTTGAATTTTTTTATCTGTCTGTATGTCTGTCTGTCTGTCCTTTTGAACACGCATCACGCTGGAACAACTGAACGGATCTCGCTGAAGTTTGGTAGGGTTATAGCTAATTTTTCAGAATAACATTTAGGATACTTATTTTTTTCTAAAACGGCCAAGTGCGGGTTGAACGATGAAACTTGTATATAATTTTTATGCAAGAATTTTATTGTTTGTATTATTTTTTACTTATTTTTTATTTATACTCATCTTGTCAAAGCGAAGAGAGAAGGGAAAGGGAAAGGATGGATGGGACGGCAATAGAAGGCCTATCCATTCATCATTTTCCCATATCTTTTTCCTTATCGGTTCCCTCTTCTCTGAACAGGGCTAGAACGTAAAACTAATTAACCCGTGCGAAGCCCGGGCGACTCAAAAAAATCCGGGGGGAATTCATTATTAAAATATAAAACACAGATTCCACACGATACGAAACCACGTCGTTATCATGTCTTATATCAACATTTATTCAAAATATAAATTACTTTAATGTAAAGTGAAGGTATTTCTAATGCTGTGACCCCGTTTTGAACTACGGTAACTTTTGACGTGTTGATGTTTCGGAACGCGTCTCAGTGGAACTTTATGATTTTTTACAGTTCAAATCGCGTCAACTCCAAATTCATTTGGCGCGGTTTCATTTTCATGTCATAGAGAATAGATATTTGCAGATTTCTTATGTAAGACAAGGAATTCGCGTAGTTTCGAAGTAAAGAATCTTAAAGTGGTCATACAGAATTATAAGGGTACTGGATGACAGTTCCGGACTTATCATTCCCAAGTCGAATAAGAATAAGAAGAATAATTTATAATATCCATTATAATTGAATGCTTATGATGTTTTTTTTTTTTTCAGAACGAGTGCCTCCATGCAGCCGTGACATCCCTAACCAAGAACCAAGTTGAACATTATGACAAATACAATTGTTTGTAAGTAATCCTCTTTCAATTAAGTTTAATACCATTGTACCATAAAGCTGGTTGAAGAGGCTCTAAGCTCAGTTTTCATCAGTTATACGAAATCAAATCTACAATGTTCAAATTCAACTAAACGTGTGGCTGAAATTCCATCTACGTAAACTAAACGTTTCGCTACGCACTCTGTAGTGCGAACAGCCGATGAGTGGACGTTCTTGCTTCCGGCTAACTTTGCGTCATCGCTTTCCAGGTTAGACAGTGGTCAAATCATCATCAACAGCCAGAAGATGTCCACTGCTGAACATAGGCCTCCTCCAAAGAGCGCCACTTTAAGCGGCTGCTTGCCTCCTGCATCCATCGGCTCCCCGCGGCTTTCACCAGATCGTAGGTCCAACTAATGGGGGCCGATCTACGCTGCGTCTTCCGGTTTGTGGTCGCCACTCGAGAACCTTTCTTCCCCATCATCGGTTATCAGTTCTACGAGTGTTCAAATGCTTTGTAAACAATAAAAAACGTGTAAGTGATGGACTTTAAAAAGAATGACATACCGTAAAAATGATAAGAGTCGGAGTAATGAGAATAAGGCTGGTCACAGCTTGATGAGATCGTAAAAGAGGCTTGAATATTGTATAGACTTACCAGGTCACAAAATGTAGGTCGTCTCAGAGCGCGGTATCGCAGTAAACATAAAATAAAGACAAAAATGAATGCTTCAATGCGACTGGCGTGCCTTGGCATGAACTCGTACCTATAACCTAAAGGAGGCTTATTTGAATATCCTGGGTTGAAAGAGCTGATGGAAAACAATTTTATTGACACCATGCAGTGGCATAGACAATAGAGAATTTTGCCGTTTGTATTAAGCGCCGTTTTTCAATAAAGGTTATAGGATAAATACAAAACACAGTGAATAAAAAAGTGTTTTTGTTAAGCTGATTATGTTTCTTCTGTTTTTAGTAAGCTTACAATTGATCAGTCGTATAACCTTTATTCAGCCAATGAAATTGTAAGAATTTAATGTCATTCTTAAATATCTACTCGAATTCATGCAACAATGAAGCAAACCAGTACGTGTAACGTCGCACCCTTTAACCCCGACTTGAACTTTAAAGCAATAATTAACTTTCTTTGTCAGTTGGATTATAAATGAATATTAAATTACGCGAGCTTCTTAAAGCGGTCGTTTAGCACGCTTATGAGCTTACGTAACGCCACTGTCTGCTGTAGCGCTTTTAATGCTTTGTTTATAGCATAAACGAAACGTAAACGCGAATTAAACGGGTAATTATGTGTCACGCACGCTTTCTTCGAAATCCTTTGAGAGTCTTGATGTCTGTTTCCTTTGAGTGTGTTTGTTTAATTTTATAAAAGGCGCGCTAATTATAATTATGTTTTAATTTCTTTACGTTGTCATAAGGGACTGTATGTTTAGAATATCCTATGTCTTATCATCCTATGTCCTATCCTATGTCTTATCCTATGTCTTATCATTATCCTGTGTCTTATGTTTAATTATTATACCTAAATGAGAAAATGTGTGTTTAAAGTGAATATAGGCGAAGATTAGAATTAGCAAGTTGAAATGTCAATGGGCAGGCCACATCGCTCGTAGAACTGACAACCGATGGGGAAGAAAGGTTCTCGAGTGGCGACCACGAACCGGAAGACGCAGTGTAGACCAACCCCCCACTCGGTAGACCGTCGATCTGGTGAAAGCCGCGGGGGGGCCGATGGATGCAGAAGGCGAGCAGCCGCTGAAAGTGGCGCTCTCTGGGGGAGGCCTATGTTCAGCAGTGGAGGACTTCAGGCCGTTGATGATGATGATGATGATGAATAGGCGAAGATAACATTGAGCCCGGAATATGAGAAAGGCCTTGTTTGCACATATTTTTTTAAAAAAGAAACGTTGGTTATGTCTTAGTGTGGTTTTAACGTTAAATAGCTGTACCTTACAGTATACCATTATGTGTACTCTAAGAGCTGAAACGATTTTTTATGGTAGATTGTCAACTCCGCCTTTGAGATTACACAAGAAAAGGGGGATTGAAATTCAAGGAGCTTCTGTTACAAAATTAAATTAAAGATTATTGTTAGATCAATTAAACTTCTAGAATACTTTAGTAAGTAATGGAAAATCTTATCTAAATACATCATCGACTATCTAAATTACATCTTGAAAAGGACAAATAAAACCTTTTATTGGAGTAAGATTGGCAATCTCGACAGGCTACACCGCCACAGTAAAAAGTCGTAACTTTTGAATAAAATTTAGTCATCTTTTGGGGTGCGTAACTACCATTTTCATTTAGACGAGTATTCACATCTTGTTTGCAACCTTCTAAAATTTCGTACGCATAGCGCGTGTAGGTAAAATAAACGGTATTAGGTAAATTATTTTTATATGATACTATTATTTGTGTTGTTTCTTTGGGAGCCGACCCCAATAACAAATGGGAAAAGCAAAGAGGGGACGATGGTTTGTGTTGTTCTTGTTTCTTTGTAAATTTATTTAGCTTTTACATCAAAACGGCATAACCGATTTGGATGCAATTCTGCAAACATTACTCATACTAGAGAGATCAATATAAAATACTTTTTATCCTGGAAGGCTCCCTCCATTTGGATTTACAGCTCAGTTCCAGATGTGGATTATGCGCGGATACGTTTTTGCTATAATCTATATAATAGCGTGAGCCAACTTATATGTTTATTGTCAATAAATAGGTATTAGGTGAAACGTGGTCAAACGTTGATATAAATATCATCATCATCACATTATCAACAGCCTGAAGACGTCCACTGCTGAACATAGGCCTCCCCCAGAGCGCGCCACCTTGAGCGGCTGCTTGCCTCCTGCATCCATCGGCTCCCCACGGCTTTGCGCGTGGTCGCCACTCGAGAACCTTTTTTCCCCATCGGTTGTCAGTTCTACGAGCGATGTGGCCTGCCCATTGCCATACTTGCTAATTCTAAGAGCTATATCGGTCACTTTAGTTCTCCTGCGGATATAAATATACGAAACTCTAATAAGAACATTTTTCAATATGTACCTATTGGTAAAACATTTTCAATCTTACACACCATGCAGGTTCAAATTTACTTAACGGTGAAGGAAAACTTTTATTTATTTATTTACCTTACAAAAAAACAGCCACAGCCGCAGGCGCAGCCGCTCCAAGTGGCGCTCTCTGGGGGAGACCTATGTTCAGCAACGTCTTCAGGCTGGTGATAATGATGATGACGATGATACTTTTGCACAAAATAATGTACAAAAGAGGACTTAATGCTATAAAGCATTATTTACCAGTCAACCTGGATATGCAAGGGAAAAAAAACGGTAGCGGTGCAGTAAAATTAATGTTAGCATAAAACCGCGGCAACGTGTGTTAGAATAACATCAACCGGGTATTAAACATTCGACACATTTCTGTCAATACAGCAATTGGCCAGCATGCATTTGGCAGGCCCGTGTCCCTGCATGTAGGAACATATGGTCTGGTTATATATAAACTAATAAAACCATTTTGTCCACAGACGTAGACTGCCAGATGATGTTAAAACCTGTAGAAATTACGCGTACTTACAAGAAATTTATGACGCGGTGCGAGCGACAGACAGTAAGTACCCACATTTATCCATTTCTGCTTATGTGGATTTACTGAGTTCCCGCCTCTGAACTAGAACAATGTAGACGGCATGCGCCTACCTAGAAAATGTGGCTAAAATAGAATGTTTGTGACATCAAAGTTTGTAACTAAATAAGTTTTGTTCTATTAATGCCCCCATCCCCTTTTTTACCATCGTACAACTAGACGCACGGAAACAGGGCATCCGTATATGGTAGAAATTCCTCGAATACGTACAAAGCGTTTTGATTCCTCGTTTATAATTCGGACAGCAAAGGAATGGAACACCTTACCAACGTCATTGTTTCCTTACGTATAATCTGGGAGTTTTCAAGGCTAGTGAACCGGTATATTCTAGACAAGCATGCTCCATCGTCGACCGCGTCGTCACTTATCATCAGTTGTCAAATGTGTGAAAATTGTGTGAAAAAGTGCCGATGGCATTTTGGTTTTGTAGAAAAGTAATTACAAAGTTTTTATTGGGTATAGTTCGAGTTAAATGGCTGAGAATCGGAACACAAGAGCGACGTCTACATAGATAGGTTTTTTAGCTTCACTTTTAAGGTCTGAATGTGCTATCTATTAGTCTTAGGCTCTTTACTCGTAACATTAATTCTTGTGTGCTAAGAAACGTTTATTCTGCCACTCACGCCACTCTAAATAAAAAACACGTACAAACACTTTCTTCGGTGAAGTTGTCATGATATTAAGTCCATAAAAGTGTTTTTCTTGTAATGGTTCGAATCATTGAGCTTTTGTTTGGACCTTTCTTTGTAAGTCATTATTTTTATTCTACTTAAACCTTTTGCTTGCGCTTTTTGAATATCAAATGTGATTGAACCTTGAAACCTATTCATTAACAGATCTTGAGCTCACTTTCCGTAACTGGCAGGCTGACAGAAATTGGTTCCCCTTGAGAAACTTATATCAAGCAATATAGGTAGCGCAGATCCTATAAAAAAAGTTAAACTTTTTTATAGGATTTGTGATAGGTAGGTCCTAAAAAACTTGTTTACCGACGTTCATAATGACCAAATTATAATCTTCTATCTTCTTCTGTACATATAATGAAACTATAACCAAGCTAAATCGAATAAATTTTGAATGCATTATCATTTCTTAATCGATATAGAAATTAAACATTTTTTTTAAATTTTTTGTCTGTCTGTCTGTCTGTCTGTGTCTTTGAACACGATTCGCGCTGGAACTACTGAACGGAGTTCGCTGAGAATTGGTATGGTTATAGTTATTTTTTCAGAGTAACATTTAGAATACTTTTGTTTTCTAAAGCGGCCAAGTGCTTGCACGAAGAAACAATGAAGTAATTTTTATGCAAGAATTTTTGTCTGTATATTATTTTCTTATTACCTATTGACTCATCCTGTCGAAGGGAAGAGAGATGTGAAAGGGAAAAAGATAGGGGGAAACCCTTCCTTTGCCGGCCTATCCGCCGCCATTCCCCGGCTGCTACACAAAGGTTTATTATTTGTGCCGTTTTCTCATAGGCAATTATCTATCTTTTAAAGAATACAACGTTCCAAGTATGTTCCTTGATTGTCAGCTTAATAAAAACGGAGTTTCTTTTCATCTCATCCATGTAATATTCACAATAGAATTTCTAACAAAAAGAATGTTATTATATGAATTCCTCATACCAGTCTTTCTAAAAAGTTCCAAGAGAGGATTTTTACAACAAGAATACTAATGATTATTTGGATTTACAGGCACAGAGAAACTACATAAGCAATTGAGCGATTTGTACATTCTACGCATTGTAATTGCGTTAGTACATTTTGTTAGTTTGTACATTTGTGTGTAGTACATTATAAGCTGAAGGGACCAAAAAAAACATATATAAAAAATATCATAAAAATACGTCTAGCTTCCACACGATTGGTCATCGCTGAAACCTTTCATGTAATGATTTATATGAAAGGTTTAAAAAAACCCAAAACCGTGTTCCAAAAAATGACAAAGTAGGCACTATATATTCATAACTTTCATAAGATAGTTTTTAAGTTGATTGCCAATCCTTTGAAGAGATTTGAACTTAGGTACTACCAACACTTTTTCTAAACAATCTCAAAAATCTAGCCCGAGCTTGCCAGTTTTTAGCTACCGTGGTTTCGGTGGTCAAAATAATATAAGAGGCTTTTAGGAAAAACGAACAGACAAACTAGACAAAGATATAACTAGAGGTGTAAAAAGGGTCAAATGGATAAAATCCTTCCTTCTTTAAAGGAAAGCTGTTAAAATACTATTGTTGAGCGCGAACATAGTGGAACATTCTGAGTAAGTCACAGTTCGTCATTAGTTTCCCAAACTCAGAAATAATTAAGCATTTATCATAGCACATTAATCAAAATAATGTCATCTTTATTCATATTCGGGTAGCTCATAACTCAGAGTCCCTTTTACTTCAAATCCCGGTACCCATTTAGAGGTCTTCCAGCTGTCATAACCTACCTTTTGGTTTCCCTTTGACGCAGTATACTGATTAACAGTAGCGAATATTACAATAAAACTAATATTCAGTTTTGTTTGACAATATAAGCTTGTTTGCAACCGATAGAAACACAAAAATCTATGGATTTGACAGTTTCGGTACGCAGTTCATGTACAGTTACTATGGAAATTTTCAAATTTGGAAAGAAAACTTCTCCTGTTGCATTGCTATCAAAGTTACATAATCATCATCATTAACAGCCTGAAGACGTCCACTGCTGAACATAGGCCTCCCCCAGAGCACGCCACCTTGAGCGGCTGCTCGCCTCCTGCATCCATCGGCTCCCCGCGGCTTTCACCAGGTCGTCGGTCCACCGAGTGGGGGGATAGTCATCATACAGTTCTAAATATTGGCGAGAATATTTAGGGCATGTGTTAGTTTGGGTTAGATATCTTCTTTGCATATACCTAGATAGATTAGACAAAGTGTAGGAAATGTAGAATTTAAAAATATTAAAAGCTTTTGGATTTCTTGGTAACATAGTTTTTTTTGTGGGTAGTATAGATGTCTAACAAACAATTTGGTGCATTGTAATTATCATCATGATGATAATGATGATGATGATAGCTATCTAACTAACAATTTGATACATTATAAATGAGTAATGTTATTCTGCAGTTTTGTACGTTATAGTGATCTATTGAAGTTCTAACTATAAAAAATAGGTAGGTACCACAAATTAATGAAGGGAATCAAAAGTAACAGTTTTTCTTTATTTTAATTAGACTACTTTACCATAACATCATTGCATTATTTTTTTATGTCATATACAAGAGATTTACTACTGTATACATAGCTGGACTTCCCAAGAGTCAGCTAAAATGAGACATTTCTTTGTAACGACTGTCATTATGCAAATGATTTTGTTTCAGGTGTTTGTACTAAGGACTTTATGGCAAAATTAGGGGAATACTTAATACTAACTGCCTTCTCACATAACTGTCGACTGGAGAGGGCTTTCAAATGTCTAGGCACCAATTTGACTGAGTTTTTGACAACCCTGGACAGTGTTCACGACGTTCTACACGATCAGGTAAGATAAATAAATAATAAACAAGTAACACCTAACGAAGCGAGCAGCCGCTCAAAGTGGCGCTCTCTGGGGGAGGCCTATGTTCAGCAGTGAACGTCTTCAGGCTGTTGATGATAATAATGACCCAACGATCACATAGATCCTGGACCTTAACAAGAATTACCTGTATCTAGGGGGTCCATCGTCCTCGTAGCTTCTCCGTAGAAACTACGAGCACCATCGTCCCAAAAGTCCTACAACACTCAGACACAGAACAATATACCTAATTGCGCTTTTTTCTGTGTAAAAATACTTGTCCTGTAGCGGGAATCGTACCCGCCGCCTCTGGGTTACACACCACAGGGGATGTCAAACTGTAAACCATGAATACGATAAATTAAAAAAAAACAGGTCATGTGTGTTATTCCTACGATGGTGAACAGCACCGCATTGCCATGCAGCGATTTTTATATGCATTTTCGTAGAAATATAACACCCTCTATGTGCATTTTAGCTATTAGTTATAGCTTAGTATGTACTTCTACGGTATGAATAATGCATTTAAAATCGCCGCATGACCATTATGGCAATGCGGTACCTTGCATCAGGGAACGACACACTTGACCCACTTGTTAATTATTAAAAAGGTACCTAAATAGCATGTATATATTATCATTTTAAATCTGAACATTTATACATAGGTAATCACTATTAGTTTCACACTAAAGGGCGATTTATCAATCAATAGATAGCCGGCTATTAAATTATATACCAACGGAAAAAACACATTACTTATCAATTTTAAGTTGACAATAATTAATTTTTATCTTCATTATGTTTTGTGTTATCCACTTAATAATATTTAACTAAATATTGAAAAACCTTGCCATAAACGAACTTTTAATAACTACAATATTCCGTAAGGTTTCACAATAGTTATTTTTTATCCAAACACCTACGTAGTGTATGGTTTTTTATAAATAATTATAAAACACCGTGACAATATTTTTACAATTTCATATTACATTTTTATTATTTCACAGGATGATGCCCAAAAAGACGAGTCAGTAGAATACGAGGCTAATTTCGTATGCACGACATCACAACAAGGCAAAATCCAACTTCACCTGACAACGGAGAGCGAACCTGTGGCATACCTTCTTGTTGGAAGCTTGAGGGCGATAGCGAAGCGACTGTACGACACCCAGACGGATATAAGACTGAGGAGTTATACTAATGATCCTAGAAGATTTAGGTAAGCCTTTACATCTGAGCTTGAATGACATGTAGGGAACTTAGGTGGGGCTCTTTTAGATATGTAATTTGCCTACTTTATCATATAAGAAGCAATTTTGAGCAGCTCGCCTCCTGCATCCATCGGCTACCTGCGGCTTTCACCAGATTGTCGGTCCACCTAGTGGGGGCAGGCCTACGCTGCATCTTCCGTTTCGTGGTTGCCACTCGAGAACCTTTCTTCCTCATCGGTTGTCAGTTCTACGAGCGGTGTGGCCTGCCCATTGCCATTTCAACTGGCTACGTCTAAAACCTATACTCGGATTATATCGGATAGTGCCTACATATTATACAAACACTATAGTGGATATTCGACCCCTGCATGCAGGGGTGCTGCCTGCCCGTATAGCCCTCATGTTTTGGAGCTAGATGGCGCTGTGTGAAATGTCCACAAAAATATTTATTTAAAAAAACTTGCGGGAATAAATCAGGTGATTCTATTTGCACACCGGGACCAACCCTATGTAGCTGAAATTGCAAGCTAACAGTTTTTTTTTAACTGGAAATGTGCCTTTATTTTTTAAACTACTAAAACTAGTAAACTAGCTACACTATCTACTACGAAGAACATTTAGACTGTATACTAGCCGCGATGGCCTTTAGACTGTATACTAGCCGCGATGGCCTATAGACAGTCCAAATGCTTCAGCCCACTACCGGTAGGTAGCGTACCCAGCATGCTGGCAGCATTGCCTCGTTGAATTGCAATGCTGATTCATTGAGCCAAATACAAGTAAGTGCCAGCAGTGCCTGGTTGATGCGACGCGTGACCAATAGGTCACGCGTCGCATCAACCAGGCGCTTTGATTAACTTTGGAAAACGCGAGCTAAAAGTTGTTATGAGTATTGAACCGTTAATAATGAAAAAAACCCATTTTAGGTATGAAATTAACGCCATTCCGTTACATCAAAAGTCCAAGGAAGATGACAGCGAAGCACCAAGTGAAGCGGTGACGGTTGCCTCGTCTAGTAAAGTGACAGATCTTAAAATTGGTATTGCCAGTTTCTGCAAAGCGTTTCCTTGGCACTTTGTTGTGGATAAGCGTTTAGAACTCGTTCAGTTGGGTAAGTTAAAAATGTATTTTATTATGAAGTATCTATATTTTTTTGTAGAAATAAACACATGTATCATAATAATAAAAGGGAACAGTTTTTTTCGGTACCTGCGTCATCACATAACTCACCATCAGATGAGACAGTGGTGAAAAGCTATTGACTAAAAAAGTTTTCATACAAATTTTAAAAATTTATTTCTAATCCCTATCTACGTAGCTTTTAAAATAAAACAATAAAAGTTTATTTGTAACTTTGTTTATTTGTTTCAACGACTTTCACGCCACAATGGCTGAGCGGATTTGGATGAAATTTGGCACGCCGGCTACTTATATTACCGGAATCCGTATAGGGTATATTTAGGTCTGGACCATTCCCGCAAGAAAACGGGTACCAAATAGCAGGGGAAACCGCGGAGCTTCTCTAGTAATAAATAATCAATCGTAGATACACATTTTCATCTGCCACATAAATGCAAACATTAAAATTTCTGCAATTAAAATTAAGGTTCTGTATTACGTTGATCTTATAGTAATGCAATGATGTTATATACAAAATTTTATCAAAACCGATTCCGAAGTTTTACGTAAAACCCACAGTTTTTTTTTAATGTTGCGCGACAAATAAGCTTACGGCCCGCTTGATGGAAAGCGGTAATCGTAGCCTATGAACACCTGCAACACTAGGGGCGTTTTCGATGCGTTACCAGCTCAGCAAAGTATTTCTTGATACCCTTTATAAAAGACTGCATATTGAAGCATTGCGGGAATACTGCCGCGGGAAGATTATTCCACATCTTGCAGGTAAGAATGAATGCATGAAGCGGGTCGTGCAAGATTTCTATTCTTGCAAGATAAGTGGATGACCCTTTTGACGGTGGGTGATGTACGGTGATAGAACACCGACGCGGGGATAATATCAAAAAGCTCCTCAGAGCATTCCCACACACTTTTTCCCACACTGCACAGTAAATAAATAATAAATATTAACAATACAAAAATACTTTATTGAACATCAAAATATAAAAGTGCATTTAACATAGAACAAAGAATGGTAGAACAACGGAAAAGTGATATCTTCCATGCTACCTTTGATACAATAATTATGAAAAAAATTAACTATTGATTAGTTTCCAACTTTCTTTCCACTAGGGGCTGGTTTTATGCGTCTATTCGGAACCCACTTGGCGTCACAAGGGTCTTCACTGGGCACCTACTTCCGGTTGTTGAGACCAAGAGGAGTGACCCTCGATTTCCGTGAAATCCTCAAACGGGTGAACACACCGTTCATGTTCTGTTTAAAGATTCCAGGAACATCTTTGGCTGAGGTATGTATATATTATTTGGTATTTTTCATATCACAAAATACCACAGTGTTCGTGAAATTATTAAAAATATTTTATAAATTAAGTCCAGTATGGAACTATCGAGAATTTTTTTGAATGAATACTACCAAGTACCCGTCAACCAATCACAAAACGCCAACTAAGTATTGTATTTAATTTTTATTTAAAAATATGCTTAATATCTCCCATCAATCCAATCACGCGCAAGCCATTGCAGTGTTGCCAATCGAAAAAGTCATTTAACGCCACTGAATTCCAATATAAATGAACAAATTAATAATTTTTCGACTAGTTAAAATAACAGCTTGATTTGGTTCGCTTAAAAATGTGATTTTAATTTTTTATGTTTTTTTGTACCAGGGTTTAGAGATCAAAGGCCAGATGGTGTTCTGCCAAGAATCAGATTCACTGCTCTTTGTGGGATCTCCGTTCCTGGATGGCTTAGAAGGTTTAACAGGAAGAGGGCTCTTTATCTCCGATATTCCACTCCATGATGCCACAAGAGATGTTATCTTAGTTGGGGAACAAGCAAGAGCGCAGGTAAGTTGAGCTTTGAATTTTGTTCGATTTTTGCTGTATTATTTATAACTTAAAGTCGATATGGCGAGAGCTGTGCTCGGTGTTTCCCTCCAAGATAAAATCCGAATTGGAAAGGGCATCGATAGCTGAATGAGAACAGTCGACGTCGATCGAGAGTTCCTACGACACGAAGTTGATCTGCTCGAATAGTGATATAATACTTATCATGCATTATCATTGTTTGTAGTACTTAGTTTGTAACTTTGCGTTGTTTTTGTGCCTTTTGTCAGGAATAAATATTTTCTATTTCTATTTAATATTAATATGGTCGATTCATCCATCGATCAACCATCGATCGATGACATCATTATATTAGGTATACCAACGTTCATCCAGCATCGATCGATGGTCGGTCCATCATCGATCAACGGTCGATCAACCATCGGTCGTTGATTAAACGAAGTTTTATCGACCAGGAGCTGTCAATCAGCCAAATTTACCTTTTCCATTGATCGATTAATGATCGATGATCGATCGATTGGTTTGGTAACCATGTTTTGTAATTTCTAAATTAAGGAGCACATATTTTTTGGTTAAATTCATAAATCAAGTTTTCTTTTGTAGTTTCTATTATACGCACTTCTAATAAAAGTCTTTTCTATTTTACTAACTTTTTTGTGCTAGGATGGCCTACGAAGACGAATGGACAAATTGAAGAGTTCAATAGAAGAAGCAAGTAAAGCGGTCGATAAAGAGAGAGAGAAGAACGTCAGTCTTCTTCATTTAATATTTCCACCACATATCGCGAAGAGGCTTTGGTTAGGTATGTATATATTTTTTAGAAAGTTTATTATTATAAGTACCTACCTTTGCATATAAGTAAGAATAAGTGGATAGGAGCTAAAATGATCTGTTAAAAAAATATTAAAAATTTAATCACTAATAAAAAGCTATACACAATTACAAAGTGTGCAATAATAAGGTTACTTTGTTACTCTTGTACCAACTATGTTTTACCAATGACAACTTTAGCTAAGCAAGCCACATATTATTAGTATTTTTATGTTAATTAATTAGGTACTTATGACCAGGCAGTAACTTAAAAAAAATAAAAAAATAAAACTAATTTAATTAAAGTAAGTCCCACTTATGTCGATGTAGGTAATTATGACATAATTACATTTTTGTACCTACATAATATAAATTACAAAAAAACAGCTGCGCCCGCCTCTTCAGCATTAATTACCGAGGCAGCTACGACTAAGCGTAACCTAAAGTTGGTGACATACTTAGTGAAGGTAGACTTCGCTTATACCAACTTAATATTATAAACTTATAAAAACTTGATATTTAAAAAGCATGTATTTTTCATAAATTTATTTATACAAAATAAAAAAAATGAATAATGGCTTAAACAGCTAAGCTATTTTTATTTTAGCTATACAAGCTGCGGTTTTAAACAGGTCCTATACTTTTCGTGCTATAAGTTTGCTTACCTATGTTAAAATAAATAGAGTTAATAAGAAAGTGAATAATAAAGTATCCATTTATGTGATGTAAAACACGGTTTTCTGAATAAACTAAAATACACCGCAAAGGCTTAACGTGTAAGTCAATGACCTTGCTGCGGTAGGTCACCAAAAGTTGCACGAGCGTGCGAGTGAGATAGCCACGTATATTATATAATGTTTTGTAAATCTTAAAAGCGTGTTATTATTTGGTTACAATTTTTTTGTTGATTCTAGGTCATTATAATCAGTATAAATGTATCTACATCTATAAATATTGAACCTGTTTAAAACCACAGCTTGTATAGCAATGATTACTATTAGTTTTAGCCAAGACTATGTGTGTGTCTAAAGCTTTATAGCGCCAGGTGCAGCCATAAACTTTTTAATACTCATTACTTACCTTAGGGAGATTATATTAAGATTTGAACTGATTTATTTCTTGGTAATAGGACCATCCCGTCTTTTCCCGTGGGTGCCGTTAGATATAAGGAAATATCCAGAAAATGGGCAGCAGCATTCTCTTTGATTTACTGCAATCACCAAGACGTTTGCCAAGCGTGGTGATTATGGCAAACCTAATAGAACCCTATGATCAGCAGTGATCTTTCGGCTGATGAAGGTGATAACTGATATTATAAATGTAACTAAGAGAGAGCTTATAGTATTTTCGTACGATACAACAAAATGAATATACTTTGTTTGTTTAAACTTTAACCCCCGCAAGACCTGACGAAGAATGGCTCAAGAAGGGATGAATGTCGTAAAGGGGATGAGGCTTATGCCCTGCTGTGGGCGGAATAAGCCGGCAACGATGAACCCACGCTAACGTGACTTGCTACGTTTGCATTTTCTTATCACGTCTCCAATTCTCAATTAGGTTGGAATTGTTTTCGTAACAACAATACACAATAGTCATCTAGAGAGCGAGTGTAGCTCAGTAGTAGCAGGACATTCTAACTGATGCACCCTAGTTTGAATCTCACTGGCCCTGCACCAATGACATCTTAAGTTAATTTAAACTCGTTCTTGAAGGAACAGTGATGGAAAACATTGTCAGTCGGTATGTTAGCGCAGAGCCTTTGCCACCACGCATATACACCGAGGAATTGAATTCAATATTTTCCTGAAATGCTATGTACTCAGTCGATGCTATAGAACAATATTATTAAATTTAAAAGGAAGGCTCAAAAAATGATTCGCCTTTAGCCGAAATGTCTATTTCACACCACGTGCTGCATGCGAATGTTTCGTAGGTTAGCTAAAATACCTGCACCGCCCTCCCCGCTGTCTCGAAGCACAAATCGAAGTGCCAAATTATTATATGCCGTAGGCCTTTTGTTAACAATTTGAATTTGGACTAATTTTACAGTACCTAGTTTTACGTTTTACATTATAGGTATTTTTGTGTTTAGCTTTAAATAAACATTCTAAAGCATAGACTGAGTACATACATTTCAGGAAAATATCGAATTCAATTTGCACGGTGTATAGACACTTCGTAAACATGGGTACCTTTACTGCCCGAACCCTGGTCGATTTTGACGACTGAATCTGGCGTGAGTGATCGCTGTTTACTAGTTCTAGTCATGAATGTAAATAGATAATACTAACGTGGGTGTCTATAATGAATAATATGTTTTATTACCTAGGAGAGAAGATCGAAGCAAAGAGCCACGATGATGTGACAATGCTGTTCAGTGATATCGTGGGATTCACGTCTATTTGCGCCACTGCCACGCCAATGATGGTCATCGACATGCTCGAGGACTTGTATAGTGTGTTCGATATATTCTGCGAAGAACTGGATGTTTATAAAGTGAGTTACAGTTAAATCTCTAAAATTCATCAAATTGCGTCCTCTCCAAAATTTTGTACTTGGATCAACGATACTATGGATTAGATTGATCTTGTATTTTTCGTGAAGTTGGGAGCAGCACATGAGTACAACACGCGTTATAAAAACAAGTATAAAGCACCAGCACATAGACTCACGAAATCAGATAAATCAGTTCACATTAAAGGTGTTCAAATTTATAAGCATTTACTAAAATATAATTATAACAAATTGTATTTCTGACAATATATTTAAAAACAAGCTTAAAATGTTGTTGGTCGGTAAGGCTTAAGGTTACTACTCGGTCAATGAGTTTGTATACTTACATAGATATAATATGTAGAATAATGTATCTTAATATGTTTATGACTTGTAAATTATTTTTACCAATAAATTCTGTATTCTGTTTTGCATGTGGTATTCGAACTCTCAATCCTGAATGTCCATTTTGTTAAAGACATCCAAATCATATTTTTTTAACAAAATTGTAAAATATAAAATCGAGAAATAAACAAATGAATTTGATGATCAAGGAAAGGATAACTATTTATCTTACCGATTGGACTATGGATTAGCATTATGTCAGTTGGCTAATTTGTATACACGTAGAGAATATTAACGTTGTAGCTTCAATTTGCCTCAGTCAAATTAGAATTTCACCACAATGTACACAGGAATAAAAATTAATAATTAGAGACTTACTTACTTGGTACTTGGTGCGCGGGCTGTTTTCCGCAACTAGGCCGCACAGCGGCCCTTTTTGCGTGATGAGGTGGCGCACTCAATCCAGCCACCCAATGTCCTCCAGGAAGGCCAACAGTCCTCCGATGTCGGCGCAGGCCTCCTGGGTAGTTCTGGGCGCGCCGAGGAACGCCGCTCGCTGCAAGGCCACGCTACTGCATTCCAACAGCAGATGCGCGGCAGTTTCCTCTGCCCCCAGGCATCCTCTGCACAGTGGGCTGTCTGTGACACCTATTGTAAACAGGTGTTTATTAAGGGAGCAGTGACCGGTGACAATTCCGACGACACGTCGTAATTTGACCCGTTTAAGGTTCAGGAGTTTTCTGGAGTATCTCCAGTTCAAAACCGGAAACGCCTCCTTCGACTGCCTGCAGTCCTTAATACTTGCCCAGCTGTCTTGATGTAATTCCCGTGTTTTAGAGCGTATCCAAGATCTGATTTGGCTGAAAGGTATAGGGATCATCGGCTCCGGTCCTACAGGGCGCATTACCGAGCCTCTCCTTGCCAGTTCATCAGCCGCATCATTACCTCTGGAGCCACTATGTCCCTTGATCCATTGGAGAGTAACCGTATTTCTACTACTTACTTCTTCCAGTAGATTGTGACATTGAACTGTCAGCCCCGAGGAGTGGTCATTTCGCTGTAGAGCCCGCAGCACAGCAGCACTGTCTGAGAGGATCCTGATTTGTGTGTCAGTTACTTTTCTATGAAGTGCCGCCATTGCTGCCTGGATTATACCTACACACTCCGCCTGGAAGATGGAGTTATGTGCACCCAAGGCTGCTGCTATATGAATGTTTAATTCGTCCGAGAACGTTCCCGTCCCCGTACCTGTGCTGGTTTTAGAGCCATCCGTGTAGATCCTTACCTCGTGTATACCTGAACTATCACTAGGCTCTTCATGCAGCTGAACTTTGTAGCTCTTGTTAAAAATGTGCTTTCTGGGTACCCTGTCATAGACTGATAGTATCGTGGGATTACCTACCGCATACTCCTCTAAGATAGTTGTGTTTGTAGCTAGCCTGTCCTGGTCCCAGAGATTCAGAGCCCTTAACCTGTACGCAGACGCGGCGGCCTCCTGTTGCACGTGCAGCTGCAGCGGCACTACACCCATAAGGGCTTCTAATGCCGCCGTGGGGGCAGTTCTCATGCACCCCGTTACAGCCACACATGCTAGTCTAATTAGAGACTTTATTGGGTCTTAATTATGCTTTTGTTATTTTACTATGAGTGATGATAGAAGCAGTATCACGTTAAGGACGACTACGTCAGTTTTAGTCAGTGTCGTGTATTATTTTATCATGAAATTAATTTTCTTAAGGTGGAAACCATAGGAGACGCGTACTGCGTAGCCAGCGGTCTCCATCGTAAGATCGACACGCACGCGCCACAAATTGCTTGGATGGCACTACGCATGGTCGAAACCTGCGCACAACACTTAACGCATGAGGGAAATCCAATCAAGGTGAGAACAAAATGCTGGTTACTTGTATTATTAGTATACCCTTTATTCATTTTAAATTTGTAGATAAATTTCTAGGAATTTGCTTATCTAGACATTACAAAATGTCGTCGAAAATTTCATGAATTACAAAAATAAATTACTAAACTGATTTGTTTACAAAGTAGATCCATATTACATCATTATTCGCCTGAAAATGTCCACTGCTGAACATAGGTCTCTCCCATAGAATAGACCGTCACTTTGAGCGACTGCTTGCCTCTCGCATCCATCGGCTCCCCGCAGCTTTGAGCAAATGATCGGTCCACCGAGTGGAGGGCTGGCCTACGCTGTGTATTCCACTTCGTGGTCGCCGAAAACCTTTCTTCCCATCAGTTGTCAGTCCTACGATCGATGTGGCCTGCCCATTGCCATTTTAACTTGCTAATTCTAAGAGCTATATGTCACTTTATTTCTCTTGCGGATCTCCTCATTTCGTATCTTATCTCGCAGGGACACACCGAGCATAGCTCTGTCCATATAGCTCGTCATTATAAATAACTTCTAATATTTACCCATACAGATGCGTATAGGGCTCCACACGGGTACAGTCCTCGCGGGCGTCGTCGGCAAGACCATGCTCAAGTATTGTCTTTTCGGCCACAACTGTACCCTCGCTAACAAGTTCGAGTCTGGATCGGAACCCTTGAAGATCAACGTCAGCCCCACCACATATGAGTAAGGAATGTTATTTGTAAAACTAGATACCACTTAGCTAAGCAACATTTTCCCCGAGTTCTGATACGTTTTTTAAATTTGTGTCAACTTGGCAAATTAACATATAGTGATCGCTCATTGGTTGCCTGTTGATCATCGGCTGTCTTCAACCAATGAGCGTACAGTATTTGGTGTGTTGACATGAGTTTGACCCACGCACGAATACCGGGGGCGAGATAAGTGCGAACTTAGAGCTGTCAAACTTTAGTGCAGATAGGTATCATAAAATATATAATGTTGCTGTGGAAGCCTGTGGTGGAGTCTAAAGGACAGTAGTTTACTTTGTTATACAGGATGTAAATTGATAAGTAGAATAACAAAAGTCTGGTGGATTATTTTTTGAACGGGGTAGTGCTGTTGGTCTCTACCCACCATTACAGCGTCACCGGGTTGAAAAGTCTAGTACCTCAGCACCTATCAATGTGATCCTCATGTATGTTGCTAAGTTTCTTTTATTTTGGGAGCTACGTAAACTTTTATCGTTTACAGGGCTAGGGATTTGATTTAGACCGTAATAAACCTTTTTGGTCTAAAAAAATATTGATCACGCACGACTATCATATCACGGTAAATAGAATTAACGGAAAATCAACATCTCCCAAACTATAAAAAATCGGGCAGCATACGAGGAAGTTAAATCGGTAGGTACTGAGATAAGACTGAGGTACCACCTCAACTATAATGATCCACTTCTATCCTACTACATCTATAATGATTGACTTGTCAAATTTAGAGCCTGAGAATGGATGGATACCATTAAAGTTAACTAACAGGTTACCAAAACAAAATAAACTTATAAAAAGTTACGATAAAATGTAAACAAAAAATATAACCATAATATATACTTACGGGTCGAATTGAGTACCAACCTTACTATCATAACAAGAGACCCATAACATACTCGGCATAACATCGTTTTTTTAAAAGAAATAGAGGCGAATTTCCCGTGATTCAAACAATAGCTTTACACAAATTCTGTGTGGACATTTTGTGTTATGATACTTACGATCCATTAGTGCGGGATCCTTGAAAGGGTTGTTCTTTATTGCATTACTCAGCATACATTTTTAAACAGTTTGCTGAAGCTCGCAAAGCGTTACCTACCTCTGAAAATATATTCGCAGAGAGGTTTTAGTATGGTTTACTTAGTTTATTTAGTGGCAAGTCATTATAGAACTTCGTAACTACCTTACTGCAAACTAGCAGTAGTCATTTATGAAAAAATTAAATTTTATAATAGGAACTGGACTTTTTGGTAAGATTTATGATTTATAGAAGTACCACCTGCATAAACCTTAAGGGCTTGTGCAAGGCTAGCGCGAATTCAAGCCAAAGCCACAGAATAGATGTATAGTACTAGGCCAAAGCGGGGATGAGCCAGGGGCCGAGCGGCAGGGGCAGTCTAAGTTAAACTGGTTCCAACGCGCAATAGTTTAGGTAATTTATTATTACACTGAATATAATGGGTATTTTAAAAATCCGCTATACATAAGCCCTTCATTATATTTAGTTCAACTACTACACAAAGTTTCATGATCTTATTTAAAGTATTCATTGAATAATCACTGTTTATTTGTACAGTTTGGAGGTAACTTTGTATTTTTTTTCTATCGAGAAAATTTTATTAATTCGTGTTTTCACTATACATTTGCAGTAGCATTAGTCCTGAACTTTACCATATATTAATTTCAAAGTCATTGTTGCAATATTGTTGACAGGACACTGCCTCAAGCTAAGCCGTTTTAAGCAATTTGGCGTTGTATTGGCTCTTAAGGTGCAATCTTAAAGCGCGGTTATGTTTAAATTTGACATTGTTATTTACGAAAAAAAACAGAAGAAACGATATCTAATTAATAAAAAAAAATTGAGAATTTAGTTGATTCTACAATGTCAGACAAAGCAGTCGTTGTGCTGAACGCGGCAATATTAATTCAACATTGTTATTTATGTAAATAAAAAACAGAAAAATGATATTGGTGCCATTAATTATTTAAAAAACCGAAAAAACACAGGCGCTTTGGATATTTTACAAAGAATCAACCGACTGTTTTTCTGCGTTTTTTTTTATTCCGTAAATAACAATGTCGAATTAATATTTCCGCGTTCAGCACAACGACTGCTTTGTCTGACATTGTAGAATCAACTAAATTCTCAAAATCGAATCATATTACATTGCTCGTCAGTCAAGGAGGCAGTATTGTAATGTAATGCTCAAAATCGAATCTGAAATGTATATTACAGGCGAATGCTCCAAGTAAGCACCTTTAAATCAACTTTGTGAAACCAGTAAAAGATATTTTAAATTTAAATTAAGGTGCGTCATTGTAAGAGTCGCATGGGGTACACTGACAACTAACTGCAGTTTAAGCACCAAGAAATCCGAATAACCTGTCTTCTCAAAAACATATCTCTACAGACAAATAAAATGTCTGCTAATGCAGACATTTTATTTGTCTGTAGAGATATGTTTGTAGAGATATGTTCTATTAAGAACAGAAAACCCACGACCATCTTTTTGGTGCTATGTTCTATGTATTATACTACAAACGAATTGCAGGTGGCTGATAAAATTCCCCGGTTTTGAGATGGAGCCACGAGAACGGTCGTGTCTGCCAAATTCGTTCCCTAAAGACATTCCTGGGACATGTTATTTCCTCCACAAGTACACGCATCCTGGGACCGACCCCAACGCATCACAGGTGAGTTAATGGACGTACCCTAACTGGTTTAACACAATTTCAACCTTATTCCTTTACCTTGAAGGCTCTTTAATGTTTAATAATATCAAAGACTTTAGTTTAATAAAAGTCTCCGCTTTGACTTTATCTTCTCTAAGTATGGAAGTTGGAAATTGCAAAGATATCTGAAATGGTCAAGTGAGGCAATAAAATAGTACAGAAGAAACTACAGGTATTAAAAAAGCTTGGAAAGTTACTTTGTTCCATGTCAAAAAAAAGGATCCCAGTGGCAGAGATATATTATAAACTTCTTGGTGATAACTGTCAAAAACATATAATTTAACGTAATCATTTTCTTAGAGTATAGACTAAAAGCATAGAGAGAACTTCATTATGTGTCAAGCGTACCAATTTTTTGGACACTTTCTATATGAAGTGGACACTTTTATATGAATGACAGCCCGTTGCACAAAACTTTTCATTATCCCTTCATTAGCTAATGTCGTCATTAGTGCTAATGAAGTCCTTAAACTAATGACGTTGCACAAAAGTTCTGCGCCCAACATTAGGCTTTCTTAAAGCTCCATTAGATAATGACGACATTAAATAATGAACGAATGAAATGAGTGAACATTTTTGCGCACGTTATGCCAAAATCAAATTGAATAAAGTAAAAATCTATACATATAATAAAACTAACTGGGATAAAACTGTACATTGAATATTTTTTGAAAATATTGATGGCATTAGGTACACTTCTTTATCGATATAGGGGAATAACATCAGCTCGTTGGCTTTTTAATATTTTTCTGAACCCGCGGGGTAATTACGTAAAATTTGCAACAGCAATGCGACAGCAGTAGCAATGCGACAGCAGTAGCGAAGCATACATTCTCGACACCACTAATGATGTATGACAGCAATCACCGCGAGATTTACGCCTGTCGCAAACCTGTTGCGAGTTAGGTAATTAGGGGGCGGGTCACTAAAAATGTAATTAATAGTTCATCGTCAGCATCATCATCGTCAGCCTGAAGTCTTCCACTGCTGAATATAGGCCTCCCCCACTTTGAGCGTCTGCTGCCATCGGCTTCCCGCGGTTCTGACCAGCCTACGTTGCGTCTTCCGGTTCGTGGTTGCCACTCGAGAACCTTTCTTCCCCATCGGTTGTCAGTTCTACGAGCGATGTGGCCTGCCCATTGCCACTTCAACTTGCTAATTGGTGCTATATCGGTCACTTTAGTTATCTTATTACCTACTTACTATATTTAGTTCGCAGGGAAACACTGAGCTTACTAATGCGACCAACAGTGAGTGACCACGTTTCAGTTCCATAAGTCATCACTGGCAACACAAACTGATTGAAAACCTTTGTTTTCAGGCTCTGCGATATTTTGAAATGTTTAATAATAAAATTAAAATAATAGTTGGTATGTAGTAAGTGGCAGTGGGCACGCCACATCGCTCGTAGAACTGACAACCGATGGGGAAGAAAGGTTCTCGAGTGGCGACCACGAACCGGAAGACGCAACGTAGGCTGGTCAGAACCGCGGGGAGCCGATGGCAGCAGACGCTCAAAGTGGGGGAGGCCTATATTCAGCAGTGGAAGACTTCAGGCTGACGATGATGATGCTGACGATGAACTATTAATTACATTTTTAGTGACCGGGTTCAGAAAAATATTAAAAAAACCAACCAGCTGATGCCTTAAAAATAGTTTAAGCGCAAAATAACAAAAATTAGTATACAGGGTATAAATATTGAATTTTTACTCAAATAAGCATACATTATTTTGAAAAATAAAAAAATTAAAGGAGAGAATGCCGGGAAACATCTTGGGTATGAAACAATGATAAAAGTCTTGATAGAGATATATTTTAATCGCAGAAATGTACTCAAAACAAATAATTAAATGCAGTTTTAATGGAGGCTTTTCGGCCCATTAAAAATTTCAACCTTTAAACTGTCAACTAATGCCTCATTAGTGATAATGGCGCTTTGTGCAACGTAAAATACGATTTAATGGATAATCTGACGTTTCATTAGATAAACTTAAAGGAGCATTAAAATCAGATAAAATTTTGCTTTGTGCAACAGTTTAATGACAGATTAAGGTTTAATGTTGACTTTAAAAGTTAATGTTCGTTTCTGCAACTGGGTGTGAGTGTGACAGATTTGTATAGTTGACTCAAGTCGAAAAAAATAGTACGGTGACTTCGCAAGCGTAGCTAATTACTACATTATGTTTGTTTCTTTCCTTTGCCACTGACGTAGCGATACGTGTGGGCAGTACAAATATAGTATCATTTTGATGATCTCTCTATGCTTTTAGTAGTTGAAAAATCTTATTGGAGATTTTCAAATGGATTTTGTACAATTGTTGTTTCTCTAATCAGTAATAATAATGAATAACGAAAAGAAAAATTCCTTCAACAGGTAAAACATATAGAAGACGCCTTAAAAGAATATAATATAGGACAAACAAAGCCGGGAGACAGTGAAGAGCCTACTTAGTTTAAAAACAAAAGTACCATTGTATAAAATAATTTGGTAGTAATAATAAAAATTATCTTCGCGAACAATGTAAATACTTGTTTATAAATTGCTTTACAAAGTGTTGATTCAGAAACTTTGTTCATTAAAATGTTGGATGTTAAAAATGTCTGGAAGATAAGGTTTTTTATTCTCGACCTAATTTTTTCGGCCGTAATTTTAAGTAGAGCTTAGTTAACGTTATAAGTTTCATAATTAATATCAAGTCAGCTGATGTAAACTTAATATAAATAAAGGATATAATATAGAACTTGTAATAAAAATAATAACACATAAGATATAAGTAGTAATACTTAATATACCTGCTAATACTCCTAAGGCAATATAAAAGTGCGATAAATTATTATTAATCTTCTAGGTGTCATTTTCAATACTATCGAATTTGTAAACGATAACTTTGATATATTTAAATATATATATGATACTAAAATAAAATAGTGATCTATGTAAAGCTTTACTATCTCGTTTATAAGGAAATGTACATACAAATGAATCCGGGATAATTACGACTTACATAGATTTAATGCGATTTGCTGTAGATAGTGTTAAGTTAAAGGCATGGGCGTATATGCTTCTAGCTATTACTATCTACTATTGGAATTAATATAGATTTCCATGATGAAAATATTTTTTAGATATTTGAGTCAAGTATCTTTAATTTATAGCAAAAAGTCCGATAATTTAGTAGTCATAATTTTATTTATATTGGTAAGAATTTTGTCTCTAATAGAATGAGAACAAGTTTTTCCTGAGCCATAATTTTATTATTTATTTATTATTATCTGCTTATCCAAAAAAGTATATTAGTATTTTTGAAATATTTTATAACTAACTCTAAGAATTGTATAATATTATAACTACAACTCATATACATACTGGAGAAAAGCGTACGTTCTAAAATAGGTATAGTGCTTAATTTACTAAGTATTTTGAATATAATCAGGTAATTCAAAATTAGTGCACATTAACTTGTTGGTGAATCAATAGCCGAGTCACTCATTTAAATTTTTTTAATTAACTCGTGACGTTTCAATGCGTTTCAAACAAGTAGACCAAATAGTTTTTATACGGTACTTCACTTCGTCTCTTCACGTTTTACGTTGGGTCAATGACCGTGGAAGTCGTTGACCGCATAGCCACAACATGTGCTGTAGCGCACAGCGCCAAGGTCATTCAACCGCCGACAGATATAACTATGTTATAGTAAAGATTGAGCACAAAAAACTTCTTCTTTCTTCTCCATTATTAGTTTCAAGATGCATCCTTGCAATAAATAGTTGCAATACTGTCCACTGTTTTTTTATAACCTTGAAGTATAACTATTGAACTTTAAATCACATAGTTCTAATCAAAGTTAGTTAATATCATAGTATCAATCAAATTTAAAATTGTTTACTATTAGTAAAACTTATACTTATTCAGTAGGTGCTTAGATGTTTTTATGTTTTATTTCATAATTATTTAAACAATGATATGATTTTTAAAACTATTTAATCTTTAGTTGTAATAAGTCTTGCCTTGGCGTTAGAGTAATGGTATACTTATCTAAATGAGTTAAGCCAGTTTAATAAATATATTTAATTCATAAGCAGTCATTATTTATTTATATTTCATTTTTCTTACTACGTGTTTAACCATACAAAAGAGCGGATTGTCACAAAACTATATATAGGGTACCAAACAAGAATTTTTGTGGTAGATGTTTAAAACCATAGTAATGTAGACAGTAGTTATAAATATACCCTCTTAATCATAAACACTTTATAAACTAAAATAAGCTATAAATATAAATTTCTACTAAAATCCTCTAGGCCAGTCTTCGAAGGGATCAGCCTTAGGAGAGTTGGCCTAGTCGATTTTAGTAGAAAAGGTGTTCGTTGCTAGTTTTTGTTTGATTCCAGGCATAGGGGATTGGAATGGAATAAATAAATAAATATTATTCGAGAGCTTATGAATAAGAGGGTAGTCTCGTACATTCCATATCCGTTAACGTTTTAAATTTTGCAGTGTTGTGATTTAGAATTATGTATTCCTAATCACTATGTGCATAGTAATAAGGTCGGAAATGCTATGCTTTGAGCGTAATGCACATATCGCGTAGAGTAGTAGTACATTAGTAATTTCACTTTGTCACTAGTAATAAATCAATTTAGAGTAAGTATTATAAGAGTATTTTGTTGAATTGTTTTACGTAAAACGTGTCACGATAAAACCTGTGCTACATAGTTACATTTAGTTTAATTTCTTGTGTTATAATTGGTTTTTAATATCGCAATAAAATAAAATGGAAATCTAAAATAATGAAAAAGTCTAGTATAAATAACTTTAAGCTCGTGCAACTTTAGATTACCTACCGCGGCAAGGTCGTTGACCTCGCAGATGGTACTTGGTCACCACACTTTCGTTTATTCTGAATCTAAGGACTATATTTTGTTTTACATTGAAAAGACAATACCTAATTATTCAATTACTGTCTAACCTAAATTTTTTTGTATTATTATGCAACTGTCCCTAGGTAAAACACACGAAAGCAGTACGAAATGTATTGAACCTTTTTAAAACCACACCTTGTATTAGTGGATGTAGACAGTCACCCGTAAGGAAAGTTGTTGTATTTTAGCAAATTATGGTTAATGTATTTTATATTAGTTTAATAAGTACATCATTGTACCTGCTAACATATTTTAAGTAGTGTTTTTAATTATTCAAAACTTAATAGTTATGATAAATGACATAAAAACAAATTAACTTGCCAATATTATGTATTTTTCGAAATAGAAAACCTGGAACAAAAAATATAAAAGTAATATTAATAAGACAAAGAAAGATATTAAAAAACTATTAATTCTTGAAGCTTCTTCATCATTGTCATAAAACTGCAGTGGTTTTAATTTCAATAGAAAATTACAACTATAACATACTATATTACAGTAGATTTTTGTCAGAACATTTTCGTCGTACGATTAGAGTAGGTACATTTCATTGATAGATTAGAAATTCATATACTTGTTATTTAATTAAAATAGTAAATAAATCCTAGCTTCAAATGAGCAATCCTCAATTTAGAATTAAATTATTTAAATTAACTTTAACAATGTAGATATGTTAAGTAAGATAGATGTTAAATCCACTTTCTAGTCCAAAAAATAATCTCATTTAAATTAATGTAAATTATTGTAATTTAGTGCTATTATTGTAATGTAATAAATAAGTGAATTGTAACTAGTTTATGTGATTGTAACTTGTTAATAACATAACTGTCTTTATAATGTCTGCTAACTGCGTAACTGTTTTAATGCAATTTTTAGCCAACAATATGACACTTTGGATTTACTTACGTTCGTTTTACTAGTGATGTTAAATTACTTTTACTAGACTAGACAATAATTAACCTTTACACTGATAACTCGTGTAAACCATGAATGTATAAAACCTCCGGATGGATCACCCGGAACTTATATTTGAAGCACATCCCGTGCGCCAATTTTCTTGTTGGCGCAATGCTTACAGACACTGACCCTAAGCCGAATGGTCAATGACACAATATAAAAAAAAATCCGTCGAAAGTAAAAGATCACCGTCGATTGCATTTCTCTATAAGTTTCAGCTGTGTAATATGTTAATGAGGCACATAGAACCACATTAAAAAGCACACACATAAAAATCATTTTGGTTCTTTAATGGCGTCTATGGCCCTGTGTAATTCATAGATTTTATAAATCTAATGAATTTAGGGAGTTTGTAGGGATGGCGATATTTTCCTTCGACACCCTTCACTTTGGAACAGCAATCGATTAAAGTATCAGAATCACTAGAAACAACTAAAGTCGTGTTTTCGAAACTTGGAGCCAGCTCTACGCACACGTTCATCGACTTGCTAGACAGTTGCGTAACTTGTTTGCAAACTATTATCTCTCGTATTATTAGTAGTTGTACTGTCAACATAATTACTAGCAGGTTCTTCAGTTATACTGGGTTACTGTAGACAATGGAGGGTGTCTCATTCCTCGATTTTTCATCAAAATATGTATGATAAATATATTTATCCTAATTATCTAGTCAAAACATGGTCACTCGTGCCGCGCGCGTGGTAGCAGCCACGCATGCCACAGCTTAGGTAGCAGAGCAGAACACACTGGCGGGGTAATTACGTAAAATTTGCAACAGCAATGTGACAGCAGTAGCAATGCGACAGCAGTAGCGAAGCATACATTCTCGACACCACTAATGATGTATGACAGCAATCACCGCGAGATTTACGCCTGTCGCAAACCTGTTGCGAGTTAGGTAATTAGGGGGCGGGTTGCGTCATTATCATGACTGTGTGCGCGACGCCGCGCGCGCTGTGTCTACATATTCAGAGTCTTAGCACGTTCATTTAATTGAGGGTTTCTTTAAAGTATATTTGTATTTTAGTGGATTAATTTTTTATCCATTTCATGTTACCATGAATTATTATGTCCTTGAATATTTTTACTGTTCAACCGGTCACCCAGTATGCTATGTTAGGTAATGTACACAATGGCATGGCGTGGCAAATGGCCTTGGCCAGTGACAGTTGAGACACGATTATGACACTAATTAAATTAAACTTTAAACGCTCTCAACTTTCAAGGAAAATGTACCTGCTCTATATAAAGTTATATATGATTAAATTCAGCATTAGCGTATAAGTCCGCGCCTATGAAGGGTAACCTTTTTGCCTTTAAAGGAGGATAGCCCACGTGTCATATTGTCGGCTTGACTTGGCTTCGTAATAATTGCCTAAGTCACGGCCTTCTATTAGATGTTAATGTATAGCTAGCTATGAATCTTCTAGTGATAAACAAAATAGAATGTATCCACGACTTAATATAAGCTATTTGTACTTCACGCTGATTTGGAGCTGTATTATTTCTAATCTCAGTTTCAAAATGTCGTAGAAACTGAGGAACTTTTACTGTGAACGCACTGTTAGTGAAACAAATTAACTTTAAATAAAATGTTTCTTTCTTAAATGTTGTCTAATTTGGAATACCTACTAAGTAAATAATATAGTTGAACATCTTAGTATCAAAGTTCTGTCAGCACTTACAATCATAGAGTTAGGTTTTATTCGCCACTCACAGTAATTAGTCTAGTCTTCGACAAGTTATATATACAGCCATTTACCACTCTGATTTGTATGAGAGATGAGAAAGATTATTAGAGATGCGCAATCGGATCTCTTGATAATCAAATAAAAATATATTTTTCTCAAACATGCTTGAAAATTTATTTTATTCAAGCTAACTACTACAATAATAAAAACTTATCTAAACTAAACTAGCTACACTACCTACTACAAAGAACACTTATGAACTGTATAATAGCCGCTATGGCCTATAAACAGTCCAAGTGCTAAAACTGGAAATTGGAACATTATTTTGACAACCTTCTTCGAAATAAATCGAAATTGCTGTACTGGCGAGCAGCGGCCGGCAAAAGTTGTATGAAAATCCATATCTGTTGTGGTTTAGCGGCCAAATAAATTACATAGTAAACTCATATCTGTCGTGTAATTTAAAAATGGAACGATCTTTTACTCCGAAAAATGGCAGCCAAGGAGGTAACTTAACAAAGGTTTTATTAAATTTCAAGCTGGCTTGCAAATAGAAAGCTGTTTATTGGAAAAAAGTAACACTTCATGGTAATAAAAATTATTTTCACCTAAAAAAATCTTTGTTTTAATTTCCGCGCATTATTTGAGTATAGTACACGGATTAGAGAAAAAAACAATTGACTACAAGCCTTGACCACAACTAGGCATTGATGGACTTACGTATGTGTGCCTCAGTTTCGCCTGGGCCCTCATTTGCACGTTCGTCCATCAATGCCTCTGTTGCGGGTCGCTGCAGTAATGCACTATTACTTGATTTATTAAATACATTTTAATAGATGGGTTTCTGATTACATATCTGATGGTAGCTGAAAAGAAATAAAGCAGTAAGTAAAATGCAGTGTCAGTTGTATGCATTAGTTGCGTGCAAAAAACGTATGAACCCAGGCTCTTTAATAGTCCAATCGGCGTAGTTGTAGTGACCGTAGCAAAATTGTAGCATTCGTAAAGAAATTGTTGTGCTTGTACCTTTATATCACTAATCACTAAATTCTACATGCAATATTTCCCTATATACAAAAGTACTCTGTGATGCAATATTTACTAACATTGAACTGACAGTAAAATCAGCTGATAGCAGGGATTACAAACATTTTTGGCTGTGGGCTGTGGCGTACTCGCCCATGAAAAAGTTTTTTAGCGTCGTAACACTTGTTTATAGCTTTTATTGTCTCGTTTTGCTGCTGTACGAACAGAGACAAAACAAGATCGGCCCTATTTATTTATCGGGACCATAGACCATTTGAATGCAGTTTTTTGTTTTCTTGGGTGTGTCTTAAATATTTGAATTCCGCCTGTGACATTGCTATCAAAGTTGTCGTGATCACGCCCTTGTAGCTTTGCACGTGCTTCGTATGTGTAGGGCTGAGTGCTTCAGGTCTGATTTCACTCAAACTGACTCCCTCTTAGAAACTTTAATAGTTTGGTACTAACTCATACCTACGTACCTACCTGCAAACATATGTTTTCCACCTATATTTTGTAATTTTTTTTTTAACGGGCAAATTGCCTTTATTACTCAAGCTAACTACTACAATAATAAAAACTAAACTAAACTAAACTAAACTAAGCATAACTAAGCTAAACTAAACTAAACTAGCTACACTACCTACTACAAAGAACACTTATGGACTGTATAATAGCCGCGATGGCCTATAGACAGTCCAAGTGCTCCAGCCCACTACCGGTAGGTAGCGTACCCAACATGCTGGCCGCATTGCCACGTTGAATTGCAATGCTGATGCGTTGGGCCAAATAAGTGCCAGCATTTTGGTCACGCGTCGCATCGACCAGGCGCTCTGATAGACTTTGGAAAACGCGATGAGCTCCCGGTCCCCACGGACCCAGGGTCTCAACACCAAACGGCTCAAATATGTAACCGCTACCGAGATTACTATATTTGCGCCGTTTTAGCTGCTCAGCAGAATTAGCCGCGGCGCCGGCCCTAACGTGTGTCTCGGGAAGGTGTGACGGCGCCATAGTATCGACGCAAGTAGCGTCCCACACTAAAGGCCGCCCCATCTTCCAGGGAACCAGAGTCATTCCGTCGGGTCTTTTACCATCGTCACGCATGAGACCATTCGGTTCGAGAATGGCTGCAACATTGGCGGTGGTAAAAGCCCGGCGAATGATGTCATTAAGACTAGCGTGGCGCGAAATTCGACCAGCGCTTTTTGAACACGAGAGACCGTGATGACCGAGCTGGTCAACTGCGGTACCGCACTGGCAGCGATGGGCCACACAGCATCTTGCGCCCAAACGTAAGCTGATAGCTAAACGAAAAGTAGTCGGATCTAAAAGGTTACCAGTGTTGAAAGAAGGCATGGCCTGTAACCAAAGTCCTGACTCCCACACAGAGACTGCGAGAAGCCGAGCACGATCAGCGACGCTAGGACACGTATCTAAAAGATTTTTCCGTGCTAGTTCGCAGAGCGGTCGGTCCCACAGCCTCTGTGAGGAAAGAACCACCGGGAAATCAGAATTTGGACAAGCCAACCCCCAGGCATTCTTGGCCTCAGACAAATGGGCTACTTCGAAAGTACCTAAAGATGGAGCAAGAATTTTTTCTATTAATTTATGTGTACCATGTACAGAGGACAAAAATGCCGGTAATGCAACACTCGAAATTTTGCGTATCCCTAAACCTCCTAAGCGCACAGGTAGAGAGGCTTGCGACCACGTCCTGTCATCCATATCAACATTCAAGACCGAAACCAAACCAGAGTGTTTTTTACAATGCTGTCTAAGCCCATAAGGAGCTCACTGTGTTTCCACAGTTGACAACATCGTAAAATATAAGTAAATTTAGGGACAAATAGACAAAAACGAATAATTGTAAAAGCCATGTGGGCGTTAATTTTGAGTAACCTGTCTGATGCGTTATTGAACTTTTGAATTTTTTCTTCTACAAAAGGTGAGATAGACTCATCCAGAATCGGCGAACCCAAAAGGCGAAGAGAACGCTTGTCTACTAATTTGATATTCGGAGCAAGACTATTAAACTTTTCAAAAACCAAATCTTTATCAGGACAAGTATCGCAAACAAAAAGTTCGCATTTAGAAAAATTTAAATCCAAACCAATGTCGCGAAATTCGTTAATAATGATACCTAGATCATTAAAAACAGTGTTCACGTCGCCTCCTAGGGTTCCGTCATCCAAGTACCAAACATTAAGTTTGGACTGAAGACGTTGAATAATTGGATGGATGGCAAGGCTAAAAATGGCCGGACCTAGAGGGTCGCCCTGTTGACACCCGACTGAGGATAGGATCGCGTTATTTTGGTAATTTAATTTTGTTGGATTGCCATAACATTGATAAAGGAATTTATATAGTTCGGGAATTTTATCCTTGACTTGTGTCAAAAGAGCGCCTCTGTCGACAGAATTAAAAGCGTTTTTAACATCCACCTTTAGCAACACTTCACCACAATTTAGTTTGAGAAAGGTTCTAAGTGAATGAACAGCGGCCTCACAGCCACCCCGCGAACCAAAGCCCAGCTGTATTGGCTGAAAAAGGTTGCTTAAAAAAGCAACCTTTTTCCTACAGCCGGCCTTGGCAGCGAGGCGGCGGTATGTGGTGCCTACCGCAATAGGTCTGATACCACCGTCTTTTTTGATAAGGGCACACAAGTTTGCGCCATACAAAATTTCGATGACGTCACTGTTGACTTGCCCTGACAGCATCAGGTTTACTAAAGCCGTTAAGTCTCTCAAGAGGGCCTCGCCAATTTCGCCGGAAATGCCCGATAAAAGATCTTTTAGAATTTGAGGGGTAAGGCCATCAAGACCTCCGGCTGAACCACTCTGGAAAGAAGTAACGGCTGCAGCTACTTCCTGTGGGGTCACTTCAACAGTGACGTCATTTGGTAGGGGTGGTTCAGGAAGGTGGAGATTTGCTGCTGCAGGTGGATGTTTGTCCTGCAGTGATTGAATTGTCTCAGAACAATATGGGGCTATTGTGTCGCTAGAGAACAGGACGCGGGCGGCGCCCTTAATGTCGCCGTCACTAATTTTGCTCTCTACGATTTTAAAGGTGGCCGAATCGTTATTTTGTTTTGAATTTATAATATTGTTTCGCCTGTTAAGCGGAACAATAATTTCATGATCCAAACATTGCTCTTCCAGTACTTTGTACCTTACGCAGTTTTCCTTTACTCTTTTAGTAAGGGAAGATTTGTTTGTAGGGTCTAATTTTACGTAAAGTACATGGTACGGAAAAGTTAGGAGATGCTCCCAGGCATGTTTCGTGTTTTTAGATATAACGTTCCTAATGGATGATGATAATGATTGAGCAACCGAAATGCGAGCACCACGCGGGATGCGTTTTAGAACCGGAATAAATCTTTTGTACGAGCTCAAAACCTCCCAAAACGGTTTGGAAGGAGTAGCAGCGCTCGTAGGGCTGCTACTGGCTACTAACGAACCTGAAACGGGGGCTGATAGAGGAATTTGGATCACTCTGTGGCATTTCGATTGATGAATTTTAAGGCCCTTTTGGCCCTTGAATAAACGTACCTGGGGACAGTCGGGACACTGTATCCTGTTTTCCAGCGACACCACGTTGTTTTGGGTACTCATTTTTTCCAAAAGATGCTGTGTTTACAAAGTAAGTAAATAAATCAACTTAGGGTCTGTATAGATTTGACGTCCGTCAGGAGCGACGTCGAGGCCCGTCGTGCCGACGCCAGGCGGCGTTGACATGGAAACAAAAATAACAAATTAGCAGTAGACCGTGATAAAATAAGAATATGGAAAATAAGTAGAGACTGTCGCCAGCTCTACAAATAGTACCTCGAGAATCCCGTGTTGTAGACGGCTAGTTGGTGGACAGAAATTGTCCAAAAAGATTTTGTAATTGATCGGAAAAACATACCAATATCTGACTAGAAATCCCCGGTAATAAAACCAATCCATGAGCAAAATTTCATCAAAATCACTTCAGTTTTTTGGACATATAAGTCTCACGGATTAATATTTTACATATTACACCTTACACCCAATGATTCACTTATATACATAGTATTAGGAAAGTAGGGATTTACACAATACATATCCTGTCGTCTACACAAACACAAAACAAAACATGAACAAAACAAATACTTCTATTCACTGACACACATATATACATACACTTTCGTACCACATTAGAACTCACTAGCACAGAATACCTACCTCAATAAGGAACGTAAGAGGCTAGATCCTGCGACACAGGCATGCCTATTGCGGGATCTAAGGCTCCATAATATTATGTAACACTTACTTAAGTTAGAATTAAGATAAATAAATAAATAAATAAAATAAATAAAGTACAGCAAGTAGGTATAATAAAAAGCGATGGGTATTTAAGCAATGATCAAATTATGTGAATATGGGTGACCGTAAAGTTGTACAAATAATAACTGAGTGATACTGTTAATTAGCAAGTTGAACTGGCAGTGGGCAGGTCACTTAGCTCGTAGAACTGACAACCGACGGGGAAGAAAGGTTCTCGACTGGCGACCACGAACAGGAAGACGCAGTGTAGGCCGGCCCCTACTAGGTGGGCCGACGCCTTGGTCAGAACCGCGGGGAGCCGATGGATGCAGGAGGCAAGCAACCGCTCAAAGTGGCGCTCTTTGGGGGAAGCCTATGTTCAGCAGTGGACGTCAACAGGCTGTTGATGATGATGGTGGTCATGATATCTGTGCCTCCGCTCACGGTTTTTGAGAGCAGACAAAATTAAAGCTAGTAATTTTCGAGCGATTATTGCTGGTTATATAATATTATGCGTATTTGTACTAGAATATTTCACAGTTATCACACGAAACACGCTAAATTCATCATTTAAATACATTCCATACACGAGAATATATGTCTTATCTCGTACGAATAAGTACTAAAATTTATTATAGATCTACAACACGACGTTTATGAGGCATTCGGTTAGCGATAGCGTTATAGCTGAAGCGGTTATATATGCCGTACGTAATTGAATTTAGAGATTACTTTACCGTGAATAAAATTTTATTAACATATTTTAAAGCATGTTTATAGTTTCAATTTAGATACGTTACGATTTATTCGTGTAGGTTGGATATTGCATTATACTAAACACATGCAGTCTTGAATTCTTGTTATGAAAGATGCAAAATAGCAATGCATAGCTGGTATATAGAATGAAACAATAAAATGTATGTACCCTAATTTTCTAAACTAGCCTTCCCATCCATCCAATTATTTAACGTCTATATGGATGACAGGACGTGGTCGCAAGCCTCTCTACCTGTGCGCTTAGGAGGTTTAGGGATACGCAAAATTTCGAGTGTTGCATTACCGGCATTTAGTTTAATTTAAATAGACTAGTATAGAGAAGCTTAGTGCTTTAGTTTTACTTATTATTTACGTCTATGGCACTAAGATTTATTCAAGAAAAACAGCATATTATCATGTTTCAGATGCAATTGCATTGCACTCCATTTACTTATATATCTATCTAAAACCCTTTACACATAACAAAAAAGAATTTCTTTATTAATTCCTTGAATATATACGGAATTAATTCAAGTCACGGAAAGCTACGATCATGGTCTATTTAAATGCCACCTCTTTTGTGTGATATTCTATTGTGCTTTTCCTTTAAAGGCGTAAATAGATCAACCCTTTCTTGGGCTGATATGCCTCTATTGAAAGGGTATGACTTGCAGGTATGGTGACCTTGGAGAAAGTCTAGACACCACAACACAATAGGTTATGACTAAAATTCTATACCTTTTAGTACTACTTGTACTTGTTGTGTTGCATAGAACATGATCATCATTAACAGCCTGAAGACGTCCACTGCTGAACATAGGCCTCCCCCAGAGCACGCCACCTTGAGCGGCTGCTCGCCTCCTGCATCCATTGGCTCCCCGCGGCTTTCACCAGGTCGTCGGTCCACCGAGTGGGGGGACGGCCTACGCTGCGTCTTCCGGTTCGTGGTCGCCACTCGAGAACCTTTCTTCCCCATCGGTTGTCAGTTCTACGAGCGATGTGGCCTGCCCATTGCCACTTCAACTTACTAACTTTAAGAGCTATATCGGTCACTTTAGTTCTCCTGCGGATCTCCTCGTTCCGGAGCTTATCTCGCAGGGAAACACCGAGCATAGCTCGCTCCATAGCTCGCTGCGCGACTTTGAGCTTACTAATGAGGCCAACAGTAAGAGACCATGTCTCAGTTCCATAAGTCATCACTGGCAACACACACTGATTGAAAACTTTCGTTTTCAGGCTCTGCGGTATTTTGGACGAAAAGATAGGCGAAGCTTCCCGAACGCTGCCCAGCTGAGTTGGATTCTTCGCGCCACCTCTTTGTCGAAGTTGGACCTACCTAATTGGACAATCTGTCCTAGGTAGACATACTTCTCGACAACTTCGAGAGTATCGTTCCCAACAATTACCGGTATAGGTGGAACATGAGCATTAGACATGATCTTTGTCTTTGTCTAGAACATGATGCTAAAAAAATATTCTAATGCAGCCAGTAGCCGTGATTTAGCTTTTTTCCATTTTTTTATGAAGCTTCTCAGCGAGCTCTTCATAGCGAGCTATGGAGAGAGCTATGCTTGGAGTTTCATTAAATGAGGAGATCCGCAATAGAACAAAAGTTACCGTTAAAGCTTTTAGAAGTGGCAGTGGGCAGGCCACATCGCTAGTAGAACAGAAAACGGAGGAAGAAAGGTTCTCGAGTGGCTACCATGAACCGGAAGACGCAGCGTAAGTAATTGTTTATGAGTTCACAGTTTTACGCGAAACTTTATATTTTAGAGTTCGAGTGACACTGCAACTTTTATAGGCAGCAGTGACGTCATCATCACGTTAACATCATCCGAATGAATGGCTCTTGAGGTCATTCATAGCATTACAAAAAGAACTAAATAACATAGTGTTATTTATTGAGGGATCAACCAGGAATTTCATTTGAAAAATGAACAGCACGGGATCGGTTTGAGGTATCAAACCGGAATAGCTCTATCTTTTTTATGTAAATGAATGACGTGACGAGCTAGTCGTTCACTTGATGTTAAGCTTCACACGTCATCCTGAGACTTCACTCAGTATAGTAATAAGACTACTAAACTGTGTGATCAGATCATAAAGTCTCATTTGCCCAGTAATTTTACTAGCTACTATGCCCAAACCGGAACACAGAAGTGTAAATCCAGAGTAAAAGAGTTATGTTTGTTTATAGATTTACGAATCATGTTTGTTTATTTTGTATAATTTTACGGGTGTTGTTTTACGAATAACATCATAATATTTGGTAAAACTGTTTGTTTGTAAATATCGGGTGCCGTGGCAGTAATACTATTTTTAAGTACTATAAAGTCCCGTACACGTATTGTGAAATATTTGAGAGTTTAGCGGCTTATCTAGCAATTTTCCAGATTTAGCCCAAAAAACTCATGTTTTGGGTAAAAATTATTTTACTTTGTCTTTATCTTGGTAGTGTAAGCAATAATGTGATACATTTCATTTCAGTTTCAGTTTCAAAAATCTTTATTCATCATGATAAAATACAAGTACATGATCTAGTGTTTATTATTTTATCCTAGATATGACTAACATTCATAATTGATTACATTTTTAAAGCCATTCACTTATAATAAAAATTTATGATATAAATATTTATATAAGAGTATCTAATGTCTAAAATCTAGTAATCGATACATTTCATTAAAATCGGTTTAGCCATTTTGGCGTGAAAATAACACAAAGTAATAAACACATTTTTTTTATTGTTTATAGGCAAAGCATTTGACCACTTTCTCACCTGGGCCATAATTCTGTATGAAAACACAGATTCCACACGATACAGAAACCACGTCGTTATTGTGTCTTGTTCAAATCGTGTCACAGCAAGGAATCGTCAATTTTTGTATTCTGTATAATGTAAGACAAATTATCTATCGCAGGTTTTGGATCCCTCGAGTGCGTTCCGAATTAGAACTTAATGATTTCTCATCCCAAAACCGCTAAAAAATTAAAATAATGGAATGGCTTATATTTATGTTGTGATATAACTAAGCCATGGGTAATTAATAAAAATTGACAGAAAACCTTTAGAAATACCTTAACTTTACGTTAAAATTAGTTTTATTTTGAATAATTAATACTGACATAAGTGTTGGTAACTTTTAACGGGTTGATGTTTCGGAACGCGCCTCGGTGGAACATATGATTTTTGACAGTTCAAATCGCGCCAATCCCAGTTAATTCCACATTCATTTCGTGCGGTTTCGTTCTCATTTCATAGAGAATAGATTTTTGCAGATTTCTTATGTAAGACAAAGAATTCGCGTGGTTTCGAAGCAAGGAATCGTAAATTGTTCATACAGAAACCTGGTGGAAAGCGATGACGCAGTCTACGATGGTACATGCTTGCCTAGAAGATACCTGTTCACTCTCGTCTTGAAGACACCCAGATCATCATCATCATCATCATTAACAGCCTGAAGACGTCCACTGCTGAACATAGGCCTCCCCCAGAGCACGCCACCTTGAGCGGCTGCTCGCCTCCTGCATCCATCGGCTCCCCGCGGCTTTCACCAGGTCGTCGGTCCACCGAGTGGGGGGCCGGCCTACGCTGCGTCTTCCGGTTCGTGGTCGCCACTCCTTTCTTCCCCATCGGTTGTCAGTTCTCCGAGCGATGTGGCCTGCCCATTGCCATTTCAACTTACTAACTCTAAGAGCTATATCGGTCACTTTAGTTCTCCTGCGGATCTCCTCGTTCCGGAGCTTATCTCGCAGGGAAACACCGAGCATAGCTCGCTCCACAGCTCGCTGCGCGTCTTTGAGCTTACTAATGAGGCCAACAGTAAGAGACCATGTCTCAGTTCCATAAGTCATCACTGGCAACACACACTGATTGAAAACTTTCGTTTTCAGGCTCTGCGGTATTTTGGACAAAAAGATAGGACGAAGCTTCCCGAACGCTGCCCAGCCGAGTTGGATTCTTCGCGCCACCTCTTTGTCGAAGTTGGACCTACCTAATTGGACAATCTGTCCTAGGTAGACATACTTGTCGACAACTTCGAGAGTATCGTTCCCAACAATTACCGGTATAGGTGGAACATGAGCATTAGACATGATCTTTGTCTTGTCCATATTCATCTTAAGACCAACCTGCTGGAAGACTCTACTGAGGTCGTTGAGCATGGTGCTAAGGTCCTCGAGCGATTCCGCCATTATGACTATATCATCGGCAAAACGAAGGTTAGTGCTCATAGTCACCCAGATCATAGTTAGCTGGAAACAAGGATGCCGGCAAGGTGTTCCACTCATTTACCATGAATTAACCCTTGCACTCCCAGTGGCTCGATATCGAGCCGGCATTTATTGTTATTCTATTGTTATGAAAAATGCTGGTATTCCAGAAGTTAAAACATTTCTGAGTTCCTGATATTACGAAATGAAATGATTACATATCACAATAAAGGTTCCTTATGTGTATTAAATAATGAATAATGAGTTAATTATTAATGAATAACCGTGAATAAAACAGGGATAATAAAGTAGGAATAGAGATTACAGATAATAAAGAAAACTTTGGTCGAATCCCAACAAAAGTTACAGCAAAATATCGTTTTAATTTAGTTACAAACGTAATTATGGGTGCTATTATCAAAGCGATTTGCCCGAAAACGTCTCATCGGATCCGGAATAATGACATTATAATTTGTACTTTGTGGGAGTATAAATAAGTGCTAATTTACTTTGTGTTTGGAAATTGTTTTCCAATTGGGGATTGGAAAAGACAGCGTGAAACGAGATCGAGAATTAAACGAATTGAAGGTAAGACAAAGCAATATCAAATGGTATGTACCTATGAAGACTATTTTATAGTATTTTTTTAATTGTTTTGTGCTTATGGTAGTGTTTAATTATAATCAAAAACTAATTAAATGTATTATCGTTAATGATAATGACATATTACGCATATTTTTTTAGTAGTGCTCGTAGTAAAGCTCGACAAGTCGAGCCGTCTCTCTGGGATGGTGACCAGTCGACCACTACAATAGTACATTATGATATAAGTGTGCAAAGATGATCATTACACTCGAGGCGGTAATAAACTGAGAGTGTAATGATCAATGCACACGCATGTCATACGACGTTTTTCATCACACTTGCGAGAAAAAAAACAGAGTTGTACTGTTGAATGTCGTGCAAGGTTCTTATTTTCACGCGGCATCAGAGAAAAACCGTAATGATCGCGCGAACTTTTTTGCGTTCTGGCCAAAACTCTTATTAATAAATTAAGGAGTGTTGCCTTAATCACCGCACTTGGCAGGCATCTTAGTGATAACCAAAGATTTTAATGTACCGAGAAGAATGCTACTGCCCATCCCCTGGATGTTCCCTTAGCCGGGTACGGCTCCCACGGGAAGAGATGAGGTGCTACTATTCTTACACTGGTCTACACGGTAAGCGGCAACACGGCCGTGGATTCATCAATATTAAATAATAAATAAACTTAACCATAAATAATTATAATAACTGTAAGATTATGTATTTTCCTATAATTCCCTTATAAATTACAACTGATCTTGTTAGCCTTAGGATACACCGTGTAAGAGAGTTAATTAGGTAGATATTACGGGGAATTTATTAAACGGATCAGTAAATTTGGGTTTAGCCATATAAACACATTTTAACAGGGATTCGAACGATTAACTATGGCTTAATATAAATAAATAAAAAAAATATAAAACAATGTAAAAACGTGTGATTTTTTGAAATGATTAGTAAGTATTGATTTTGGTCAAACTTTTTGTAGGGCGTTGAAGGATTACATCCCAATCCCACTGTATAAATAAATTCAGGAAATCACAATATTTATTCAAAAAGTCCTCATAATACAATTTTTATAAACCAATTTCTAGGTATTATTCGGATAAATTTAAAGATAAATAATCAACACTAATCAGTCACCTAAAGCTCCGCGATTACATTTGGCTGAATTTAGACTAGCTAAGTGATTCGCTATACATTGCAGGTGGGAGTGAGAGTATTGGATGGAAGTAACACCAAGCCAGCAATGTACATTGATTTAGCCCTTCTAAATCCAGCCAAATATAATCGCGGCTATAGCCTAGTTTGGGGCCCGTTGTAAATGCTATAGACGTGTAATCTAACCTCTTTATTTTAATTAATCCAGAATTATAATCTATTGCATTCTATTCTTAATATGAAAGCTCTACTGTCATGTTCTACTGTAATTGAAAACTCTACTATCATGTTCTACTGTAGATGAAAACTCTACTATCATGTTCTACTGTCATGTTCTACTGCAATTGAAAACTCTACTGTCATGTTCTACTGTAATTGAAAACTCTACTGTCATGTTCCACCGCAATTGAAAACTCTACTATCATGTTCTACCGTAATTGAAAACTACTGTCATGTTCTACTGTAATTGCTGTGGAAACTCAATTATTCTTACTTTGTTTCTTTCTCGATGTTTCAATCATTCATCAAGGTAAATGTAATCAAAACCAAGCCAACCAATAACAAATAAAAACAAATGTGGTCAATTAGGCAATTTATAAAAAAAAAATGGCATCATCGCTGCATCAGCTTATAAATTATGTTGTATTAGGTATGTCACACAAACCCAGTTTGACTACGAATATCAAAATATGCTTTGACTGATTGTTCCAAGCAATATTAATTTTGACCGGTTATATCTATATCTATCTATATATATATCTATTCTATATCCATATATATAAAAATCAATTGCTGTTCGTTAGTCTCGCTAAAACTCGAGAACGGCTGAACGGATTTATCTTATCTTGGTCTTGAAATGTTCGTGGAAGTCTAGGGAAGGTTTAAAAGGTGAGAAAAATTCGAATAATGGCCGGGAAAGCCCGTGCGCAGCTGGGGTGGTGCAAATATTTGTGGACATTTCACACAGCCGCATCTAGTCCCAAACTAAGCATAGCTAGCTTATGCTATGAGTTATCGCTGTAACATACTGTAATACATAGATCATAACGACATTTAATCTAAAATCGGCCTTATACCCGGACATTCTAAGTAGCCTGCCTAAACTAAAACTAAAGCTGTCCTTTAACTCTATAAATGCCCTAAAGAACAAGCTTAACCACACCGGAGCGTCAAGTGGTGTCAGTGAAGCGTCAAAATCGGCCATTGCTGCTCGTAGTCGTAGACGGCGGCGCCGCGATCCCCGCGGACTATCCCCGCGATGGGTACTGAATAGTTTCGCGTCGCTCACGCTGCCGCCGCTTCGCAGACACGCCGGTGGGGTCGAAGCTTAAACAAGAAATCTTTTTAGAGGCGCGACAGCTTAGGCACAAAGTTTTCCGTTTTAAAACTAACCGATACCGCTGAGTCGTGCTTTTTTTTAGTATCATGATCATCATCACCCACTGCTGCACATAGGCCTCCCCCATAGAGCGCCATTTTGAGTGGCTGCTTGCCTCCTGCATACACTGCTTGCCTCCTGCATACATCAGCCCCCGTAAAAATTGCAACAGCAAGGCAACAGCAGTAGCAGACAGCAAACACTTAGCAATCGGTCGCAGTTGCCCGCCTGTTGCTCACCGGTCGCTGAATTCACTTTGGTCTTTGATACTAGCGCCACTAGCAACAGAACAGCAATAGACGGAAACAAAATAATGCACTTTTTAGTTCATCGATTGTCCGACAGACCTAGCGTGATCTAGCATTCGATCGCTTTTTGCTCTGCCAAGTGACGTTTGACAGCTTTGACAGCAATGATTGCGTTTGCACCTATTGCAAACTTTACGTAATAAGCTAGCGGTTCCCCGCGGGTCGGTCGTCGGTCTACATCTCTTATTATGAATGTATACTGTACGTAATGTATGTTCGGGCTGGCCTATGCTATGCTGCGTTCCTCAGTATAGCAGGTACTAATATGTAATATAAAATGTGCACTCTACTTCGTGAAGTAACTGATGCATTGACCCTAACCTTTCCAGCATGCGCCGTCTAGGTTACTAGAGACGGGCTTTGTGAAAATCAATATCGTATTTCGGGAGTAGGTTGAACAGAAACTGCATTGGAATTATGTATTTTATTTCGAGGAAAGAGCAGTAAAATTAAAATACATTTGACAAGACGAGGCGGTGTATTTTGTTACATTATTTCCTAATAACGTTGTTGTTGTAATAGATTAGTTTATATTTTTTCATGTTTCGCCAAAAATAAATATAAAAAAGTTCATCATCATCATCATGATGGTAATGATGTACCTATACCTATAGAAGCTAAACAATGCTTTTACAATTTCATTGTTACAATAGACAATAATTCTGCCAGATAAGATGTTTAAGTAATGATACATTTTAACCTTACCTGTATGACACATACGCGAGATGACTTACATTTTAGTTATACGCAAAAAACTCATAAGTACCATAGATATACGTGAAATTACAATTTAGTATTTAGTTTTTTAGTATTTATATGGGATTTTCTGTAATGCGGAGATCCGCAGGAGAACCAAAGTGACCTATATAGCTCTTGAAAAGAATTAGCAGGTTGAAATGACAATGGGTAGGCCACATCGCTCGTAGAACTAACAACTGATGGGGAAGAAAGGATCCCGAGTGGCGACCACGAACCGGAAGATGCAGCGTAGGCCGCTGGATGGACCGGTGTAGGCGGACCGACGATCTGGTGAAAACCGCGGGGAGCCAGTGGATGCTGAGGGCAAGCAGCCGCTCATAGTGGTGCTCTGTGGGGCAGGCCTATGTTCAGGACGTCTTCAGGCTGTTGATGATTTATATGGGAATAATTACTATATTCATAGAAATGCATGGTAAAGTAAAGCAGTGTAATCTGAATACACTATAATTAAGCGCATATTGCCACGTAGTGCATAAGATGTACCTACCTATCATTAGTGCGCCTCAAAGGGGTATACCCCTTTGAGGCGCACTAAATGAAAGGAAATGTAATCTCGTGAATTTCAATTAACCGTGGTCCAATTCTGTACCGACATTGAAGATTATCGATGCTTAAGCCAAAACTATTTTTTTTTCATGTTCGTCTGTCTGTCTGTATCTTGGCTGAGCATCACGCCGAAACCACTTGATGGAAATGATACTTGACATGATTTGAGTCTATAAATTACGAGGTAGGCTATAGAATAATTTAAATCCCGAAAATCAGCACGTTTAGAAAAGGGAAGAAAGTAAAAATATTTACTTAGTTGTAATTCATTATCGCGTAGTCCGATTTCATTTTTTTGCTAGAAAGGGGGTACTTTAAATATTGTCCCGTAAATATATCAAGGCCGTCGGTTATGTGGTTCAGAAATTGCAGATATCCAACCTTCAGTATTAGGTACAAAGCCACTTGTACCTAATACTTTGAAGGAAAACATTTGTTCTATATCTTCATGTTTTAACTGTTTATAATTAATACGTGCTATGGAGAGAGCTATGCTCGGTGTTTCCCTGCGAGATAAGCTCCGGAACGAGGAGATCCACAGGAGAACTAAAGTGACCTATATAGCTCTTAGAATTAATAAGTTGAAGTGGCAATGGGCAGGCCACATCGCTCGTAGAACTGACAACCGATGGGGAAGAAAGGTTCTCGAGTGGCGACCACGAACCAGAAGACGCAGCGTAGGCCAGCCCACCACTCGGTGGACCGACGATCTGGTGAAAGCCACGGGGAGCCGATGGATGCAGGAGGCGAGCAGCTGCTCAAGGTGGCGCGCTCTGGGGGAGGCCTATGTTCAGCAGTGGACGTCTTCAGGCTGTTAATGATGATGATGAATTAATACGTGCTTATTTTCACAAATACACAAAAATAATTCTGTCAACCGATGGTGTCTTTTAACATGGTCATTTACTTAAGTAGGTATACTGCTTTTGAATGAAACATAGCTCAGTAATTATTCAAAATATTCCATCTCAAATGCGAAATTATAGCCAAAAACATGAAATACATCAGTCACAATCAGAATTACCATACTTCGAAGTAATACAACAATCGGGAACAAACATTATGGCCTTTGTGCCTTCGGGAATCGAAGTTGTATCTCTAGGGAAATCTACCTTGTCTTACAGTACAGAGTGTAATCAAGTAGGCATGTAACCTTATTGTAGTAGGATCCTCGCGCGGCTTAATTTTTATTAAAATAAATAAGATATGCGCACAATTTTCGTGGTCTTTTTAAGTCATTAGAACATTTATTTCTCCGTATATATTTGATGGAAAGTCTAGATAATCATCATCAACCTGAAGACGTCTTCTGTTGAAAATAGGCCTCCCCTACAGAGCGCTAATTTGAGCAGCTGCTTGCCTCTTGCATCCATCGGCTCCTCATGAGATCGTCGGTACACCAAGCGGGAGGCCGCTCGAGATCCTTTCTTCCCCATCAGTTATCAGTTCTACGAGACATATGGCCTGTCCATTGCATCTACAACTACCATAGGACAACACGCATAATGTAAATCATTTCATTCTCTTTGAGTGATTGTTAAATTGTTTCCTGAAAGTTTAAGGATAGATTGTTTATTTGGAGCAGGAAAAGCGTTTTCCAAACTCCAAATTGCAGTTTTAAATCTTCCTCAATCGAAACGTAATCAAGCTATCGAGGGCAATTCAATAAAACAATCTTTGATTAATTCACGATTGGTGTCAGGCCGATCGATCGATTCTGTAATTAATTTGGTTCATTCATTTTAATCTGTTTATTATGAAAATACGGATGATTTGACTTGATGAATGATTCGTGGGGTATTTATCTAATTGTGTGCTTTTATCTCGTAGTTTTATCAAAATACCCAGAAGCTCTTCATTAGGTATATAGGTAGCAGTAGCCATTGACTATAAATCCAGTTGACCAATGATACAACTTCCCCTCATACGAAAATTAGTAGTGTATTTCAACTACTATTTTCATACAAATCACGGGAACCCGTTGATGTCTTTTCTTCCACCCTGCTCTGTCCTTTGTAATTTCGTATAGCTTTGTCTCGTTTTGTTACCTCGTTGCCTGCCCGCGCAGGTGAGTTGTGTTTGTACGAGAAATTGTGTTCACGAGCTATCAACGGACTTCATAATCTTTGGTAGTAGCTGACTAAAATTTTCGTAAGCGTAAATAGTAGGTAGGTACCAATCCCATTAATGTTTATTTCTATAATATCTTATCTTATCCTACACTGATAAAAAAGCGAAGTGCCTACAATAATTATTTAAGTATATCATGTACAATTATGCATGCATGTTTGTGACCTCATAGGGCTGAAATGGATGGACGGGTTTTCATGAAATTTGTTATATAGATAGATAGATGGATAGATAGATAGTATAGATAGTATAGATCTTTTTATCGTCTCACCAATGATATTAGAAATATAAAATAAATCTTACGGACTAGTGTAACAATGGGCAGTCTTATCGCTGACAGCAATGTCTTCTAGACAACCATTACTTAAACATAAACAGAAACATAGATTTATTCACTAAAATATAAGCACACAGTTACATGTCACAGGTCACAAAACCAAGCTATAGCTTGTAAATATTGCGCTATTTTAATGACACGCATAACTACACTAAGAAATTAATCTTGTGTCGTAGGTTTAAGCATACCCTTCAATGTTGCATTTAGCTGTAGCTGACATCACTCAAGGCAACGGTAAGAAATTTATTTATATTAATATTTCAGGCTATTTTGGTGCATTAGCATATCATTGAGTAAAATATAGAACTTACCTAATATCAGTCTATGGCATTAACAGAAGCGTCACATATCGCTACTACATTGCAGACCTTTACTTTTTTAAATATCTTGCAGTGAAGCATTCCAAAAAATAGTACATTATGATACGAGAGTGTGATGATGATGATGATGTGCACACGCGTATTATACGACGTTCTTCATTACACTTGCAAGGAAAAAATAAATACAGACTCTTATTGTAACTAACTTTTTATGAAAGTACATCAAAGAGGACGCGTATACAATATCTTGGATTATCAATCTAAATTTAATATGGTACAATAAAAGCCACTTTACGAGCAATGGTGGTGAAAAAAATATTTTACGAGTCCAACACAGAAATGAACAAAGTATTCTTCTATGAAAGTCGGTTAAGCTCAAATTCTTCGCAAGAAGCAAGGTCTCTGCTTGAAGCGTTACTCCTGTTCGATCGGTCCCCCGTCCATTTCCATCAAACGGTGTACAACAGGCGAAGTGCTTCGGAACTTCTCAGGAACAAGTGTCATTGAGCCGAAGTTTTCTTGTTTGGACAAACCGGGTATGTATTTACTGCTTTTGAGAATAGCCACTGAAACGTGTGATGGGAAACAAGGGGCAGAGAGTTACAGAGTTGGTGCGACCCCTTGCGAATAAAGATTAAAATTTCAAGCAGTATTCGATGTTCCGTTTATTTGTGTTAAAATTATCATTTTGATTATTATTTTTCAACTAATCATGATGAAACTTAATTTTTTTGTCGTTGGCGATTTTTGATCGCATGTACTTACCCCTATATTTCCGCCAAAAACGGGGGATTAGCTGCGGTTCTTTTCACGGGCTTATTTTGATAATAGTAGTTACATTTGGTATTCAATTCTAAATAAGTGTTTCATGTATGAGCGAAATTGGTCAAGAGGTTGTTAAGAAAATGAGCTCGTGAAGTCTAAGTTTGGGAAGACAATAATTGTTCCAAAAAAGTTTGTGCTTGCGAGGTCTACTGTTCGCAGAACTATTTAAACTAGTCTATTTGTGTTGCCCTTTTGCTCGCTGCTTACCTTAAATGCCTAAGTCGCCTTGTGCTCCAAACAAACGCGAGGTAGGCGTATTGAGATTTAGATCCATTGAGTATTAGTTCAAGAATGAGATAGACCCTGTGAGACTTAGGTCCATTGATTTTTAGTTCAAGAGCGAGATAGAACCTGTGAGACTTAGGTCCATTGATTTTTAGTTTAAGAGCGAGATAGAACCTGTGAGACTTAGGTCCATTGATTTTTAGTTCAAGAGCGAGATAGAACCTGTGAGAATTAGGTCCATTGATTTTTAGTTCAAGAGCGAGATAGAACCTGTGAGAATTAGGCCCATTGATTTTTAGTTCAAGAGCGAGATAGAACCTGTGAGACTTAGGTCCATTGATTTTTAGTTCAAGAGCGAGATAGAACCTGTGAGAATTAGGCCCATTGATTTTTAGTTCAAGAGCGAGATAGAACCTGTGAGACTTAGGTCCATTGATTTTTAGTTTAAGAGGGAGATAGAACCTGTGAGACTTAGGTCCATTGATTTTTAGTTCAAGAGCGAGATAGAACCTGTGAGACTTAGGTCCATTGATTGTTAGTTCAAGAGCGAGATAGAACCTGTGAGAATTAGGGTCATTGAGATTTAGTTCAAGAGCGAAATACGACTACTACTACTATACATTAGACGAATTCCTTTCGGAACGATTCACTGTAGACTAAGTCGATTCGCTCCGCACGTTATTGCTATACCCAAGCAGGGTCATTATGTTACCTTTAAACACGCTATTAACACCTGTATGTAATGTATAATAATGGTTGCAATAAATTATTGAGTATTGAGTATTGAGTATTGACTTTATTTTTACTAGCTGTGCCCCGGGGTTTCACTCGTATGATGAAAACTTTGAAGTCAGTGAAAATACAAACAGACAGAGTTGTTACTCTTACATTTTTATAATATTAGTTAGAATTAGAGAGTCCAATCTTGGTCTGAGCAAGTATGCATTGCAGTACTAGCTGCGTCTTGTGGCTCCGCTCAGTAAAGTGACATCACTCAGACTTAATTTATTCTATTTCATGCTCAAATCAGCCTAATATTAATACCAAGTTTCATTCTATAACACACAGATATGTAATTTCAAACTCGCTCATAAGTGCACATTTGCAAACTGTCTCGCTTATAATTCTAGTAGAGCTATAATATGACATGTGAAACTAAAGTCTTTTATTACGTTCAGGGATGTGAAACCGTTTAAACAAAAGCTTTAAAACCGGTTTTTAGGAAGCTGTACCGGTTCATATTTTAAAAACTCATACATTTTTGCTGATTTAATGTAGTAATCAAAATATTAGCACTATCTGAATGCAAAAGCTTGATCATCATCAGCTGAAAGACGTCCACTGCTGAATATAGTCCTTCCCCACAGAGCACCACTTTGAGCGGGTGGTTTCATCCTGCATCCATCGGCTCCCCGCCCCGTGGTTTTAACCAGATCATCGTTCCACCTAGTGGGGGACCGACCTACGCTGCGTCTTTCGGTTCGTGGCCGTAACTCAAGAACCTCTCTTCTTTCCCATGGGTTGTCGGTTACCTACCCATTGCCATTTTTATAATTATTCTAAGAGCTAGTATTGGTAACTTTAAAAACAAAAGTTTATCCAAGTTTATATCTTACAACAACGGGCATGCTTTTACTGCATTTTTGTCTATGAACCCTATATAACTAACTTCAGTCCACCCTTATATTTCCCATTATTTAATTTATTACATTCTTGCTTCTTCTTTCTGTGTCGTCGTTAGGTGCACAGGTGGTAGTTAACTCAGTTACAATCACCTGACACACCTGACAGGATGATTCCTTTTCTAAAGGTACCTACTGTAATGTAGTACTTATAAGAATATCGATCCCAGGCGCGACCTAGCGGAAAATCACCTCGAATAGAATTATGAAACAAGAATAAAGAAGAACGAGAAGAGAAGATAAGAAATTACGCTAGATATTATTGTTTCACTGTGTACTATACCTGTGATTTTTGTATGATTATTACTATAAGGTTCTCGAGTGGTGACCACGAACCGGTAGACGCAGCGTAGACCAAGCTCCTACTATAAAATGTGAATCGACGACCTAGTGCGAAACCGGGGGGAGCCGATGGATGTAGGAAGCAAACAGCCACTCAAAGTGGCGCTAAGTAGGAGAGGCCTATGTGCAGCAGTGGCTGTGTTCAGACAGGATGGTGATAATATCAAATTTTTTTTGTCTCCAAAATGTTTTAAACGAAATTTTTTTCACCGAAAATACCGGTTAAACCCGGTTTTGAAATAGAAGTCGGTTCACATCACTAATTGCGTTTTATTGGTACACGTTGGCACAGTGCTCGTAAAACTTGTACAGAACATCAAACCGTCGGAACGACGAATCCCAGTCACTTCCGCTTACGAACGTTTTGTTTTACGGCATGTTGGGAACACGCAAATCATAATTTTATTTGCTCTCTGTGGTTTTGGTTACTCAAACATTTATAATGTGGATACGCATGTGAGTAAGCTTACCGCGTTAAAAAAAATTATGTAGGTACAAGTACATACAAAGATTATTTTTTCAATTCGTTGATACCCAGTGTAATAGAAATTGTAATAAGTTTATTTAATTTCTATTTCACTGGGTATCAACGAATTTTTTTTATATAAGGTGAATTCAAGATTGTTGGGTCTCACTTTAGAATCAAAACTTTTCAGCTAACAATATTTATAGCTTTATGGATGACAATTGTATTCAAATTCAGGAACAGAATTGCAATAAAACCATAAACAGACAAAAAGATCGTACTAGGTTCAATTTTTGCATAAATAAATTGTTTCTATATCTGTAATGATAATAAATCATGACGAAACAGGTATACAGGGTTACTGCTAGATCCGTTAAGGGCGTGGAGTACCCTTCATTTCTGACTTATTTCACTATGAAACACCCTAGCCTAAACTTAATATTTTTTTAGATATCCCTTAGAGAAAAATACAGTTTCCAACTTTTTTTTTATTTCTTAACTTTCACTTATCTACTACGGTCTATTCAATTAACTTATGTATTATTTAAATGATTGACGTCCTAAAGCAGCTTATTCATCATTAACAGCCTGAAAACGTCCACTGCTGAACGTAGGGTTCCCCCAGAGCGCGCCACCTTGAGTGCCTGCTCGCCTCCTGCATCCATCGGCTCCACGCGGCTTTCATCAGATCGTAGGTCCACCGAGTGCTACGCTGCGTTAAAAACTTTGATTAAACGTAAATCATTTTTTTGCAAGTTGTTCCACCCATTAGTTATAGATAGATAGACAGATATATAAACTATTTATTGACACCAAAGATAACAAAAATAAAATAAAACAGGAAATCTTAAGTAGGGTACAAAGGGCAGTTGTAGGTACGCACTATAAAGTTTGTAACGAAACGCTTAATGCGGGTTAAAGGAATTTCAACCATAAACATTTTGTCAATTTTGATGATTACGTTAGACGCATCAACCTAACAAATTAATTTTAACTTTCGGTACAAATCCTCTATAAAATTAATTACTAGACGCACCTACGTCTCGTGACAGGGATTGTGAAAATTATTCCATTTTACTAAAATTGCGGTTTTGCCTTGGCGCTATAATGAAACGCAAATGTAAATATTTTTCTGGTTCGGATACCTGTAATAACAACACAGTGATAATGCTTGTAAAGTTGCTCTGTATTTTTAGTTTCACAATTTGTATACAGTAACTTCTTCTTTTTTTATGTTTGACTAGGCTAGCGTTTGACCACAATCTCAACTGATGGGAAGTGAAGATGCGGTCGAAGGTGTAGAAACTTCTTACTAAAACAGAATAACAGTTATATATAACTAACAGTTTTAAATAACAGTTATAAACTAAACTTCTTACTAAAATAGAATAACAGTTATGATCCTGCACATCAAAAGTTGTTGATGAAAGCCGCGGGGAGCTGATAGTTGCAGGAGGCGAGCAGCCACTCAAAGTGGGGCTCTCTGGAGGAGGCCTATGTTTAGCAGTGGACGTTTTCAGGCTGTTGTTGATGATGACGATGATGAGAGACAAAAGAATCGGCCCACCCTGACTCATGTTTAAAGAAAGACAGAAAAAAGAAACAGAAGAAAGAAATAGAAACATTTTTTTGTCTTATTATGTTTTGAGGTATTCATTAGACGCATTTAGGCCTGTATTAGACAGCGATACTCATAGACCTCGATCGCTGCTTTTTTAAAATTTCACTAGTTGGCCGTTTGGAAAATGAAGTCTCTTCTTGAGCATTGATTCACAATTAAGCACAGTTTTGTATTACGGGCGTTAGATACCTTTTGATCTATAATAAATTATTGATATGGCATAGACGTTCTGAATTCTAGGCAGTTTATTCGTTAGGTATGGCATTTAGTCATTTTGTTTTTAGATATTTCACCAATTGGACATTTTGATGAAAATGCCAGCGTTTCGTGGTGTTACCTACAATTTGGACAAATACCTTATTAACATACCTAACTAATTAAACTGCATATTTATTTGACTACGAATGTGTACCTTAGTCACTGCTTCATAAAATAGGGTTGTGTTGGTCTGACGTTTTGCGGTGGAATCCGAGGAAATTAGATATGTTAATGGAGCGATGAAAAATTTACAAAAAATATGAAATTTACGTGACCGCGAAGAGAGGTCTGGGATGAGCGGTGAAGAATTACCGGAGAGCCGTGAATTGTGTTTATTTCAATGTACGGTACATTTAGCAATATTTACGTCGTTTACCCTGCTATTATTAAAAAGTAAAATATAGTTAGATCTTTATTTGTGAGAGTTATTTTACATGGTTTGAATACGTAGCAAAAAAGATTTGAATATAGGTTTGAATTGTACTAACAAAAGCAAGCAGGGCGTGTCGTCCTGGCTTGTGAATAGGACTACCCTATTTCTTGGGAATATCTAGGGAATGGGTATGAGCGTTCTCTTCGATAAGCGTCCAAAGTGGTGTTTTATGGGGGGGGGGGGCTATATTCACAAGTGGACGTTTTCGCGGCTATTGATGTACCATATTTCTGGTACATCAGTGAAAATCTTATTTTCATTTTATTTGAAATGAAAATAAGATTTTCACTCCTCCATATCGATCACTTTATCGATTTCAACGTTCAGTTTAAATGTTGAATCATACTTATAAATTATAACTGATGCAGTTTATAGCAAAACGTTTGTAGCATAGATACAGAATTAACAGATTAGGCGGACCCTACATATTCAATTTTATTGATCATTCCTTGTGATTGATCAATGTAATTAGTCGTTTAGGGTTAGTATTGTGCGATATTTTTTGGTTTGCTGTATGGAGAAAACATTGACTCGAATAGACTCGTCAATTTAACTGATCAATAAAATTGAAAGTGTATCGCCCGCCTTATAAAGATAAAATAACATTCATCTTTGCAAATAAACTCACTAGTCTAACAAACACAAACATGCCGTAGTAGGTAGGTAACTACAATAAATATATATTTGGTAAAACAGACCATAGTCCACCTAGCTAATTAGATTGAGTAAACAAGCCCCTAAATTCCACGAAGGCACTTAATACACACAATTGTACGAAATAACTAGGGTTCTTTGCATGTCGCTTACTAATTCCGGCCTGAAATTATCCAGCAAATTAACTACTAGGTGGTAGAACTTTTCTGCAAAGTTCGCCTAGGTAGGTACAACTATTTTACCAGTTATTCTGCCACCAAGCAGTAGTGTGCAAGCACTACTGTGTTCCGGTTTGAAGGGCATTGTAGCTAGTGACATTACTGGGCAAATGAGTATTATGATCTGATTACAACAGTCTAGTAACCTTATTACTAGACTGTGTAAAGCCTCAGAATGACGTACGCAGTGCAGTGTCACGCAAAACAATATTAATTTAGAGTTCTGAGTGATTCTACAAGCTGTTATGGGCAGCCGTGACGCTTAACATCAGGTGAACGACTAGCTCGTCACGTCAAACATTTACATAAAAAATTTAAGTTAGTAATTCCGGTTAAAGTTAAGTTTTCAATGAAACAAAAAGCCTAGTCCAGGACGACATGCCTTCTTCTCGTGTAGGCAAGTGGCCACTGATAGGTCTGCACGTGTTGCAGAAAAGAAGCATTTCACCAATGAATGACCATGCCTATCACGCCATAAACCTTTTGTTATATTTTCATTAATCAAACGCTAACACTGACGCAGATGCCTGGTCACGTAGAGAAGCGATAGGTATGCCGATTTTTACAGCTCATGCTATCCGCGAGGGTCAGGATTCTTAGACCAACAAAAGCTTCGACATGGCGTAATGAATGCTGTCTTATGACAACAACCAGGACCATGGAAAAACGCACGGCAATTCTCAGTTGTAAATACCACTCTTGAAGCTGTCACTTATCCAAGCGTCGGTCGACCGATGACCTGGTGAAAACCGCGGGGAGCCGTTGGATGGAGGAGGCAAGCAGCCGCTCAATGTAGCGCTCTGTGGGGGAAGCCTATGTTCAGCAGTGGACGTCTTCAGGCTGTTGATGATGATGATGACCTATCCAAGCAGTGACTGCAGCGCACGTTCCTTAACTTCGCGGATGGTAAGAACGGTGAGCGCTACCTATGCTTATGTCATTATGATTGTGTATTATTAACTTAGTAAAATTTTATACTTTTCTAAGGAAAAGTATAAAATTTTACAGCAGAATCACTCAGTACTCAAAATCAATATTGTTTTGCGTGACACAGCACTGCGTACGTCATTCTGGTTTTTTTTTATTTTACCTAGGGAAATCATGATTTTCTAAGGAAAATCATGATTTCCCTAGGAAAACGAGAAATTTGGGGTAAAGCCACAAGGTTTCTCTAGTAGGATAAGTTCAACAAAGATAAAAGTCATGAACTAATTATTTATTAAGGTACAAATTCTCATTTGAAATTAATTAAAAGTATGGCAACGTTGTTTATTCAGAATGCAAGATATAATATTTCTGTCTACCTACACCTACCAAGAAAGTTTTGTAATGTTGGTAATATAAGTATAATAATTCAACGAAATAGGCAATTAACGTCTAGATTATAGGTGATTTGGCCATCTCCAGCAAATTTGTCGATCGGTCGGTCAATAATTCTCGATGTTATTGGCTGTTTATTACAGCACTTTTCATCAATAGGTTCACTTATGTCGATGCTATTAAGGTTACAACACACTAGCCTGGCCAGGAGCGCATCTTCTGACCCGATCTATGGTTCATCATCATCATCATCATCAACAACCTGAACATTTTCACTGCTGGACATAGGCCTCCCCTAGGGAGCGCCACTTTGAGCGGCTGCTCGACTCCTGCATCCATCGGCTCCCTGCGGCTTTCACCAGATCGTTGGTCCACCAAGTGGGGCTGGCCTTCGTCTTCCGTTCGTTGTGGCCGCTTGAGAACCTTTCTTCCCTCTCTATGTCAGTTCTACGAGCGATGTGGTTTGCCCATTGCTATTTCAACTTGCTAATTCTAAGAGCTATATCAGTCGCTTTAGTTCTCCTGCAGATCTCCTCGTTTCGGATCTTACACATACCGAAAACACCGAGCATAGCTCTCTCATAGCTCTTTGCGCGACTTTGAGTTTACTAATGAGGCCAACAGTACGAGACCATGTCTCAGTTCCATAAGATTTATAAATATAAAATATAAGATTTATCGGAGATTTATTACAATAATGATAAAAGTAATATACTTTGGATAAAATAACGAACAAAAATACATCCAATAACAACAATAACAAATCCTGTTACATTTTCAAATAAAAAAGTTTTTTTTTTTTCAGATTATACTTTAAATACGTAAAAAAATTAAGTAGGTCATGACCCCGGGCCCCGTACCCTCGGCTCACTCCTGATAAGCACAGTGGTAATCTGTCAAGGTATCATGTTCTAAAAAAACTCCGAAATGAACGCAGGTCGCTTGTCAGGCTTACGACGTTTTACATAAAACAAAATTAATCACTTGACTCCAGAATTTAAGGCTGCAGCTAAACCATTTTGGTTTGTTAATTCAATATTTTGTTCTAAAATATAACGAGCCAGTTTCCATTTATGAAATAGGCGGTAACCGGTAAGTGTAAAAAAACTATAAGGTTTTATCACAGACTTATAATCTGTGGGTTTTATTTTAAAATGTGACACGCTTGAACTGTATAATATCTATGAAAAGTGTCAAAAAGCAAGCAAAGGGGCGCGAGCAAATTTAATTCCTGCTCTGTGCGAATAATGAACCCTAATCATAGACCTAATGTATCGGGGTACCCAGACATAGAATTATGACAGAGCATTTATTATTAGTGTAAGCTAAGCGTTCAGCAACTTTTAGACTAAACCACAGAGCACTAAAAATGACGCTTCGAACTCAAATAGAGATGCCCTATTGATATTAGTTTGCGCTCCTAATAAAACTTCTATCAATTTACACAATCAATCAGCTATGGCAGATGCCATTTAGTTATGCGCTATGCGCATACTGTCGGCATGAAATTCGTGAATAGTTTCGTCGGGGGCGAATTTTGTACTCTGTGCTCTGAAAGAACGTTCGCCTCCATTGGGGACAATTTAAATCAAATATACACAGTCTCTAGGAAAATCAAACCTCAATAGTGTGCCCACGCCAATGCTTATTCACACAGATATATACCTCTCCAGCTAATATAAAATAGCTCACAAGCGGTTGTTTTATTTTAATAATGAGCCATAGTACCCTCTGACAGCGTTGTAAAACAATAATATGTGAGTTACATCACTTTCATTAGGCGCGGTCATACGCGACTGAGAGCAAAAACAAGGCATATGCCTTGTTGAAACGGTGCCATTTGGTTCGATGGTCGATCTACCCTATATATTTCTCGCAGGGGACCAAGCGTTATTTTTTTCTTGCTCTCAATATAAATTTATTTCTATCTGAATCACAAATCAGCAGGTAATCCCAGGGCGTTACAAAGTTTCACATTGCCTTACAATACCAATATTGTAATAGTGTTTCTGTTTTATCCCGCAGGTCCGTAAGGGAAACATAAAGCTACTGTGTACTGCGACCCGTATTGTGTGCGACCATGTACAACAATGTGTGTTTCCGCTTCCGGAAGCATCTGTTTATTCACCGACTGGAAACTAGACACAACAATTTGTATCCTTTTTTCTTAAAGTTGGTGAGTTTTTTTCTTCTATTCTGGCAGAGTGCATTTAATTGAACTAAATTAACTTACTTAATTAATATTATCCTTTGTTTTAAATTAGTCGGCAGTTCAGGTATAGTCAGAGTACCTTTATAAAAAGCGCTATTTTTATTAGTACTTATTTTCAAGTTTTCTTGTAAAACATAATTGAATTAAAGAGTGTATTGTAATTTTGTGAACTTGACGCAATAATTTCTTCAGTCTATAAAATGCCAACTCGTAATACCTACATGTAAAGAAAGAAAGAATGAAAGAAAATACATTTATTCATGACACACAACACAACATTACGTACAACAGTACCTACATAATCATATATTTAAATAATAAAAGAAGGAATATACCTACATGTACCTACATAATATGTATGTACATGTAGGTATAGTCTTTCTTTTTTGTGTTAAAAATATAACGTAGGGCATAACAAGAGATACGTCACCCGTCAAACATGCCCAGAAATGTTTACAAACTGGACAGATGGGCCAAACATACATAAAAACTGAGGGACATGTCTACGCGTCCCTGAGCGCATGCAACAGTTTCAAACCACAACTTTTTTTTAACCTTTTTATACTAGTGGCTCTGTTAACTGAAGACCCCGAGAGTATCCTTTGCATATTTGCTTTTAAGTTTTCAAGTTTCATGGCAAAAAACCATAGGTATAAATTATCAAAACTGATGGCGTAGGTACCATGCGCACTGCAAGAAAACTTGTCGTCGCTGTTAGAGTGAGACACACTTAGGCGCTAACATAGGTTTGTCACGGTCTCTCACGAGATAAAGTGTCGAGAAAAATTTGTCGCGGTGCGCATGCTAGCCGGGCTGGGGTCTTGTCGCGTAAGTCTGATGATGGTGATCATGTGCTCTCTTCCTCGCACTCACGAACTTGTATATTAGCACGAGCAGGATAGCAGACGAAGTCGATGTCCAGAACAGTTCTGCGATAGATGATGCTGCTTACAAAATTTCAAGAGAATCTGTTGAGAAATGTGACCTGTAAAAGAGAACAGCCAGACCAATGTTTACGTACATCCATCAGATGGATGCACATAATCAGTTTTGCCCAAGTCGAAACGGAGACGCTTGCCTCGCGCTTCGCCCTCGCTCGGTCAAAGTAAATACACGTACGTAATAGACGTACAGCTACATGCCATCCATTTATGATTTGTTGATATTCCTTCGATTCGCACAAAGCGATTTGACTCGATATTTATAATCCGAGCAGCGAAGGAATGGGACACTTTACTAGCGTCTTTGTTTCCCACAAGTAAGTACAATCTGGAGCTCTTCAAGTCGCGAGTGAATAGGTATCTTCTAGGTAAACATGTACTATTGTAGACCGCGTCGTCACTTTCCATCAGGTGAGATTGCGGTCAAATGCGGGCCTATTTAGTTATATAAAAAAACTGTAAATAACACATTTTCGTGAAGTAGTGCAGCTCCGTCAATAATGCTAAAAACCACCATGGAAAACCCTTGTTCTTTCACGCTGCCACCATGAATTTGCGTTTTGTACGTACCATACGAATACAACTGCTGGTTGTACAGATTATTGAAATAATGATTTGCAGTCATAGCCAACCTATTACTACGCTTATGGATCTGTCAAACAAGGCGATGTTTACGCGGCCAGAAATGTAAACAAATCCGGAGAGATGGGCCAAACAGAGGCGTAAAAATTGGCGAACATGGTTGCGCGTCCCAACCGCAACAGTTTCAAATCTCATTAATTAACAGCTCAAATTTTAATACGCCTGGAGCAGACCTCGTCACAGGACTGCTATAGCGTAATACTTACTCAGACAGAAGGTCAACTTTGAGCTGACTTAAAAACTGAAAGAATATTGTGAGGCTCGTAAAGAACTACGTATTTTTTCAACACTAAATACTTTTTGACAGCCTTCTACATTACTGCGTTGAGTAGGAAATAGTATTGTTATTTTGTTATGTTTTATGAGACATTAACTATTATAATATTATGTTTATTTCAGGCTAGATCCACTCTGCGGTTTTACTTGTAATTTAATCGTTTTTCTGCGGAAAATAAAAAGTAATATACATTACAAGTAAGTAAGTACTCTGGTTTTGGTTTAGTGTCAATAATTCTGTGTGCATTCAGCCAAATTTTTTTGGTGTGAAAAGCAACTAAACAAACAAATACACAAGTTTAATTTTATATAAAAGTAAACTGCCATGTTTTTGTTAAATATATTTATGCCTATTAGTAAGGTAACTTAACATTGAAATGTTATGGAGCCTTAGATCCCGCACTTGGCGTGGCTGTGTTGCAGGCATGCCTAGTGCGGGGTTTCCCTTCCATCTTGCCTTCAACAGGAAAAGAATAAATAAAAAAATAAGTAATACAAACAAAAAATTCTTAAATGAAAATTACATACATGTTTCTTAGTGCAACCCGCACTTGGCCGTTTTAGAAAACAAAAAGTATCCTAAATGTTATTCTGAAAAATTTTCTATAACCATACCAAACAGTGAAATCCGTTTAGTAGTTCCAGCGTGATGCGTGTTGAAAGGAACAGACCGACAGACAGACACCCAAAAATTAAAAAAAAAAATTGTGTCCACTTCTGTTTCTTCTGTTCTGTTCTGTTTCTTATCGATAAAGAAGTGTAATGCAATCAAAATTTACGAAAAATATTCAATGTTCAGATTTAGCCCAGTTACAGTTTAATTCTATGTATAGATTCTGTGCGAGTGAGTTTTATTGTGGTACGGAAGTGTTGTGCCTATATTGCGTGTCAGTGGTGTGATTTATTTGTATTGCACATGTTTTGTATTGTGTTTGTGTCGACGAGAATGAGTCCTTTCTTATAAATATCATATAGTTAAATAACATTCAATTAAAATTGCGCACTTTAATTTTGTATATTGTAGTATTTGTTTGTTTTTGTGTTTGTGTTTTTATTTTTTGTATTTTGTTGTGTTGTTTTTGTTTATTGTTGTTTTTTTGTATTTTTACAATGTTTTGTTGTTTTGCTTATATAGAGTTTATATGGTGCCGTCAAATTTTTGTGTGCATTTTACTTACTCTCTTTCTATGCCCAATAGTATTCTGATTTCGGGTTCGACTCAAGTAAGGTTCCACTCACGAAAAATGAATTATATATCTTTCGCATTCCTTTCTTTAATTGCCATCTCTAAAACGTCCCAAAGTATCAGGGACATCCCCCACGGTCCAAATTTTTCTTGGTACACTTAAATAAATCCCACTGAATGTTCTGTGGCGTACATATTAAATTATTTACAGCAATTATCGCGTCCTCTCCGCAGGGAAATATACTTCGTTATGATTTGGAAACTTAATTGAAAGCATGATTAATTTCTCCAGCGAAATTTAGGTGAAGATAAGAATGTATAGGTACCTATATATATATAATATTATTATCATGCTTCATTCTGACGCGATGTGATAGCTTTGCCAGCTGGAAGTGGTAATGAGTTGCAATCCGTGGGTCGTGGTGTGGTCTTGTATTATGAGCTTAATCTTTCCATAAAGTGGTGGTATGCCTTAGGCTTTTCTAATAGTGCTCACCTGCCTAGAACCTGTTGCCAAAGACTTAACAGCATCTTTGAAGTATGTTCCGACTAAGCTAACTTGAGCACAGAATATACCACCGTTTCCTCGTGGTCATACTAGTTTGTAGTACCAGTATGACCACGAGGATATACATGTCCTCATGGTCATACAGTAACATCCTATTTATCATAAAACCTCTAACAAAAATCCTCCTTTAATAATTATAACCGTAACTTGAGCCACAGATAATACTTTCATACATAATCCGTGCGTAGACCTACGAAGTGTAAATAAATAAATGTGTGTGGACACTTCACACAACGCCATCTATCCCCAAACTAAGCATTGCTTGTACTATGGGAATCGGATAATTGATAGAATACTTAGATACTTTTTTGTTTGTACCTACATAGAGTACAATATAATGTGTATAAAATAATTATATAAATATATAGAAGGTGTGAGCGAAGCTGATGGTGTTTAAAAACGTAAAAAGTAATTTTTCGGTTATAAGCTATCCAAACTCGCGAGGTGTATTAATTAGCTCACAGAGCCAGCTAGGGCATGTCAAATCAGATCAATTTTTGATTCCGGAACTGGGTCCAATATTGAGCCTCAAATCCGGAATTTCAAAATTTGTTCCAAGACTCGTAATTTTATACATATTTTTAAATAAACGTGTAATATGAAATTTAAATCCTTCTAACCAGATATGAAATCAACGAATACAAACCATTTATGCTGAAAACTAAGAACTGTGATATCAATTCCGGAACTGGAACATCGGAATATAATGCTTCGAATTCCGGAATTCTAAAGCCATATATATTCATGCTAGGACCAGCACTAGTACTTATTACTTACATTAATCCACAAGCTCTATAAAACTGCCAGAAATAACCAACTTGAAATAGTCCGTCCACAGAAGTTCGTCTTTAGGATAAAAGTATTATAAGAACGCCAACTAAAGGAAGATCTTGATCTTGTTATTAGTTTTGAAGTTAGAGGAAAACTGTGGGTCTTATTTGAGAATGATAGCTAGACAGATAGGCTATTTATTTTAATATGAATGTAGAATGCAATAGAAATGCACCAAGTTTATTTGTTCATAACCCCATTTCTTCCCATGGGTGCCGTCTGTGCCAGCTAATGGAATGCTATCCAGGGAATGGCCAACAACGGTAGCATTCTCCTCGGTACATTAAAATCTTCTGCGATCACCAAGCCACCTGCCAAGCGCGGTGATTATGGCCAACCCCCCAACGATAACCCCCCTGTGTTCAACAGTGGACGTCTTCCGGCTGTTGATGGTGATGATGATGAATAAGTATATGCTGATATCATCATGAATATTTTAATAGGGCAAATTGCCTTTATTACTCAAGCTAACTACTACAATAATAAAAACTAAACTAAACTAAATTAACTAAGCTAAACTAAACTAAACTAGCTACACTACCTACTACAAAGAACACTTATGGACTGTATAATAGCCGCGATGGCCTATAGACAGTCCAAGTGCTCCAGCCCACTACCGGTAGGTAGCGTACCCAACATGCTGGCCGCATTGCCACGTTGAATTGCAATGCTGATGCGTTGGGCCAAATAGCTTGATAGCTATTTGGCCAATAGCCAATCATGAATAGCTTAAATACGTCGCTGCTGAACACAGGCCTCCTCCATAAAGCGCCACTTTGAGTGGCTGCTTCTCTCCTGCATCCATTGGCTCTCCGCGGTTTTGACCAAATCATCGGTCCACTTAGTGGGGCCCGCCTACGCTGCGGCTTCCACTTTGGATATTATGTTGATTAAAAGTGGATAAATATCTGAATTTTAGCGCACACTCATTGTTCAATTCTGATTATAGAAACACTAACGAATCATTTTACGCTCCTTTGCGTCTACAACTTTACAACCATGGCAACAATTGCACTAAAATTTAATTAAGTATGCATTATGATATACTGTTGATTAAAAATACTTGGTTTTTACTAGGTTTTTATTGGTACCTTTTAGGCCCCCATACACGTTCAATTTTATTGATCAATCTTTGTGATTGATCAATTTTATTGATCGTGTCGGGTTAGTATTGGTCAATGTTTTTCGGTTTACAGTATGGAGAAAACCGAGAAGTGGTCTCGTCAATTTGATCAATAAAATTGAACGTGTATGGGGGGCCTTAGAGACCCGTTTTGGCCTAAATATGAATATGCATCAAGTTTTATTGCCCAACGTACTACCCTTTGACTGCATTGTCGTATGACAGCCTAGGTGCAATGAGTTGCAGTCAACTGTTGACCTATTCGTAAAAAAACGTTAATACGTCGGGATTGTGATATCTATCTAACTATTGTTAAACCAACTGCAAGTAGTACGTCAGTTCCGCTAGTACAAGATGGCGCCACTTGAGCACAGCATAATATAATAATATTCTGAACTTCCGGCTAGTCCATGAAAACCAGGGAACCAATCAGAGACAAGCAAAGTTGCCGCCAAGAAATGGCGCGACGGCAGCACTAGACCTCGTTTTTCCAGAGCTCTTCAGCTCAGTTCATCGTCAGAGTTCAAGCCGTCGAGTTGTCAAGCCAGATCGGCATAGTTATTTTAGTGAACATTTTTGAATTATATACAGCTAAGTATAAGTATAATTCTGTAAAATTATTAGAATACAATTGTTTGTGATTTGTGTCTGATTTTAGCTCGTGGTTTACTATGTGTCTCTATTACTGTTTAAAAGCGGTTATTGTAATGATTTGTCTATTTTAATAGAGATATGCCTATGAGTTTCTTGCCCGTTCTTCTCATAAGGCTTTAATAAAACTTGCGAATGGGTGTAAATGTGTTTTTCATTTAAATATCCACTTAGTTTAAATAGCATTAATACACAGGTTTCACATTATACATGTAGGTACTTGTGCGTGATGAAGGTACAACGTGTCTGCATGATGCCTTCAGACAACCACATCTATAGTAGCTTTGTTTCTCTTGTAACAGTTGTAATACGCTAGCTGAAAGGAACTTTCCTTTGACGATTGTCTAACATGAACTAGGTGTAGGTACTTGCTAGGCGGTATCAACTTACAGCTCGCGCGACTGTTGAGTTATATATGTTGCTGATTTATAATTCCTATATATTAGACTAGTTGGCCCGCCCTGACTACGCACGGGTTAATTAGTTTAATCGATATAGAAATATAACCATTAATTTTACTGTTTGTCTGTCTGTCTGGCTGCCTCTTTGAACACGCATCACGCGGGAACTACTTAACGGATTTTGCTGAAATTTGGTATGATTATAGTTAATTTTTCAGAATAACATTTAGGGTACTTTGTGTTTCCTAAAATGGCCAAGTGCGGTTTGTACGAAACAATGAGGATGTAACTTTTGTGCAAGAATTTTTTGTTTTTATGTTATTTATTTCTTTATACTCACCATGTCGAAGGAAATAGAGAAAGGAAAGAGAAAAGATAAGGGAAATGGATGAATGGATGGGACGGTAATATAGGGGAGGCAGGCAAAGTCTGCCTTCTTTCGTCAGCCCAGCCATTCATCCTTTTCTCCTATCTTTTGCCCTTTCACTTCCCTGTTTCCATTAACAGGGTTAGGACGTAAAAAAGAGTGATGCAATCAAAATTTAAAAAAAATTTCATTACATCAAATATCATACAGATTTGGCTCAGGTACAGTTTTATTATATGTATAGAAGATCTAACTATTACGCAAAACTCAACCATACCAACAAACAAGCTTTGTTTTTGATACCGGTGCAAAATAAACGTATTTCTCATTTCCTTTGTTGAATAAATTCCCAGTCGGAATCCATATGTCAGAGTTGGCCATTCACACAACTTTTAAATTTCAGATGAGCTTTGTTTCGAGCTCGGTTGTTTTGAACCTCTCGTTGAGGAATTTCAAATTAAATTTGAATTGGCTTCTGAGATAAACAATGAGTTTAAGCCAAGCAAAGAAAATGTCTCTGCAACATTGTTTCTCCTGCATATCAACGACCTGTTTTTGCCAGGAATCTTAGGATATGTTGATGATAGCACTGTGCAGAGATACCTGAGTGACGTGCGTTCTGGAGGAAGTGCTACACGGACCCAAAGGGAGGAGATATTAAATAGAAAGAACTCAATCCTTGATGCAGTATCCCATTGGGGTGCTGCTAATTTGGTTAAGTCCAATGCTTCTAAAACCCAGGCCTGTGTGTTCTCTGCTAAAAAGACGCCACTTTGTACCACTTTGCTCTTTGAGGGTGTAACAGTACCTTTTAGTAATCCACCTGAGCTCCTTGGTATGCAAATTTCTTCTACCTTAAATTTCGGTCGCTCTGTTGTGTCCAGGGCCAAAACAGCTGCAAAAAAGCTTGGTGCGCTATCTAAGGTTAGGCAGTTTTTCTCATCGAATCAGCTGCTTAACCTTTACTAAGCTCAGTTCAGGGCCTGCATGGAGTACTGTAGCAACCTGTAGGATGGCTCCGCCCGATACCAATTTCGGCTTTGGACACAATTGAGCGGCGTGCCAAGAAGTTTATCAACGATGAGAGACTAGTTAAAGGGAGAATTTAAAGTCTTAAAAACAGACGGGTTGTTGTTCTGTCGGTCTTCTATCGGTTACATTTTGGAGAGTGTGCGCATGCCCTTCATCAGCTCATTCCGTCATCCCTTTTCCATCATAGAGCTACAAGGCTTGGTGATTCTTCACATCCTTACGTCGTTGGTGTACCACAAGTCCCCACTAAGCATTTTGCGGAGTCATTCATAGTCCGAACGGCCAAGAAATGGAATGCTCTTCCAGCAACAGTGCTTCCTCCTTCCTTCGACCCGGGTCTTTTCAAGTCAAGAGGGAATGGGCATCTCATGGGCAAACGTGCTCCACCTTAGACAACTTCATCACTTACCTACCATCTGGTGAGTTGTTGTCAACGTATGCCAATTTTATGTATACTCAAAGGAGCCATGCCCTGATTTTGATGAAAACTAAAACTGAATTATTCATTTTTGAAAAATGAATAAATCTAAAAACCGAACTCATTGGTTTGAAAAAAAAAAAAAAAAACAACTTGTATGATTAAATCATTCGATAATGTCGCTAATAAGGACCGTATTCTGGGAAGTAATGACATACGGCAAACTAAAGAGTTTTTTACTAAATACGTTTTAAATAAATATAATATATTCGACTGTTACTCACGAATAGTATGCCGATTTCTCGACCAGGCAGGAAAATGAATCACACTCATGAGAATTTTAATACTATTTCAATGCTTTTTTTCTTAATTACCTGTATCTACCTAATTAGGTACCTAAACTGATTATTATTCAAAATGATGGCAATTCGGTACAGAAAGTTGTTGCGTTACAGGGCCATAAAAAAAACAATTTAGTACATTCATACTTGTTTTATAAAATGCATATTTCCCATTTCTTTTTCCAAACTGTATTTCTCTTTACTTCCTTGCTCTAACCATCTCATAAACCCATATTTTTTCTAATCTTTCTGCCAGCACAGCTGTCGTACTGGTCTGTATCCTCAAAGACTTTACGTACGTGCATAGCATCAAACCTCGAGGCTTGTTCCATTTCTGAGCTCGCTATACGTATGATGCATGTATAGTGTAGGTATTCAGGAGGTCTGAAACTTGATAGTACCTTCAAAGAGGTACAAAAACACCAGCTTTGACCGTGAAGTTAAAAGTTAATTTGATGAAAACTTTATTTCATAAAGAAGGTACGCATTTTGAGCACACTTTCGTTTTATTTTTGACTCGCTTATTTTTCTCTTATTTTCGTACGATCTTTTAATTTCAGATTAACATTCATTTCTCAATTGAAATGCAAATTAGACCCATCGTTTCGTTTTTTATGTGCTGCTATCAATACAGAATTATAATAATTAAATCCAGTGACAATTTATTTTTACAGAAAACTACACGTTTTAAGTCTTACTTTTATATGTTACTTAATTTAATAAATGTTGAAAGTGTCCTGTCTTCTTCACGCTGGTGTAAAATAACATGACGAAAACGAGACAAAGCATTGTTTGAGTTCAAAGACGAGGTTCTAGATTTGGTTCTGTTTTTTATGCTCGTTGCCTCATATCTCCGTCATTTATATCCCAGTTTAGAAAATCCAGTACTTATTTGAAAGGATATACCTACTCTCAGATTGGTCGCATACAAGTTTCAATAAAAACAGTTCATCATCAACAGCCTGAAGACGTAGGCGTCCCCGACAGAGCGTCACTTTAAGTGGCTGCTTGGCTCCTGCATCCATTGGCTCCCCACGGTTTTTACCAGGTCATCGGTCCACTAAGTGGGGGCCGGCCGCTGCGTCTTCCGGTTCGTGGTCGCCACTCGAACCTTTCTTCCCCATCGGTTGTCAGTTCTACGAGCAATGTGGCCAGCCCATTGCCATTTTAACTTGCTAATTCTAAGAGCTATGTTGGTCACTTCAGTTCTCCTGCAGATCTCCTCGTTTCGGATCTTATCTCGCAGAGAAACACCGAGCATAGCTCTCTCTTAGCTCGTTGTGCGACTTTGAGCATACTAAGGAGGCCAACTGTAAGAGACCACGTCTCAGTTCCATAAGTCATTACTAACAAAACACACTGATTGAAAACCTTTGTTTTCAAAAACAGTTCAGTGGTTTGGTTTTTAGATCAATATAACTGAAAAACGTATGTATTATTGTATCACCCAAGTATAATTATTATGTTCTCCGTGTGAAGCTAAGGCAGTTGAGGTCGGGTTTAACTTTTTTTTTAATGATAATAATTATGTAGGTACATTGTACATGTGAAAGTTAGAATACTATGAAATAATTTTAATTAATGTTGAAGATAAAAAAACTGTCTTTTTTATGAGATGAGTGGCAAACAAACAGGCGGACCTGATGGTATGTGGTTACCGCCGCTAGTAGTTATCTGCAGCAACACCGAAGGCATTGCCGGTGCGTTGTCTTATCCATTCAGTTTCGTAGCTCTACCGGTTTAGATGCAGTCTCCGGGTATGTTCATTTTTCCACCACGTTTCCCGTTTTGTTCCTCGCACCTGTTCCCGGGCTGTAATAGAAAATGCATTGTGTGCTATGTACCTGTCATGTTTTCTTTTAAATCTGTTGAATAACCATTGAGAAATGGTGTTTCATTCCGTACCTAACCACAACAAAAAACACTTTTAAGAAAGCCGAATACGACGTGACGTGTCAAAATAATCATATTATCTAAACAAAAGGGTGTATAAATGGAAAATAAAACGAAATACAGGGATAACCAAATGAAACTTAGTCAAATTAAGTAGCGGTAGTAGTGGTTAGTTAGTTGGTTATTAAAAAAAACCAAGAACTTAGTCAAGTTCTTGGTTTTCTTTAATAAAGGGGGGCAGGAGTCGTTAGGGCGATTTTATTTTGTGATGCTTTCTCCCGACCCCCTGATATACTGACCCGCAAATTATACTCTCACTATCATCATCATCAACAGCTTAAAGATGGCCACTACTAAACATAGGCCTCCCCCAAAGAGCGCCATTTTGCGCTTGCTGGAAGACGCTGTGTAGGCCGGCCCCCCAGTATTCGGTGGACCGAAGCGACGATCTGGTGAAAACCACGGAAATTATGCCCGCGGTCGCTTAAAATGGCATACACGATATGTAGGCAGGTGTGTTACAGTAAAAGTGATTACATTCATATTTTACAATAAAGTATCAATTTTACACATGTGCTGCAAAAATATGATTCACGTTATGTTTCTAATTTATTGCTAGCATACATCAGGGCCTAGATAGGGAAATATGAGCTCAAATGAAATACAGGTGATTTATTTCAACACTTTAATTTAAAAAAATACGTAGGATGCTAGGTTTAGCTACTGATTTTAATAAATGTGATACGAGATACCTATATAACCAGATTATTAATAATATATATATATATATATATATATATATATATATTTATATATATATATATATATATATATATATAGATATAAAAACAGATACAGGCGGAACCACAGGATCTGTGAAATAATTGGCGTCAATTGTAGTATAGATATAGATATAGACCCCCTTGGTTCCACCGTTGAGAGTAAAAATCTAATTGACAAAAACATCTGAGACGGTTTGTGATGGGTGTTAATTCATTTGAATCCCCTAACCCAGTCCCCTAGAGGACACTCGCTATTCCATTCCGATCCCCTATGCTGGGGACTTAAGCGCTTTAATATTTTTACAGCTATACATAAAGTTAATACTTTGACGTATTCGTTTTCCATGGTTTATGGGTGCTAATTCGTTTGAATCGCCTAGCCCACTCCCCTAAAGGACTGCACTCGCTATTCCATTCCGATCCTCTATGCTGGGGACTTAGGCGTTTTAATCTTTTTACAGCTATACATAAAGTTAATACTTTAACGTATTCGTTTTCCATGAACTTTCATGAAATATTAAGAACAACAATTTAATTTTGAATGTTGCTCAGCGGACGTATGTCAGTCCCCTGTAGTGCCATCAGGGGACCGCGTTCGCATCACCGATATTAATGCAGCCTTAGACTGAAATAGTAAGTAATGAAGCCGGAGCGCGAGGAACAAAAAAAGAGCTACAGCTAATAGTAGCAAAATAGTAAAGCAGAAGTTTTTTCTGGCAATCAGATGGTTGATTCTCGGTCAAACGTCTCGCGATACAATAAGATCATAAATTGATCTCTTATCACTCTTTTATATCTTAGATGCCATTTTGTTTCGGTATTTTTTGTGAGTGCCCTTTTCGTTTTCGTCTGTTAATTGGTAGATAATTATGAGGGTTATTTGCATAGCTCCGATTCCCAAACTACGGCCAGAATGGTCTTGTTATTTGACATTACTTTAAGTGGCTTGCAATTTTATTTCTTCGAGCACGGTCTGTAACATTTAAATACAAAATGAGACAAAATTATATCTAGAGTGATTCCACTAAATTAAATAATAAGTAAGTGTAATATTTAAGTCTGACAAGTATAACTTTAGGTGGTCTGGCCTAGCATTTTAGTTCAACATGCGTCATCTGCTAATTATTTTAGTCTAATAACTCAGCACATCAGGCGTGTGTACGAATGAATTATCACTAATGTAATAATATTGTGTAATTCATTTTGCGCCTTTCATTTGATCATGCGTTGCGGAAATGGAATAAGTCCGTGAATAGGTTTGTTAATGGAGTTGGAATAACCTATCTGAATGCAAAGAGTTTACTTCGGATTATTTTTTGTGTCAAGGTGTAAAAAGTACATACGTGTGCGAATACTTATTAATATTATATCAAAACAAAGGTTTTCAATCAGTGCGTGTTGCCAGTGATGACTTATGGAACTGAGACATGGTATCTTACTGTTGGCCTCATTAGTAAGTTCAAAATCACGCAACGAGCTATGGAGAGAGCTAATCTCGGTGTTTCCCTGCGAGATAAGATCCGGAATGAGGAGATCTGCAGGAGAACTAAAGTGACCGATATAGCTCTTAGAATTAGTAAGTTGAAATGGCAATGGGCAGGCCACATCACTCGTAGAACTGACAGCCGATGGGGAAGAAAGGTTCCAGTGGCGACCGTGAACCGGAAGACGCAGCATAGGCCGGCCCCCCCCACTCGGTAGACCGACGATCAGGTGAAAGCCGCGGGGAGCTAATGGATGCTGAAGGCGAGCAGCCGCTCAAGGTGGTGCTCTCTGGGGGAGGCCTTTGTTCAGCAGTGGACGTCTTCAGGCTGTGGATGGATGGATTATATCAGATTCATCTGTACCTATGCGTGCTAGGAAGAGTGCAGCAAAAAAACAAAAAATGTTTGCTTATGTTTGCTTATGTTTGCTTTTTTGCTGCACTCTTCCTAGCATTGTTATTACAATAACAATATCTTTTAGTCAGCTTTAAGTTTGGGTTTTATACTTAGTTACTCTAATATCTCTCATTATCGACTTTCTTATTGAATTTACTTCTCTATATTTTATGACCTTAGACCGTTCTTAGATCCTATTTATAGGTAGGTACCGCCTACAATAAGACCTCCGTCATCTTTGCAGAACTCTGACATTCTGCTACTTAAACACATGACAGCGACTTGGAGATTTTACGATGCGCTCATTTTTATTGGGGTGATTTGCTTACTTGACACTTGACACTTGTTAAGCTAGACAGCTTAGCAGTTATTCCGATATACGAATAGTGCACACGGTGTAGTCGTTAACAAACAAAAACAAATGACGACTGATAATCACTTTGAATTTGTGCTATATGGAAATTTCATGATTCTGACATTCGGCTATTGGTTCAATTTGCTTACTTGAACGTCCAGCTAAACAGTCGTTCCGACGCGAATAGCACACACGGGGTATAGTCGAAATGACTGGTTATCACGTCAAATTTACATGATTATATCAACTACCAAATTATGGTAATACCTATCATTTAAGTAAACGTGATTAACTCTTTGGTAATAAACTACATCTACGCCAAGATTCCGCTTTGATATTTTCGTCGCATGCTCCCTTAAACTAATCTCTGTCACTTCATAATGTAAACTTTGCGGAGCTGTCAAATTTAAACTAAGTAAACAAAGATTAAAAACCCATCTGGATGGGCGACCTCCGCAAACATTTCATCCTTGCAAGGTTATAAAGGGTGAATGTTCAATATTTTTGGATAACAGAAGATTGCTGTAATCACCACGCTTGGCTCGCTGTCGGCTGATGATTTAGGGTTCAATTGGTTCATCATCATCATCATCCACAACCTTTGTCATTCTACTGCTGGGTAGACTCCCTTTGCACACGCCATCCGCCTCGGTCCTGTGCTAATCGGGTCCATGTTTGACCCATAATCTTTGCAATATCGTCGATCCATCTAGCTGCAAAGACGGCATACGCTTAGCTTACCTTGCCTCTGCCACCACTCTGTTAGCACTTTACTCCATTTTTATTACATTTGTTAGCATCTATTGTCACTTCGCCTAACCATGTGTCCTGCCCAGCTTCACTTTAGTCGCGCTACTGTGATTCCAATGTCTTGAACATTGGTTCTTTTCCGGATCTCAACGTTGTGAACTCGGTCTAGAAGTTTGATGCAAAGCATGGAGCGTTCCATAGCTCTGTGTGCAACTCTGATTTTGTATACAGTCTCATGCGTGAGCATCCATGCTTCAGCACCATATGTCATGGTGGGCAGAACACTTTGGTTAAAGCGGCGAGTTTTCAAGCATTGTTGGATTTGTCGTGCATTAAAAATGTCATCCAGTTTTTTTGGTTCACATGTCATAAATTGTTTAAATTGGTTCACGTCATGTCATAAATGATATCAGGCTACAAACTTCCACGTGGGCGCAGCCATAGAGCGCAGCCAGTAAACTAATTCATAAGAGTGCCAGATAATTCCATTACTTCTACATCCATGGCTAAGTGCATGGCAAGGATCGTTAGCTTGCAGCTCATAAGTTATTTGTGACGTCATCCGGAGTTTAGAGGAAGCTGCATTATGACGTAAAATTGTTTTAAGAGCTGCTGTTGCATGCGCTTGATAATTTTATTAATTAACTTAAGAGCTGAGGTATCCTGCTATGAGCTGAAATAAGGTTATCATTACCCTTTCATAAATGTTACATATTATGAAAACATTACTATTGCAAATTTGACATTTCTAGTATCAGCAGCTGTCTGCGAAAACTTAGAAACAGCTAGTAACCGGTTTTCAACTAAATTGCGGCGAAAACGGAATTCGTAAACACTAAACACGAGTGTTTATTGCGGGCTGACGCTGTGTAGTGATAAACAAATGAAGGCGGGCGGGTACGAAAAATTTTACAACGCTTTTCTTTTGTCTTTTTTCGGGTTTATGCAAAGTTGGTCTAGAGTTACAGAGCACTTTGCGTTGCCGCAAAACGTACAGTAGATCAGATGTTACTAGAGATATTGGTGTCTGTTGTAATATTGTGTTAAACCAACTGCAAGTAGTACGTCAGTCCCGCTAGTACAAGATGGCGCCACTTGGGCACAGCATAATATAATAATATTCTGAACTTCCGGCTAGTCCATGAAAAGCAGGGAACCAATGAGAGACGAGCAATATGGCCGCCAAGAAATGGCACAACGGCAGCACCAGACCTCATTTTTCCAGAGTTCTTCAGCTCAGTTCGTCAGAGTTCAAGGCGTCGAGTTGATACTTAAGCCAGATCGGCATAGCTATTTTGGTGAACGTTTTTGGATTATATACAGCTAAGTATAATTCTGTAAAATTATTAGAATACAATTGTTTGTGATTTGTGTCTGATTTTAGCTCGTGGTTTACTATGTGTCTCTATTACTGTTTAAAAGCGGTTATTGTAATGATTTGTCTAATTTAAAAGAGATATGCCAATGAGTTTCTTGCCCTTCTTCTCATAAGGCTTTAATAAAACTTGCGAATGGGTGTAAATGTGTTTTTCATTTACATATCCACTTAGTTTAAATAGCATTATTAGGTTTTCACAATTTTGCTAAATTCTAAACAAACAGAATATCTAAAAATGTTGTCCCTTTCATATTGGTAGAAATAACAAGGACTGCACTAGTTTCAGAACTGTCAAATAAAGTTTAATTATGGATTTCATAACAGATTCGGCACCATTATTGAAAAGAAGTGCTAATTCTAATTACATTTTCTGGACTGATGACTTTTTTAGTACGCAAAACATAAACATCTGTAATAAAAAAAGCTTTTACCATTATACTGAAAAGTTTAATTAGAAAATCCTTTTTGCGTTTTACGGAACAGACACTCGTAAAGTGGACGCACCGAAATGGAATTTATATTGTCAAATTACAAACCTTAATAAAAAGCTTGCCTTGCTTGCTTGCATGTAAGCCTAAATTACAAATTAAAAAACACGTCTTCGAAAAATAATTTAAGGCTGTAGGTATCTAATCTTACTTAGTAGCTTTACAGACTATAGGCTTGTGTCTTACTATTGTATTGTATTGCATAAATTAGTAATATTGCTCAAAAAATAAACAGTCGTGAAAACAAAAATTATATATTTAAAAAAATGACAAAGTTACGAGCATTTTAAAATACAGGAATAGAAAGAGACAGTTCAAACGTGCAGTGACGTCACTCTTGCTCCTTCACAGTACCCCATTAATAAGCTGTGGTAGCTTTACATACAGTCTCTTTGGCAAGTGACTTCGCAACGTGCGTTTTCATAGTAACTGTGGGGAATCTCCTGTTTCGCGAGAAAGGGACAGGCGATGGCTTGCCCAGAAACATTAAAAGCTTATTACTCCTTGATTTATTTACCGTTTTTACTTATTTTTTCAATGATTGCATTCATTTCTAACCTACTGTATGAAAATAATATTTACTTGTTAAGTTTTCATAGCAGGCAACTAGCCTATTGCGGTTAAGGGTGGTGTTGAAGTTGGGGATCGCGGATGCGACGAAATCAAAGATATAGGTTAACCAATGGTTAAAATCTCTAACAAATTCTAACCAATGGTCAATATTTAATAGAATTTTTAACCATTGGTAACGTTAAGGTAAGTAGGTAACAGTCAAATACTGGCGAGTAGATTTTTTTGGAGTTAAGTACCTACCTACTTACTTCATACATTTTTTTACAAAGCTTTTCACTAAGTTTTTCTGATATTGCGTCAATAGATACTGTTGCCCTCAAGAGCCTACCGAAGTATTATAAAAAATGCATGCTGTTGAAGTTGAAACTTCTGAATCATAGTAGTAATTTAGGTCTATAGCTCTTAGAATTAGTAAGTTGAAATGACAATGGGCAGGCCACATTGCTCGTAGAATTTTTCGAAGGATTTCTTTCACTTTTCTTTTTCCTTTTCTTTTTCATATGTACAGTCATATTCCTTGGCTCTACCGTTTATCGTGACTGGCTGTTTATGTATAGCGTGTATATACAGATATACAAACAAAGCTGTAAAAATACATGATACGGAAACTATAATACAAGCCCTCTTGGCGACATTATACACTTTTCAATCACGTTTACGCATGCAGATCGGTCCCATCCGGAATGGGTACGACCGATCTGGGTGTACTTGAGAGTACTCAACTATGCCCGGATGAGGGTGTATATCCGTTATTTTTTAGTTCGGATATCTACTTGAGCCTACGTGCTTATCTTAAATTGCATTTAGAGGGCGAATCTCAGTTTGACTGAAAAAAAAACAGCCAAGTTCAAGTTAGGTACTGGTTCAAAAAATTCAATTTAAATCAAACCCGTAAGTTGGTTGTAAAAGGTGAAGGATAAATTCGGACACGAGACCACTTGTCACGGTAGCTTAAGTAAAGCTGGAAGCGGGTTCAAGTCCCGTTCGTGATTTAAATTTTTACTTTACAAATCAATCTGTAAGTTTATCCTACTTCGTACTAATATTATAAATGCGAAAGTTAGTGTGTGTGTGTGTGTGTGTGTGAATGTTTGTTACCTTATATCTCGATACCTACTTAACCGATTTTGATGAAATTGGAATGCAGATAGCTTTTACGCTGGATTAATACATAGAATACTTTTTACCCGCGGGTTGTTACGTTGGGGCGCAATTAGTAAAATATAATTATGAGTATGGATTTAATTCGTTTGTCCCATGTAAACTTGAACACACAGTCACCCTATTATAGAACGGCCGCACACCCTTTTTATCGCACCCGGATGGCTTTAAAGTTTAGGTTACGTTTATTAAATACTAGTTTTGTTATGATGTGAATAACAGTTTTAGAGATACTTTTAAAATTAATCTCACACTTCTAAAATTAGTAGCAGCAGTTAAATATAGACCTTAATACTTAGCTAATAAGAAATGTTTATCCCTCAACTGTTGGTTAAAATAAAGTACACCTCGTAAAGATCACGAAATAGAAACTCTTATAAAATTCCATGCTTTGCGTCGCCAAAATGATACGAGCAAATATCATTTGTTTCCACATGAGCACAAGTGCAAAGAAAATTAATTTATAATGTGCTTGTACTGCCTACCTGAAAATATTCTGATTTCAGTATAAATGTATGTTTGATGCGTAATAATTACATTTTATATTTCTGCTAGCTGAACCGACAGACGTTATCCTGTCCAAACGATTTCTGGCGTTGAGTTCATAAGTACAAAAATCCTATAGAAAAAAGATTGTCCAGTTTTTCCCGAATTCGAAAACGTTCGGTGAAAACTTTCAAATTTTTCCTTCAAAACCCAATTCGGATCAACAGAACATTCTTATTCTACATGGGGGTGATAAGCCCTGCACTGACGTCCCGCTTGGGGTGTCAACAGAACATTTTTAAGCATAGAATAAATTATCCATATTGGTCCAGCCATTTTCCAGTGATGCGTTACCAATTACGAACAGCATTTAAATTGTACTTATAGGTGTATCTATAAATACAAATACCTACAGATTAACATTATATTATTATTATTTATAATTATTATTTCTACCTACCTCTCTTACGCATCAGTATTGCAATTCAACGTGGCAATGCTGCCAGCATGTTGGGTACGCTACTTACCGGTAGTGGGCTGGAGCACTTGGACTGTCTATAGGCCATCGCGGCTATTATACAGTCCATAAGTGTTCTTTGTATTGTAGTAGTTAGCTTCAGTAATAAAGGCACATTTCCCGTTAAAAACAAGTACTTATTACCCAAACTAGTCACAAACAAAATATAGATGATCGTTTCGCATAATATTTTCATGCCGGAAGAACTTCCATGATTTGTAAAGGCCACTTTTCCGGGTATACAGATCAGGGGCTTCTTTTCGGTCCGGATACCCTGATATTATAAACTGTGGGTGGGCTCGCGCCCCAGTAGATAATAAAGGGTTTTATTGTGCTTAGTTTATCCGGGTTTCTATTAGGAAACTTATGATTAATTGAGTTTAAATTGTTATACTTTACGTGGTTTAATTAACTGCACTAGGATTCGAAAATGTTTTTTCTTATTTTATTCTTTAAACTACTACAATATTAAAAACTAGTAAACTAGCTACACTATCTACTACAAAGAACATTTGGACTGTTTGGAGCCGCGATGGCCTATAGACAGTCCAAATGCTCCAGCCCACTACCGGTAGGTACCCAACGTATTCGATAAAGTTGAATTTGAAATCTGATTGAATCTCAAATAAATGCAATACAGTGGTTAAATCTTAGATTGAATAGATCTTTTGTTCTTAAGGTGAGACGTTACACTAGCGCGGCAAATTCAAATTTTCTTCTTTTGCCAATAATAGCTTAATTACTTAACGTGATTACATGAAAACTAATTTTGCGCAAATAAATATAATGTATCAATAAATTACAATTAAAAGTAGGTATCACCTACTTATCATTGGTTTAGCGACAAATGGCAATAGACTAAAAAACTAAGAAGAAAATTGTTTATTGCCATTTGTCGCTAATTCAATGACATCTAGGCTTTTAATCGTAATTTGTTGATACATTCTATTTATTTCCGCAAAATTAGTTTTCATGTAATCACATTGAGTAATTAAGCTATTATTGGCAAAAGAACGCAAGAGAATTTGATGTGCCGCGCTAGTGTAACGTTCCACCTTAAAATACAAAAATAATAAAATGGAAAGTCATATAAGGTCGTATAACTTTTTTTTAAATTTATTATTGTACAATCACAAAATACATAAAATAAGCATTATAATAATTATGAATCAACTTACAAAATATTTATAAAAAAAAACCTTGACTAACTAGCGTGTTAACAGCTCAGCAAACAGTTTAATTGCAAAATTCTAATTTCCTTCACCGGTACGAAATTAACTTTTTTTACAACACACAACGCTGGCAAACACATGAATAATGCAGACCATAGAGTTTGTGTACACGCCGCCAGACCTCGGTGTAAAAGAGGTTTTAATTTAAATGGAGTTCACAGTAATACAGGCCTGATAACAAGAAAAATAAGGGCAAGCCCCGCGAGAAACTTTATCCTAAATCCCAAAAGCTTTATTTATTTATTTAGTATTCAGTTTATAATAGTAATTTAGAGTAATGGTCACTGTATTCATATACGTATATACAGTAGTAGTTACTATTATTTATTTAAGAAAAAAGATTTAAGAAAAATCACTCCACAGACTTGTACCTATACAGGGTGATTTTTAATTTACCAGAAACCTTTTAGGGCGTTACTCACGTCAATTAAACAAACAACTTTTGTTTTCAACTTTTTTCTAATCTTGCTATTTTTGCCAATATAATGGGTTAAAACTTCTCAAAAAAAAAATTGTCATCATTATCATTATCATCATCATCATCAGCCTGAAGACGTCCACTGCTGAACATAGGCCTCCTCCAAAGAGCGCCACCTTGAGCAGGTGCTTGCCTCATGCATCCATTGGCTCCCCGCGGTTCTGACCAGGTCGTCGGTCCACCTAGTGGGGGCCGGCCTGCACTGCGTTTTCCGGTTCGTGGTCGCCACTCAAGAACCTTTCTTCCCCATCGGTTGTCAGTTCTACCAGCAATGTAGCCTTCCCACTGCCAATTCTCAAAACTATAAGTATCGGTGACAAAAACAAAAAGGTGAAAAAAACTGTAGGTAGGTTCCTATAATTTACTTTTTTCGCATGTAAGGCAATAATACAGGCTACAGAGCTTATTATTCTATCTTATTGAGTATTGACCCGTGTATTTTTCTGGTAAGTAGGTATGTATTAAAGCAAAAATAAAAGACTTACAATTTTTTTTTTGAGAAAAAGTCTTTAATTTTTGGAAGTTGTAGAACAAAAGTTGTTAATTTCAGTGATGCGAGTTATGCCTTAAAAGGTTTTTGCTACATTAAAATTAGCCCTGTATAAATAGCTACTCTATAGTATCCACATATATAATATACACTATAGTCTACACATATATTCTACATACTACATATAGTACATACTCTATAGTACACTATAGGTCCAGCAAATTAAAGCTCACACAACGCTCAAAGCCTAAAATTTTGTGTCACCTTTTTCTACCATATAAATCTCTTAGGTCCTTAGGTACCGCTTTTAACACGGGAAACGCCGCCGGGCGCGCGTTATTTTACTTCACACCTAAAACATGGAGCTAGCCTTCATATAGGACGACTAACGCGTGAACTCATGACCGCGACCGCATTCTCTAACAACATTGCAATCCAATTTTTTCACGCATAATACTTAATTATCTTTAAAACGGAATGACTCAATAAAATTATCCAGTACTTTTGATATTTAGGATATCGCTCTTAAAATTCACAAAATCCTTCCGACCCTTTACAGGAAAATTTGGTTAATACCTCGATCAAACGTGAAAGGCTCGGAGGGGGGCGGATTTAATATAAATTGCCTTCGAACCCATTCATGGCACTTAATTTATTGCTTGTAAATTATAATAGAGTCCCTCTAGTTTGTTTGTAGTACTCTGAAAAGATTTGTGAATGTATTGTGTCTTGAAATATTAAAAATACATACGAGATTCAACGCAATTAAAAATGTACACCTAGTTTCTTCTTATGCTTAATCAACTGCGTAATTAATCACTATACTTTGTTATGCTCAATCAACCGTCACTGTGCTTTGTTGTGCTTAATCAACTGTCTTACTCACTGTGCTTTGTAATGCTTAATCAACTGTGTCTTAGTCACTGTCCTTTGTTACGCTTAATCTACTGTGTCTTAGTCACTGTGAGTTGTTATGCTTTGTTATGCTTAATCAACTGTGTCTTATTCACTGTGCTTCGTTATGCTTAATCAACTGTGTCATAGTCACTGTGCTTTGTAATGCTTAATCAAGTCTATCATGCTTTATTATGCTTAATCAACTGTGCCTTAGTTCTATGACCTCCGGTTTCTCGTACGTTTGCTAAAGATAAACTCATGTCAACTTAAAAATGCTAAAAGCTCATTGGTTGAAGACAGCTGATGATCAACAGGCAACCAATGAGCGTTCCGTAATTTTTTTAGTTGCCATGAGTTTAACTTTAACAAACGTACGGGTAAGGGAAAGCGCGGGTAAGTGTAAAAACAACGGTTAATTTTTTACCGTTCTCATTGAAAGGGATGAATACTTCAACTAACTTCCACTATAGTATTAAGCTGTGTGCATGTTCTACGCATGTGTAGAAAAAGCATAGCTTACCTGTAATAAAAGAATTATTGTTTATAATTTATCTATGATTTTTGTTTAATTACTAAATTAAAACAAAAAGATTTATAAATAATTTATATATTATAACTTATCTATGATTTTTGTTTCATTACTGAGTTAAAACAAAAAGATTAATAAATAATTAATTATTAGAAGCGAAATAACATGAGTTAAATAAAGTGCCATTTATAATGACTTTTTCTCGTCGTAAACAATTTACAAACAAACACCATATTCTAATTAACAACACCAAAGGATAATAAGCAAGGTTTTGCTTTAAGAAAGAGCTTTGTTCCATTTAGTCTGTCGCATTCAAGAAACGAATCATTTCACTGAAAACCAAGTCAACGATTTTATTTAATTTCACGTTCCCATGCTCTACAGTTGAAAGCACGCTGCTATATACATAGCAAATACTGCACTATGCACTATGTACCGTGTACTGTATACTGTGTAGTGTGTACTGTGTAGTGTGTAGCGTGTACTGTGTACTGGGTACTGTGTACTGTATACTGTGTACTGTACACTGTGTACTGTGTACTATGTACGGTACTGTTGTGTATACCTACCCGCCTTCTTCGTGTCAGTGTTAGATATAGCTTCATACAAGATTTATAAGCGGCCGCTATGTTGAAGAAAATATCAAGATGGCCGACAAACCAAGATATCCGAAGTCTTACTACGAATTGAACACAAATTGTTAATTTCTTTCAGCTTTACAGAGGCTTCAGTAAAAATTAACGAAACTCAATAACCTTATTAGTAGGTATAATATTATACATTCACTGCTAACCTAATCTCTCTCAACCGACCTAATTCAATGGCGACCAGTTTTTTTATTTCCTCAGCGCCGCTTCTATTTTGCGAACACATTTTAATAAGGATTGTAAATTTACATAAAAGGTACTGAGTGGGACCCCTGGGGGTCATCACTGCTTAACATGGATTAAATTCTTGCTGCGTGACTTAATGAGTACCCAAAGCTGCGGATATAATTGGAAAGTAATTGATAATACAGTTTACTAATTACGAGATAAGAATTTATTATTCCATTTACGATTGAAACATTAAAGGTACCTATAAGCTTTGAGATTTAAATTATTGATTTAAATTATAGCTATGCTCAAAGTATGTACGTAGGTATACTTTGAGATAATATAATATCGTTTTAAAAAGGGGATAATCGACTTCAATCCAGCATTGCCTAATTTTTTTTTTCATAATTTGTTTATATCCTCAGGATCCGTTTACTTTTCTGGGATGAACTAAATACCTTAACTCTCCTTTTTTGTATCTTCCAAATATCAAGATTTTAGATTTAGTGGTTTTGGCTATGCAAGTGTTCTACGACGGCCCTTGTTCTGTATTTCTTACCCCTTTAAGGGATGTAATTTGAAAATTGCTGAGACCCGTATTTATATACTTTGTATGTTTTTTATACATTTCAAATTACCATACAAACGTTAACTACTTATTTTACCCCTTTAAGGGTTACATATCTAAAAACTAAAAAGTACCATTACATTTATTTTTATACATGTTTGTGTGTGCCAAGCTTCAAAACGATAAGTCACGAAATGTAGGTTTTTTTTTAAAAAGGTTTTTGACCCTTTTCATACCCCCTTAGGGGTTGAATTTACAAAGTTCCTTTCTTAGCGTGCGCCTACGTCGTAAAAAAGCCACTCTTCAAATTTCAATTTTCTACGTCCAGTGGTTTGGGCTGTACGTTGTCTGTCACCCAGTCAGGACAAAGTCTTTTATATAATAGAAGATTTCTTGAAGCTAGGGTACATTTACCTGTTAAGGGTGTCGTAGGTTTATGTTAGGTTAGTAGTAAATATAATTTGCAGTTTTCAAATTTCATTATTACATCTTAGGACAAAGTGCAAATGTAGGTACCTATCACAGATAACCCCTAATAGATACTGCATTACGGGATTTTTGTTCCGATCCTAGCTCACCAAAACTGGAGGAAGGCGCGGGTTGCGGGGACTGGAGCCAATGCGCTATTATTGGCTGTTTCGAGTGACGCCCTAATAATGAACTCTAATAATTGGTCGAAACTAAGGCCGTGCTGCTTTATATAGAACCATTTACGTCAATGCGTGGTGCGCGGTCGTCGTCTTTCATGCGGTATCTATTGGGGGTTATCTGTGGTACCTATAGAGAATTGAAATGAATACAATTAAATGAATCCTTTTATCACATTCAAGCATTTCCCACTTGGTTTTTTTTTTGTTGTACCATGTTATGTCAATATTGGTTGAAAAGAATTATAATTCTTGCAAATGAAAAATTAAGGTATAATTTAACTTTTTTTTTTATAGTGTTGCCATGTTGAAAGTTGAAATGATTTTCTCATCCCGTTTCTACCTAATCCTCTTAACCAGCTTCGCGCAGTGGTTTCACCCGTGGACAGTGATCTTATATTTTTCTCAATTTCCCGGGATAAAAAGTATCCTTTAAAGGTAAGATTATTGGCTATTTATTTTATACGATTTTTCCCTAACATAAAGCAAAATGAATAAAATATTCCACAAAATAAGGTTATGTATACACAGATAAGAAGTAGGTGTAATCTTCCATCAAAGAAAATTGCCGGTTTCCAATGGCGACCGAGATTTTTTCACGAAATCTCGTAACTTCGCCTCATTTGGTGGCAATATTGAGGAGATGGAAAAGTTTACGATATTTTAGGTAACATGGAATGGATTCTAAATTATTATGGTGTAAGATAAGGTTTTACTTAGGTGGTAGGACTTTTGTGCAAAGTTCGTCTAGGTAGGTAACACCGCTTTGCCAGTTATTCTGCCGCCAAGCAGTAGTGTGCAAGCCCTGCCGTGTTCTTGTTTGAAAAGCATAGTAGTTTCTTTTTATGCGAATGAATGACGTGACGAGCGAGTCGTTCACCTGATGTTAAGCGACACGGCCGCCCATAACAGTTGCAGTGTCATTCGGAACTTTAAAATAATACATTTTTGCGTGACACTGCTCTGCGCACGTTAACCTGAGACATCACACAGTCTAAAAAGGATTTCTAGACTGTGAGATCAGTTCTTAAGTCTCATTTGCCCAGTAATTTAACTAACTACAATGCCTTTTAAACCGGAACACAGTAATGCTTACACACTAATGCTTGGCGGTAGATTTACTGGCACAGCGGTGGTACCTACCTAGACGAACTTGGCAGAAAAGCCCTACCACCTAGTCGGCAAGCGGTAATGTGCAAGCACTACTGTGTTCCGGTTTGAACACATTGTAGTAAGTAAAAATAATGTAGTTGAACTTTTTTTTAATTTGTCATAATTATCTAAAGAGATTCCAAACCTTACACACAATGAATTTTATTATTATTTGGAATTAACTAATGTACTTTAAGCGATGCTCCTACTGGTTTTATTTACCTACAGTACACGTTTCGCCGTCATCCCAAACTTGTTTCATATTAAATAACATTACTCATAATACGAGTTTTAATAAATTTTCCTTGCAAACAGGAAAGTACCTTACCATACCTTTAGATATGGGCAAAATATTTCTCATACCTTCGTTATTCCTGTCGAAAAATACTTTGCAGCCGAACTCGGAGTATGGCAGGTAGTAACGAAGGCTACTGTCCTGATACTCATTTTTAGTAATAATAAAGACAAAATCTAAGGCTGACCCCACATGTGACCAAAATGCTGGCACTTATTTGGCCCAACGCATCAGCATTGCAATTCAACGTGGCAATGCTGCCAACATGTTGGGTACGCTACTTACCGGTAGTGGGCTCGAGCACTTGGACTGTCTATAGGCCATCGCGGCTATTATACAGTCCATAAGTGTTCTTTGTAGTAGGTAGTGTAGCTAGTTTAGTTTAGTTTTTATTATTGTTGTAGTTAGCTTAAGTAATAAAGGCACATTACCCGCAGTCGCTCGAGGATTGCCACCGCCCAATGTGGTGTCAGCCTTATAGTGTGGTGGTTGAGGTCGGCTCATAACCTGTAAGCTGCGGGTTTGATACCCGCGTCAGTCGCATAGAAAAAAAGCGCGAATACTTGTGCGGTGTCTGGGTCATCGATAATATAATAGGTCTGGGTGTTGTGGGACTATGGTCCTCGTAGTTTCTGGGTCCTTAGATACAGGGAATCCGGTAAACGATTTTTAATATGCAGATTGTAAGCTAAAGAATACATCTGTGTATCTTTTCTGATACAATTGCTTGTCTAAATGACTGCAGAAATCTTGATTAAACTTGCTGTGTAGATAGTTTAAACTCTGGGGAAGGACATTCATTATGGGAAGCCATGACGCTTAACATCAGGCGAATGACAAGCTCATAAATAAATAAATATGTGTAGGCATTTCCACACCGCCATCTAGCCCCAAAGTAAGCGTAGCTTGTAGTATGGGAACAGATAACTGATACAATACTAGATAACTTTTGTTTATAAATGCATACATAGAATACAATATTACACCCAGACACAGAATAAACACCTATGTTCATCACTAATAATTTAGCTTTAGCCTTAGCTTCTGAATTGTAGGCTGTGGGAATGAAATCCACAGCCTACAGTTCAGAAGGCAGAGCTACTACCAACTGAGCTAGCCAGTCATAACATCATTCATTAACATTTGAATAAAATGCGCATCTTCGCTGTGAAATCGATATATTTATGATTCTGTCTGCGTACAAGGACAGACGAGAAATGCTGTGGTTTAATAAAATTGCATTGTGGTGCGTCCCGTGACGTCATTTCTTTGATATACCTATGTAGATCATCCATTTCAAGTCTAGTGTGATAGATAACATTATAAGCGAAAAAAGATAGATCTAAACATACCTACAGACGTTTTTCTTTTAGGGGGGGAAGAGGTTATATGGGATTCGAACCCACTAGAACCGTGATCCGTCTGCCGCCGGGATGGGGCGAGATAGGGTCGCGATAGCATTCACTTTCTCGCCCCGGACACCTACAAACCTAGCGTAGGTATAGACAAGATTAAATAGAATGTTTGACAAGCTATTATTTAACTCTTCATCTCGTGTAGGCAAGGCAAGTGGTCAGTTTTGTTATTATTTCATGAGTACTATGTATATTAAATACCAGCGGCTCGCCCCGGTTTCGCTCGGGTATAATAGTTTTGGCACGCGATGTATAGAATATTTTAGGTATTTTTTTTACACTATGGGTTACATTATTGGAGTTTTAGTAAGGGTCCTTAATTATTTTGAAAATATAATATATTCTATGTCATCCGGGGATAATGTAGCTTTCCAACAGTGAAAGAATTTTTCAAATCGGTCCAGTAGTTTCGGAGCCTATTCAATGCAAACAAACAAACAAACAAACAATCAAATCTTTCCTCTTTATAATATTGTTATAGATGTTATAGATTAGATGGATTATAGATTATAGATGTTATAGATAATAATGTACCTACATATTGGTCAAATCTTGCAACTAAATTTTAAAGCAGCTATCCCCCACTCGGTGGACCGACGACCTGGTGAAAGCTGCGGGGAGCCGATGGATGCAGAAGGCGAGCAGCAGCTCAAGGTAGCGTGCTCTGGGGGAGGCCTATGTTCAGCAGTGGACGTCTTCAGGCTGTTAATGATGAATGATGATCCTCAACAGATTCAGGTGAAATGCATACTTACACGTTTAGTTTGGATTCTGCGTGTTAGCTATGATGTCATTCTAAATCCAATATGGCGAACGGCCCAAGATAGCAGACTAGTGTTTTTTGTGTACCATGCTGCGATGAAATATTAGATCCCCTATCACCCGCGCCGCGCGCCCCGCCTCGAGAACGGCACCGTCAAAACAAAGCATATTGGCTTGTTTTTGCTCTGAGTTACGTGTGACCGCGCCTATCAAAGTGATTTAACTCACATAATATTATTATTATTGTTTCACATAATAATTATATGTGATGATAATATATGCGCTTTAGCAGAGTACTATGGTTAATTATTACGATAAAACAACCGCTTGTGGACTATTCTATATTAGCTGGAGATGTATACACCGTGGAATTGAGTTCGATGTTGTCCTGAAATGTATGTGCTCAGTCCATGCTATAGAACAATAATTGTAGGTATAGCGTTTATTTAAAACATAAAAATAAATTAAATGCCATAGGATAGGAACTTATTTGCCGTTAGCCACAATGTCTATTTTACGCTACGCGTAGCGGGCAAAAGTTTCGTAGGTAACTAAAATACCTGCACAGCCCTTCTCGCTCATAGGGGTGGCAAATTGTTCCATGTCGCAGGACTTTTGTGAAGAATTTGAATTTGGACTAATTTACTAGTACCTTGTTTTAGTTTTTATAATAAGTAAAGGTTATTTTTTATTTAGTTATAAATAAACATTCTATAGCATGGACTGAGTGATACATACATTTCAGGAAAATATCGAGTTAAATTCCACGGTATAAGAAGGTAAGCGGTAAGCATTAGCGCGGAGACACTTTTCAGATTTGATATTCATAGAGACTGTGTATCTATAGCGTTATATTTATGGTACCATGATAATAATTCTTATGTGTATTAAGAATATGTAATGGGAATCTGTAGAATTTTTGGGAACAATTTAAATGAAAGGGTTAGCTGGAAGTATACAACAATAGTGAATAAAAGCTAGTTTTTAACTATATAATTTTGGATACTGTCAACTGTCACTACAAAGGTAATACAAGTAAGCCGTAAAAGTCAGTTCTACGCAATCTCAATCGATAGAGACATTATACTTGCCAACAAAAGTTTTACGACCGACGCAGATGGCTGGATGAAAAACTAACGGGATGGGTATGGTCTTAACTAAAGATACGGCATACAAGACTCTGCACTAAAGTCTATAAAATACAATTGACCTAAGCAACACTTTTTCACGGAGTTTGGTACCTATACGTTTGGTTCAATTCGTATCTTGCCTGTTGATAATTGGTTATGGTGATGGATCATGGTTTGCCTGAGAGAAACCGGGGTTAGAAGCTGTCAAACTCTAGCATACAGACGGGTAATAATATCTATAAGTTAAGTTTACGAAAAGAATGTAATTAGTATCACTGCTAAGTGTAGCTGTACAGCGTAATCCCAAGTTAATTCTTAATTTCCTGTCCATCACAAGGTTGTCTGGAAGAAATCGGTAAGCGATATGACCGCCCTTACTACTTACCGTAAGTTGATTGAATTATATTTAATTTTTTGTATAATTATACTGGGTGGCGCAAAAGTAAAGACCCTATTTGGTTCAGCTATAACATTTTTTCTAAATTAGAAAACTAGATTTAGGTTTTTTTAAATGTATATTTGTGCCATTAAATTTCGTACCATTAGGATTTAAAGATGATGTCTTTTAAATGGTGACCTCCAGAGTTGATACACATTTGAGCCCTATTTATGACATTTTGCATAACTTGCCGTAACACTTCTCAGGGCATGTCAATAAGCAGAATACTCGGTTCTGGGGCACTGATAATCCGCGCATTATTCAAGAAACACCTCTACACCCACTAAAAGTTACTGTATGGTGTGGCATCTGTGTTGACAGAGTGATCGGACCCTATTTTTTCGAAGACGCTGGAGGCAATGCGATAACTGTCACTGGAGAACGCTACAGAACCATGTTACGTGAGTTTTTGATACCCAGTTTGGACGAATTGGGGCTGGAGCACATCTGGTTTCAACAAGACGGCGCTACGGCACACACAGCGCGCGACACTATGGACTTAGTGAGGGACGCTTTTCCAAGCCGAGTTATCTCTCGTTTTGGCGATTTGCCTTGGCCTGCAAGATCACCCGATCTGACCAGTCCAGACTTCTTTCTTTGGGGTTTTTTGAAATCTCGGGTGTATGTGAACAAGCCACAGACTCTATAATAGTATGTAATCAGCGTAGTATGAAATCCAGTGCACCCAACCATTGAAACTTAAACTATGTCTGACTAGCTGCGCCCCGCGGTTTCACCCGCGGATAAAAAGTAGCCTATGTGTTAATCCAGTACATAAGCTATCTATATTCCAAGTTTCATCCAAATCCGTCCAGCCGTTTGAGCGTGAAGGAGTAACAAACATACACACATACACATAAACACACATACAAACTTTCAGCTTTATAATATTAGTGTGATGTGATGTGATAGTACTGAACGGTCAGTTTTTGGAAACAACGCGTACTATTGCGTATTCTGTGCTTACGGTATTTACCACATAACTAGAATATTTTCGATAGTATTTACCGAAAATACCCACCAAGAACCTACTAGTAATTTATAGATTTTTGTAAGCAGATATCCCTCGATCATGCTACGAGCTTTTACAAATCCTTAGGCTATACAAGTGGATGTTTTAGAAGAAAAACCGTACAAGAATCAAGCAATACAAAACATACTTTATTGAAATAAATCCTATCTCTTTCCTGTCATGTTTAATTTATTTTCAAAGGATATCCAGGGGCGCCACTGTGGGTGTATCAAAAGTGTATCGCACTGAAAGGAAACTACACAGTTCAAAGGGAAACCAAAGTAATCACAACCCTAAAGTAAGGTGGAGTAGACAGTGATAGAAGCTGACGAGCAATGTACGCCGAGCTTGCTCATTGGAGAAGTAAGCCATTCTTCATTGTCCTGGGAGTCATTCTATTTTCTATTTTTAAGTCTCCATCCAAATGAGGGCCACCGATTTTGACAACGTTTCACTCACGGAAAAAGACGTTACGCACGTTTGTACGCAAACATGCCGCTAGTCACGCGGCTCGGTTAAAACGCGATAATTATTGCGTGTTTGAAAAGAAGTTAGCTCTACACGCGCACAATTGAACTCCAATGTATGCGGTTCGGGTATTGCAGATAAGGGTAATGCATGCGGTGAGCAAAATTACAATAGGCGAATTATTGTAAATTTGCTCGGCACATTTATATAGTCTATGGAATCACTGAATACGCGGAACACAACGATGCGATCTGCGATTTACAGTTTGCCCGGTCGTATGTTAAAACTGTATCATACTCCGATAAGACTTGCCTGTATGGTAGAAGAAAGAATCAACCGATATATAGAACTTTGTAAAATAGCCGTAGTCTGGTCATTACTTCTTTTCCCAAAATAGGCAGCTACAAAACACCCATTAGAAGAAGCACACGTTGTGAGAAACTACATGACCCAAATTACAATTCGTTTTGGCACAAGGAACTAGGTTATATTCTGGGAAAGTAAGAGCGGTTTATATAGCCTATAAGCTTGGTAAGGGTGTTTTTCCTTTAATTTGTAGTGCTTGGTCAGACGGTTTTCTTTACGATGTTTTTCTTCTCCAACACATGGCTTCCATCAATTGTGTAATCTGTGGAGATAGTTATTTATTTATCTAGTTCATGACATCTAGCTAGACATGCTTTACTCTCTTTTTGAAACGTCTATAAATTATTATTTATCTATTTCATGTTTAGATTTTAGCAAAAGACTTATGTTCAAACGCGTAATGTATCGCGTTTTAAGCGATTCGTCCGCGTAACCAAAGAGTATTTAAAATACCTATACGCGTAACTAGCGGCCGAAACGAACCATGACAACTCCAGTCCTGTTCCTTGAGTTTTCTTTAACTTTATTATAAGAAGGGTCTTTTTAAAATTTGCTACCTTATTCTAATAAAGCTATCAAAATATTATTTGATCATAATGCTATATCCATAAACATGATAAAGAAAACCCTTATATGGAATACAAAAGCAAAAATGAGCGTAGATTGTCTTGAAACCGGCGCCCATGTAAATTGTCTTTTCGGCACAGACAATAAAAACCCTACGTGATCGGGAGAGTAAGCCGGAATTTGTTGTTTTTTTATTTACCGTATTATGAAGAATATCATGGTAAGAAAATATCGTTTTAGAGTTTCGGCACGTGTGGGTTTTTTAAATCCGAAACTGTGAGAAATTGCCAACTGCCTGTTGAGTGTTGAGTAAGCGAGGTAATAGATAATATCGTCATCAACGCAATAATTCCCACCTTAGAGTATGTACTAAAGCAAAGAAAGATTATTAAAACCAGTCAAAACGATATTAGGTATAATTGTACTATTCACACGTATACGCTACGTTAGTGGCAAGGGAAAGAATAAACGTATTTTGATTAGCTACGCTTGCGAAAAGTTAGCGTACCATATTTTTCGATACAATTGTCTTTTTGCTTACAAATTGTGAGACACATTATAACCCGCCGAAATTCCATGGACAGGTATTGGCGTACCCATCCCGCCTGACATAGAACAATTCAAATTGGTAGGATAACCCACCCAAAATGGTACGCACGCAATAGATCCAAGTTATCTCTTTGCTTTAGTACATACTCTAAGGTTCCCACTACTGGTATACTAGCCTTTTCTCACAGGGAGAAAGAGAGAGAGAGTGTAAGCCATAGCCACGCTGGCCAAGAGCGGGTAGGTGCATGACACAAAGTTATGAACTTTATAATTTTTGAACATGTCTTTCCTCGCGATGTTTTTCTTTGCTGTTGTGTTAGAGCGAAACCAAGAGTACTAGCCCGTTAGAGACCTAAAAGTCCTAGTTTGCGCGTAAACTAATGAGTGCACCGGACCCGGTAATATAGACTAAATTATGCAACTACTTTACTCATGAATAATGAATCGTTTAATGTACCTATTAAGGACGCTGCATTTTCAGGGCTTTAGGTATTTATTTTAAAGAAATGTGTTAATTTTGCAGTACACTATATTTTCATTATTCTCCGATGCCTATCGGTAGGGTTGTGTTTTATACCGTTTACCGAAAACGTGCGTGTTGGAAGATATTTTTTCGCTGTTAATAAAGAACATGGTGGAGTATGTGTTAACTCAGCATTTTCCGCCTTCCTCCAATTTTTATGAAGATTAACGAAAAACCAGACTTTAGGACCCCCACTCGGTGGACCGACGCTCTGGTGAAAGCCGCGGGGAGCCGGTGGATGCAGGAAGCGAGCAGCCGCTCAAAGTGGCGCTCTCTACGGGAGGCCTATGTTCAGCAGTGGACGACTTCAGGCTGTTGATGAATATGATAATCTTTAGGAAATATGTCGAAATATATACATGTAGGTAGGTACCTATAGTATGAGATGGGAAGAAATAAGACTGTGTTTCCAGGTTCAGCTCACAGATTAGGAATATGTAGCAATAGCTAATACCTACTTATAGGTTAATAATGTAGCCCAGTCCGCATCCTATTCTATCATTACTAGCAGTTCCGCGAATGGTAGACCTCGCGAGCACCAAGTCACAAACGGTTTTGCCAGCATGATGTACTTAGTTGGTACGTCCCGAACTCGGGGGACTACCCCACCAATCAAAAATCATCATCATCATCAATAGCCTGGAGACGTCCATTTCTGAACATAGGCCTCTCCCAGACAGCGCCACTTTGAGAGGCTGCTCGCCTCCTGCATCCTTCGCCTTCGTCAATCGTATTTTGCCATTTGTAATCCGTATCCTATCGTACCGTTCTACATAGGAGTGATCAATCAATTAACGGAACAGCGCGCCCATCAATTAAATAAAAAGCAGTAAATATCAATATCTGAATTATGCGACAACGCTCATTTGTTTGCTTCGATGATTAAAAACATTCAGCGAAATTCGCAGGAATTTTATGTGGAAACAATCAGAATGTGCTCGTTTCTGATACCTATAACTACAAGCAGAGCTACTGTTACGCCTGGAATACACATGCTACTAAGAAAGCACGTTTGTTTGCTATTAGTAGTAGGCTAGTTTACGGCATGCTCTCCGAGTATGTAGGTACATTTGCGTCATAATCATCATCAACTGCTCGCCTCCTGCATCCATCGGCTTCCTGCGGCTTTCACCGGATCGTCGGTCCACTGAGTGAGTAAGCTTAAAGTCGCGCAGCGAGCTATGGAAAGAGCTATGCTCGGTGTTTCCCTGCGAGATAAGATACGTAATGAGGAGATCCGCAGAACTAGTGACCGATATAGCTTTTAGAATTAGCAAGTTGAAATGGCAATGGGCAGGCCACATCGCTCGTAGAACTAACAACCGATGAGGAAGAAAGGTTCTCGAGTGGTGACCACGAACCGGAAGACCGGCCCCCCACTAGGTGGACCGACGATCTGGTGAAAGCCGCGGGGAGCCGATGAATGCAGGAGGCGAGCAACCGCTCAAAGCAGCGCTCTCTGGGGGAGACCTGCGTTCAGCAGTGGACGTCTTCAGGTTGGTGGAGATAATGATGATCAAGAAACATGTCACGTGACTTGCGGCACTTTGCGAGCACAATATAGCACCGATGCCGGGATCTCAACTTGATTACACTCAAGCAACGAGTTATCTTAAATACTCTTTGGCACTTGCCATTCATGCACAACATGGCGGTTTTGCCGCAAGGCGGTCTTCGTATCTAGATACCTTTGTGGTGCATCCTTACTATTCCCTTATCTAAGGTCAAAATTCGTAAGCGTCAAAACGTTAACGTCTGAGATGGTTCAATGCATTTGAAAAACCCTTTTCAATTCTTTTTGATAACAATACTCTATATCAAGTCAAGGTAGTTTTGATTTTTATTGTTACGTAATGTTTACTTAGATCTTAGTCTAGAAAATGGATTTTTGTAAAAAGTAGGTAGGTACCTTTAATTAGTTACGAGATTGACTGACATTGTGGGTCGTACAATGTAAAACCTAGTGTTGAGGTAAAGTGGATATAAGTCGATAGCATTTTTTTTACCTTTGAGCTTAGATCAAAATACACACTTACCACACCACAACTAATAAACATACTACGGACTACAGAGGAATAGTTATTTAGTGTTTTCTTTCTTTCTGTTGAGTTTGAAATGGGCAAAGATAAAACAAGACAAAACACTGAGTAGCTATTCTACTGTTATGCAATGTTTATTAGTAAGGGGCTAATGTTTTTATTTCAAGCGTGAAACCTGAGGGAGACGATTTAATCGTTTCTAAGGTACCTATAGTTTCGTTTTTGCAAGTATTTATTCGTTTTATTTCCTACACTAGCTTTTGCCCGCGGCTTCGCACGCTTATATTGTGTTATTTTGTGTTTTGTGTTTTGTGTTATATTGTGTTGTGTTGTTTTTGTGTTTGTGTTTTGTGTTGTTTGTGTTTTGTGTTTGTGTTTGTGTTTTGTGTTGTGTTTTTTTGTGTTTTTGTGTTTGTGTTGTGTTTTTTTGTGTATTAAGTACTTTGTGGTATACAATAAAGATTTTTTTTTTGTATTCTACGTTTAGGAGATCATGCATTTTCTATATATACCAAACAACAAATCCACTAAATTTTTTCGGAGCTGAGCACGTATTAGCACACGTGTAAAATGCATTTATCTATGCGTACCTACATAATTAATTTTGTTAATACTAATTAGAATAAAAATTACATATAATAGTGGCGTACTTAGCCAATGTAAAAGGAGTCAACATTTATAATATGTCCACTATTTTCCACGTTGTCTCATTTCACTGCACTTTCAACATAGTGGAGGGAGTGAGGAAATAACATGTCATCATCATCATCATCAACAGCCTGAAGACGTCCACTGCTGAACATAGGCCTCCCCCAGAGCACGCCACCTTGAGCGGCTGCTCGCCTCCTGCATCCATCGGCTCCCCGCGGCTTTCACCAGGTCGTCGGTCCACCGAGTGGGGGGCCGGCCTACGCTGCGTCTTCCGGTTCGTGGTCGCCACTCGAGAACCTTTCTTCCCCATCGGTTGTCAGTTCTACGAGCGATGTGGCCTGCCCATTGCCACTTCAACTTACTAACTCTAAGAGCTATATCGGTCACTTTAGTTCTCCTGCGGATCTCCTCGTTCCGGAGCTTATCTCGCAGGGAAACACCGAGCATAGCTCGCTCGCTCGCTCGTTCCCGTGTGGTCCCGGTTACGAATAGGACCACCCCATCTCTTCCCGTGGGTGCCGTAGAAGGCGGCTAAGGGAATATCCAGGGAATGGGTCGCAGCGTTCCCCTCGGTCTTGGTGGCAATCAATCTTCACCTACTGCGATCACCAAGCCGCCTGCCAAGCGTGGTGATTATGGCAAACCCCCCCCCCCCCCCCCCCCCTAATGGTCAAAGTCGCGCAGCGAGCTATAACATGTACAAAGCTCAAATCAGAATCGCTTTTGCAAAGAATGTTTCATTTTTAGGGTTCCGTAACAGTTTTAAAATAAAGGAATCCTTTGAGGCGAAGTTGGGCATGACATCACAAGTACGTCTCCACACTATCATGCCTGCCTAAGGTTCCATTATAGGTTAGGTGTAATGTACGCCACAAATGAAATGTTACAAAGCATCATTAAAAAGAATAGAGGAAACAGTTCTTATTTTTAATTATTAGGTGAGAGTCGCCTTTGATACTATGAAAACACCGAGAGCCACAGCTAAGTGGTAGGATCCTCTCACCAACGAGTAGTCATTATCAGATGCGAACTTACTTCTCCTCACCTTAAACCTTCAGGTCCCGAAGGTCCCGAAGGAGGGTCCAGCAGCCTTCCCCATTTAACCCACCCTTACCACCGTGCAAAACTCATTCTAATTCCTCTTTATTTCCCTTTCAATAAGACTCACATCACAAGTTAAACACTCATCACAAGTTAAGTCTTTGATCACAAGTTATCTTTGAATCACTTACCTAGCCTAGCCAGGATTATTAACAATTACATCTCGTAATTGTTTCGTTGTATTATATTCATTGCTACACCAAATTTTGTTGCACTAAATATCGTTTTACTTCATACCCGCTTCGCTACCTTTCTAAATAAAACCAAGGCACCACTCCCGCCTTATTTTTTTTTTGGTTCGCCCTATTGGGCAGGCTAAAGTCATGAGACCATACCGCCTAGTCTTTCGTAAGAATCCCGCCTTTTTGCTCTTATACAATGTTTACCAGCACAGATAACCTAAGACTCCAATCGATTCACTTACTTATACCCAAAGCTTATACCTGTCGATTAAAATCGTATTTCGCGACGCCCTTATAGAGGTTAGATCACTTTGTTGTCCGTCAGTTTGTCTCTTTCTGAACATCCTGAAGACATCCACAAAAACAAAATAAAAAAAACTTTCAAAGACCTTTTGTCTTCTTGCTAAATTCTAATAATCTTTACAACATGTCCGCAGAGCCAAGCAAGAAAAGCTAAGATTATTCTATCTAAAAAGATTTAAGCACGGATGTACAGACTATATGTACATCCGTGGGTTTAAGTAATCCTCATTGCATCATTTTTGTTCTAAGCTGTGGTTGTTCCAAAGGTTTTTTTTTTGTTCGCCCTTTTGGGCAGGCTAAAGTCTTGAGACCATACCGCCTAGTCTTTCGTAGGATTGTTCCAAAGAGAATATCACCGCTTAGTTTGTTCATTAAAAAGCCCACAGACTTTAAATATTTTAACTATAAAAACTCATTTACATGAAAGAAGAAGAAATCTATAACCGAACGTTACGCGGCCATGTTGTTAATTCGAGTATCTTACCATAATATATATACTTATCCATATCTAAGTACCCTTTTAAATTATTTCTCATAAAATATTTCGTATCATTCATCATCAACAACCGGAAACGTCCACTGCTGAACACAGGCCTCCCCCGTAAAACGACAGTTTAGACGTTTATCATAGGGGGGAATTTGCCATAATCACCACGCTTGGCAGGCGGCTTGGTGATCGCAGAAGGTTCTAATGTACCGAGGAGAATGCTGCTGCCCATTCTCTGGATATTCCCTCAGCCGCACCCACGGGATGAGATTGGGTGGTCCTACTCGCAAACCGGGACGCCACGGTGAATCATCAACGGTTCGTATCATTGGCTAAATACAAATTTCGTCTAATGCCAAAACAAAAAAACATCTACTTTCACACTATCTAATATTTGTTTTGGAGTTTTGGCGGGAACGCGAAAAAGTTCACATCGTTGCATTGTATTATTTTTCAATACTTATGCTTTTTCCAGTGTTAATGTTTAAAATTGGTGGTGTTTTACGCATTAAGTGCTGAATTACGAGCATGAGTGTGGGCAAGTGATATAATGTAGTGAAACGTGGTTTTTCGTGTTGCTTCCAAAATTTCATAGAAGCCTCTAGTAAAGTTGCCACCACTTTACTAGGGCATGCCTTACACTGGATTATGACTTAGACTAGACTATGACTACTCTGACTGTGACTATGACTTGACTTTAAGTGAAAATTTCCATAATACGATGAAAAATTACAAAACTTGACACTGGCTAAATACACTATGTGTGGAGCCAAAATATAAGAAAAAAAAATAAAGAATATTTGTTGGTATGTATCTATTTAACTTCTAAAATGCTAAACAACCAGTAAAAACATAAATAGGAAACCTAGAAATTGTTTTGATTTTGTTGTGATTTTTCAATGGCTGGATAACGATTATTCGTGACTAATAAATTACAAACCAGCTAATACAAAAACATTTCAGTTTTCATTATTCCGCTTATGAAATACGGGTTTTATTTTTAGTGTTTTGTTTTATCTAATGAACAACTTTTATCTGATGATTGAAAAATCACGCCATAGAGTGTCATACCTACTAATATTACTCATTGGTCATATACATTCTTCACAGAGACTTTTTTCGTTAATCTGTGCCTTCAAATAAACATGTGGCACCACAGACCTGTGTGTGTGGCACAGAGTATAGTCGATGGGTTTTTTCTGTAATCTGTGACATGTCATAACTTACCGTAAGTAGCCAAAAAAAACACCAGTCGGCCATATTGTTTAAAACTCCGATTCGTTTCGTAATGAAATCTTAATAATTGTCATAAAAAAAATTAACGATATTTAATTTTAATATATCCTATTTTAAGCGCCGGTTATTTCTAAGCATATTAGTGAAAACCGCATGAAAATCCATTTAGTATTTTAGGATTTTAGTTGGAACAAACAAACAAAGAAACAGACAGACAAAGTGTATAAAAGGTGGCTTAACGTGATCAGCGGCTAATTTAAGCCAACCTGTGTGATTATTTTTTTGATATCTTGCAATTGCAGACATTTTTATCTCAACAGTTTTATTATATGTATAGATTACGCAATAAAATATCATAATTATTACAGACAATGACCTCTTATCATACATTTTAAACCTCCACAATGAAAAACTTCAACGTCATAACAATGTAGCGTAGTCGTTATTTTATCGATAGTTTTTCCCAACACTATTATTTTACAACCACGCCTTTTGACTTGATAGTTGGGGAGCAAAAGATTAATCGTTATACTGAAAGATATTCAACTTTTTTCAGTAATTAAGAACTTTTGATTGATGACTCTTAGCGCCTTTTGTGTAGTATAGCAGGTTATTTACTGGCATAAAATGGAATAATATAACTGGAATAATATCATTTTATTAAGTAAAGTTTTGAAACGTGAGTAATGGATTCAGAAATAATTTTAATAGTATGATATTATTTGATATCAGACTAATAATACTTGAGAATGCTTTAGTTCCAGAAAATTTATTAAAATTACATGGATTCCGATTAGATGGGGAAGAAAGGTTCTCGAGTGGCGACCATGAACCGGAAAACGAAGAGTAGGCCGGCCCCCACTCGGTGGACCGACGATCTGGTGAAAGCCGCGGGGAGCCGATGGATGCAGGAGGTGAGCAGCCACTCAAGGTGGCGCTCTGGGGGAGGCCTATGTACAGCAGTGGACGTCTTCAGGCTGTTGATGATGATGGTTCGCAAATAAATATTTCTGTTATGTGATTCTATACATGTTCAATAAAATGTATTTTTTTAAAAGGTTTAAAGTTAGTTTTTACCACAGTTTTTTTAAAGATAGCAACATATCGCATCGCAAAGCGTTCCATTAATGGGCCGGCAGGTAATCTCCACTATTACCGGTGGCTCGTTAACTCTGCCGTGTGATGCGATAGCGAAACTATCCGTTGTTTCCCGAACAAATTAACGGAAATGGATGTTGGGACTCTGAGGATTCGTTACTCGAGTTTTTGCGAAATTGCCGTCAGGTGTGGAGCTTTTGTGAGAAGACAAGTTTTTTATGTGGGTAGGTAGTAAATAGTTTAACGTGTATAAAACAAAGGTATGCACAAAAGTGTGACTGTTATTTTTTATATCGTAGAGGTAAAATTAAGGTTAGATAATAGTGATTTGGTGAAAACAGCGTGGAGCCAATGGATGCAGGAGGCGGCCGAGAGCATCCGCTCAAGGTGGTTCTCTCTGAGGAAGCCTATGTTCAGCAGTGGACGTCTTCAGGCTGTTGATGATGATGGTGAATAGTGATTTATTTGGTATTGCGTTGGTCCCGTTTACGGCGTACCAATTGAATGTCCTTTTAAATAAAATATGAATTTCCTCCTTTTTGAAGTCGGTTGTTAATAACAATCAAATATCATCAACAGCTGGAATACGTCCACTGCTGAACACAGGCCTCCCCATACAACGCCACTTTGGACGCTTACCATAGGGAGGATTTGCCACAATCGCCATGCTTTAGAGGCGGCTTGGTGATCACAGAATATTTTAATGTACCGAGGAGAATGTTGCTACCCATTCTCTAGATATTCCCTTAACCGCCTCCTTACGGCACCCACGGGAAGAGATGGGATGGTCCTATTCGCAAACCGGGACCACACGGCCTACACACACACACACACACACACGGTACGGCACATATAATATACCAATATAAATAAATAGTACAGGTGCCTGATAACCTTATTAAATCTGTCTGTATACAGAATGTAGTATATATACATTGATATCAAGTCAGGTTGTAAAAGACCTCACAGTACCTATTGAGTTATCACCATTATACACCTTGGAATTTAATTCGATATTTTCCTGAAATGTATGTACTCAGTCCAGGCTTTAAAATTTTTATTTAAAGCTAAACACAAAAATACCTATGATTTAAAACGTAAAACTAGGTACTATTTATCGCAAGCGTAGCTAATGACTATATGTTTGTTTCTTTCCTTCGCCACTGACGTAGCGATACGTCTGAGCAGTACAAAATATAATATCGTTTTGATGATCTCTCTATGCTTTAGTCTATACTGTAAGATATAAACAGACGGTACAATATCTATTAAATGGAGCACAGCGGCTTTTCTCGGGATTCTCGTCGTTCTCGTATTCAACTCATAACTCATAACATTTGGTTAGAAATTATTTGAATTCAATGTCTAGTTACTGGAAACGTCTTAATTTACGTCATAAAAATTACCAACCAAGTTATAATTTTAACCCTTTATCCGCGTATACGAAACTGGAGTTTCGTAACTAGTTACGAAAGAAAATTGTTCGGAACATGATACTAGTTACGGTAACACGCTTTTTTGTTCTTTTGATTTAGTAACTACTTAGTTTCGAACGTTAACATTTTAAAGCATATTCCTCATGGCGAAACTGGTCTACCATCCCAGTTAGGTCGAAACTTAAGTCCTCGTAGCCACACCGTAGGGTGTTAATCTGCGCACTAAGCGGTTTTTAGGTAATTCCTGCTTTTCCAAAATACTTAAATGGGCCGGCATTAATCGGCACGCAGAAGATAGACCCGTGACTTATGTCATTCCGGGTTTAGGCGGTAAAATTAGCAGTAGGTAATTACTTCTACAATAACTGTGACGGGACTATATAGTACTAGCTTATGCTCATTGCTCAGGAACCATTTATTTTTCCGGGATACAATTACCTTAATCCTCTCTTTGGGAGCCCTTTAAAAATCACTATAAATAAATAACCAAATTGTGTTGCTTCCCAATACCCATCCCACCCATTACCCATCTTTAAGCCTAAGCCTACCCCCTTTTCAAATAACTAAGAAATAACATTTCATTTATTTTTATACTTGTTTGTATGTTCCAAGTTTCAAAACGATACGTTATGAAATGTAAGTTTTTCATACAACCGTTTTTTACCCTTAGGGGTTGAGTTATCAAAAATTCTTTCTTAGAACACGCTTGCGTCATAAAAGGAAGCCACTCCCCAAATTTCAAGTCTCTACGTCCAGCGGTTTTGGCTGTACTTTGTCTGTACAGTCAGTCAGGACAAAGTCTTTTATATAACAGAAGATAAAACCTTATGATGTAATTTTAATCTACATACTTACTGCATCACAGTCATTTCTCGCGACTATCAGTTTGTTATTTACAAACCTTAAAACCTTCCAAACTGCGCTCGTACGAGTACGATAAATAATTCAAAGCCACTTCCAGGTCGACCTGCTCTGGAAATCAAACATTTATGATATTTAGCTGGATGCTGCGAGCTCTCGGCGGGAACGCGGCTAGAGGCCGTTGTTCCGAACTTTACCGTTTCAATGTCTGCAGATCCATTTAGCTTGCTTTGTACTTTATTTTAGCTACCTATCCAATGTTGATTCCAGTAGGTAGGTACCACCTATACTTAGTTTCATTAAAACCATTTCATTCACAAGACAGCTGTTACAATTGACGAGAATCCAAAAATTCTCGCTTTAATAATTTTGTCTAAGAACTGATCTTTTAATTGCAGGATAAAAAAGTTGACGGTTAGGTGTTATTTTCTTAGAACATTATCTGCCAGTTAAAAGACTGACCTTACAAATAATTTTGAATATCTGACCCACAGGCGTCTTGGCGACCACAGGAGATTAGAAGATAATGCTGCTGCCCATTTCCTGATTATTCCCTCACCCGTTCAATAAAGTTTGCATTCATAAAAAGTGCAACCCGTTTCAATATTTCGTTTAATTGCCATTCAGTCTGTCGCCACAGGAAACCATCAATATGTTTGCAAATAAAAATACATTCCCAGCCTATTATAGAATGTTTCACAAAAATTGAAAATAGGTACCAACCTATAAAAGTTTTGTATCAATGCAAAAATGAATAAAAAAAACCTTTTTGTTTTAGACTAACGAAGCGAGTATTTTGGTGGATGTTTTTTGCGACGCGCTACATATACTCAATTGTTTTATTCTCTAATCTGTGGCGCTACATGAAAATGGAATATACGGCATCACAGACACGGCATGAATGTATAAAAGTTATGGATTCTACATGGTCGTAGATGCCAATGAAGCAACAAAATGGTGACGGTTTGATATAATTATGTATTTCAGTGTGGTTTCAGTGGATGGCTATCCGATTTTGAATGCTAAATTCTGTACTTACTAGTTAAATGTGAGTCTATGCGACTTATTATGCACAGCGGAACTGTTTAAAAGGTGTTTTGTGAAGCCAAGGATTAATGGGATAAGACTAACTACACTCAAGTTATAGACCAGCTGCTAGCTCAAATTTTAGTATATTAAATATAATTATAATCAATCCGAATTGTGGTTCTGAAACCACAGCTTCATCATTTACTTAGGCAAGTGGTTAGCTTTGGTATCAAAATTTTTAGCAAAGAGGTATGTGGGTATATGTACTACGTACTAGAGAAGCTATTCGAAGCACAAATAGTTGTCATTTTTTGTATAATTAAACTAAAATCCACTACAGCGCTTTACGAGATTAAATCGTCTAACCAACGATCCCAACACGCAGCGCTATTGCAATGGCACATTCGGATCATAATTTTTACTGCTATTCACTGCTGCACGTGCAGTCGCTTTGAGTGCTGAGCATCGTATGACCGAGAAGATGCTCATAGACATATTTGCAGTGGTTGACAGTGCAAGTTAGAGATGTCCTGTCTAGTGTATACATAGAAGTCTTTGATTTTTAGGCCACCCAAAGGCTTATGCTTACGGCGACAGTTGGGACTTACTAGCACAGAATAAATAGTAGGGATAACGTCACGTGCTCATGGTCCCAGTCACGTCCAAAAAAAAAACTTTTCATCGTCAACTAGCTTATGTTTTTAGTTTCCAAACTTAATTCTCACTATTGTGGTAGACAATCTAAAGATTTAACGAGCTCCAGATGCCATTAAGCAGCGATCCCACTTTTCATTGTACGCTGCGGATGTAGGTGTTGAATTTAAACCTAACACAATGGCATTCAGTGCTATTGTGCTGACAGAGTACGCTCCGAAGATTTGTATATTCAGAAAATCTGTGACGGGTTTTCCATTTGAATAAAAGCTATTGAAGCAACGGGTAGACTTTTTCAACAGCTTGATAACTTTTTATGGAATAGTTTATCATCGTTGATACGAAACAGATTAATATTATTATAATATTGGAATCAGATCTTTCTGTTTCTTTTTCTCTCTTTGTATGCGTGTCATGCTCATTATCTCTTAAACTAAGCTCTATTTATAGGCCGTCGTCATTTTCATTGGACTATAATCCTTTTCTATGCTATGACTCTTAAATATCTTTATCTGTCTATCTCACTCCATCCTTTGCATTTTTATCGGTTTACTATTTCTCTGCCCGTTTCGTCTTTAAACGTTGTATTCATGTATGGTTCCATTCAACATCGTTATTGTCATGTATGGTTAATTCATTTTACAAACGTTCAACAAACAATCATCAGCCAATTGATTGATTGTTGTTGTTGTTGTCTCGTTGTCACCAACCAAAGAAACCTAAAAGAGACCCTTAAAAATATTTGAGTGACACCTGACAGTAATTTCTTTTTTATCAATGGCTTGCACACTACTCCTTGACGGCAAAATAACTGACGTAGTGGTGGTAGTGTAGACGAACTTTGCAGAAAAGTCTTACCACCTGGTATTCTTGTTTCATTTCATAGTCATCTATTAACATCTATAACAATATTGTAAAAAGAAAGATTTGATTATTTAATTATTTGCATTGTATAGGCTCCGAAACTAATGAACTGACTTGAAAAATTCTTTCACTGTTAGGAAGCTACATTATCCCCGGGTGACGTAGGTTATATTATATTGTCAAAAAATTAGGGATCCTTACTGAAACTCCAATAATGTAACCCGAGGTGTAAAAAAAAATACTTATAAATATTCTTTACGCATGAGCTAAGAAAGGTGTTATACCCGTGCGAAGCTGAGGCGAGCCACTAGTCAGTCATAAACTTGTACTCACATTCATTAGAGAATCATCACGCTGCGCTCATTCCTTTCAAATCGTCGTGACACAAGCGTGACACGTTTGTGTGAAAGCCCTTTATACACGGCCTATTTAAAATGGAGGCAGATTATGTTCTGATGTTCCTATTTTACCATCAATTACGGGAGCAATTAAATATGCCTGCTCACAATGCTTAGACTTGTAATGGGGACTATAGAAATGTTCCTCGTTATTACCCGAATTCTGCCCACTTTCCTGAGGAAATATTTTGTTTTCCAGGATAAAGGCAGCATATCATGGTGATATCATTAGCTTATTTTTTTTATTTTAATGAACGTACTTGAGAAACTAGCTTTTCTTTTATTTATTAGTAGAGAAGAAGAGAATGGGGAAGTAGAAATCTTTATCTTATTGAACCGACTTGTGAAACCAGCATCTCTTTTATTTATTAGTAGGGAAGTAGAGAAGTAGGAAAGTAAAAATCTTAATCTTAAGAACCCCACTTGTGGAACCAGCTTCCCTTTTATATATTAGTAGAGAAGATGAGAAGTAGGGAAATAGAAATCTTTATTCTAACGTACCCGCTTGTAAAACCAGCAGCTTCTGTATTAGGGTATTGTAATGTTGTATGTTACGTATAAATGTACTTTCTTTCTCTGTCTTTTATTTATTAGTAGAGAAGTAGGGAAGTGTAATGTTATCGAACATTGCTAATACATCAGCCGCACAGCGACCAGTCCCATAGTTATTAGCTCTCTAGGATTGGTTTCTCTCTATGGTTTTTTTTTTTTTTTTTTTTTTCTTATATTTTGGCTCCACACATAGTGTATTTAGCCAGTGTCAAGTATTGTAGTTTTTCATCGTATTATGAAATATTTCATGTAAAGTCAAGTCTTAGTCACAGTCAGTCAGGGTAGTCATAGTCCAGTCTAAGTCAGGTAGTCATAATCCAGTCTAAGTCATGCCCTAGTAAAGTAGTGGCAACTTTACTAGAGGCTTCTATGGAATTTTGGAAGCAACACGAAAAACCACGTTTCACTACATTATATCACTTGCCCACACTTATACTCGTAATTCAGCACTTAATGCGTAAAATGCCACTAATTTTAAACATTAACACTAGAAAAAGCATAAGTTTTGTGAAATAATACAATGCAACGACGTGAACTTTTTCACGTTCCCGCCAAAACTCCCCTCTCTATGGTTTATTTGATTACTAATTTCATTTGACATAATTATATAGCCTATGCTAATATCACAAAATATGCTAGTTAGTCTGTGCTTTGTATTAAATAGATACTTACTCTTTGATTTTGGTAGGCGGGTAATAATAATGCTCGGAGAAGGACTGATTTATAAAATAGAGGAATATAACTTGTTAAATTGAAGCTACTGTGTATCATTGAAGATTCGTGGAGTTACCTCAACATTTTCCGAAGTGGGATGATGTCCGGCCCGTTCATTAATGGATTCGGAAGAAGAGAACGGAGACCCAGGGATACGTCAACAAGCTCTCAAGGTGAAAATGACGATTTTTTTTCTGGCGAATCGTGTTCATCTGTTCCGATTAAGAGGCGGAGAATCACCCCAATGGACGCAGAAGTAATACCGAAGTTCTACCCAGACGCAAAAGCGAGTAATGTGGTCAATTGGCTACATAAAATTGACCAGCTCGGTGACGTCTATGGCTGGGATAATACAGATCGCCAATTTATTATGCAAATTCGCTTAAGAGGATCGGCCAGGGAGTGGTATGATGATCTAGAGGATTACAATCTCACTTGGAATGATTGGAAAGAGGCATTACAAACCGCCTTTCCCCGATCGACTGATTTTGTTGACCGCTTGGAAGAAATGTTAAGGAGGACGAAAACAGATGCAGAAACAATGACGACATACTTTGTAATGCTTTTTGAATTGTTGATACAGACCCTATAAGGGGGGGGGGGTAAGAAAGAAAACACTAGCCTCTATCCGTTAGTGTCTTTACTTCTGTTTTACACAAAAGTTGTTCCTTTCCGAAGGAGGCTAATATCTACTGTTTAATATTACTAAGGACTATAGTTGCTAATAATATTTTATGATATTTTGGTAGGATACATTCACAGATGGAAGGTGTTGGGCGCCTTAGAATATACAAATGTAGTGCTTGCCAGCTATTATGAGACCCAAGAGGGGTGTGGTACGAGCTAGTAGAACATTCCTGCTTTGCAACCAGATAGCTAAGTTAGTTGGTAATGGACAACACAAAGTATAAATGAACGCGATCAACCAGCTACCATGCTGGCCGACCGTGATACCGTAAGGAGCGCGATGGTGTGGAGGACTGAACTGGATCCAGGGAGATGCAGACGGCGGGTGTAGACCCGTAGGTAAGGGGGCCGTTGCCTCCCGGAGCCTAGCAGGTCAGCGCAGACCGTCGGTGAGCTCGGAGAGGGGCGTGCCAGGAGGTGGCACGACCCGAGTAGAAGAGGAGTAATAAAAAAAAACCCTGTCGAAGGACAGGAACAAATTAGACTCTTATTTTAGCACTTTTTACTATCACTGTCTACGACTTGATGCACATTTAGGTTTCTTTGGATAAATGGGAAGACTTACCCTGTAGAGGGGTTTTTCTTTACTCGAGCGAGGTGAGACGCAGGCTCACGATGGGCGTGGTGGAGGTGGGCACCCGCCTAAAACGAAGGCGTCGCGGCAGCGGCCAAATGGAGGCAGCGACTTGCCGCGACCGGTAATTATACGTAGGGCACAGCTGCCTGTGGAAAGATGGAGTTCCATGAAGCTACCAGGTTCTGAGCACGGCGCGGGGATGGAGCCCCGCTCGTGATTACAAGATATTCTCGTGGAAACTCACCTGCAGCAAAAGAAGGAGTTAGCTTGGTGGCCGAGGAGACGCGCCAAACTGTCAGGAGCTGCGCCCACGCCGATACCAAAGAAAACGAACCACTCGAAGTTTCTTCGCTCTTCCTTTTTCTAAGGAGAACCGTCGCTCTAACTGGGCGGATTTGCGTCACCCTATCTCGCCCCCCAGCCTCTGTCGAATTTTCTCGAAAAGTCCTTGCCTGCGTCCCTGACCACAAAAGTCACCACTCCGCATATCGCCAAAAGCGAAAGTCGAGCGGCTGAGTCAAGGACTAGATCTTCCCACAAGAGCCTTCACGACAGTGGTGGTTATTTAACGATATTTCTCGTGTTCTTTGCGTAAAATAAATTATTTATTTATGTGCATTTTAGCTATGCAAATAAACAGAAAATTAGTGAAAATCCCTTGGTTTGTAGGTTTTTCTTTGTTTAGGGTCACCCTGCGATCACGTCATATGTCAACTTCAATTTGACGTCTTGTCAGCCGACAGTGACAGTGACGTTTCGGTGTGGATTAAAAAGTTATGGTCGTTGGTTTTTTCTCTAAATTGGCTCCTGTGAGATGGAGATTATTATAGAGATTTAGCCAACCCATAAAGAAAAACGATTGACTGTGATTGTGATCCAACCACAATAATTAAATTTATACAGAAGCGAAAAACAAGCCGTTACAACTTTCACACAAAAGTGTCGCTACTTAAGAAGTGCAATATACAAGGTCAGGATGCTATTTCTTGTATTATCAGAGGTCTACCGGCAGAAATAAGAGCAAATGTTAAAGCTTTCAAATGTGAAACACCTCAAGAGCTGTATTTTGGGTTCCTGTCTTCGTTTGAAAATTATAAAAGCGGGGAAGCAGCCAGCAGTGCAGTAAGAAAACCAACCTGGCGACGTGGATCCAATGGAAGTCACACCACTGTCGCCACAACCGCCTTCACCACTTCGAGGCAGCCACTACCGAAGGTCTGCTATACATGTCGTCGGCCAGGTCACGAGGCACGAGAATGCAGATCACACCTACGATGCGAAACCTGTCAACGTACTGGGCACTCAACGGCTAACTGTTGGTCTGGGTCGTCAGCTGCGCAGCAACAGACAAATAAGGTTAGCGGCGTTTTGTATGTTACTTTTAATGTGTTTCAAGATCTATACAAAAAGCTAGTTTATATAAATGGCTGTAAATTGACTGCATACATAGACACAGGTAGTCAGCTAAATACCATAATATTATCACACTGACACAAGCCAGTAATTTAAAATTAGAGTTGACACCATCGAGAGCGGTTATGAAAGGTTTTGGAGGTATTAGTACACAATCTTTGGGTCAGGCGAACATTAATGTAGAAATTGATGATATTACTATAAATGGTTATGTAGAAGTGACAGACTACAATTTATTGGAAATAGACTTAATTGTAGGACAGCCAATGATAAATCAGGATAACGTTAGCCTAATAACCACATCAAACTCTGTGACTTTTGTACCAACATGTAGACTACAAAACACCCTTAATGATATCCATTTGGAAAACATTGACTGTATTACAAAATATCCAGTTCTCCTGAAACAAAATGTTATTATACCACCACAAAGTGATGTGTGTGTAGAAGTAGCTGTTGGCAACATTTTAAATAACAAACAGTATACATTCTTAAGCCGTGCAGTATATTTTGAACTTGGCAATATTTCATATTTCATACCACAGGCAGTTATTTCTCAACAAAATTGCTATCTGAGAATTTTTAATGTTGGGTACGATGAGATTCAGTGGCAATCTGATAGATTGGTGGCAAGGGCAGAATTATTAGGACGAGATGAGAGTGACATTCGAAATGTACTGACTGTCAACAGCCCTGTGGAAGAATCTCACAAGTCGGCTATCATAAACGAGTCAGATGTAGATGTTGGAGAACTTAACACAACCGATAAAGAGTGTTTGTTAAGTTTATTAAATCGATTTGCACACTCTTTTGCTAAAGGTACTAAAGACTTAGGATGTACTGATTTAATTGAGATGCATATTCATACCACCACTGAACAACCCGTTTATTTCAAACCATATAGGCTTTCCTACAAAGAAAATGAGATTGTGAATAGTAAAGTTCAAGACCTTCTTGATGCTGGTGTAGTACGAGAATCTAGATCTGAATATGCAAGCCCCGTAGTATTAGTTAAGAAAAAAGGAGGAGATTATCGCCTTTGCGTAGATTATCGGGCCTTAAACGCACGCACTGTTAAAGATCGCTTTCCGCTTCCCCATGTGGAAGACCAGATATTAAGGTTGAGCGGAAAAGTTTATTTCACAACTCTTGACCTTGCCCAAGGTTACCATCAGGTGCCAATGGCGGAAGAGTCCATTCCTAAAACGGCTTTCATAACGCCATCTGGTCAATATGAATATGTTAAAATGCCATTTGGTCTGGCTAATGCACCCGCTGTATTCTCGCGACTCATCAAAATGGTCTTGGGAAAGGTACATAATGATATAGCCCTGTATTTGGATGACGTCATGTTGCCTACAGCATCAGTTCATGCAGGATTAGAATTATTAGAGCAGGTTCTTAAATTAATTAATGACGCCAATCTAAAGTTAAACTTGGAAAAGTGTTCGTTTCTTAAGAAAAGTGCAAACTACTTAGGATATGAAGTCACTGCCGGTACGATTCAGCCAGGGCAGGCCAAAATCAAATGCGTCACCGACTATAAAAGACCATCTAATGTCCACGAAGTGCGCCAGTTTATGGGTTTGGCGTCTTATTTCAGAAAATTCGTCAATGGCTTTGCGGAAATAGCACGACCCATAACAGAACTAACAAAAAAGGACGTTAGTTGGGTTTGGAACAGGGAACAAGAAAATGCATTCCAAATTTTGAAGCAAAAATTGACCGAAAGACCAGCCAAAAGTTGTGGTTCCGCCGAAACAATAAAACTTCTAAAAGAAATTATATATCAATTTGGCAACCCTAAGAGGATTATCACGGATAGAGGTAAAGCATTCACAAGTCGCTATTTCAAGCAGTTCGCTGATGAAACTCAATTCAAGCACATTTTAAACGCAGTAGCAAGCCCTCGTTCAAACGGTCAGGTGGAACGCGTGAACCGCACTATATTGAATGGCTTGAATACAATGTCAGATAATGAATGCACATGGGATGAACACTTATCAGAAGTAGTATGGGGCATTAACAACACAATTAACGCCACTACTGGCTTCGCACCATTTAAACTAATGTTTGGCCATAGTAATTCACGGTTGCCTGCTTATTCAACATCTGGGGAAAACAATGGTGATTCCCAACAAAAGGAATTAGAGACACGCAGGGTGACTGCAAAATCACGCATTGATAGGAATATGACGTTAATGAAGGACAGATACGATAATAAACACAAGAAATGCACTAAATATACGTTAGGACAACTCGTTTTGTGGAAAGGTGGGATTACTAGGGATAATACTGCTAAGGTTACGAAAAAACTGACTGGCCTTTATACGGGTCCCTACAAAGTTAGCAAAACTAATCACACCTTAGATCGATATACTATTACGAGTATAAAAGGCATGAAAGGTTACAAAAAATTTACTGCAGTAGTGGCAGGAGAAAGCCTCAGGCCGTACCATGCTGCCATATCTGACGGTAACAGCTCGAGTAGTGACCGAGAAATTGATAGAGATGATTTAATAGACCTCCTAGAAAGTTAAGAACAAAAAAATAATAATAGAGAAAAAAATTGCCTACATAGATTGTTGAACTCCATGTGTACTGCGTACATGATTTTTCTTTTATTTGATTTTGTAAATTAGCTTATTATGTAACCTCATTTTAAATAAAACACTGCTGATGTATATAATGAACATACATACTGCATAACAGACATAATTAGTTGATATAACAATATGTGTGATAAAATAAGATGGAGAAGAACAATTAACCAAATGTAGTAATAGTGCTGATTGGAAAATTGAGACCCTGTTATATGAATGTAGAAGTTTAATAATAAAGTATCGATAAAGTACAAAAATAAGTTATTATTTTACGAATAAGAAAAGAAATAAGAACAATTGGGGTACTTACAGCTTTGTGATATAATATCATACAATAAAACCAAACCTTGGCACTGTGTGAGCCAAAAGAAAACTGTGTGATCTATATCAAACTGTGTGACTGTGTGATATATAGAACTGTGTGATCTATATCAAACTGTGTGACTGTGTGATATATAGAACTGTGTGATCTATATCAAACTGTGTGACTGTGTGATATATAGAACTGTGTTATCTATATCAAACTGTGTGACTGTGTGATATATAGAACTGTGTGATCTATATCAAACTGTGTGACTGTGTGATATATAGAACTGTGTGATCTATATCAAACTGTGTGACTGTGTGATATATAGAACTGTGTGATCTATATCAAACTGTGTGACTGTGTGATATATAGAACTGTGTGATCTATATCAAACTGTGTGACTGCGTGACATATAGAACTGTGTGATCTATATCAAACTGTGTGATATATAGAACTGTGTGGTCTATATCAAACTGTGTGACGCACTATGCAAAGAAAAACTTGTAAATTGTGTGACACTAAAATAGGTACTATGTGATTTATGCTCTCAGCATTCGGAATACATCTGAGTGAATAGTAAATAGATACGGACTGTACTTTGGGATAATACTGCCGCGTTCTTTTTGTTTTACAGAACTGGGATGTCGCCATGAAGAATGAAGAACGTCGCGGGACGCGGCTGCAGATACAGGATGGCCGAGTGTTATCGAACATTGCTAATACATCAGCCGCACAGCGACCAGTCCCATAGTTATTAGCTCTCTAGGATTGGTTTCTCTCTATGGTTTATTTGATTACTAATTTCATTTGACATAATTATATAGCCTATGCTAATATCACAAAATATGCTAGTTAGTCTGTGCTTTGTATTAAATAGATACTTACTCTTTGATTTTGGTAGGCGGGTAATAATAATGCTCGGAGAAGGACTGATTTATAAAATAGAGGAATATAACTTGTTAAATTGAAGCTACTGTGTATCATTGAAGATTCGTGGAGTTACCTCAACAGTAAGGAAGTAAGAATATTAATGTATCTAAGCCATTGTTTTAAAGCTTATTATATTTGTTCAGTAGAAAAGACAACTGGACTGGACAGATAGAAAAGTCCAATTTATAAGAAGTTCTTGTCATCACAACGAAACATTCATTACAAAGTTAAATCTACAAAGTAAACACGAAACATTTCCTTTCCTTATCAAATAAAATAAAAAATATTCTTACAATGCTTTTCGCAATAAAACTCCAGCATTAACCCTCAATCTCAAAGGCACCGCCTCCTTTGATGATAAAGCTTTAGCACATTTTTTTAAATTTCTATCGTTTCTTTTACGTTAAGGAGATGATGCGTATGTTTTTAACTGGTATCTTAAGGTTCAAGATGTGAGGTAAAAGTTTTATTTGACCGGAAAATCTGTCTATTTTCGATTTTGGACGGATTTATTTTGAAGCAATATTGGCTCAATTTTAACAACACGATTAATATGTGGGGCAAAAGCTATAACTAAATAGTGGTTTGATTTGACCGGAAAATGTGCCTATTTTCGATTTTGGGCGGATTCTTCTTGAGCAATGTTCTTCTTAGCAATGTTGGCTCAATTTTAGCAACCCGATTAGCAAGTTATAACCAAACATACCGGAACGAGGAGATCCGCAGGAGAACTAAAGTGACCGATATAGCTTTTAGAGTTAGTAAGTTGAAGTGGCAATGGGCAGGCCACATCGCTCGTAGAACTGACAACCGATGGGGAAGAAAGGTTCTCGAGTGGCGACCACGAGCCGGAAGACGCAGCGTAGGCCGGCCCCCCACTCGGTGGACCGACGACCTGGTGAAAGCCGCGGGGAGCCGATGGATGCAGGAGGCGAGCAGCCGCTCAAGGTGGCGTGCTCTGGGGGAGGCCTATGTTCAGCAGTGGACGTCTTCAGGCTGTTAATGATGATGATGATGATGATTATTAATAAAAATACCATGGTTTATCAGCATTGAAGAAATCAAGTTTCTACATTCAGAAATGTAAATGTTTCAAAGCTGTAAAGGATTCTGATAGACAGATGGACAAAGCGTTTTCAACAAAATGAGCATAATGTTAGGCATCGGTGTCAAGCATTTCGATTTGTAGACAATCCCCTTACTAGGAAATTACAAATTCTAGGCATTGACGGTTAGGCAATCTGCTTCATAGTTAATTCGCGTTATAGGCAATATGCTGCAGTGGCATCTTTATTTTTAGGGTATGATCTCAAAACCCGATAAAAGGGTTTTTCCAGAGTGACTGACTGACAGACAACATATTATACATCCCAAGCCGATGGCTGAAGAGACTTGATATTTTCTTCTTATAATCTTTACTAGGTGGATGGACTTTTCTGCAAAGTTCGTCTAGGTAGGTACCAACACTTTGCCAGTTATTCTGCCGCCAAGCAGTAGTGTGCAAGCCACTACTGTGTTCCGGTTTGAAGGGCATTGTAGCTAGTGTCATTAGCGGGCAAATGAGACTTTATGATCTGATCATACATCTAGTACCTAATCTTATTACTAGACTGTGTGAAGTCTCAAGATGACGTGCGCAGTGCAGTGTCACTCAGAACTAAATAATTTAGAGTTCCGAGTGATACTGCAATCGTGACGCTTTACATCAGGTGAGCGACTAGCTCGTCACGTCATTCATTTACATTAAAAAACTGGTTTTCTTCGTTTTATGGCGCACGTACCTACAACCAAGAAAGCGTTTTTGAACATTCAGTCTCTGTTAAGGTGAAAATATAGGGAGTGAAGTAACGCGAGTGAAACCATGGCCTACATCTAATTATTTTGTAAAAAGTACCACTTTCGTTGTGTTTGTTTGTGTGCTACGTTCACTTTTACCTACATTATAACGGTGGAATGGATTTGGAGGAAACTTTACACACGGTTTGCTACCAAAAGACGTAGATACCTATTTATAATCTTGGAAAATTAAAAACGAGGCATCGTCTAAATTACGAGGAATAAGCTGCTCCAGCTGTACAAAAAATTGTAGGTATATTAAAGTTGGCAAGTATACTTTCTGACAAAGAAGCCGGATGAGCCGGGCTTAATTGAAAAATGCCGGAGACTATACATTTCTATTTTAGGTAAATCTTTCTCCAAAGGGATCTTTTTGTCGTCTTTTTGTGCATAATGATCTTGTTTTTTTTTTATACAATGAAGGTATTTAAATTTTTTCTGGGTTTGAGATAAGATGATGCTGTGGAGCTGTGGTACTGTCACCTATACCTATAAAAAGAGGTATAAAGATCACTTTTGAATACTCTGATTAAAAAGTAAAAAAAAAACTATGGCCATAATCAAGTTAGCAGTCTGTTAATTGATAAAGTTCATCACAGCTTGAAAACGTCCACTGCTGAACATAGCTTAGGCTTCCCCCACATGGCGCCACTTTGAGGGGCTGCTCGCCTCCTGCATCCATCGGCTCCCCGTGGTTCTGACCAGATTCTCGGTCCATCTAGTGAGGTAATTAATAAAGTTAGCTGTATGTTCATTGAAAACACTAGTGATTAAGCGTGTGAGTTCAAAGGCCTTGCGAGTCGCGACCCATCCATCCAGGCACTGAACGTGGTGTGATCAGTTAAGTGATGACTAGCTGAGCTACGCTACAAAGCTTTCTAATTAGGTACCTACTAATTCAGTTTGAAAACACAGATTCCACACGATACGAAACCACATCGTTATCGTGTCTTGTTCAAATTGTGTCACAGCATTACAAATACCTTCACTTTATATCAAAGTTACTTTTATTTTGAATAAATATTGACATAATAGCGATGGTGACCGAGCGGTAGCATGTGCGCTTTGCAATCTTACGGCACCGGGTACGATCCTCGGCCCTGCAACAACGATTTATCTACCGGTGTGAAGTTGGCAGCCAAAAGTTAGCAGCCTATAATCCGACCAAATTAAGATGGTAATTTTGTCACGGAAGAAGCAACAAATTTCATGCCTGTTTACTGTGATAACTGCTGAAATAAACATGTTTATGCAAATTCAAAGCGGCAGAAAGCCTATCTACATATAAAAAATATAGTAATCCCGTTGAGTTTTGGCAACATTTGGCTGCTGGTGAATTACGACCTTAAATCCCCGGAAATGTGAAACAAAACCGATTGTTTCGTAAAGGTATGTTATCTAGGTATAATATCTATGCAATTTCAAAGCGGCAGAAAGCCTCTCTACATATAAAAAACATATGTAAATCTTGTAGACTCGTCGCAACTTTTGGCTGCTGGTGAATTACGGCCTTAAACCCCCGGAAATGTGAAACAAAACCGACAGTTTCGTGAAGGTATGTAATCTAGGTATAATATCTATGCAATTTCAAAGCGGCAGAAAGCCTCTCTACATATAAAAAACATATGTAAATCTTGTAGACTCGTCGCAACTTTTGGCTGCTGGTGAATTACGACCTTAAACCCCCGGAAATGTGAAACAAAACCGACAGTTTCGTGAAGGTATGTAATCTAGGTATAATATCTATGCAATTTCAAAGCGGCAGAAAGCCTCTCTACATATAAAAAACATATGTAAATCTTGTAGACTCGTCGCAACTTTTGGCTGCTGGTGAATTACGACCTTAAACCCCCGGAAATGTGAAACAGAACCGACAGTTTCGTGAAGGTATGTAATCTAGGTATAATATCTATGCAATTTCAGAGCGGCAGAAAGCCTATCTACATATAAAAAATATAGTAATCCCGTTGAGTTTTGGCAACATTTGGCTGCTGGTGAATTACGACCTTAAATCCCCGGAAATGTGAAACAAAACCGATTGTTTCGTAAAGGTATGTTATCTAGGTATAATAACTATGCAATTTCAAAGCGGCAGAAAGCCTCTCTACATATAAAAAACATATGTAAATCTTGTAGACTCGTCGCAACTTTTGGCTGCTGGTGAATTACGGCCTTAAATCCCCGGAAATGTGAAACAAAACCGACTGTTTCGTGAAGGTATGTTATCTAGGTATAATATCTATGCAATTTCAAAGCGGCAGAAAGCCTCTCTACATATAAAAAACATATGTAAATCTTGTAGACTCGTCGCAACTTTTGGCTGCTGGTGAATTACGACCTTAAACCCCCGGAAATGTGAAACAAAACCGACAGTTTCGTGAAGGTATGTAATCTAGGTATAATATCTATGCAATTTCAGAGCGGCAGAAAGCCTCTATACATATAAAAAAAATATGTAAATCTTGTAGACTCGTCGCAACTTTTGGCTGCTGGTGAGTTACGACCTTAAATCCCCGGAAATGTGAAACAAAACCGACAGTTTCGTGAAGGTATGTTATCTAGGTATAATATCTATGCAATTTCAGAGCGGCAGAAAGCCTCTATACATATAAAAAAAATATGTAAATCTTGTAGACACGTCGCAACTTTTGGCTGCTGGTGAATTACGACCTTAAATCCCTGGAAATGTGAAACAAAACCGACTGTTTCGTGAAGGTATGTTATCTAGGTATAATATCTATGCAATTTCAAAGCGGCAGAAAGCCTCTCTACATATAAAAATTATATGTAAATCTTGTAGACTCGTCGCAACTTTTGGCTGCTGGTGAATTACGACCTTAAATCCCCGGAAATGTGAAACAAAACCGACAGTTTCGTGAAAGTATGTAATCTAGGTATAATATCTATGCAATTTCAGAGCGGCAGAAGGCCTCTATACATATAAAAAAAATATGTAAATCTTGTAGACTCGTCGCAACTTTTGGCTGCTGGTGAATTACGACGTAAATCCCCGGAAATGTGAAACAAAACCGACTGTTTCGTGAAGGTATGTTATCTAGGTATAATATCTATGCATTTTCAAAGCGGCAGAAAGCCTCTCTACATATAAAAAACATATGTAAATCTTGTAGACTCGTCGCAACTTTTGGCTGCTGGTGAATTACGACCTTTAATCCCCGGAAATGTGAAACAAAACCGACAGTTTCGTGAAGGTATGTTATCTAGGTATAATATCTATGCAATTTCAGAGCGGCAGAAAGCCTCTATACATATAAAAAAAATATGTAAATCTTGTAGACTCGTCGCAACTTTTGGCTGCTGGTGAATTACGACCTTAAATCCCCGGAAATATGAAACAAAACCGACAGTTTCGTGAAGGTATGTAATCTAGGTATAATATCTATGCAATTTCAGAGCGGCAGAAAGCCTCTATACATATAAAAAAAATATGTAAATCTTGTAGACTCGTCGCAACTTTTGGCTGCTGGTGAATTACGACCTTAAATCCCCGGAAATGTGAAACAAAACCGACTGCTTAAGGTCGTAATTCACCAGCAGCCAAAAGCTGCGACGTGTCTACAATATTTACATATTTTTTTTATATGTATAGAGGCTTTCTGCCGCTCTGAAATTGCATAGATATTATACCTAGATAACATACCTTCACGAAACTGTCGGTTTTGTTTCACATTTCCGGGGATTTAAGGCCGTAATTCACCAGCAGCCAAAAGTTGGGCTGAATATACGAGATTTAGATATATTTTTTATATGTAAAGAGGCTTTCTGCCGCTCTGAAATTGCATAGATATTATACCTAGATTACATACCTTTACGAAACAGTCGGTTTTGTTTCACATTTCCGGGGATTTAAGGTCGTAATTCACCAGCAGCCAAAAGTTGCGACGAGTCTACAAGATTTACATATTTTTTTTATATGTATAGAGGCTTTCTGCCGCTCTGAAATTGCATAGATATTATACCTAGATTACATACCTTCACGAAACAGTCGGTTTTGTTTCACATTTCCGGGGATTTAAGGCCGTAATTCACCAGCAGCCAAAAGTTGGGCTGAATATACGAGATTTAGATATATTTTTTATATGTAAAGAGGCTTTCTGCCGCTTTGAAATCGCATAGATATTATACCTAGATTACATACCTTCACGAAACAGTCGGTTTTGTTTCACATTTCCGGGGATTTAAGGTCGTAATTCACCAGCAGCCAAAAGTTGCGACGAGTCTACAAGATTTACATATTTTTTTTATATGTATAGAGGCTTTCTGCCGCTCTGAAATTGCATAGATATTATACCTAGATTACATACCTTCACGAAACAGTCGGTTTTGTTTCACATTTCCGGGGATTTAAGGCCGTAATTCACCAGCAGCCAAAAGTTGGGCTGAATATACGAGATTTAGATATATTTTTTATATGTAGAGAGGCTTTCTGCCGCTTTGAAATTGCATAGATATTATACCTAAATAACATACCTTTACGAAACAATCGGTTTTGTTTCACATTTCCGGGGATTTAAGGTCGTAATTCACCAGCAGCCAAATGTTGCCAAAACTCAACGGGATTACTATATTTTTTATATGTAGATAGGCTTTCTGCCGCTTTGAATTTGCATAAACATGTTTATTTCAGCAGTTATCACAGTAAACAGGCATGAAATTTGTTGCTTCTTCCATGACAAAATTACCATCTTAATTTGGTCGGATTATAGGCTGCTAACTTTTGGCTGCCAACTTCACACCGGTGATTTATCTAGTAAGTAATGTGCAGTTTTCGATGCCATCGCTTCGTGCTTCGGAGAGCACGGTCGGTCCCGGTTGTCATAATTACATCGCAATCGTTACGGGTAGTCAGACGCCTGATAGAATCTGACGCCTGATCTAACCATCCCTGTTACTGGTCCCTTATGGGTTGCGAGGTCAGATGGCAGTCGCTTGTGTAATTCTGCTGGTAGCTCGCCGCTACAGGTTAGATTGAGAGCCGACCCCAATAACAAATGGGAAAAGGCAAAGAGGATGATGATGAAATATTGACGTAGGTGGTGGTAAATTTTGAGGTGTTGATGTTTCGGAACGCGTCTCAGTGGAACATTGATTATTGACAGTTCTAATCGCGCCAATTCCAAATTCATTTCAGCGGTTTCGTTTTATTTCATAGAGAATAGATTTTTGCAGATTCCTTATGTAAAAACAAGGAATTCGCGTGGTTTCAAAGTAAGGAATCGTAAAGTGGTCACACAGAATTAGGGCCATGATATCCAACTATTAGATAACTACCGCGTTACTAACTCTAACCGCGTAGAAAATTCTCTCACGTGGACTTCCACTACCTAAGTTCCATCTTAATGAAATTCCTCGATACCTCGGAACCCATCGCAAGGTCTGCACGCAATAAAATTAAGTATTCATGAATTAATCAATATTTTATTACTACCCCTAGTTGATTGCTAAGAATTATACTCGAAGCTCGTTTAATTGAGTTTTTAAGTTGTTTTAAGAGCCAATACAACGCCAAATTGCTTAAAACGGCTTAGCTTGAAGCAGTGTCCTGTCAACAATATTGCAACAATGACTTTGAAATTAATATATGGTAAAGTTCAGGACTAATGCTACTGCAAATGTATAGTGAAAACACGAATTAATAAAATTTTCTCGATAGAAAAATATTACAAAGTTACCTCCAAACCGTACAAATAAACAGCGATTATTCAATGAATACTTTAAATAAGATCATGAAACTTTGTGTAATAGTTGAACTAAATATAATGGAGGGCTTATGTATAGCAGATTTTTAAAATACTCTTTATATTCAGTGTAATAATAAATTACCTAAACTATTGCGCGTTGAAACCAGTTTAACTTAGACCGCCCCTGCCGCTCGGCCCCTGGCTCATCCCCGCTTTGGCCTAGTACTATACATCTATTCTGTGGCTTTGGCTTGAATTCGCGCTGGCCTTGCACAAGCCCTTAATTGGAGAATTTACACTGATTTCCTTTGGCTTATAAGAATGGTTTGCGGTATTCCAGGCACGTTTTTTGAGAGCTACGACATTTTTGTCGCAAGTAGGTACCAATTAGCTCAAAGAATTTTATTTGTACGACAGTTGTACGCTTTTTAATTGGTCATCTATTGCTATTCAAATGAATGGCATTCAATGTTCTTATAATAATAATTGTGTAATTTTTTTTAGCCTAAAATCACGTTAAGTTATACCTATTGTTGGTGACATGACGTTTATTTACATCATGATCATCAATCCCCCAACACGTCCAAGTCAACGTCACGTCAAGATGTCCCCATAGAGCGCCACTTGAGCGGCTGCTTGCCTCATGCATCCATCGGCTCCCACGGCTTTGAAAATATTGTCGGTCCAGCTAGTGGGGGGCTGATCCTTTTTCACACTTACTTGCATACATGCATTATTTAAACCAACTTTGTTTATTTAAACGCCGTCGCAGAGCCAGCAGTTGGTGCAGTGTGTTATGCCAGTGACGACTTATGAAACTGCATGAGACCTGGTCTCTTAATGTTGGCCTTATTAGTAAGCTCAAAGTCGGGCAACGAGCTATGGAGAGAGTTTAAGCTCGGTATCTCCCTGCGAGGTAAGATCCGGAATGAGGAGATCCACAGGAAACTAAAGTGACTGATATAATAGCTCTTAGAATTAGCAAGTTGAAATGGCAATGGGCAGGCAACATCGTTCGTAGAACTGAAAACCGATGTATAGAAGAAACGTTCTCAAGTGACCACCACGAACCGGAAGACGTAGCGTAGGTCAGCTCTCACTAGGTGGACCGATGATCTGGTACAAACCATGGGACAAATCACGGGGACCTAATGGCCTGCAGCCCCCGTGATTCGTCCCATTAGCTCTCCTGTGGAGACCAGCCACTCAAAATGACGCTCTCATGAGGGAGGCCTATATATTATCAGCAGTGGACGTCTTCAGGCTGTTGATGATGAAAACGATTTATAAAGTATCCTCATTTTTGAGATATTTGGCAAGTATTATTAGCTTTTCTGCACCTCACTAGGTGGTAGGACTTTTCTGCAAAGTTCGTCCAGGTAGGTACCACCGCTTTGCCAGTTATTCTGCCGCCAAGCAGTAGTGTGCAAGCACTGCTGTGTTCCGGTTTGAAGGACATTGTAGCTAGTGAAATTACTGGGCAAATGAGACTTTATAATCTGATCACTCAGTCTAGTAATCTGATTTCTAGACTGGGTGATGTCTCAGGATGACGTGCGCAGTGTAGTGTCACGCGAAACTTTATTGTTTTAGTTCCGGGTGATACTGCAACTGTTATGGGCGGCCATGTCACTTAACATCAGGTGAACGACTAGCTCGTCACGTCATTCAATGACATAAAAAAAAACCTCAATATACAATAGACCAAATTAGTTTGGTAAAACGTAGGTACATTATTTTATCAGCCGCATAAGGCTGCAGCGCGAATATAGTGATTAATGCGCTTTGTGTCAGCATAACGAAGTTATTGTTCACCGACTACGGTGGTATAGAGCTAAATATTGGCCCCGGTAACTATATCTGACCAATTTTACTCAACCATCAGTGGCGACATAGAGTAGAAAAATAGGTGGTAGTAAAAGTTTTATAAATCGCTCCTTTCATCTGTCGGGGTGTAATAGTACAGGTCGTATTTTCCAACTAACTTTGACAAATTTTGGTATACAGGTAGCTACTGTAGTTACCGCGTTACTATAAAGAGCGCTACCGTGCTTTGGAGGGCACGTTAAGCCGTCGTTACCGGCTGGTGTCGTAAGACAATAATCGTTAAGCCAAGTCTGAAGTCTTTGGGCGGCCTAAGAATTCTGACACCAGGGCTGACTACTTGCCTACACGAGAAGAAGAAGTCGACGGCGATTTTTGATTGTAGGTTTGTTACGATCAAAAAGAGGGAAGTTTGCTGCAGCACTATTGACCGGCCGATTTTGATATACATACAAACCCTAAACATGTTTTTGATCACGATACTTTTAGCGTAATATTTTCATCAGCCATTAACGAAATTGAAAATATTGCTACGTGTAAATAACTTATGGACGTGATGATGTCTTAAGTATACCTATTGTAATCAGGGAATGTAAACGTTTATTAATGATTTTTACTGACATTTAAAACGTCAGAAATAAAGTCATTCTCTTAAGTAGCATAATATGACGTTGTTCCTGACGTTTTGCAGAATTCACTTTTGAAAGTTCGTCTCCACGTAAGAAGAAAGTAAACTCTATCACTTAGGTACACATGACGTTTCTACGGCGTATGGATACCAATAATCATAGTAGACGTACGGACTACTATTGTATATTCTGTGGTTAACGTTCATAATGTTAGAACCCTCATGCCTTTGCACTAAAGTTTAACAGCTCTTAACGTACCCGACTTATAGGACGTACCAAAACGCCTTGTGCAATAGTAAGGCCTTCTGCATTGCATTGCATTTTGGAGAGTGTGCGAAGGAATTACACGATCTTATTCCTCCATCTCCATTCTTTCACCGGACATCAAGGTGGAAAAAATCACGGCACACATATATGGTTGAAATTCCATCAACCCGCACTAAGCGTTTTGCTATGCATTATAGTGCGAACAGCCAACGAGTGGAACACCTTGGCTAGCGTCCTTGTTTCCAGCTAACTATGAGAGTTCAAGTCAAGAGTGAACAGGTATCTTCTAGGCAAGCATGCACCATCGTACACTGCGTCATCACTTTCCGTCAGGTGAGACAGTGGTCAAATGCTTTGCCTATAAAAAATAAAAAAGCCCATGGAGAGATAAGTGTGAACTGAGGTGCTGTCAAGCTTTGGTGCAGATGGGCATCACAATTAGCCAATAAGATTGTCCATACTTGGACATCAAATGTAACAGTTGCGAGTGAAGCTGTCCCACTGATGTATTTGTCTACGCTATGGCACCAGGCTCATATGCACTGCTAACTGTATTAGGAGGGCTGATGTAAACTGCGGCTTGGCGCTTTTACCCTATTACTGTGGGGCTAGCCCGTAATAGGGTAAAGGCTCTAGATCGGCACAATAACGTACAATGATTCGATTGGAAATTAAATTGACCTGTGGTAACACGTTATTTATTTATTTTATCATTTCTGAATCTGTTCATGGATGTGAGTAAGACGTTAAGTCTTGTTTTTGAAACATTATTCTTGCCTTTACTACTCGTGCACTTGCCTGCGTGGAAAGACAAAGAGGCAGAATTACATTAACATGGACATTATACAAAATATTGGGCGTTGACAAATTCTGACTAAAGGCACAGGTTACTAAATGAAATACATATGTTACTACGTAATATTATAACGTGAGTAGTATTCATAACTACAGCTAGTAAACGGTTAGCACTCACGTAATTTTAGTCGAATAACTCGACCGGTGTTTACTTGTTCAGGCAATAAAGATGCCCATCTTCATGGAGTATGCACGGCCACGACGGCGGCTCCCAACTCAACGGCTTGAACAGATATTTTTCTCTCACTTTGCTTATCTTACGGTTGCAACTGGAATAACGAGTGACAATCAAATGCCCGGGGCCAGAGATTTGAAATATATGTATAGAGAAGTTAACCTAACTACAAAACTAACTAGAAGCCGCCTAATACTTACACACCTGCGCATGTTCATTATGAGAATGTGAAAGTCTATATACGCTACATCTGTTGTCAGAAAGAGACAAACATGAAATGTTATTACTATTACAACAAACAGCTAGTTTATTTTTATTTAAAAAAAATACAGTGATACACGCGTAAAATGACACAGTTTTTCGAAACCTGTGTAGTTTTTGCAGTGTCTAAATATACAGGAAGGCATTTTACCACAATATTTTTGTTAAAAAACACGCGATTAACGGAGACATGTTGCCGGACACTCGCAGTGTAAGACTGATGAAGACTGGTAGCGATCACGGCAAAATACCTTGAATGCGTCTAGTCAATTATGGTGCGGGAACAACAGTAACTTATCTAGGTTAAAATATCATTGCCCGGTGCTAAACAATCAAGTCTCCCATAGACTGAGTTTACTTATAAGTTTTACTACATTTTATATGAGTGATTACTTTATTTTTATTTATTTATTTATATATAGCACAGCCACATCACATATATTAACTTAAAACTACACATACAACATTAATACAAATAGGACTGATATATATGCGACAAGAACGGAGTGCACAGCATTGTACTCATGACACAAAACAAAAAAATATATTAAAAATAATAATAATAATCAGAAATACAATTGAAATAATAAAACAAAAAAAAATTACAATTTACATAAAAATTTTGCGTTTAGCATTTGTAAATAAATGAATATTTTACGTTTAAGTACTGCGAGAGAGTTGCTAAAAATGTCTAAGTCACTTATCTTTGTGTTATATAGCTAGTCATTGTATTCGTCAGATATTCGTGAGGTGGGACTTTGGAGACCAAGATTAATGCGTGAGGCTGGGGTATGGAAGATTCTATGGATTGTGTGACGTGGGTAGGGCTTGTAATTCGAATATTCGAATGTTCGAATAGTGCGAATATTCGGGCATTTTCACTATTCGAATAATCAGGGAGGTAAAGTTCGAATATTCGAATAATTTTCAATTAACCTTGGAAGTAAGCTAGATGGAGTAAAAAATGACAAACAGCACTCTACAGTCAATAAGCGACGCGACAACGAGAATCAGAATGCGAATAGCATTATGTGATAGAGGTGGAAAAGGAAAGTACCTACCACCGGCCAAGTCTCGATTGAATCGAAGGCTTTTTCATAATCCACAGATGCTAGGCATAACGGCCGATTAAACTCTTTGGTCTTCTGTATTACCTGGCGTAGCGTATGGATGTGGTCTATGGTGCTAAAGCCTTTCCGGAAACTGGCTTGTTCGGGAGGCTAGAATTCATCAAACCTGCATGCGAGACGATTCGTAATGACTCTCGAAAACAGCTTATACACATGACTCAAGAGCGAGATGGGCCTTTATTTCTTCAATACGGTGATATCACCTTTTTTTTGATGAAGGGCGACACCACACTCTTGTGCCACGCCTCTGGCGTTGTACCTTCAAGGATGGCAGAATTAAATAACTTTTGGAGGACTATATATAAGTACCGATCTATCACTTGCTCTCAGAAGTTCGGTCGTAACTCCATCCCTTATAGTATACAAAGCAAACAACAAGGCGCCAGGTGGGGATGGCCCCACCTGGCGCCTTGTTGTTTTAAGCTATTTGAGGGCCATTCTAATCTCGTATAGGCTGATGATATCTTCGGTATAGTGTCGGACTAAGTTGACTCTGATGTCCTGAGCTGTGTTAGTAGTGTGATTACGTGTCGAGGTGTATAACTGTCCATGGAAGTTCTCGATCTCTCACAGAATCTCAGGCTTGGATGAAATGACACTACCTTTCTCGGTCCTTAGTTTTGTTATTTGGCTTTGCCCAATAGACGTATCCTTTGCGAACATTTTAGAGCCTTGGTTCCGATCAATTACGGCCTCAATACGTGAAGTACTAAAGCAAGAAAATACAAGTCGTGTCGCATGGAACTTCAGATTTGTCTATTAAGTTCACCGTAGGCTACCATTACAACTGAAAACTGCAGTTTCATTTCGCTCCAGTCTGCCATTCAAGAGTTTGTTCTGATAGTTTCTGCGTCTTTTTTCGGCGTTGGGTCTTGAAGAGCGTGGCTCAACAGCTTGGCTGGGCTTGAACAGCTTCGACAGTTTCCACCAACCCGTTGTTCAACTCGTCCACTGTGTTGTATTCGGCTAGGCACTGGAAGGTACTTTGGAGTTCCAGCTGAAAGCCTTCAGGGTTTTGGATTTGGACGGTGCATAGACTTCACCAGTGTGACGTGACATTTCGGGAGGCTGCAGTTCATCAGACCAAGAGGCGATTCGTAAAGACTCTAGAAAACCACTTTTACCATGAAATCTGTGGCTCTATAATAATAATAATATAATGGCTCAAGAGCGAGATGTTGTAGTTCTATCCACAATTCTACATCTGTCGCTTTGTTGTTTTATTAATTTATTTCCATTCTAATCTCGTACAGGCTGATGCTCAGGATATCTTCGATATTGTGTAAGACTAACTTGGCTCTGGTGTTCTGAGTTATGTTTGTAGTGGAATTACGTATCGAGGTCTATGTACGAGCTGTCCATGGAAGTTCTCGACCTCCCTCCGAATTTGAGGCTTGGGTGAAATTACTGCCATTTCCGGTCTTCAGTTTTGTCATTTGGTTTTTCCTAATATACTTCTAAACACTTTAGAGCCTTCCGCTCAATTGTGGCAGTGAAGTATTAATAGCACGCAAATCAGGCCTCATGCAACTCCAGATTGGTCTATTACGAAGTTTATGCAGTATGATTCTGTAATAATTCAAAATATTCGAATAATATTCGAATTATTCGAATACTTCCTGAAAAAAAAACCGAATATTCGAATATCTAAAATGTTCGAATAATTACAAGCCCTAGACGTGGGTAGTTAAATGAGACTGATAGGGAAAAACGTTCTAGTAAATGGCTGCATAAGGTTTTACTGTTAATGATATAATGGAGTTTTGGCGGGAACGCGGAAAAGTTCACGTCGGTGCATTGTATTATTTTACAAAACTTATGCTTTTTCCAGTGTTAATGTTTAAAATTGGTGGCGTTTTACGCATTAAGTGCTGAATTACGAGCATGAGTGTGGGCAAGTGATAAAATGTAGTGAAACGTGGTTTTTCGTGTTGCTTCCAAAATTCCATAGAAGCCTCTAGTAATGTTGCCACCACTTTACTAGGGCATGCCTTAGACTGGATTATGACTTAGACTAGACTATGACTACTCTTTAAGTGAAAATTTCCATAATACGATGAAAAATTACAAAACTTGACACTGGCTAAATACACTATGTGTGGAGCCAAAATATAAGAAAAAAAAAATGATATAATGTAAAAATGTCAAAATGTCGACAGTAACTGTGAATAACATTTTGTGGAAAGTACGACTTTGGTTAGGTACCTACTATGATAAATAAAACCAAGAGCATCTCTTCCTTACATTTATTCTTAATTCTTCAAGAGGTACCTCTAACATCGTACCCTTTCACTAGCAAGTCAAAGACTTAGGTCGTTATTACAGCACTATGCTCAATTGCTCAGTCGTCGATTGATGCTATAGATTACATTGACTCATCATCATCATCATGATCGACAGCCTGAAGTCCACTGCGGGACATGAGTCTCCCGCAGAGAGCGCTACTTTGAGTGGCTGCCCGCTTCCTGCATCCATCGGCTCCCCGCAGTTTTCACATGTAGGTTCATTGACTATTAACCATTTTGTGAAAGAAGTCTCGTCTTGAGCACAGATTCACGATAGAGCGTAGTATTTTTTTTTAATATTTTGGTTCCACACAATAGTGTATTTAGCCAGTGTGTAGTATTATAATTTTTCATCGTGCTAAAGTATATTTCACGTAAAGTCAAGTCTTAGTCACAGTCAGGTCAGGTAGTCATAGTCCAGTCAAAGTCATGCCTTAGTATAGTGGTGTTAACTTTACTATAAGCTTTTATGGAATTTAAGAAGCAACACGTAAAACCACGTTTCACCACATTATATCACTTGCCCACGCTCATGCTCGTAATTCATCACTTAATGCGTAAAACGCCACCAATTTTAAACATTAACACTGGGAAAAGCACAAGTTTTGAAAAATAATTCAATGCAGCGACGTGAAGTTTTCCGTATTCCCGCCAAAAGTGAGCGTACTATGTAATACTTTTTTTTTTCTTTTGGCATCGCATTATTCGTGTATGTAATGAGACTGATTGCTTTTTCTGCTCAACCGCCAGTAGCTTTCGTCCAATCTCGCGCCAGTCAGTGTTGCCAACATAAAAAATAACATTTCAACCAACACAATTTAAAAAAATAGGAACAAAATAATAAACCCACGACAAACTAAACGAGTGTTTAATTTTGTGATATTTTAGAAAAATATACTAATTACGATCTTTTTGTCAAATAATAAATGTAGCGCAGTTTTCCGAACTTATCATGAAGTACTTATTTAATTAATCTGAAACTGGAGCAGCTAACTAACTTATATTTTAATTTGTTTATTTCTCAGCACCGTGTTTAATTATAAGGCTGTGAGTAATTTTATCAAAGCGTGAAGACTTTAATTAAACTACTTAGATATTAAATTAAATTAATTCAATATACAACAAGTAAATTACTTCGCCAATATTTCTAATCTTTTATCTTAGTTGTTTCTAAGGAAGTCGCTTTGCTTTTAAATTAATCAAAAAAGTTGTCGATAAATTTTCAAAATTTGGTGTTGCAGTATAATCATATATTTTTTATTTAACTTTGAATTTGATTTTTTAACATTTTTTACTTTTTTTTTTACTTTTTATTTCTACCTGTATGTAGACACTGATATTCTTTGCCTACAAGCAGTAATAAAATAACTATTCAAAATTAAAGCACCGTAAGTACACAATTTTTTTTTAGGAAGACTGGGGACTTGTATATTTATTTATAAACATACATCTAAATTATTTTTATACTAATTACACTAATTATTATGAAATGTAAAGTGTTGGTGGTTTTATATTTGTAGGGGTTATTCCGGAACCACTAATCCGATTCTGGAAATTCTTTTAGGCTATGGTCGCCTATTAACGCCGTCGGCCGCGTACAGCGTCAACAGTACAAGTGTCCAAAACGTACAATATATTGTTTTTTTTATAGTTGTGCGAATAAGCCAAAAGAAAATAAATACATGGGCGATTCGCACCGCGGTGTGAATTGCCCGTGTATTTATTTTCGTCCAAGTGCTCTATAGCAGAGGGCGAATCACACCGCGCTCCGAAAGAGCTTATTTATTTAAGGCATTTGGGCGATTCATACCGCAGTGTGATGTACGTGTCTGTGACGAGTACCTAAGTCAGTCAATGGAGTTATAAGTTTGGTATAACTATATTCAAAATAGAACGCGACCTCGGAGTGGCTCTTATACTATAGTATAAGAGTTACTCCAAGATTTTGATGTAGTGGTATAGTTTTTTTTTTAACGGGCAAATTGCCTTTATTACTCAAGCTAACTACTACAATAATAAAAACTAAACTAAATTAAACTAAGCTAAACTAAACTAACTACACTACCTACTACAAAGAACACCTATGGACTGTATAATAGCCGCGATGGCCTATAGACAGTCCAAGTGCTCCAGCCCACTACCGGTAGGTAGCGTACCCAACATGCTGGCCGCATTGCCACGTTGAATTGCAATGCTGATGCGTTGGGCCAAATAAGTGCCAGCATTTTGGTCACGCGTCGCATCGACCAGGCGCTCTGATAGACTTTGGAAAACGCGATGAGCTCCCGGTCCCCACGGACCCAGGGTCTCAACACCAAACGGCTCAAATATGTAACCGCTACCGAGATTACTATATTTGCGCCGTTTTAGCTGCTCAGCGTATAGTGGTATAGTTAAGTATAATGTAGCATAAAGTATGAATGTGTGAGTAATTGAGTGTAGGTCCATACTCTAAGGTGTAGGTACTAGAGGTAGAGTAGAGTTATAAGTTTTTAGTCAATAAACGTCAGTCATAAGAACAAGTCGTCTCATTTCACCGCGAACGATCTACCCGCCTCATTGAGACGCCATATTATATCTATAAATTAGAAGATTCCACCTGGATTCCTGGTTGTGGGTGTCAAAGCCATCGAATATGTATGTCCAATGAATTTTAAAGCAGACATTTTAACCGGATTCCATTTATTTACAAATACGGTTACCCATTTACAGACACGTATCTACTACCATTTGAAATTGCAATTTACAGCGAAACTGCAGCTGAACGTTATGTACATCTCTTTGTTTAAGAAGTAGGTCTTTTCATACATATTTATATTGACCCGTATCACAGAAAAACGTTCAATCTATTCTTCGTCATCATCATCATCATCATCATCAACAAACTAAAGACGTCCACTGCTGAATATAGGCCTCCCTCAGAGATCACCATCTTTAGCGGCTGCTCGCCTCCTGCATCCATCGGCTCCCCGCGATTTTCACCAGATCGCCGGTCCACCAAGTGGGGGGGGCAGCCTACGCTGCGTCTTACGGTTCGTGGTTGCCACTCGAGAACCATTTTTCTTTTTTCTCAATCTTATTATTCTACTTTTATTATTATTGTAATTCTCAATCGTGAATCAGTTCTCATGCAAGTCGCGATTTTATTCATGGTCAGTTTGTGAAATCTTCCATCTATTGATAGCTTCTGAGGTTGAGCAAGTCAACTCATAACCCGGAGGCGGTGGGCTCGATTCCCGCGAAAGCACAAGTAGGTATTTGTGCACAGAAAAAAAGCGAAAATTCTTTTTCTCTGTCTGGGTGTTGTGGGACCATGGTTCCCTTAGCTCGTGGGTCCCTAGAAACAAGGAAATCTAGAGTCTAGGATCTATGTAAGTATGTGATAGTTGGGCGCTCATCATCATCAACAGCCTGAAGACGTCCACTGCTGAACATAGGCCTCCCCCAGAGCACGCCACCTTGAGCGGCTGCTCGCCTCCTGCATCCATCGGCTCCCCGCGGCTTTCACCAGGTCGTCGGTCCACCGAGTGGGGGGCCGGCCTACGCTGCGTCTTCCGGTTCGTGGTCGCCACTCGAGAACCTTTCTTCCCCATCGGTTGTCAGTTCTACGAGCGATGTGGCCTGCCCATTGCCACTTCAACTTACTAACTCTAAGAGCTATATCGGTCACTTTAGTTCTCCTGCGGATCTCCTCGTTCCGGAGCTTATCTCGCAGGGAAACACCGAGCATAGCTCGCTCCATAGCTCGCTGCGCGACTTTGAGCTTACTAATGAGGCCAACAGTAAGAGACCATGTCTCAGTTCCATAAGTCATCACTGGCAACACACACTGATTGAAAACTTTCGTTTTCAGGCTCTGCGGTATTTTGGACGAAAAGATAGGACGAAGCTTCCCGAACGCTGCCCAGCCGAGTTGGATTCTTCGCGCCACCTCTTTGTCGAAGTTGGACCTACCTAATTGGACAATCTGTCCTAGGTAGACATACTTGTCGACAACTTCGAGAGTATCGTTCCCAACAATTACCGGTATAGGTGGAACATGAGCATTAGACATGATCTTTGTCTTGTCCATATTCATCTTAAGACCAACCTGCTGGGAGACTCTACTGAGGTCGTTGAGCATGGTGCTAAGGTCCTCGAGCGATTCCGCCATTATGACTATATCATCGGCAAAACGAAGGTTAGTGATGTACTCGCCATTTATGTTGATGCCAGATCTTTTCCACTCCAAGAGCTTGAAAACATCCTCCAATGCGTTTGTGAACAGTTTCGGAGAAATAACGTCTCCCTGTCTCACGCCTCTTTGCAATGGAATTTGTTCCGTACTCTGGTCCTGTAGTCGGACTGACATAGTGGCCTTACTGTACAAACACTTCAAAACTTCGATATACCTATAGTCAATTTGGCATCGCTGCAAGGACTGCAGCACCGCCCAAGTCTCGATTGAATCGAAGGCTTTCTCATAGTCCACAAACGCTAGGCATAACGGCCGATTATACTCTTCGGTCTTCTGTATAATCTGGCGCAGCGTATGGATGTGGTCTATGGTGCTAAAGCCTTTTCGGAAACCGGCTTGTTCGGGAGGCTGGAATTCATCAAACCTGCGTGCGAGACGATTCGTAATGACTCTCGAAAACAGCTTATACACATGACTCAAGAGCGAGATGGGCCTATAGTTCTTCAATAAGGTGTTATCGCCTTTTTTGAAGAAGAGCACCACCACGCTCTTGTGCCATGCCTCTGGCGTTATACCTTCAAGGATGACAGTTGGGCGCTATTTATTATTTATTTATCTGATGATGATGATGATGATGAACTCGTAAAATAGTAATGGAGCCTTGCCATTATTCCTCGATTCAATAACCTTAAACACCTCGTATGAATTCTGTGTTAGACACAGACGTAGAGTGGCGTGCTTGTCAGCATTTTACAGAATCCATTTTGTGGGCAGGCCACATCGCTCGTAGAACTGACAACCGATGGAGAAGAAAGGTTCTCGAGTCGCGACCACGAACCGGGAAACGCAGCGTAGGCCAGCCCCCCACTAGGTGGACCGACGATCTGGTAAAAGCCGCGGGGAGCCGATGGATGCAGGAGGCGAGCAGCCGCTCAAGGTGGCGCACTCTGGGGGAAGCCTATGTTCAACAGTGGACATATTCAGGCTGTTAATGATGATGATGATGATGATTTTGAAGAATGTGCCCAGGAACTTCACAGTCTTATTCCGCCGTCTCCATTCCACCACAGGGCCACACGGCGCGGCGAGGGTTTCCATCCCTACGTAGTTGATTTACCTTTTACACGTACAAAACGCTTTCAAGATTCCTTTATTGTGCGGCATTTCCATACATTTACAACATAAGTGTCTTCAAATCTACAGTAAATGGAGTAAATATTATTCCTGGGTAGGCGTGCTCCACTTTCGACCTCATCATCACTTACCATCAGGTGAGATGTAGCCAAACGCTGACCCAACGAAAGTAAAAAAAATGAAAACGAAGCCTTATGTTCAACAGTGGACGTCTTCAGACTGATGATGATAAAAACGAATTTCAGATAAAAAGACGCCATGGGGACTTACTATCTCCTCATTCACTGCTTGTTTGCTATCTGAAAATAGTTTTCATAATATTATTTTCATACTAACAGAATGTAGATACTTAACTTCTGTGCTTCGACGTACGCTTCAGCCACACCTGCGCATTTGCGAAGCGGCAGCGTCCCTAACGCGTAATATTCGGTACCCATCGCTTCCGTGGCGATCGCGACGCGGCCTTCCACGAACACAGGCAGAGATGTGTACCGAACGGCAGACGCCCCCGCTTCGCTGACGTAAATTGACGCGCAGTTATGGCTGAAACTTTAAAGTTATCGCGCCAGAAGCGTGTGTTCTAGGATGAAGGACTAAAGTTTATACGGTTATAACTTTGACTTTGACTGCTGCTACATACCAATATTGAGCACTATCAAAGCTAGGCATGAATAAATCTGCGGGCGTGTCTCGTGTGCAAAGATTATAAAGCCCGTTGATAGCTCGTGAACATAATTTTTCGTACGAACACGACTCACCTGCGCGGGCAGGGGGCGAGGTAACAAAACGAGACAAAGTCATACGAAATTTCAAAGCACAGAGCAGGCTGGAACAAAAGACATGAACGGGTTCCCGTGATTTATTAGAAATTCATAGTATTTATTAGCAATTAGTGGTTGAAATACACCACTAATTTTCGTATGAGGGGTAGTTGTATCATTTGTCAACAGGATTTATAGTCAATGCTCGTGTGCGATCAATTCGGCGTTCCGTTGTTCGAACCGCGCTTGGGCCGACTAATAACTTAGCAAGTTGCAGAATTCATAGTCACGCTAACTGCTAACAGTTTTTATAAAGACGGCCTTTAAATATTACCGTCATATTGGTAGTAAACCGGGCATAGGAAGAAAAATAATATGTTACGGTTTAGGTATTTACCTAAACCGTAACATATTATTTACCTACGTCACATTTGATACAAACAACTTACAAATTAACTACTAAGAGTTAGTTCCTAAAATTTGTAGCAACTAGCGGATTAGAGGATTTGTAGCACTTTTGACAGAGCTATTAGTCACACGTTTACCGCGTGGTCCTGGTTTGCAAATAGGACCACCCCATCTTCCCGTGGGTGCCGTAAGAGCCGGCTAAAGGAATATCCAGGGAATAGGCAGCAGCATTTTCCTCGGTATATTAAAATCTTCTGGAATCACCAAGCCGTCTGCCAAGCGTGGTGATTATGGCAAATCCCCCTATGATAAGCATCTAAAGTGGCGTTTTATGGAGGAGGCCTGTGGTCAGCATGGGACGTCTTCCAGCTGATAATGTATGATAGTCGTATGTCCCGGTGGTTGCGAAAATCTTTAGAGGTAGTATATTTCGACTAAGCAGCCTGGCGACATCTAATACAGAACCGGTACTAGACGGAATGGATTTTTAAAGTATAAACTACACTTAAGCCTGAATCACACCAAATCCAGGTGCATTCCGTGTCTGTTAGTGGTTCAGTACATGAGGATAAGTAACGCGACTGTACGTATAGGGGCACCAGAATGCTAACGCGGCAGAAATTATGGCACGCGGTGACCGCGCCGCTCTGGCCTTTCAGTCGTCTCTCCACCACTACCGAGTCATGTCATAGTTTATATTATTTCGTTATATCAGAATGTATTTTACCGTTTTAATTATATATTTTGTTTTTAGGCTTAAACGTACTATAGTTTTAAGGAACAATAATATCTTGGTCAATCTATTATTTTTGTATGTATGAAAAGGCTTTGTCCTGACTGACTGACAGACAATGTACAGTACAGCCCAAACTACTGAACGTAGAGACTTGAAATTTAGAAGGTGGCTTTCTTTTATGACGTAAATGCGTGCTAAGCAAGGATTTTTGCAAATTGAACCTCTAAGGGGATGAAAAGGATAAAAACGTTTGTATGAAAAACCTATATTTCGTAACGTATTGTTTTGAAACTTAGCACATACAAACAAGTATAAAACTAAATGAAATGGTATTTCACAGTTTTTTTAAATCAACCTCAAAAGGGATGAATTTTATAGTTAACTAGCTTTTGCCCGCGGCTTCGCACGCATGTATTATGTTATTTCTACGTTTAGGTAGTCTAATAATAGCTTAGTTCATGCATTTTCTCTATACCAAATCACAAAATCCACAAAACTTTTTCGAAGCTCAGCACGTATTAGCAGATTAGGTAGCACACGTGTAAAAATGTTGTTTAGGTTGTAGGTAGGTATGGCTTTTCACGTGTCATCAGATCACCTACACATTGATAAAATAGTCAGTTAGAAACTGCAAATTATATGTATGTACCTACTTAGACCTACCTTATACTTAGCCGTTAGTTTTTTTAAATATACGGTAGAGGCATCTAACGAATAAAAGTTCTATGGTATACCTACATACCAGTGATACGTTCGATCTTTTCCTTGTCATTTTCACTTCAACAGATTGTTCTTGTGTTTTCACCATAAAAACCGTTCAAGTCTTGATAAGAGGTTCCAGTAAATTTTGTTTAGGTAGTAGGTACACCTACTTAAGTACTTACCTATTATTTAGGCAGTTTAGAAAAATACAAAACAAACACACATTGGTCAGTTTTTCACATCCGCGCGCTTCTCGTTCCAAAGAGTATCTTTGTTGCATTCACCACATATTTTTTTTTACTTTCATAAGTTTGACTCCATACGAATTGAGTATTTAGCCAGTGTCAATAATAAGATTATATAATACTTACTTTACAGCTGGAGTATTGCATTAACCTATACGATGCGTACTTAATTAGTTTTGTTAATACTAATTAGAAATCACAAGTATTTACGTACGCCACTGTAAAAAGAGTTGACATTTATATTATGTCCGGTATTTACCACGCTGTCTCATTCCCACTGCACTTTCAACATAGTGGTGGGAGTGAGAAAATAACATGTGTACAAAGCTCTAATCAGATTCACTTTTGCAAAGAATGTTCAATTTTTAGGGTTCCGTAACAGTTTTAAAATAAAGGAACCCTTATAGGTAACTATACTTACCTAATAATATTAATAATATATGACATTGATAATACCGTTTTTTTATTATTTGTTTTTATATTGTATACATTAATTGATTTTTTTTTTAAATATTTTATTTGTAACGCCTTAGACGCTTTTTTGTACTGTTATGTTACAAACTGTGAAACAAATTGAATTTGAATTTGAATATGAATTTGAGGTAAGATCACTTTGTTGTCCGTCTGTTTGTCTTTCTAAATATCTGTCGAGACCATTACTTATTTTAGGAATAACGGAAAGAATTAAGCTGAAATTGATATCTATGATCAATTAATTCAAATACGGCTATCATCATCATCATCATCATCATCATAATCATCATCATCATCAACAACAACGTCCTGAAGACGTCCACTTTCAAAGACCTTTCTTCTTCTTGCCAAATTCTAATAAACTTTACAACTTATCCGTAGAGCCAAGCAATTACCACCAAAAAAGAAAAAAGAAGTTTAAATTCTGATTGCATAAATACACCCAAAGATATAATTAACCTTCTTGGAGCAACCGAGTAACCAATAATTTTTACTCTAACCTGTGGTTTGTCCCAAATAGAATATAACTGCTTAGTTTGTTCATTGAAAAGCCCACAGACCTAAAATATTTTAACTATTAAAACTCATTTACTTACGTGAAAGAAGAAGAAGAAAACAAAATCGAACGTTACACGGCCATGTTGCTAATTCGAGGATCTTACCATAAAGTATAATTATACTTACCTATATCTAAGTACCTTTAGAGTATAGACTAAAAGCATAGAGAGAACTTCATTATCTGTCCAGCGTACCACTTTTTTGGACACTTTTTATAAGAAGTGGACACTTTGATGTGAATGAGTCTGACAGATTTGTATAGAAAAACCTTAGAGTATAGACTAAAAGCAAAGAGGGATCATCAAAACGATGGTATATTTGTACTGCTCACACGTATCGCTACGTCAGTGGCGAAGGAAAGAAACAAACATATAGTAATTAGCTACACTTGCGAAATTTCACCGTACCATTTTTTCGACTCGAGTCAACTGTTTTTTCTGTTTGACTTTTCGCAAGCGTAGCTAATTACTTTATGTTTGTTTCTTTCCTTCGCCACTGACGTAGCGATACGTGTGAGGAGTAAAAATATAATATCGTTTTGATGGATATCTCTATGCTTTTAGTCTATACTCTAAGTAAGTACCCCTTTTAAAACGTTTTTCATAAAATATTTCGTATCATTGGCTAAGTACAAATGTCGTCTAATGCCAAAATAAAAAAAAACATCTACTTTCACACTATTAATATTTGTTGGTATATGTATCTATTTAACTTCTAAAATGCTAAACAAACCAGTAAAAATATAAATAGGAAACCTATAAAATGTTTTGATTCTCTTAGAGTACTAATATCCATTCACAGAGTCTTTTTCTTTAACCTTTGCCTCCAGATAAACATGTGGCACAGAGTGTAGTCGATTGTTTTTTTTTCTAATCTGTGACAATATGTGGTAACTTACAACCACAGCTTACTACTTACCGTTATGGCGGAAACAGTAGCCAACTTAAAAAAAACTTACCTAAAACCTTTACCAAAAAACCTAACTTAGTAACGTACCTAAAACCTTCCCATTCATTCAATAACGCATTAAAAATATTGATAGACAGAGAAGAGTTAGTTGTATGAAACGTGCGCTACACTTATACGTGTAGCGCACGTTTCATACAACTAACATTTTTCTTTATGGGAGTCCCATCTCTTCAGCGTAAGCGGTTATTTTCTCTATGCTTACTATAAGTAACCAAAAAAAAAAAATCATCAGGCGGCCATGTTGTTTAAAACTCCGATTCGTTCCGTAATGAAATCTTAATAATTGTCATCAAATTTTTTTAAACGATATTTCAATATTAATATATCCTATGTTAAGCGCCGGTTATTTCTAAGCATATTAGTAAAAACCGCATGAAAATCCATTCAGTATTTTAGGAGTTCAGTCATAACAAACAAACAAATAAACAAACAAACAAACAGACAAAGTGTTTAAAAAGTGGCTTAACGTGATCAGCGGCTAATTTTAAGCCAACCTGTGTAATTTTTTTGTTGATATCTTGCAATTACAGACTTTTTTATCTCTACAGTTTTATTATATGTATAGATATAGATGTTGGCGCTGTGTGAAATGTCCACACATATTTATTTATTATTTATTTATTTATTTAAAGTTTCTATTAAAAAATTTTAACGTATCATACTGAAATTTGGAATGTGTAGAGAACATACAAAATAAATATAACGGGTCTCAGCAATTTTTGAATTTCATCCCTTAAAGAGGTAAAAATACACGGTACCTGAAGGATAGTCTATGCGGGGAAAGTCGCGGGGTAGAAACTAGTAAATAATAAAGAACCGCAGCATTAATTTTTCGTTCCCGAAAAGTTTATGTAAGCGTATTTTTAAAACTAAAATGAAAAAATGTTGTTTGATAAACATTGCAACCGTACACCGACTAATTAAGCCTGACAAAGCAACGTTGGCCCCAATGTTTGTTAACATTCCTATGTACTCATAAAATCTTGGTAATTATAGTCTTGTTTAATTTTGCTCATTAAGTTAACTTCGTTTTGGAGCGTTTACTTTGAAACCAGATATATTCGGATACGATCTCTACAACCAATACCTACATCAAATGAACTTTTGTAGTCTAAATAGGTTGGGTTTTTCCATCCGTAGTTAAGGTAACCAATGGTTAAAAATTCTAACAAACTTTGACCATTGGTTACAGAGTGGTGATTATCCCCTCCCCCGTCTTATGGGTCTCTCAGCTGATGATATGGGTATTTTTTTCTCTTTCTCTTTTCAACCAGCACTACCACTCAATCCACACTACATAAAGGTAACTTGAAGAAAATGCCACTTAGCATTAAGTTCGCCTATTGTACTTGGTTTACTCTTGTGCAATAAAGCATTTTCTATCTATCTGTGTGAGTTTGATGCTATTTTGACTGTGTACACGCGGCTAAGAGTCGGTTTTTTGATTTATGTTTAAGGTATGGTTAAAAATTCTAAAAAAATATTAACTTCAGGTCACAATTTTTTAACATTTTTTACCATTACTACAGATCAAAAATCCACCCTTAGTCTGAAAAGTGGTCCAACGTTTTGACATAAAATATCATGATAAGATATACTTGAGTGGTGCGTGAAGCTTACACGTCTGCACCATAAAAATTCCATTATCCTACATACTTTTTTGAACAAATACAACGTAACATAGGAATACACTTATTTTTCTTTCCATAGGTATTCTTTACACATTGTAAGGTTTTTTACGACACATAAAATTCCGACAGTCGTGGTTTCGCAGCTCCAAATGAAGTTTCGAATACAATGCTGCCTTCATTTAAAATGCAGGGGTTGGCGCTTCAGCGGTTATAGCTTTCTTGGTGCTTTCTGTTTAGGGTTCTGTACCTAAATAGGTAACGGGAACCCTTACCCTCATGATGGGAGACCGTCACAAAAAAACGGTATTTACAACTGAGCGCTACCGTAAGTACTTCCAACTAAACAAAAATTCCAACGCGCTACATGAAATGAAGGAAACAAGACAAAAAAGTGTGAGAGAGAGAGAAACGGGAGAAAATTTGGCAGGGTCGGCCGGCAGAGTTGGGAAATAAAAAGCTCTGATGCAAGAAGCGACTAAGGATATAACGAGAGTTGGACTGATCACTTCCTAGAAAGCCGTTGGATGCAACGTTAAAAATAAAATCAACGTTACTCTTATTCCAATAAGTAAGCAGAGAGAAAGAGAGAGAGAGAGAGAGAGGGAGAGAGGTCGTCGAATGGAAAACATTTCAATTTTATTGATCATTTTTAATGGCTGGTTGTCACTTTTTATTCGGCAATAAAAGAAATTCAAAGTGTTCTAGTGATCAATTATAAGAAAGACTCCATAGTGCTACGAAAACGATACATATGATGTCGAAAGTTGTGTCATGTTGTATCGTATTGATATTAAAGAAGAAAGGCTATGTATTTTGAGCCTAGCAGAAACTGCAGAAAGAAGCCGTTCGGCGTAACGATACTTGTATGTATCGAAAGTATAAATTAAATATATTTAATTAGTAAATTGGATCATTTTTCTAGCGTGGGACAAAAAAGTTGTTTCGGATAATCATTTTTAAGGTTAGGTCAGTGATTAATATTCATGCTTGTACTGGTTGTCGTCACCTCACAACTACGTCAAAGAGTACGCTACGCTAAGAAACTAGCAAGGAACAAACATAAATAAACATTTAAAAAAAGTTGCGAAACTTAGTTGCCAAGATGGCCGGAACTGAAAGAAGTATTAAGGTGGAACGTCACACTCGCGCGGCAAATTCAAATTTTCTTGCATTCTTTTCCCAATAATAGCTTAATTACTTAACGTGATTACATGAAAACTAACTTTGCGCAAATAAATATAGTGTATCAATAAATTACAATTAAAAGTATCACCTACTTATCATTGGTTTAGCGACAAATGGCAATAAACAGTTTTCTTCTTAGTTTTTCAGTCTATTGCCATGTGTCGCTAAACCAATGATTTGTAGGTGATACTTTTAATTGTAATTTATGGATACACTATATTTATTTGCGCAAAACTAGTTTTCATGTAATCACGTTGAGTAATTAAGCTATTATTGGCAAAAGAATGCAAGAAAATTTGAATTTGCCGCGCGAGTGTGACGTTCCCTCTTAAGACATATTAATCCATTTATATCCAGTGCTGCCTACTACAAATTTTATTTTCCCTAAATGCCATCTGATTTTGGTAGACCTATATCTTTGGGTATGCAGATACAAATGTCAAGCTTATAGCACCTCTCTATGGTCAGTGGTTTAAATTTGGTGTATTGCTAAAATGTTACATAATATTTCCGGCCTATACAGTTTGGAGTACATCTCTATTCATAGCTTATTTTATTTATTTATTTATTTATTTATTTACTAACTGAAACATAACACCATTACAGTTTCCCAATGCGATGTTATAACAGAATTTATCTTAAAACATTATCTACGATATATCGTTTTTCTCAATACACCTTATCGACACTTCAGTGAATTCCGTCAGGTTACAACTAAATAAGTCTACGCCCTGAGCGATTAAGTTAAGCCAACGTATGGCACGTGACAGGGGAGAATATTTGAGCAGGTTCGTCCGAGGTGTGAGCACGGCGAGTGTGGCGGGGCGGCGGCGCGCGCCCACGTACTCGTCGGGCGCGCACAGCCGCAGCACCGCCAGCACCTCCGGGTGGTGCACCTCCCCGCGCAGCACGCGCCACACATACTTCACGAGCGCGAGGTCTCTCCGCACCGCCAGCCGGCTGTACCCAACCATGCCTATTACAAACAAGCTCGGGTACATCAGCGGGTAGAACGGATAGACCCCGCACTCTTTCAAGTAAAGAAAGCGCGTGAATTTATTTTGTATTTTTTCTATCATTTGACTATATTTAGCCTCATGAGGATTCCAAATAATGGCACTCGTTTCAAGACGGCTTCGGACCAGTGCGTTGTATAAAATACGAATAACCAGCGTACTTTGAAAATCTTTGCACTGTCTTAATATAAATCCTAAATTTCTAAATGAACTACCACTAATATTTCTAATGTGCCTACGAAATGTCAGCTCTGCTACCATCTCGACACCTAAATCCCGTAAGCTTGAGACGCGTGGCACCATAGCGGTATCTACTCTGTATGGATGTTGCATGTTGTTATGTATCATATCATATCTGCGCTGCCATATTGAAACAAAAAGAGCTTATTATTAAGCACCCTTGATGACTGAACGAGCGTGAACACAATGAGACGAGTGCTCGAATCATTTCGATTATAAACGGCTTACTTTATAAAAATGTGCATAAAATTAACGCACATCGCACAATATAATTCCCAATTTTTGGTAGAAAACCGTTTGTTTTACAAAACCGTCATTAGACATCTTTATCGTCATCATCATTAACAGCCTGAAGACGTCCACTGCTGAACAATGGCCTTTCTCATAAAACGCCACTTTGGACGCTTATCATAGGAGTGGTTTGCCATTATATATGCCAAAATTAGCCTTTTGGTGGTGATTACCATGAATAGGCCTCCCCCGTAGAGCGCCACTTTGAGCGTCTTTTTGCCTTCTGTATCTATCGGCTTCCCGCGGCTTTCATCAGGTCGACCTACGCTGCGTCTTCGGGGTCGTGGTGGCTACTCGAGAACCTTTCTTCCCCATCGGTTTTCAGTTCTACGAGCGATGTGGCTTGCCCATTGCCATTGCATGATCAAATTACAGTTATTTAAATACATCGCTCTAATTTATTTATTTTGTCCCTGTTTCGGTGAAATGCAATCTTAAATATATTATACCCCTAACACATTAACACAACACATACACGTTACACACACACACCACTCACTCATCACACCATCAACAACAAACACTCATCAGCACTATTACAATCAACCATTTCTATCATTTAGTTCATCTCTCACTCAGTCATTCGCACTACTTTTACAGTTCATTGTAATATCTTGATAACAAAGAATCTTTGTAGGTTCTCAGTGTTTATTAAGGTTAAATTTTTTAAATAACTATTATCATTATTATCAGTCGGTGTCATATATTTTATCATCGTTTAATTCACTATAATTTCACACAATACAAAAAGTACCTACTTGTTAACAATATTTTATGCCGTGTGGTCCCGGTTACGAATAGGACCACCCCATCTCTTCCCGTGGGTGCCGTAGCGGCTAAGGGAATATCCAGGGAATGGGTCGCAGCGTTCCCCTCGGTCTTGGTGATAATCAATCTTCACCTACTGCGATCACCAAGCCGCCTGCCAAGCGTGGTGATTATGGCAAACCCCCCCCCCCCCCCCCCTAATGACAAGCACAAATAAAAACGGCCCCCAGTCCCCGGCAGCTCTGCTATCCCGTGGCTACGGTAGCGGCCACGGTAACGGCAGGGCAAGGGGTGCGAAGAATCCCCGGCAGACGCCCGGCTACCAACCCCAACGACGACCCCTGGCCCTGGCAACACATAACGTGCGCACACTGAAGGCTGACGAAAGGATGGTCGAGCTAGAGGCGGAGATGGGTAAGTTACGCTGGGATGTAATGGGATTGTCAGAAGTCCGAAGACAGGGACAGGACACGATAATCCTAAATTCCGGTAACTTATTCTTCTACCGGGAGGGAGACCAACTCTCCCAAGGGGGTGTCGGGTTTCTCGTCCGCAAGTCTCTCGTCAACAACGTGGTCAAAGTCGACAGTGTGTCGGCCAGGGTAGCGTACCTGGTACTCCGAATAACCAAACGGTATTCGTTGAAGGTTATACAGGTATACGCGCCGACGTCGGCACACTCAGACGATGAAGTAGAAGCTATGTATGAGGACATATCCGAAGCCATGCATACTTCCGAAACATACTTCACCGTTGTGATGGGAGACTTCAATGCGAAGTTGGGCACAAGGAATAGCGATGAGCTGAGAGTGGGGCCATTTGGATACGGGCAGCGGAACCCTCGAGGACAGAGGCTGGCTGACTTCATGGAGAAGGAGGAACTCTTTATGATGAACTCCTTCTACGAGAAGCGGCCATCCAGGAAGTGGACGTGGATAAGTCCCGACGGTTCCACTAAAAATGAGATAGACTTTATCATGACGACCAAGAAGCACATATTCGATGATGTCTCTGTGATCAGCAAGGTGAAAACCGGTAGCGATCACCGTATTGTTAGAGGCACATTGAATATCAATGTTAAGCTCGAAAGGTCATGTCTGGTGAAGTCTACGCTCCGTCCAAATCCTGTCCAAATCCAAAACCCCGAAGGCTTTCAGCTGGAACTCCAAAATCGCTTCCAGTGCTTAGCCGACTGTAACACAGTGGACGAGCTAAACGACGGGTTGGTGGAAACTGTCCAAGCTGTTGGATCGAAATTCTTTAAGACCCAACGCCGAAAGAAGACTCAAAAGCTCTCAGAAAAAACTCTTGAGCTAATGGCCGATCGGAGCGAAATGAAGCTGCAGTCTTCAGTTGATATGTCAGCCTACGGTGAACTCAATAGACGAATCTGGAGTTCCTTGCGACACGACTTGCGTGCTCTTAGTACTTCACGTATTGAGGCCGCAATTGAGCGGAACCAAGGCTCTAAAGTGTTCGCAAAGGATTCGTCTATTGGGCAACACCAAATGACAAAACTGAAGACCGAAAATGGTAGCGTCATTTCATCCAAGCCTGAGATTCTGAGAGAGATCGAGAACTTCTATGGACAGTTATACACCTCGACACGTAAGCCCGCTACTAACACAGCTCAGGACATCAGAGCCAAGTTAGTCCGACACTATACCGAAGATATCCCGGACGTCAGCCTGTACGAGATTAGAATGGCCCTCAAACAGCTTAAAAACAACAAGGCACCAGGTGAAGATGGAATTACGACCGAACTTCTGAGAGCGGGTGGTAGACCGGTACTTTTAGTCCTCCAGAAGTTATTTAATTCTGTCATCATTGAAGGTACAACGCCAGAGGCATGGCACAAGAGCGTGGTGGTGCTCTTCTTCAAAAAAGGCGATAACACCTTATTGAAGAACTATAGGCCCATCTCGCTCTTGAGTCATGTGTATAAGCTGTTTTCGAGAGTCATTACGAATCGTCTCGCACGCAGGTTTGATGAATTCCAGCCTCCCGAACAAGCCGGTTTCCGAAAAGGCTTTAGCACCATAGACCACATTCATACGCTGCGCCAGATTATACAGAAGACCGAAGAGTATAATCGGCCGTTATGCCTAGCGTTTGTGGACTATGAGAAAGCCTTCGATTCAATCGAGACTTGGGCGGTGCTGCAGTCCTTGCAGCGATGCCAAATTGACTATAGGTATATCGAAGTTTTGAAGTGTTTGTACAGTAAGGCCACTATGTCAGTCCGACTACAGGACCAGAGTACGGAACAAATTCCATTGCAAAGAGGCGTGAGACAGGGAGACGTTATTTCTCCGAAACTGTTCACAAACGCATTGGAGGATGTTTTCAAGCTCTTGGAGTGGAAAAGATCTGGCATCAACATAAATGGCGAGTACATCACTAACCTTCGTTTTGCCGATGATATAGTCATAATGGCGGAATCGCTCGAGGACCTTAGCACCATGCTCAACGACCTCAGTAGAGTCTCCCAGCAGGTTGGTCTTAAGATGAATATGGACAAGACAAAGATCATGTCTAATGCTCATGTTCCACCTATACCGGTAATTGTTGGGAACGATACTCTCGAAGTTGTCGACAAGTATGTCTACCTAGGACAGATTGTCCAATTAGGTAGGTCCAACTTCGACAAAGAGGTGGCGCGAAGAATCCAACTCGGCTGGGCAGCGTTCGGGAAGCTTCGTCCTATCTTTTCGTCCAAAATACCGCAGAGCCTGAAAACGAAAGTTTTCAATCAGTGTGTGTTGCCAGTGATGACTTATGGAACTGAGACATGGTCTCTTACTGTTGGCCTCATTAGTAAGCTCAAAGTCGCGCAGCGAGCTATGGAGCGAGCTATGCTCGGTGTTTCCCTGCGAGATAAGCTCCGGAACGAGGAGATCCGCAGGAGAACTAAAGTGACCGATATAGCTCTTAGAGTTAGTAAGTTGAAGTGGCAATGGGCAGGCCACATCGCTCGTAGAACTGACAACCGATGGGGAAGAAAGGTTCTCGAGTGGCGACCACGAACCGGAAGACGCAGCGTAGGCCGGCCCCCCACTCGGTGGACCGACGACCTGGTGAAAGCCGCGGGGAGCCGATGGATGCAGGAGGCGAGCAGCCGCTCAAGGTGGCGTGCTCTGGGGGAGGCCTATGTTCAGCAGTGGACGTCTTCAGGCTGTTAATGATGATGATGAACAATATTTTCAGTTTTTTTTTTCTTATATTGTGGCTCCACACATAGTGTATTTAGCCAGTGTCAAGTATTGTAATTATTTATCGAGTTATGGAATATTTCACGTGTAAAGTCAAGTCTTCAAGTCTTAGTCACAGTCCAGTCTAAGTCAGGTAATCATAGTCCAGTCTAAGTCATACCCTAGTAAAGTGATGGCGACTTTACTAGAAGCTTCTATGGAATTTTGGAAGCAACACGAAAAACCACGTTTCACTACATTATATCACTTGCCCACACTCATGCTCGTAATTCAGCACTTAATGCGTAAAACACCAATTTTAACCATTAACACTGGAAAAAGCACAAGTTTAGAAAAATAATACAATGAAACGACGTGAACTTTTTCGAGTTCCCGCCAAAACTCCAATATTTTTAGTTTAAATACACCTACCTAATTAAGGCCCGATTTCACCAAACAAGAATAAATTTTATTCCAGGTATAACTTTCGGAGAACACCCGAGTTACGCGAATATAGCCCTTATATCACCAATTTTGTGAAGGAGTAAGACTTATTCCTTGGATACAATCAAAATGGCGTCTTATTTGTGTAATTTCATTTGTCAATTAGCTGTATCCAGGAGTAAGGAATAGCCGTATACTTGGAATAAACGTTGGTGAAATCGGGCCTTAGTAGACCATACAATGTTATTGTTACTGAAATAATTAGTGTCGCTATTTGTAATTAATCAATTATGACAACTTAAACCGTAACAATAATTTTAGATGCGTATAAGGTAAAACATGCTTCATCGCAACTGGTATTGACTGGCTCTTGTAACACAGGTTCCTCCTAGTATAAGAGTTGGTCGTTCATAAAAGTTGTATAAAAAAATATTGGGGTAAAAAACTGACTTTTGCTCACTTCAGATGGCAGCACTGCTGAGTGTTCCCTAAATCTGACAAATATCTGTCATACTCCATAATAATTTTGTAAACAAATAAAAAAAACTCAATTTGTTTCATTAATATGACGTTGTATTCAGCTTTGGATTGCAAAAAGACGGGAGCCCATGTATTCCCTAAAGATATCAAATGGAGAAAACAATGGATACAAGCTTTACGAAGAAAAAATTGGGAGCCAAATAAATATTCGAGGTTATGTAATTTTTTCCAGTAGTAGATGCTTTTCTATTCCGCAACTGTTCTTTTAACTGCCTAACACTCCATGTCGAATACATTTTTGTAGTATTAGGATCGAATTCGCTGGTAAACACAAAGAATCAAAAACGCAATATAGCGGCGATTAGGATCACTCAACAGAGGCGCCACCTACGATTAGCTTTCAGTTTTTAACCCCATTCTAAGAGCTATACAGTTAGGTTACAATGGCATGATATTACGAATAGATAATTATATTAAACGTACGTAATGGAAACTACTGGTAGTAGACTATCAGTAGTTTCCGCCTAAAATACTTAAATCACTATAATCGAGGATCAACTCGTTAATCTACCGAGTTTACCGATAACTAGTGAACATAAAAAAGGCAAAATAACATAATTGTGGTTGCAATCACGGTTCAGTTTGGACAGGGTAAATAATCGGCGGGCATTAGTCGACGTTCGTGGATATCGTGGCTTGTCACGCGAGAACAAAGACTTCTATGTAAACACCAGACAGGACATCCGTAACTTGCACTGTCAACCACTGCAAATATGCCAGCCGGCATCTTCTCGCTCATACCATGCTCAGCACTCAAAGCGACTGCACGTGCAGCAGTGAATAGCAGTAAAAATTATGATCTGAATGTGCTCCCAACGACCCCAACACGCAGCGCTAGTGCAATGGCACTAGCGCTGCGTGTTGGGGTCGTTGGTTAGACGATTTAATCTCGTAAAGCGCTGTAGCGGATTTTAGTTTAATTATATAAAAAATGGCAACTATTTGTGCTTCGAATAGCTTCTCCAGTACGTAGTACATATACCTCTTTGCGCGAGAATGGGAATAGCTACCTATACCTTTATATCTTTATATCCCTGTGGGTCGATTCTGTGGTGAATTTTACTGGAGATGATGTCACAGGCATGTCGGTTGACACCACTGTCGATTGCTTTTTTCTCTAATTTGTGGTTGACACTCCCATAGAACCACAGATTAGAGAAAAAAACAAATGACTACATAGAACACTACTACTCCTAGCTCCTAGCTCCTACTACGCAAGTCAAGAAATGACAGTTAGTGACGTCATTTGCCATACTAGACTGTGGTGTTGTCTCGGTTATGTGCACATGTGCAATTGTGCAGTGCCATGCAAGACTTTATAATTCTTTACTTTACTCCTTACTATAAAAACTATGAAGTTATTTTAATATAGTGTAGTGTAGGTTCCCGGAAGGGTTTCCAATAACTTTTAGGTACAATGATGATTACAACGGATGGTGATCCAAGTCTCATCATTAGATCTGAATGATTCATCAGTTCACTCATTTGAATGAACTGTTTGTTACCAATATAATTATATCATTTTTTCACATCACTATTTTTTTCTCTAAATGCACAGATTAGAGAAAAAAACAATCGCTCTCTATGTATATGTGTAGTAAAGTAAAGAATTATAAAGTCTTGCATGGCACTGCACAATTGCACATGTGCACATAACCGAGACAACACCACAGTCTAGTAATAATGATTAGAAATTACATTAGTAAACAACGAGATCTGAGTCTAATTTGTCCAGTAATTTCACTAGCTACAATGCCTTTTAAACCGACACACGATATTGCTTACACACTAGTGCTTGGCGGCAGAATATATCTGAATACATTTACGAGAAAATGATGTTTAAAATAAATAAAACATCATTTTCTAGCTTCATAATAAAAAAAATGTTTTCATAACATTTTATTTGAAGAACATTAAAATGGGTGTCCTAATTATACACGCACGTAGGTGTTAACCAAATAAAGGTAGGTAAGTATTTTAAAAAGAGTTTTCGTAGCTCTTTTTGTAAACTGTATTGCTGGTACCATGTCGTTATAAGCAAAATCGTTTCTGTTTAAAAATCGGTTGCAGAATTTGAGTGTTTTATTGTGGAAAAGTTCTAAATTGATTTTTGTGTTTGGAAAAAGGTTTATAACTGAATTGTTTTACTGATGTTATGAACATGAGGTAAAAATGTATACTTGAAGTTGCGGCTAAATAATACGAGTTTAGTAAGTTCAAATGTGTTTAAAAAAGACGTCTTTTTAAAGTCATTTTAGGGTCGTACGGAATTTGGTGTAAGTGTACGTCACAATGTCGTCATTATAGGGTCAGTATGGAAGTCGTCATTTATGAACATACATACTACTTCAAAATTTCGTCATTTTAAGGTAATTTAAGTTTGTTGTATAGCATCCTAGTTCCATCATTTGAAAACTAGATCTCATTAACATGCACACGCAAGCGCAAGGCTGGAGGCCTGCAGGGTTTACTTTTGTTTACAGAGAATGTACATTACATTCTCTGTAAACGAAAGCAACTGCATACAACTCGAAATTAAAAGCATAGATTTACTTTCGTTTACGTAGTAGTAAGTAAAGTTCCTTCCTGCCAACCGCAAGCTACATTGAGGTCCATAGAATATGTTTTAGGAACGTCACAAAAACGTCTTAGAATAAGTGCGTCCAACAGTCGCCATTATTACGTCCTACGTCACTAAAATGGCATACGAATACGTCATGAATCCGTCTCAATAGTCGTCATATTAATCTTCTGGGCTGACGTCTTGAGACTATGGCAAATGTACGTAACTTTTATGGTGCTCCTAGACGTCATTGTAGGACGTCTTTACGTTGAAAAATGACTCTATTATAGTCGTCGTATGCAGAGTATGATTCAAACTTAATGGTGACTTTACGAAAATGCACATGTTGCATTTCCTTTTCCTTTCCATTTCCAGTATATCTTTATTACAAAGCTATCCAATTTGCTCTAACCAAGTAGCTTCACACAAATTATATCAAACACTGAATGAAAAATGGAGGTAGTGTAACAGGGGTGGTGAAGTTGGATAGTTTACTTTCATGGCTTGGGTGTGAAATGGCCAGTTGAACGAACAGCGGCATTACCGTGTGTACATACAAAAATATCATAATAATCCAAACCAGGTTTCATAAATACAAAGTATCAAAAGTTTTTTGTTTCTATACTGTTTTTATTTTATGCATGAAAACTTGTTTGGATGATATTTTAACGGCCTGCGTAGAAGCAGGAGGAGCGAGCTTAAGTCGTCGGAGATCTTTTTTTTATGTAAATGAATGACTTGACGAGCTAGTCGTTCACCTGATGTTAAGCGTCACGGCTGATCATAACAGATTGAACAGATTGCATTACCATCAGACGGAACTCTAAACAATATAGTTTTTAGAGTGATACTGCAATCTGTTATGGGCAGCCATAACGCTTAACATCAGGTGAACGACTGGCTCGTCACGTCATTAATTTACATGAACGTAAGGTAACCGATGACTCAAACTCACTCCTGCTTCTACGCAGGCCGTTAAAATGACGTACCTACAACCCTAGTTGAAACTAATTCAGGCGCTGAGCAAACCTAATTTGTGTTTTCAGTTTTATGAGCTTGCTTACCCGGCCACCGGTAGTAAACCATGTTTAGAGAACTGTTTAAAACTGCCCTTAGTTGGATGGCTTTTTAATTGCGTTTTGAAATGAACCATTGACTTTTAAAAACAACAGGACAATAAATTGTCTGAGACCACAGATAATTAAAAAATTACCAATATTGACCGTATTCTATCAGATGAACTGTCCTGTAAACTTTTATTAAACGTAATATATTACAAAGACTTATATGTATACACTAGACAGGACATCTCTAACTTGCACTGTCAACACAGATAACCCCCAATAGATACCGCATTACGGGATTTTTGTTCGTATCCTAGCTCGGCGTATCCTAGGCGGAAGGCGCGGGTTGCGGGGACTGGAGCCAATGCGCTATTATTGGCTGTTTCGAGTGACGCCCTAATAATGAACTCTAATAATTGGTCGAAACTAAGCCGTGCTGCGAAGTGGCGATTTATATAGAACCATTTACGCCAATGCGTGGTGCGCGGTCGTCGTCTTTCATACGGTATCTATTGGGGGTAATCTGTGACTGTCAACCACTGCAAATATGCCCACCATGGCTAACCCTCTACCAAAAACCCTGTATAGTTCACGCGAGCAAACTCCCAGGCAGTAGCTAGTACACCATTTAAATATAATTATTACAATTTAACTTGTAATTTTATCATTTTCACAGAATCTCATTGATTCCATAATAAATAGGGTGAGGTAAAACATTCCATTTATAAACTGAATTCTAATTAGCAAGAAACGGAGTTGAGGACAATTTATAGTGATGTGGTATTTTGCCACGGCCTTGACAAATTAACCTAAGTACATTGTAACAAGGTTGCTTTCAGGCTATTATCATTATTTGTATTATTAAATACATACAAATAAATAAAAAGGCTCTAACAGACGAGCAGTCAAGAAGCAGACTCACTTAACTGTACAGTTAAGATTGCCTTTTTCAGGGTATATCATTATTTGTATTGTTAAATACACACAAATACATAAAAAGGCTCTAACAGACGAGCAGCCAAGACGCAGTCGACTCACTTAAATGTATAGTTAAGATTGGCTTTAAACTTCAAATGTTAGTAAATATTGAAAACTTGGGAAAACTAATGTGCGGATTAGCTTAATCTTAATCTTTCAACCTTTCAACAAAATTTTCCTATATTTCTCTTTTATAGTAACTGAAACATAGCACTATCGTCCGTTCCTTTCGTCTACGTTCCACCGGTTTGCAGGAGTCATTATTCATTATACCGTGCCTTTAATGAAACTTTTGAAAATATCTGCTATTTATTTATTTCGATGTCTCACTCCCACTACACTCTGACACTGTAGTGGAAGAGAGATACAGTTGTAATTATTTTTCAACTCATTTCAGAACTATTGCACTTTTGTTGTGAATTACACCGCTGTTACTCAAAGTTAAGTGTCACGTACACCAGTCTCAAATAAAATTGACATAATGTAGGCGAGAAGGAGGAGTTTGGATAAATAAAACTTGGTCAAGTTCTGTTTAGCAAGTTTATCCTGTGCCAAATTAAACTCGAAAAATTGGGTATTCGTAACCCTGATCCAATTGCGGTAGACGGCAATCAGCAAACTATTATAGCCTTCGAGATAAGTGGCCTTGAAGCAATTCACTTTAAAAACTGTATAAAAAATTTGCATCTGTTATATAAATAAAAGCCTCATCTAGAGTACAATAGAAAAAGATTTATTCCTGTAAAGTAAAACTGGAATACGTTGTATTTATTTTTTACAGTCAGAACTGTATAGTTGCAAATCGACTGAAACCTTGACGTCTGTCACAGCCCTAAACCATACCATGTTATTTGCATTTTCCCGCAAAAAGCCACGGATTCGCGGAAAAACTATGTCGCTAACATACTAAATAGCCTGCCTAAAGTACTGGCACGCAATTGCCTTTTCTGATTGTAGACAACCTTACAAAGTACCTCACTTTTTTAGAACCTTGTCGCTTTAACCATAGCGACGTACCTTGAGTTATGGGTGAGCACAATGAGTTTTTATTGTGGTAAGGTTATAAAGTGGTTTTTCGTGGGCTTTTTAAGTAGGTGTGGTACTTTCTAATTATACAAATGGATTAATAGAGGCTTGGCAGGTTACTATTTAGTAATTGGTGAGGTTTGATAGCGGGTGATAATGACTAATGTACGGAATTGTGGAAAGCCTTATGTTTTTTTTTTATGTAAACGAATGACGTGACGAGCTAGTCGTTCGTCCGGTGTTAAGTGACACGGCCACCCATAACAGCTGCAGCGTCCCTCGGAACTCTAAATTATATAAAGACGTCCACTGCTGAACATAGGTCTCCACCACAGAGTGCCACTTAGAGCGGCTGCTTGCCTCCTGCATCCATCGCAACTTATAGATACTTACTATTAATACGTATATGTGTGTTTATGGTATCAGAGCTCCAAAATGGATAAAACAATTTTTATTATTTTGAAAGGTGACTAACTCGATCGAGTATTCTAAGCTATTTAAGATATTTTTTGAAACTGAGGATTACAACATTTTAGTTTTAGTCTTCTTGTTATTAATTATAATTATACCTACAGACATGATTTCGCTCATTTTTTGGCTTTTTCTTTAGCTCTTTAATCTTTGTTTTTTTAAAAATATCGAATTATTTTAAAGTACATTTTCATTGAGGTAAAGTGGTGCTCTGTGGAGTAGACCTATTTATGTCCAGCAGCGGACGTCTTCAGTCAGGCTGTTCTGTCGTGGTCGCCACTAATGGCAGTCAGTATTTTCCTTGACTAGTCCAACCACTACTGCCACCTTACGGTGAATAGCTGAAGCTTTACTACGTGAAAATTCCGCTTGGCGCCGCCACTAGTTCCAAAACCACATACTGTTTCCTTTCATTTTTCCTCTATTATTTATGTTAAATACTTAAAACACTACTTTTTTCTTAAAATGTAATTTGTTCTAGTTCAATTAGCTCAACATTAACAGAATTTTAATTATTTTACATCCGTCAAGCCCGCAAAATTTACAAATTGTATTTTCTGTTTCTCGAAGCGCTAGCATCGCACTTTTTCTTAGCGCACAGTACTGAGAGATTCTGTTTTGTGATTTCACCGACTGCAATCTTATCTTTGTATCGCGTCTTCCAATGAAATCGCTGGCCAGTTAGAACGAGGCTCTAGGCTCGATCGGTCACGTAGGGTGAATTTTCTTGGCCTAAGTAAAAACAAACACGTATAAGATTGTATGGTTTTATTAAATACTGTTTTGTGAAGAATACTGAAGTTTTTTTGGGATACACTCGGCACAATTGAGGTAAGAAAGTTGTTATTTTTTAAAAAATTCAATCTATTTAACCTGATTATTGTTTAATGTAATTATCATTTTGTTTTTACTGTTTGGACAAAATCTTAGTAATTTTAAAACATGTAAATATATGACATTACTATGCGAAGAATGCGATGCTAATTTATAAGCATCGCAGTGTTGCTCGGCTTTTTTTATGTACCAGTATTAACGCATAATTTTTCGAAGTTATAATCATTATCCCACCAGATTTTATCAAGTTTTTTAATTGAAAATTACTTTATGTGACCAACTTACATTATTTTATTTTTTATTTCAAAAAACCTTGGCATAAATTTTGCAGAGACTGTGCGGCGTTTTTATGTTTACGACTCCTAGCGCCACCTAGTTTCGAGTAGATTAACTAAATGATAACAGAAAATACCCACCTTCCATTTTTATAATAAATGTCTCGCGCGTCTGTTTCCACAATAGTGCTGCCACCTGTTTTCGCGTAGTTATACTTTTTTCCACAACATTGAACAGCCTCGCATTGCTTATTGTAAACCAATATGGAGTACTCTAAAAGGAGGGTTAAAGGAGTCCTACGGGGTAAGCAATGCTTTGGTGACGCTTCCGGTGTTACAGGGGGGTCTTGCAAAGATCCCTTTCCATTACCGTTAACGCCAGTCGATAACTCAAAATGTATGGAAATGACATTGCGTGCGGAAATCTTTTCCGCAGGATTACCCGCTTAGTCATAGCTAATGTCATTCCAATATATTTTGGAGTTATCGTTTGGCGTTAACGCAAATAAAAAGGGATTTTTGCTAGACCCCAAGATGTCAATAGCTACGGAGACCAAACTGTATTTTTTGTAACTCTACAAATTCTTCAGATTCAATAATTTTGTGATTAGTCAATTTTAATTTACAAAACTTATAGTGTTAGAGAACTTTCTCTACGTCTTTAAACGAATATTTATGTTTATTTATTAAGTTCATTAAAAACCTTCCTTCTTTCCTTTATTATTAAATTAAATAAGTTGTAATTTTCAACCAGTGCTGCTATAGAAAATGGACGAGTGGGAAATAAGAAAAAGCAGCGGTACGAAGGTCCCTTTTGTTATTTTCTTGTCATTGTCAGACAGATGTTAGGTTAAGTGCGAGGCAACGAGTTCTATTTTAGCTCGTTGGAGACAAACAAAATTATCTTGAGCATTGTTTTTATTAATCTGTATGAAATAATGTCTTGCTGTTAGTAAATACAAATTAAAATAAATCGCAGATTAAGTACATTATATTGTAAGAACTATCAATTATCAACCAATTTAAATAAAAGAGATTCTTATTTCGGTTGTATGTAGGTCACAGATTAGATAAAAACAATCCAATGTAGGTACCTATATGTTTAGTGTTTGTCACTTCAGACCTCCGTCATTTATTTAGGTACCGACTTAGAGTATAGACTAAAGCAAAGAGAGATCATCAAAACGATATTATATTTGTACTGCTCACACGTATCGCTACGTCAGTGGCGAAGGAAAGAAACAAACGTTTAGTAATTAGCTACGCTTGCGATAAGCACAGTACCATTTTTTCGACTCGAGTCAACTGTTTTTTCTATACAAATCTGTCAGACTCATTTACATCAAAGTGTCCACATCATATAAAGTATCCACAAAAGTGGTACGCTTGACAGATAATTAGGTTCTCTCTATGCTTTAGTCTATACTCTAAGGGTACTGATTTGGAAAATTCTTTTTTTACCTATTTGCAACGATATTCTTTCTGGTTGGACCCGTAGAAATTTTTATAAATACATATAATTAGAAAAACGTTGGTATGGTAATTATCATCCAAGTATTCTCAGTATGAAATTAAGGTGTTAGGTAGAAGTCGGATTAACAAATTTTTAAAAGGAAATACAAATTACGAATAAAATTAAATATTTTTAATTTTTTTTATAATGCTGTCGTTATATGTAACATTTAAAAAGTTTGATTATTTTTGAATTGATTTATTTTACAACAGATCTATAATTACTTTCTAGGTATGAAATTATTTTGTTGAACATTTCTTTTTTGTTTCAGATTAACAAAAAACCGGCACCAAGATGGTAAGAAAAGTTGTTTATAAATTGCTTTTTAAATAAATATAAGTAATGGTTACAAGCAATAAAAACTTAGCAAGATAATTGACAGTAAGTAGTTCTGTAGTAGTCGTCATTTTTTTATTGATATAAATAATTTGATGATCATTCCTCTAACAATAAAAAAATAAAAAGCATTTGTTATTTCAATCACCTTGAAAAGAAGAGTATTTATTTCGGTTGTATTTTTTTAATGTTTGTTATAACTACCTCAGAAACAAAGTGTGTTCCTCCAAAGTGTGTATGTGTGTGGTCCTTTGTGTGTTTGTTTTTAATGTGTGTCATATTAAATCGATTTGGAAAATACTAATTTGTGTACCTTTTTTCAGTACGGCTTCGTGAATTATGCTTTAGAGCTGCTGGTGATGAAAACATTCGATGAGGAGACATGGGAGACTATCAAGTTTGTATTAAATAATCATCATCATCATCATCATCATCGTCATCATCATCATCATCATCAAACACCCTGATGACGTCCACTGCTGAACTTAGGCCTCCCCCACAGAGAGCCAGTTTGAGCGGCTGCTCGCCTCCTGCATCCACCGGCTCCCCGCGGTTTTTACTAGACCGTCGGTCCACCTGTGGGGGCCGGCCTACGCTGCGTGTTCCGGTTCGTGGTCGCCACTCGAGAACCTTTCTTCCCCATCGGTTGTCAGTTCTACGATGTGGCCTGCCCATGTCGTTTCATCTTGCTAATTCTAAGAGATATATCGGCCCCTTTAGTTCTCCTGCGGAGCTCCTTATTTCGGATCTTATCTCGCAGGGAAACACCGAGCATAGCTTTCTCCATAGCTCGTTGCGCGACTAACCACGTTTAGATTACCGATTATCAAATAGGTAATTTTAGCTGTTTTAATCTATTTGTTTTCCGGTAACATAAAGTACTCTACACACCATACAATTTGCCACACGATTTGTGCACTCAATCAGTCAAATCACGTTGTGTAGGTTGGAGGCGTGTTGCATGCCGATTGACCGCGATTGCAGCAGATCGCGTGGCTGATTGGATGGTGTGGACCTTTATAAAGAGTTACTTCATGATTAACCGAGTTTACTTATTTTCTCATCTCTTTTCTATCTTATTTTTAATTATTACATTATTTAATTATCCTATTTTAAGAAAAAATATTTTTGGTTGTTAATTTTTAGTAGTAGTCAAATAGCCTATTTCAAATTAATGTTCTATTTAGCGGGCTATCAAACTTCCTGGCAATGACTGCAAGGGCAACCCCCCCCCAACTCCTCCGCCCCGCGCTAGGGCTGCCCCGCACTCTGCTCTGCAGCGACGCGGTCCTCTTCCTTATGATGGCATGAAAACCATCGACGCGCGCCTTCTTAACATAGGAAACTGATAGAATCTAAACTACAGATGTGACTAAATTTTCACAGGAGAAAAGCAGATGTGGCGATGGAAGGTAGTTTCCTGGTGCGGCAGATCTACGAGGATGAGATCACTTACAACTTGATTACTGCAGCCGTTGAAGTACTTCGTAAGTCTATTTTTTATTTTATCTATAAATTCTGCGCGATCTTTTGGAGGTTTTATACCTTCACATAACCACATATTTTAACCACATAAACTAAGATGGCCTTGGTTAGGTCGTTTGATTTTGTTTAATGTGCATGGTAGATTTTGACATTTAGTAACTGTGGGGAGCTCTGACTGGGGGAAGGGGGGTACCTAGTAGTACCACGGATACTTTTTTCCTCTCCGTGGTGCCGCAGTCTACCACCAGTGCAAGCGACATGATCTAGCCTATCGCAATAACAATTTGCTGCAAAAAAGTTAAAGTACTGTAACTCATAAACAACTTAAACCTTCACAGAGATACCAGCAGATGCTATTCTGGAGCTGTTTGGAAAGACTTTCTTCGAATTCTGCCAAGATTCTGGATATGACAAGATCTTGCAAGTTTTGGGAGCTACTCCTCGTGACTTTCTGCAGGTAATGATTTTACCAGCCAAAACTTGGTTGAGAAGTGCCGAATATTGGGTTTAGGGTGATTATTATGAAAATCCTACACCCCCTGCTTGTGAGTCAATGTCGCTACTTGAGAGCCTTTTTTCCCCATCAGCTGTCGGTTCTACGAGTGATATGGCCTGCTCATTGCCATTTCAATTTGCTGATTCTAAAAACTACAGGTGTCGGTGACTTTAGTTCTCCTTTAGGAATGAATGGATTTTGGATTTTATCTTGCAAAGAAGGCCCGACAGGAGGGTTGGCAAACACTTGTGTTGTTGACCAGCAATGGAAACGCATCGAATAATAATAAATTTACTTATCTGTTACCTACTGATTTTATACAATAAGAGGGCTCAGAAGTTTTCAGACTGGTTTTGACCTGTTTTTTTATTCCTTCCAGAACTTAGATGGCCTACATGATCATCTCGGCACGTTGTACCCTGGCATGAGGTCACCTTCGTTCAGATGCACCGAGCGCCCTGAAGATGGCGCTTTAGTTCTGCACTATTACTCTGATAGACCTGGACTGGAACATATCGTTATTGGGATTGTTAAGGTATTGTTAGCAACAGAAATATACAGAGCTCTTTGATAAAATGAGACCATGACTTATTAGCAGGTATCTATTTTTCATTTTAGACAGTAGCCAGCAAGCTTCACAACACTGAAGTGAAAGTGGAAATCTTGAAGACCAAAGAAGAGTGTGACCACGTGCAGTTCCTGATTACGGAAACATCCTCGTCCGGTCGGGTTTCGGCACCAGAAATAGCTGAAATCGAGACTTTGTCACTAGGTGAGAAAACCTATAACGTATGATATTATTTAATTGAAAACTTCGTTATGGCACTGGCACGTGGTCATTTACTGTTGGACTTATGAGTAAGCTCAAAGTCGCGTAGTGAGCTATTGAGAGAGCTATGCTCGGGGTTTTCTAGCGAGATAAGATCCGAAATGAGGAGATCCGCAGGAGAACTAAAGTCACCGATATAGCTTCGAGAATTAGCAAGTTGAAGTGGCAGTGGCAGGCTACATCGCTTGTAGAACTGACAACTGATGGGGAAGAAATGTTCTCAAGTGGCGACACGAATATGCAGCGTAGGCCGGCCCCCCACTAGGTGGATCGATGACCTGGTTAGAACCGCGGGGAGCCCATGGATGCAGGAGGCAAGCAGCCGCTCATAGCGGCGCTCTTTGGGGGAGGCCTATGTTCAGCAGTCATGGACTTCTTCAGGCTGATGATGATGATGATGATGATGAAAAACTTCGTTTACTTTTTGAATTTGATAATTATAATGCATATAATAGACCACGCTTGGACTCGAACATGTACCTATCGTGAGTAATATTAAAATTCTATTATTTTTACCAATTTACTGGTTGATAATACTTTTTTTAGTCGGGGTTGTTTTTTATTCAAATACTCCTTAAGTCAATGTTGTCTTTTTCAGAACCAAAAGTCAGCCCTGCAACGTTTTGCCGCGTGTTTCCATTCCACCTAATGTTTGATCGTGAGCTGAACATCGTGCAAGCTGGACGCACCGTGTCTCGTCTCTTGCCAAGAGTCACTAAGCCTGGCTGCAAGATCACTGATGTTTTGGATACGGTAAGTCTAAGTACGGTAAGTCGGCCCACCACTAAGTGGACCGACGATCTGGTGAAAACCGCGGGGAGCCGATGGATGCAGGAGGCGAGCAGCCACTCAAAGTGGCACTCTCTGGGGAGGCCTATGTTCAGCAGTGGACGTCTTCAGGCTGTTGATGATGATGATGATGATGATGATGATGATTATTATAATGATGATGACGATGATGAAGTCTAAGTATGGATGTACAAGAAGTTTTGATGAGCCATTTATTTGGGTGACATATGGGTCTACCAGAATATAGACAGACATCTAGCTGATTGGCTGTAGTGGACACCATTATTGAGGCCGTTTGGCTTTTTCATCGCATGATCATCATCATCAGCTTAACATAGTCTACTGCTGGACAGAAGCCTCTCCCAAGGTACGCCACTGAGTCCGATCTTCGGCTCTATTTTTCCATTTATTGCCAGCTACCTTACGTATATCATCGCTCCATCTAGAATAGAATAGAATAGAAATCATTTATTCAACACTGGTTGGTGGTGGCGTACCGCACCGCACTGTAGAACCTGAAACAGAAAAACATAAAATCAATTAAAACAACAACATGAGAAAAATATTATTCAAGCGCTATGTAAACTTACCGCGACTTCGAATACAATAGGCTGCCGGTGCAAGCGATCGCACCTACCGACATCACGGAACGGGCCCGCCAGTACAGTAGTGAGAAACACGGCATACCTACACACACAGATTGTCATTGGTCGTAATTGCTATATAGTTTTCTTTTCGTGCTAAAATATTATAAATTATTAATTCTTAAACTGTTACCGTGTAAATAGTGAATATATGTGTATTGAACATTATTGAGTGTATTCCTGATCATCCGAAAGTCCATCTCTGCATTTAATTGCAAAAATATAAATGTGGGATATTCTCACCCATTTCTGGTGACTCCACATCTGGTGACCCCACAGCACATTGCATCTCAGCTCTTTGGCTTTGTTTGGCCTCATTCCAATTCTAGATAGCTGAACTAAATAGAGAAAAGTCAAGATTTACCATAAGCCATACGCACGCGTAGGCGTATTATGGCATTTTTTTTAGTTTATGATTGTCGTCTTACTTTCAGGTACGTCCTCACTTGGAGATGACCTTCGCTAATGTACTGGCACATATCAACACTGTCTACGTGTTGAAAACTAAATCAGAAGAGATGAATCACACTGATCCTCATGAAGATATTGCTTCTCTACGTTTGAAGGTAATCAATATCATTGACCATAATGTTTGTCAAGGAAAGAGATGGGGTGGGATCTTACTTTTACGCCGGCAGCACATGGTTCTAGCTCAGCTCAGCTTTATTCCTCAGTGGTATTAATATGTCCAAGGCAGCTATCTGAACCTACTACTTCTGCGCGCTGATAATTGTCAGCATTACCCCCGGTTTCTGGTACGTTTGTTACAGTTAAACACGTGTCAACTTAAAATTACTGAACGCTCATTGGTTGAAGACAGCCATTGATCAACAGTCAACCAATGAGCGTTCCTTATATTGAATTTGACATGAGCTTAACTTTAAAAAACGTGCCGGAAACGGGGGGTTAATCAGAAATAGAATAAAAAGAAATCGGAACTATTTTAGTACTGCAATTCTCATGAGTGTGATTCATTTTAATATAGTCGGATATATATTTATATAAAAGAAATTAGAACTCTTAAATAAAATATCGAAATGGTGTCCGTCTTTTGAAATTATGATCATAATTATTATCCGCCTGAAGACGTCCAGCTGCTGGGTTAGCGCGGACGGTAGACAAAATTGTCTTTCCTTTGTTTTACTCCACTTGACAAGTAAGCAAGTATGAAGAAAGTGACAAAAACCGCGGAAAGACAATTTTGTCTACCGTCCATGCTGACCCAGTTGCTGAACATAGGGCTCCCCCATAGAATACCATGCACTTTAAGCGGCTGTTTTTTTTTAATCCATCAGGTCCTCGCGCTATTGTGGTACCTACCATTATTGAACGCAATGCTGCCAGCATGTTGGGTGCGCTACCTACCGGTAGTAGGCTGGAGCATTTGGACTGTCTATAGGCCATCGCGGCTAGTATACAGTCCAAATGTTCTTTGTAGTAGAGAGTGTAGCTAGTTTATAAGTTTTTATTATTGTAGTAGCTATTTTCAGGAATAAAGGCACGCAAGTTAACCATTTAGGTTTTAAAATGTAAGTGGTATAAAACCCAGTTTTAGTTCTACGTAAATCGGCATTTTTGTTTTCTAGGGACAAATGCTGTACATTCCGGAGACGGATGTTGTCGTTTTCCAATGCTACCCCAGTGTTACCAACTTAGATGATTTGACGCGGTAAGTTTACCCGCATGAGTATGACTATGCTGTTGGGTCAGTAAAAAGTAAATTTATTTTATCTCTCTTTTATCATCTGTACCCCCTTTTGTATCAGAGTCTAAACCTTTTTCCTAAATATGTTTTGCTATCTTTACATATTTGTACAACGATCTTCGATAGAATAGCATTCATAATTAATATTGTAGCATAAAGCTACCATCAAATATTTTTTTCTTAATACTTTTACATGATATTTAAATTTCTTCGTTTTCCCTTCCAGCCGAGGACTCTGCATTTCTGATATTCCTCTTCACGATGCGACCCGTGATCTGGTCCTCATGTCTGAGCAGTTTGAGGCTGATTACAAACTGACCCAGAATTTGGAGGTCCTCACAGATAAGCTTCAGCAGACGTTCAGGGAACTGGACTCGGAAAAACAGAAAACTGATAGGTTTGTTAGACTAACTAACATTTTTTGTATAACACTTATTATAACATTTTTATAATCGTTTCTATTTGACATCATATAACCCGTTGGGCAGTACGAACTTTCTTGTTAGACGATTGTAAAAATTCGACGCTAAATATTTTGGATTTCGGCTGATAATCTCCGTATGTCATTGAGCAGATAAGCTTGCTTACTTATGCTGCTATTCACTTAATAATGTATAAAGGTTTGGCAACTAAGTCTTCACATTATTTTTCAAAATGTCATTACTAAGCAACACTGGAGTTGAGATGAGACGTGATGAAATCCTTAAAAATTTGTTTTCATAGTCCCGAGTCTAAACAAAATCGAGGAGTTATTTGAGGTAGAGGTCTCAAACCTCAAAAATATTTAATCTTAATTATATTCCAGGCTGTTATACTCAGTCTTGCCAATTAGTGTGGCCACTGAGCTTCGTCACCAGCGTCCAGTCCCAGCTCGTAGATACGACACCGTCACTCTCCTGTTCAGTGGTATCGTCGGCTTCGCCAGTTATTGCGCCAGGAACAACGACCATAAGGGAGCCATGAAGATCGTTAGGATGCTGAATGATCTGTACACTGCTTTTGATGTTCTAACTGACCCGAAGAGAAATCCTAATGTGTATAAGGTGAGAGAGCTCAATAACTCAAGACATCAAAAACTTTTTTATTTAGGTTGACTTTTTTTTAAACCTGACATCACTGAGTTGCTATAATGTTCTACCTTCTGTAGCGTACCTTTTTGGCTGACGCAACTTTTGGTAAACAAAGCTTAATTTACGATCAGCTTGAAGACGTCCACTGCTGAACATAAGTCTCTCCCATACAGCACCACTTTGAGTGACTGCTTGCCGCCTAGTGGGGGGCCTGCCTACGATGCGTCTTCCAGTGCGAGAACCTTTCTTCCCCATTGGTCGTGGGTTCTGCGACCGATGTGACCTGCTCAATACCCAATACCATTGCAACTAGATAATTCTATAAACTATATAATTGGTGATAAAAGCCATAGTTATTATTTTGCAGATATCCTCATTTCGGATATTATCTAAAACACGACTGACTAGATACATACATCAAATATATGGTTCAGCGAACTATTTGCACTGGTTATATCTGAATATATTATTTCTGTTAGTTTTTTAGTGATATCCACTTTAGATCCCACATTTCCAACTATAGTTTGATGCTGACTTCTTAATGCAATATGTTTTGTAGGTGGAGACGGTCGGAGACAAATACATGGCAGTATCAGGCCTACCGGAATATGAAGAGGCTCATGCTAAGCATATCTCGCTACTTGCTCTTGATATGATGGATCTGTCGCAAACTGTCACCGTTGATGGAGAACCTGTGGTGAGGTTTTTGGCTTTATTACAAATAATTTTTTGGTTAAAATGGCACAGAATTACATAGAATAGAATAGAATAGATAGTTTACATAGAATAATGATCATTTCATCCAAGCCTGAGATTCTGAGAGAGATCGAGAACTTCTATGGACAGTTATACACCTCGACACGTAAGCCCGCTACTAACACAGCTCAGGACATCAGAGCCAAGTTAGTCCGACACTATACCGAAGATATCCCGGACGTCAGCCTGTACGAGATTAGAATGGCCCTCAAACAGCTTAAAAACAACAAGGCACCAGGTGAAGATGGAATTACGACCGAACTTCTGAGAGCGGGTGGTAGACCGGTACTTTTAGTCCTCCAGAAGTTATTTAATTCTGTCATCCTTGAAGGTATAACGCCAGAGGCATGGCACAAGAGCGTGGTGGTGCTCTTCTTCAAAAAAGGCGATAACACCTTATTGAAGAACTATAGGCCCATCTCGCTCTTGAGTCATGTGTATAAGCTGTTTTCGAGAGTCATTACGAATCGTCTCGCACGCAGGTTTGATGAATTCCAGCCTCCCGAACAAGCCGGTTTCCGAAAAGGCTTTAGCACCATAGACCACATCCATACGCTGCGCCAGATTATACAGAAGACCGAAGAGTATAATCGGCCGTTATGCCTAGCGTTTGTGGACTATGAGAAAGCCTTCGATTCAATCGAGACTTGGGCGGTGCTGCAGTCCTTGCAGCGATGCCAAATTGACTATAGGTATATCGAAGTTTTGAAGTGTTTGTACAGTAAGGCCACTATGTCAGTCCGACTACAGGACCAGAGTACGGAACAAATTCCATTGCAAAGAGGCGTGAGACAGGGAGACGTTATTTCTCCGAAACTGTTCACAAACGCATTGGAGGATGTTTTCAAGCTCTTGGAGTGGAAAAGATCTGGCATCAACATAAATGGCGAGTACATCACTAACCTTCGTTTTGCCGATGATATAGTCATAATGGCGGAATCGCTCGAGGACCTTAGCACCATGCTCAACGACCTCAGTAGAGTCTCCCAGCAGGTTGGTCTTAAGATGAATATGGACAAGACAAAGATCATGTCTAATGCTCATGTTCCACCTATACCGGTAATTGTTGGGAACGATACTCTCGAAGTTGTCGACAAGTATGTCTACCTAGGACAGATTGTCCAATTAGGTAGGTCCAACTTCGACAAAGAGGTGGCGCGAAGAATCCAACTCGGCTGGGCAGCGTTCGGGAAGCTTCGTCCTATCTTTTCGTCCAAAATACCGCAGAGCCTGAAAACGAAAGTTTTCAATCAGTGTGTGTTGCCAGTGATGACTTATGGAACTGAGACATGGTCTCTTACTGTTGGCCTCATTAGTAAGCTCAAAGTCGCGCAGCGAGCTATGGAGCGAGCTATGCTCGGTGTTTCCCTGCGAGATAAGCTCCGGAACGAGGAGATCCGCAGGAGAACTAAAGTGACCGATATAGCTCTTAGAGTTAGTAAGTTGAAGTGGCAATGGGCAGGCCACATCGCTCGTAGAACTGACAACCGATGGGGAAGAAAGGTTCTCGAGTGGCGACCACGAACCGGAAGACGCAGCGTAGGCCGGCCCCCCACTCGGTGGACCGACGACCTGGTGAAAGCCGCGGGGAGCCGATGGATGCAGGAGGCGAGCAGCCGCTCAAGGTGGCGTGCTCTGGGGGAGGCCTATGTTCAGCAGTGGACGTCTTCAGGCTGTTGATGATGATGATGATGATAGAATAATGGTTTGGTTTTGGCTATCGTTGTGATATTTTTATGTATGATTTTGATATTTTACTTCTGCGAATATAAAAAATTGAAGTTCCGTATTTAGCAACTTCATTTATGTTATGATTCTTTGCTTACTTCGGGTATTTGTTATTTTGATTACAGTTGTAGCATCGTCCTGCATAACCGCATCCGTCATATTGTATAAATCTACAATTAACCATAACCTTGTCAACAACTCTAAAATTCTCGACTATTACCAGGGTATCACTATTGGCATCCATTCTGGCGAAGTAGTGACCGGAGTCATCGGGCATCGCATGCCTCGCTACTGCCTCTTCGGCAACACTGTCAACTTGACCAGCCGATGTGAAACCACTGGTGTTCCTGGGACTATAAATGTTAGCGAGGATACTCACAAGTATGTAGCATCTTTCACCTGCGCTTCAACATGAGAATTCAACTATTTCGTTAAACGAAATATTCGATCTTATGCTTGGAACATTAAACTTTAATGTATCCGAGTGTTAGAGCGAATTAGATCGTCACTTTCATTACGTAGATTTTCAAAACAAATGGTTGTAATTTCTTAGTTTAATTACTATACTACTATACTATGAATACTATTATTATTTGATATTTATTGACATTTAATTTTTTGATTTTTTTTTTTTCTCTATCACGACATCTATTATTTCAAGTCTTGGGTTTACAACATGTGTTATTATTATAATTTGATTATATTTTGTGTTGGGATCAGTGATGTTATTAATAATTTCTATTTATATTTCTACATTCTTGATAATATTGAATGCCCGATGTGGGTAAATTGATCTTGCTTTATTGCGCAATTACACCTAGCCAAACATTATTGTATCAATTATTCAATAAATTATTCTGATTCTGATTCTGATTCTGACTAATTGCTATTAGAAAGTTTAGTCATTTTGTCTGAGCCTTTGTAACGTTTATTTTTTTCTATATGTATAACGCAACTGATTAACATAGTTCATGTAAGTAATTTCACCAGCACAAAAAATGTGATGAAAATCAATTCTATTGCTTTGTATTTCTCGCATTTTTAACCCACTAAACTGAAACCTTTTGGAAACTATAGTTTATCAATATAACAATTAAAGAAATTGATAGAATATAATTATTTATTAATCTTCACACAAATCTAAATATCTTTTTACATGCAACGGCACTGGTAATTTCTGAATTCCCAAAGGTAGTTCAAAATTCTTCCACAGCAAGTGTCTAACTTGACATCTGCAAAGATGTTTCAGCTCCACTGGTCGTAATCCACACCTAGACACTGGCATCAAGTGATCTTGTAATATCTCACCATACTTTTCCAATGCTACTTTTCTTTGATAATTATAATCATTTGGCAACTCTAAATGCCTGAATGCTTTTTTATCAACCGTAAAGGTTATATGAGGAACTGCTCTTAGAATCAACTTCAGACAACTCACAAGTTCATACGGATATTTTCTGTTGTATTCTTTTAGTCTATCTAATATTGATTCTGCTGGGTTAGTTGATGCTTTTTCGGATGTAACTCTTGCTCCAAATCTGAGAAGAATCATCAGCATTTCTGAGGCTCCCATTTGTATGACTACTCTTACTGGTGACGCATGTCCACAACTTTCTAAAGGTACATCTATGAAACGATAGGTTTTTTGACCATTACTGAATTCTAAATTTGCATTCGTGGCGTGATCGAGAAAAAAAACTAGAGCATGAACATTTTCCTCTTTGTCCATAAAGTCTGATTTCCAGCCAGCTAAAAAATAAGGTGCTGATGTACCAAATATTGCTCCTGAAATTAAACGAATATTTATTTTATAGCTATTAATAACAAATAGACTTGAAAATGAATGGCTAAAGATGCAATTAGATCGCATAAAAATTTGGCAAGTCCATTCCTCTTCTTATAATAATTATTATTATGATAGATTTGGAACTTAGAACGTGAATCTTTCCAAAATTAGTTATAATAGTCCATCTACGTAATTTTTGATAGGTACATGCGGTTGAAGGAATAGCCCACCTAAAAATATCCTCTCAAAAGTGCCTTCACAAGCATACAGCTCGTCCAACAAAGCCGCTACGACAGCATTATCTTGCAAACTCCAGTCGAAAGCCAGTTTGATGGCTATATATAACATGTTGTGGTATTTTCCCATGAGGCAGACATCGCCGTTACTGGACTTGCAGTTGTTGTGGTATCGAATGGTAGAAGCCACAAAGTTTCTGCATGTTGTATTGTCTGAAAGGTTTTGACCTGGAAATTTAAATTGTGCATGAATGGAACAGCTAAATAGATCTAGACTCTGGATAATACAGTTGCAGCTGCGGAATGTAGTTTATTTTTGCGGTACGAAGACTGTTGCCAATATTATACACACATTACTTTATTCCGAATCGAAGAGCACATGTAGGTAGTGAAATTATATACAGAGCAAATGAGATTATATGACTTAATTTCACAGTCCTGTAATCTTATTACTAAAAGACTGTGCTGATGACTCAAGATAACGTTTGCAGTAGGTAACATGAAACTTCATTTCAACTTCAGTTCCGAGTGGCACTGTAACTGTTACGGGTGGTTGTGATAACTTCCTGATGTGACTGGCCCGTCACGTTAGGAGTTCATTCAAATACACAACAATGCGTGGAGATTGAAAAGGCTCTTACGTATTACACTATTATAAGTGTTAAAATCGTTAAGACGGTTACAAAACAACTTCTGCAACATGTTCAAGTATTCACCTTTAGCACATCCTGCGATCACTGTGTTAAAGTATTCAACCAGCTCTCGCCTTTTGAATCTTTCATTTAAAGAATCTCTGCCCAAATTACAAAACACTTCCTCAAAATAATACTCCATAAAATTTTCCATATTCATATAAAGTTACGAGTAATTCACCAATTAATTTAATATTACCGTACGAAAATAATCAAAAAATACACATTGTTTTTGAAACACTGAATAATTTGAAAGTTATTGACAAATTAGACGTCAAATCATTTATATTAGATATTAAAATATTATTCACGTTAAACTCTTTTTACAATACTATTTGCTGACAGCTACCAAAAGCAGTATGTCTCTTAACTTCCACAATACCACAATGGCCAGGAAATCAGTGGACAGTAGACACCCCATAACACTGAGGAAGTCTTGCAAGTGCTTTACATCTATAATCCACTTACGTCTGGCTACGTTACGCTAGGAAGCCGTACTACCTAGAACAGGTATAGAGCATACGATTAGCTATTACATCAATATAGTTAGCAACTCTTTTATTATTGTTGTCTTAGAATATCCGGCGCCTGATAAAAACTGAAATCGTATCGAACAGAAGAATCATTTCGCAAAGAAAGACTCTGGCTACCACAACTTTTTACTTAGGTTAAATAGTCAAAAGCAATAAAGTGTGTTTAAATCACACAGCAAACTTAAAATCTAAAGTCGCCTCTCTTTCCTCTTTTACCTCTTCTCACGTGTTATATTTAAATGGGATAGCCGCGATGTACTTTTTTCACACCTAAAACGCGGAGTGAGCTAGGTCTGGCAATACCAACCAAACAGAAAAGTCAGGTACATTTAGGTACTTCCAGAGTGGTATTTCTATCGAGCGATCAAGATCCAAGCGTTGATATAAAATTAACTTGTTCGCAAATAGTAGAAGAGATTAAACAAAGGAAGGAACTAAAGTAGGTACGCCGATCTGGTTTTACGAAACCTTCGGTGGGAGATACAAGATTAAAATTTGTAGTGTGTGTAGTATGCATTTCTTAGTCCTCTATATAAAAACACGGAAGCATAAACACTTTTTTGTGTACTTATGTTTGACCTCTACCTAATTTTAATGATAATGCAGTTGTCTGAAATAAATGAATACTCATGATTGTAATTTTAATGTCTTGATATGAACCTGCGTCCATCCAGCTCTGTAGCCGGGGCTACTCTCCATGGCAGTTGGTTTCATGCCTTTTCACCTTTTACAAACAGCTTACGGTGCTGGCAGCACTATCTATTGAGAGATTCTTTGAACCTTCCCAAAATCAAAAATGTATGATTTAGCAGTTTCGCCTGAAAATTTTTACTTTACCTTAAAATTATTCTGTTGAATTACGCTAAGCATATCTTTACCAAAATTTCAGCTGGCTGATGCGCGAAGACAACCACGACGACCAGTTTGAACTGACCTATCGCGGCCATGTATCCATGAAGGGGAAAGCCGAACCGATGCAGACCTGGTTCCTGACTCGGAAGAAGGTTGAATAAATAATACCCTTCTTAGAACTTTTTAGGCCATACAAAAAGCTTTGTCGTAATTAGGTACTTAGCGTAATTATAGTTATGAATGTGTAGACGATTATTAGGGGATTATCCGTGAATTACAGAAATAAATATAGCTAAATACTGTTTGAACACTTCGATGTTTGTTCGTTACCGTTAGAATGACTGGTTGCTGGGAGCGTCCTGCACTGAGTGTATGTTCAAAAATTGCTACCTATTTGCTACTGTTTACTACCTTTCCTAAATATTTGCTACTTACTTATGATAAATTCTGAGAAATTAGAAAAATAAATTGTCCAGCCATTCTGATATCAGTATGGCTGGTTTCCCTTATTTTTGCAAGATGGCCTTGATTTTCTAGAAGTTTGCATTACTTATACTAATACTAATAATTGCTACCTAGTTGCTATTTTCATAAATTAAAGTTTCGGCTTTGTATTTTATCATAGGTAGCAATTATTTAGGAAAGGAAAGAAAAAAGAAAAAAAAAGAAAAGAAAATAAAGAAAGAAAAAGGGAAAATAAAAAAAAATGGAAAGAAAAAAATAGAAGAGAAAGAAAGAAAGAAAAAAAGGAGAAAAAAAAATAGAAAAAAAGGAAAGAAAAAAGTAGAAATAGTAGCAGTAGTAGTTGTTTTGGTAGAAATTTTTGAGAATACACTCAGTGCCAGACGCGCTAGGCAACCATCTATTCTGACGGTAACGTTTGTTCTGTGTTTGGGTGTAATATTTAATAAGCACTAAGTACGTATTTACAATTAAAATAAACTGCATGTATTCTATCAGTTACTTATCTCCCATGTAGGCACACACCGTACATACCTACCTACTTTTTTCAGTTTAGGGCTACCCAAACATTATTATACTTTTTATTCTAGAAAATTAGTTGTTGTGAGAAAACAGGTAGGTAGATACTTAGGTCCTACCTAGATTGCTTGTGAAAACGAAAAGGCACCTTTAATAATTTATATTTAATTTTTATACTATAAAAATCTATTGATCTATCTATCTAATAAAAAAAATCTTAAATCAATTTATTGACTTCGAAGCACTCGATGGCAGCAAAAGTAAAAAATAAATCCAAAAAGCACTTTCACTGTTTTTATTAACTGAAGGTAGGTGTCACAAAATATAAATGTAGGCAACGCGCGTCGTGCGTGGAGGTGGCGCATACGACGACTACTGGTTTTTTGAAGGCGGGTAGCTTGCTACCCCTCACCTTAGCACGCACCCCGCGCATTGCCTTCGACAATGACAGTTTTAAAATAAAACATATGACCCTCCCTTTTTAAAGTCGGGTAAAACCGTACGTTGGTGGTGCGTCGCCAACACAATTAATATTTGTGAGCATTTCACACCATGTCGTATCCCATAGTAAGGTATTTAATTTAGGGCTACCCAGACAAGGGACGCATTCGTTTTCACAGGCACTGTATCGGTTTTCTCGCGACAGCTCTTAAATTCGGGGATAAAAGTACATACAAAATACATCGATTTTGCAATCTGTGTGCAAAATCTCAGCCTTGAACCACACAAACAAACAGAAAGACAACGTTTTACTATTATAGTTAAGTACACCGTCAGCGTTTTATATTACTTATAAGCATTGAGGTATGATACATATAGAGTCACAAACATGCAAATAAAATGTCCGCATCAAAACTCTGCGCAAGCTACGCAGTGCGTAGAGTTTTAGTTAGTTGTAAGGTAACCACGATCCAAGTCAGTAGTGCGGCCTCTATAGGGTATTTCTTTCACAAGTTACACCTCACTGCTTATAAGTTGTAAATGAAAAAAACTTGTTTATTGTTATGTTGTATTATGTGTAAACATTTTCCCAGGATTCCTGTAAAAAGTAGGTATCTCTATTATAAAGTTGTGGATTTTTATTGTGTTACCATAAAATACTTTAGACAAATATTAAGTTTATCTATACATAGACGTATTATTATTTAGTCTATTGTCTCAATTCACAGAAAGTAAATTAATTATACTTTTAATTAGATTTATTATTTAAGTAAAACCACGATTAACTTAAAAAATACAGTAGGTACCTATCTATGTATATTTAACCATGTATTTTTTTTTAGTTTTAGCAATATTTCTTGTATTAAATAATATTTAGAAATCTTAGTGACCATGGCAAAGAAAATCTTATTATATTTTCTGAAATTTTCTGAACTAAGATTCTAATGTGAAATATTCAAATATGGCATCTAAAGTATAATATTTATATAAAGATTTATGATTAACAGCAGTATCGCCTACTTAGCTTAATCGTCGGAATAATTATAATGTAAAGAAAAAGAAAATCACGTTATATTTTCAATTTTTTTTCTTTAAGTTAAAATTAACAATTGTATTATTAATTCATGCTTTACAATAATTACAAAAACCAAAGCGTAGATCAAAGATTTTTACTATAGGCATTCTAGTCAGTGTTCATTGCATTGTTATAATATAAGTTAAGTTTAATATAAGGTACCATTATTAAAGAAGGAGAATCTGTTTATCTCTAAATATGTTTTGTTGTGTGAAGGTATAAGTAATAAAATGTGTTATTAATAATTATTAACCACTTTTTTTTTATAGGCCATGTGGTCCCGGTTTGCGAATAGAACCACCCCATTTCTTCCCGTGGTTGCCATAAGAGCCGGCTAAGGGAATATCCAAGGAATGGGTAGCAGCATTTTCCTCGTTACATTAAAAGCTTCTGCAATCACCAGCCGCCTGCCAAACGTAGTGATTACGGCAAATCCCTCCTATGATAAGCGTCCAAAGTGACGTTTTATGGGGGAGGCCTGTGTTTAGCAGTGGACGTCTTATGGTTGATGAAGTGAAGTGGAGTGAACCACTTTTTATTGGATTTTTTATTTATACCTAATTGGTTTTTTTAGTATTGCTCAGTGGTATACCGTTCGGCTTTCAAACCGACGCTGGCGTACCCTGGTTGAAATCCAGCTCGGCCCAACACCAAATGATGGTTAATAGTGTGAGGGTGTATCTGGCAAATCTGTCTAGTTCTTTTTTTTAAGTCTATTAATGTCACATTCTCCTTTTTTGTACTAAAACATTCTTTATGATTAAAACCATCCACTTTCCACAATCAAAATACTGCATGGCGTATCCTATAATAATAATTGGGTTCGCCGTGGAGTAATTAATTTATACAACGGTCAGTTCAATTATAAATCGGCATAACAATAATTCGCTGGGTGCCGGTGGATGCAGGAGGTGAGCAGCTGCTCAAAGTGGCGCTCTATGCGGGAGGCCTATGTTCAGCAGTGGACATCTTCAGGCTGTTGTTGACGATGATGATGATGATGATACCAACAATTGCAAACAATAAAATGGAAAAGCAGGTACTTTTTTCTGGTTTCAGCTTTACATACTATTACTGCGTATGAAGAATCAAAACGTACACTTTTAAATAATATAAATGGAAAATTATCATCAATCTTTAAAGAAATATTTCCAACCTTAGAAGACTTCATTAAGAAATAACCGAACCACGAAATAGATGAATGTCCCTGGTTTGAAGTAAACACTGCAGGTGGGCAAGCCTCTATGCAGGGAGAAACTATTTACCAAAATACTTAAGTATTATGATGGCAAACTTAAGATACTTTTGATCCCAACAAGACTATAATATGACCATTCATCATCATCATCATCATCATCAGCCTGAAGACGTCCACTGCTGAACATAGGCCTCCCCAGAGCGCGCCACCTTGAGCGGCTGCTCGCCTCCTGCATCCATCAGCTCCCCACGGCTTTCACCAGGTCGTCGGTCCACCGAGTGGGGGGCCGGCCTACGCTGCGTCTTCCGGTTCGTGATCGCCACTCGAGAGCCTTTCTTCACCATCGTTTGTCAGTTCTACGAGCGATGTGGCCTGCCCATTGCCATTTCAACTTGCTAATTCTAAGAGCTATATCGGTCACTTTAGTTCTCCTGCGGATCTCCTCATTCCAGAGCTTATCTTGCAGGGAAACACCAAGCATAGCTCTCTCCATAGCTCGCCCATTATATGACCATTGCGCTAGCTGAAATAGGCAAATGTCTGGACAATCAAAGATAATATAACTGCGGAGCCAGTGCAATCAAAATTATTGGAATGCGTTACGTCCTACAATACGTGTGGGGTGTAGAAATAAAGAGCTGGGAGGAGAAAAATTAGTGAGGGGATGTCCAAGTTCTGCGCCAAAAATTTCGCAACCTACGAAATTCTTAGAATTATACGCTAAGATAAAAGATTTATAAAACAGAGGATAACATTTTCTGTCTTCAGGTCGTGCTAGGTATACTTTAATGAATGGGGTGACGAGCTAGTCTTTCGCCTGATGTAAAGCCTCACGGCCGCCTATAACAGATTGCAGTGTCACTCGAAAATCTAAATTAAAGTTTCGCGTGACACCGCGCACTGCACACGTCATCCTGAGGCATCACACAGCCTAAAAAAACTTTTCTAGACTGTGAGATCAGTTCATAAAGTCTCGTTTGTCATATTACAAACATATGGACTAATTTCACTAATTTGGACGTGACTTTAGCCGGTAAGTTAGTATTAATACTTTTGCATTCGTTTGGTAATCTGGCAATCCTGTTTGGAGCCTCAAAACAGACAGTAACGAACGAACCGGTTCGGAGGCATGTTTTGCGGACAAGTGTTCAGCAAAGGCCGACCGGTGGCATTCCGAACGCACTTTATTTTAAGTCTGTACAAAAATAATTATTAACGATATGTTAATTGTCTTGTCTCTAACATAACAATTGCTACTAGCACTGCTATAAGCACAGACAGTCTCCTACTGAAAGTTGTCAGTGTAGGTTCCCAGACTGCTTAGAAAAATTAACCGCTACGAATTTACCATCATCCTCATCAGCAGCCTGAAGACGTCCACTGCTGAACATAGGCCTCCTCTAGAGCGCGCTACTTTGAGCAGGTACCCGCCTCCCGCATCTATCGGCTCCCCGCAGTTTTCACCAGATCGTCGGTCTACCTAGTGGGGGGCTGGCCTACGCTGTATCGTCACCACAAATTATGATGCAATATTTATTAATTTATTTTATATAAGTGCAATACTCAGTATGCAGTTCATCTATTGGAATTCAAATTTTTTCTAGTTTTTATTACTATCCTTTTACATTATTTTCTTTGTAGACCTCAGCATAATATATTTACTATGCTTCATAACAATTTGCAAAGCTGATTAAATTAGGTGGTTGTGCAGTTTTTAATTATTGTTAATCACTTGTATATCTTCAATATTCGTCTTGTTATATTGGCCGAAATGCAACCAACTCATACTTAACATCACTGAAAAGGGCCCAGAAACTTCCGTAATTCACGCTACTTTCGCCGATTCGACACTTTCCTGGAAGCCTTATCGGTTTTGGAATACTATATAGGTACGCATAGTATACATTGAACCACAGACTAACAACAACTATGTAGATACATTAATAAGTGAAGTGACAAAGACACAAAATGAATAGGTAACAGTAGAAGCCAGTCAAAATTTTGAAAAAGAGGCAATGTGTTTTGTTATGCACCATCCATTCATTCAGATTTCTATTACTATACCATCTCAGTCGTGGAATGTCGATACACATTAAAGCTTCTATCATTGTTACTTCTTCCGCAGCAAGCACTGCCTACTTGTAAATCAGCTATAATTATCAGTTTTCTATTTCTTCTAGACGGTTCCGTGTCACACTCGAACAGTTGGAGCGGTACAAGGAAATGCTGTTAATGCATCCAATCCAATGGTTCCTAGATCTATTGTTAGTTTCTCGGAAGTGACAATCAATGGTTACCATCTTTTGCTTTTGTTTGGATCATTCAACACTACTTACTATTACTTACTATTTTACTAGGTGGTAGGACTTTTCTGCAAAGTTCGTCTAGGTAGGTACCACCGCTTTGTCAGTTATTCTGCCGCCAAGCAGTAGTGTGCAAGCACTACTGTGTTCCGGTTTAAAGGGCATTGTAGCTAGTGAAATTACTGGGCAAATGAGACTTAAGAACTGATCTCACAGTCTAGAAATCTTTTTTAGACTGTGTGATGTCTCAGGATGACGTGCGCAGTGCGCAGTGTCACGCGAAACTTTAATTTAGAGTTCCGAGTGACACTGCAATCTGTAATGGGCGGCCGTGACGCTTAACACCAGGCGAACGACTAGCTCGTCACGTCATTCATTTACATAAAAAAAACAGGCTCGAAGTTATTCTTTATTCTGAGTTGTATATATAATTTGCCCTTTTGGGTGATCGACTTCCATAGCCTATGTTATATCTACTTCAACAGCTTGCGATAAATATACATAGAGCAGCTGTTGTACCTACTTATCTATAGATTTGTAATCTTACTTTTTTGGGATGTGTACAGATTGTCAGAATTTATTGACATATTTTTGTATGGAAATTAGAAACGGTGATTGGGAGGCCATAATATTCACTCAGTGACTCCTTTCACGCACTAAATGTGTATAATTGTACCTTTAGGCATGTTCATGAGAGGAAAATATGGGAAAACAGGGGGGGACATTAATATCAGTTTTCTGGCCACAGATAAGACGATAGATGGTATATATGATATAGTACCTACCCTACCATACAAAACTAACATAATAATAATGTATATTACAGAATTTGAAAGAGAAAATAAAAATAGGTTTAAACATTGAATGTGCCAGGGATAATTATAGTGGGTATAAGCATTACAATAATTAAATATGTAATAGCAAAGGTTATATATTATTAAAATACTAGAAATACAATATATACAAATGCTACTAATTATTTTGCCAGTGATTATCATGGATATAAAAATATAGTAGTAACAGACAAACAGACAAGCTAACAAGATTTTAATAATGATAGGAGATTGAAGGAAGAGGGTGTGCCTCTTATAAAAGGGGGTTACATATTTATATCACACTTTTAAAGAAAAATATCTAAAATAATTTACAATTTTATAACTGTACAAAAACATTATGACAACATATAAATAGAATAAATTAAAAATACGACGAAATTAAAACGTACCGTTTGCAAAAAAGTGTGCCCGTGCGCATATAAAGGCGACCAAGGTGTCAATTAAACTATCAGAAAAAGAACCTAACAATCAAAACTGTACAATAAAATATTGTCTTTCTTAACAGTTACATAAGGACCAAAACAGTTTGTTGATGAGCCAAGCAACTTAACATGTGTGAATGGAGAAGGCTCGATTCTCGATTGCCGCTCGTTTGAGAAACTACCTTGCTTCAGTTCGCGTCAACCACTTGTCGCTGCACGACGCATGCGCAATACGAAACGTGATTTGAATTTCGAATCCGGCCGTTTCATTCGAACCGACCAATCGGGTTCGATCGGTTCGATTTCTTTTTAGCGACTTTTTGCATATACAGTGTGTCCCGCTTGTTGTGTGTGTGTTTGACATTGAAACACAAAGTGTGTTGTGACAGCTTTTGTGTTACTTTTATAGAAGGTTGGATAATTTTCTCACGTTTTCTGGTAAGAATTTTATAATGAATGGTAAATTAGCTGTATTATATATAATATTTAGTTGCTCACCTGAGTTTGTGAAATTTAATTCACACAATGAAATGCTTTTGCCATTTATGGAACATTCGAGGGGTCATTGTCACGTCACACTGTTTTAATTGCGGGTACTCACAACTTAGTTGTCTTTTCAAAGATTATAAGATGTTTGATCATAATGCAAATTTTAAAATGGCACAAGAGCCAGTTTTGCGATGACGATCAAAAGTGATTCTTGTTCATATGTACCTGTAAAATATTAAACACCTTGTATAGATTTGTTTTATTTATATTTTTTAAGTTGCAAAAAGCGACCAGTCGGAACCTTGACTTATTGAAATAAAAGTTCATGTATCGAATCGTGAAGTAGATAGTCTTTTGAAAGTGGAATTTTATATTGCTTGTACAGATTGAATACCGAAAGCTTTAGTAATTCTTCAGGAATGTCACCGTCATCGAATTTGTTTTTACAAAATATATACATGTACAAGTGTACCTACATGTAATGTAAAGGTTTCTGGATTCGTTGCGAAAAACAAGTCCATGGATCTACAACTGAGCATTTCGACCAAAAACATGTAAGTACGTACGGTGTACGGATTGCAAGACTTTGTAGGACATGTTGTAAAGACTTTGTGTTGTTAACATGTACAAAATCTAAAAACATATACATAACAAGATTTAATGTCATACAGGTTTCGTTGTATAGATCGTACATCACGCTAAAATATCTACAACTTGTAGATATTTTTTTGTGAACGTTTTGTCATTGGTAACACATTCCTAAACAATTATGTTAGACGACGCAAGTAGGCTAGAAAGTGAAGTTAAAGGTAATACCCGCCAAGAGTTACATTTCTCGCGGAAAATTGTTGAGCAAAAACCCGAAAGGAGCCCATAGTGGAAAAAAGAGTGATTTCTTATTTTTTCCTTATTTTGTCTTTCCTTTTTATTAACCTACATAATAATATCATGATAGAATACTCTTTCTTGACAAATCCGCGGTTAGTTGTAATCTCAACGAATAATCTCGATTACTCTGCAAAAAGGTTTTCCTGTGATTATGCATATCGTTCGCGTAAAACTGCACCGTACGTGCATAGTAATAGAGTAGAACTTAGAATTCATAACGGTGATGGTATTGGTTCTGAGATTTCTAATGACATGAATGCTGATGCTGACGACTAAACGATGGATGCAAGTTAATGTTTTGATACACGCTTGTTAAATATAATACGTGGTAGAAGCACAGTTTAGACGACAGTCCCTAAGATAAAAATAAACTTTGACCACCAACCTATCAACCAGACAACTATCAGTCGAGAGACCACTCCTGAACATAGGCCTCCTCCATAAAACGCCACTTTAGACTCTTATCATAAGGGATGTTTGCCAATCACCACGCTACGTCTTGGTGATAGCAAAAGACTAAGTACCGAGGAGAATCCTGCTGCTGGATATTCCCTTTGCCGGCTCTTAATCGACAATTAATGGACAGACTGAGATAATCACTATAAATGGTGTTGCCAAAAGATAACCACTAAAAGTACTTTTAAAACACGCTGCGCAGCACCTCTTTTAAACCTCAATCTGCGATTCAAATTCTCAGAAGTAAAAAATTTGACCCGAAGTATAGATGTGCTTGCTTAGCTGTAAAAAACAGCTAGCTCGATTAAAATTCCAAATTCAAATCAAATAAAACGATCGAGGAGACGAACTGCGCATGAGCACAAACAATAAAATGAGTTCATCAACACATTTAGATGATCCGCTAACATGAACCATGGTATATATTATGCCGTGAGGATATCGTTGTTATGGATATTTTGCAGCTGGCACTTGAAATTATTTTACCCAAAAAGTATTCTAACCTTTCCTTCTCACAAATTGGTCATGCTCCCATGGCCCGGTTCGCCTATCCCGGGTAGGTCGATGACGAAAATTGTTTATATAAACAGTATCCTCTTACAAATTCTGTTCTTCTTCTTCTCGTGTAGGCAAGTGGTCAGCCCTGATGTCAGAATTTTTAGGCCACCCAAAGGTTTCTCACTAGGCTTAACGACTTGTCTTACGACAACAGCCGGAACCGACGGCTCAGTTGTAAATACCACTTTTTGCTGTAGCGGTCACCTACCAGAGTAGTGATCGCAGCGAACGCTGCTTAAATTTACCGATCGGTTACAAACGGCTAGTTGTGCTTCGCTATGAGCGCTACATAAATTCTGTTCTCCTAGTAGGTATAATATAAGTAGTATCAAGTATGGCTCAAACCGTTATTCATTTTATTTCCGCCACGAAAGATTTTTGCAGCCCCAGTAGGACTTGAGTTATTTACAAACCGTTTAACTCAGTAAGTAAGAAGATGCTCGTACAAATTGCTCTGCTTTTTAATTTTATTCCGGACTATAAAAATACCCAACAACAGTATAATAAAATTAATTCCATGATAATTTTATTGTCAATACGCCTCAAAGCTGAGATCGTTGTGCAACACAGTGAAGCCAACTCTTCGAGAACAAAATGACACGTTTTATTATTCCACGAATAAAATGTGTATTTATGTATTATGGTAAAACTATATTATTATGCGGCAGGTGTGAACAGCTAACTAACCACGTCTAAAGGTCAAGTGTTGTTTTTATATCCCACGTTTCTTTGATAAAATATAAAATAGTAACGTTAAGGGTCCACATTTTACGGCACATTTTTGCTCCGCGGGAGAACTAGTGACCGAATAGCTTTTAGAATTACCAAGATGAAATGGCAGTGGGCCGGCTACATCGTCCGTAAAAGTGACAACCGATGGGGAAGAAACGTTCTCGAGTGACGACCATTGCCCCCTCTAGGTTGACCGACGATCTGGTAAAAACCGCGGGGAACCGATGAATACATCAGCAGTGGACGTCTTCAGGCTGTTGATGATAATTATGATCATGGTGATGACACTTTACACAGGAGCGAGAGTGTGTTCAAACTGACGCACCCAGGATCAAATCTTTTCAGCCCTGGCCCTTGCACTAATAACTTTTCGAGTTAGTGCGGAATCTTACGCTATACTCTATCTATGTGAGAGAAAGCCCTTGACCCAGCAATGGGAACCTAGTGGGCTGATAACAAACGTACCAACATTCTGGATTGTGTGGTCAGTTTTACCACAGTCATGGCTATGACTGACGAATACCTTTTGGTCACCATCAGTCACGTTTTTGTATAGCGTTGCTTGTGATGGTTTTGACATCAGTTAGTATAACCGTGTAATATCAATATCCAACTTGATAATTATTTACCAGATTTTTCAAAGGAATGTGATGAGTTGATGATAATTGATGAGACATGCAAAATAAAACAGTTGAACAAGAATGTGCTAATACTGCCAATGATAGCAAAACAATACTAATTTTTAAAATGCCGTCTCGTTTACCCTCGTAGCATTTCACGTCAGCGAAAAGTAGACAGGACATTTTAAGCATTGAATAAATTTAACTAACCTTTATAGGTAACACTAAATATTGATACTTATACGCTCATTGGTCGAAGACAGCTGACGATCAAAAGGCAACCAATAAGCGTTCAGTATTTGGTGTGTTGACTTGACATGAGTTTGACAAACGTACGAGAAACCGAAAAAGGGGCTCGAGAAATAAGTGCGAACTTAAGAGCTGTTAAAGTTTAGTGTAGATGGTAGGCTATTTATATATGAATAATGGTTTTCTTAAAACCTTTATCAGGAATCTTATTCCCAGGCTCCAGCGTCCGTATAAGGTTTTCACAGGCCCAAATAAAATAAGAAGCAAGGATTTGCTCCATCGCTCCAGAGTTGCAATGCTTATAGAGACGAGAAAAAATATGGACACGGTTGTTTCGGTAAAATAAGTAGCTTTTAGGAAAACATGGCCTTGGTATCTTACTTCAATATAATGATCATTATAATCAGCATTAACAATAAAGTCATCATCATAATCAGCCGATTTATTAAGTTTTTTGATACAAACTAAAATAGATATGAAAAACAAGTTATGTCTGCGAGAGACGGAAATCAAATTGTTTTCTTAAGAGCTTAATCTGTTACTTAATTATATAAGTATACAAACAATTTATAACATTATAATAAATAAGACTTAAATACAGTAAAATAACTTGACTATTTAGTTTGTTAAACTTTCAAAACGAATATATTTTATAACGAAACCTAAAAATACATGACACCAATATTTTGTCATAAACGGAAATACCAAATATTCGGTTCTTTGCCTTACATCGTTACCAACCTACTTTTACTTCTTTATACATACAAATCATAAGCCTTGTGTCCACTACTGACTGAACGTAGGCCTCTTGGTGATCACAGTACTTGATTATAATGCGGAGTGAGGAGTATGATGCTGCCCTAATACCTGGACATTCCCTTTATCTAACTCTTACGGCACCTGCGGGAAGAGATGCCGTGGTCCTACTCTGTTGACGGAAGCACACAGGTAACTACTTACCTATGAAATATGGGCTACACTTATAATTACGTACATTAAATAATAATCATCATTATCTTTAACAGCCTGAAGACGTCCACTGCTGAACATAGGCCTTCCCCAAAGAGCACCACTTTGAGCAGCTGCATGCCTCCAGTTACCAATTTTCCCCAGGCCATCGGTCCACCTAGTGGGGCGGTCGGTCTATACGCTGCGTCTTCCGGTTCGTGATCGTCACTCAAGAAACTTTCTTCGCCATTGGTTGTCAGTTCTACGAGCGATGTGGCCTACCCGTCACCACCCTTCGACTAAGAACGACAAAATGTGCTGAGTAGTAAGCGTTAGAGGGTGTGTGTGTGTGTGTGTGTGTGTGTGTGTGTGTGTGTGTGTGTGTGTGTGTGTGTGTGTGTGTGTGTGTGTGTGTGTGTGTGTGTAGGTACAAGCAAAGCGGAAGATATCTTCGGCTTTGTTTTTCGTAACTCATGAGAGACGTTTCGATTTATTCAACATTATACGTATTATGATGGGTGATCGATTATCATGAACTTGGGTCATTCCCTGATCCTTCCCAGTAAACACGCTATCGGAATCTATAGGCTTTTTTTTGCCTCTTTATTAGCCATCTTCTCAGTTTCCGATTATTTTAGTCTTCGTATGATTAAACTAATATATGATAAATATATCTATTATAATATTCAAGATTATTTTAAAATTACCTATGCAGACTTTCAGACTATTTAAATTCAACTATAACATTTTTTAAAGTGACGATCACGTCAGTCATTTCTTCACACTAGAAAACTTTATGGCACTTTCTATCTCAGTTCCTTTTATGTAAATGTACGTTTTATGTTCAACTGCTTGATGTTTATCTCCATAGGTATGTGGTGTGGTGTGTTTTTTATTTATTTTGTCTGGGTATTTATTTTTAGCTAGGTGCTTGTTTCGAAGTTTGCTTGCACAATTTAGACAGAACTTATAACACAATGTTTTATTGCAATTTAAAAGAATAGCAGATCTACATGCATAGTTATTACTTATCCGGTTTTGACGACTACGTATATAGAGGTCAATATTTTTATTTCTCTTTTCTCGGGTAACTTTTATTAAAAACTTTTGATTTACTATGATACTTTTAGTAAGGGCGTGGGAAACATTACAGCAATAACGTCTGTGTATTGGGATGGTAGAGATTACTGGTTTTTTTAGCAATACGAGGGTAGATTAGTAACTGTAATTATAAAATAACGTAAAAAAAATTGTTTGAAAATTGATCAAATATTGCTACAGCTCCGAACCCGATAATACATATAATGAAACTACTGCAAAATTAATAGAAATAAATACTAATAATTATAGCTAATCTCATCTATATCTGGTTTTTGTTCGGACCGACGCTATGCTTATTATTAATATGTTACTAATTGATTTTCCTGCCTTGGTTGACGTAGACCCATTATGACAAATGCTTGTGTATACATACAAGCCACCGCTCCTGATGTAAAGAAGTCACCGTAAGGGCCTTCTGCTTGTTTGCTACTTAGATAGATAGATAGATAGATAAACTCTTTATTGTACACCAACTAAACAAAAATATACAAAGAAACTTAATAGACTTATAATTGCTAGTGCAATGGGCGGTCTTATCATCAAAACTTCTAGTAAAGATTTACTACCGTCAACTATTATAACCATTTGCATATTGAATCTTTCTTTTAGTTCCGCTCCAATTAAATATTGAACAACATAATTAATAGTAACTCTAATTTGGAATGCTGCTGATTGTGTCATCGTCATTTCATTTAATAAATTATGAAACTTAGTTTCTACAAACAGAACCATTTTATATTTAAATAAGTTCAGTCACTTCCTCGTCGGATTTAAATGATTTTTCCGCTTGGAGAATCTAGCAAGTGTTTTTTAGCTCCTATTCACTTTTACTTTTTCAAAACTACTTTTTACTAAAACTTTAGTTATACTTACTTACGACTATCTTACTATGTTTTTTACTATTCGTAAGTACCTTTTATGAAATAACTGACTAAGGTAGCCTTATAATATGTAGGTATTATTAAATTGAAGTGGTAAAGCTTTATCAAAGTACTATTTATTTGGGAAAATAAAAATCATCTTTCAATGTTACCGTAATGTCTACTGACAAAGATTAGATAATAATAAATGGGTAGATACTTTAAGCTATTAAGCTGATAATTTATTAACACCGATTTAAAAGTCGTTCTTATGCAATGATTCCGTACCGGGAGTTGACGAAAGCTTTTGGGTCATTCTTAAATTCTTCTTTATGTACCTGACGTTTATTATTCCGGTAATAAACCTTATTAGACTGTGGGATGTCTCAGGATGACGTGCGCAGTGCGCAGTGTCACGCGAAACTTTAATTTAAAGTTCTGAGTGACACTGCAATCTGTTATGGGTGGCCGTGTCGCTTAACACCAGGCGAACGACTAGCTCGTCACGTCATTCGATTAAATAAAAAAAAACTTTAAAGTTCAATCCAACCTTGTATATTCCATCAAAGTGCTATCCTTCTGGTCATTCTAATGTCTACTCAGGCATAATTATATTTTACTACAGAATAAAATATGGTAGTGCTAGAAGTAATCGTTTATTCTCGTTAGAATACCAACTTTGATAACTGGCCATTAGGTCAATGAAAAATTCCTGTTTTATCACTGGTTATGAATCATAAGGTCTTATTAAAAATACTTTGACCACAATTGTTTCCCGTGGAAACTTTTAAACTCATCTGTACTAAAGTTTGACAGATCCTAAGTTCGCACTTATCCCTCTATAACGTATACCTCACACCACATCCACATGGCCACATCGCTCGTAGAACTGACAACCGATGGGGAAGAAAGGTTCTCGAGTGGCGACCACGAACCGGAAGACGCAGCGTAGGCCGGCCCCCCACTCGGTGGACCGACGACCTGGTGAAAGCCGCGGGGAGCCGATGGATGCAGGAGGCGAGCAGCCGCTCAAGGTGGCGTGCTCTGGGGGAGGCCTATGTTCAGCAGTGGACGTCTTCAGGCTGTTGATGATGATGATGAACGTATACCTACTGCAACGCATTTGGGTACGTCCTAGAGAGATAAGTGTTAACTTAGCTATCAAACTTTAGCGTATACGGGCATTAATATTCTAGGATAAATATAGACTATTTTGATCTTTGTGACACAAACTTTTATCCAAATCTGCTCAGCCGTTTTGACGTGAAGACAAACACGACGAATTCCTTATACATATAAATATTAGTAAGAACATGAATAAAATAATTAGCACATCTCACCAGACACATTATGCATCGATGGCGCCAGTCGAGTCACAGAACCAGTAAGCGTTCAAGTTATTGCTGGAAACCGGTCCTGTTCACACGAGTCGAAGGACCTCGCCTGAGAGGACAATATCAAGGACAGGGTGTTGTAGACGGAAAATTTTGTATCCATTACCTATGCAGCAGCTTCAACCGTCAAATTTTGCAAGGTACCTAGTTACTATTACGTAGAAGAATAATTCAAAAGCGGCATAAAACCAGTAAGGTGAAGCTGCCTAAAGAAATGCTATGGAATAACACCCAGTCACAGAAAAAGGTTGAAAATTCCAAATTGAATTGAATTGTTTTTTTTTTTTTGGTTGAATTGTTTTTTTGTTGGTTGTTGTTCTGGGTCCGTGAAAACAAAGTTGAGCCAGTACTGACCGGTCAGTTGCTCTCGGTCATCAGCTACTTCAAAATACTATAATAGACAGTAGAATGTACAGCTGCTGACTACTGAGTGGTCATAAACTAGGCCTGTGAAAACCAGGCTTAATAATAGATTACTTTAGTCTTAATAAGTATGCCAGAGATTTGAACCATAGTATACAAGAAGACGCAGCCGGCTGTGCGAATTTATTCTAATGCAAGCCCGGAGTCATTAACGCCTGTACCTATGGAAGTAGATCTTCAAAGAGACACTGCCAAACAGTAAAAAACGTACTAAAATACGTAAATTGAATTAAAACAAGTCTGATAAATCAAACACTACCGCTTTACGTAATCATTTCTTGAATTAAAACGTGATTAATGACATAAAAGGTACAAATTGCAATTGCACAAAAACCTTAAAATTTTTGCCCTCGATTCACTTTGCGCAATTTTTTCCCCACTTATGACGACTGTGTGTGGTGCTGAGGTGTGCTCGTTTGACATTCTTTTGCATATTCTCATAGTATTCTCTGCGTTCTGGGGGAGGCCTATGTTCAGAAGTGGACGTCTTCAGGCTGTTAATGATGATGATGATTGTCTGCGTACCAAATTGGTTTTATACTTTATACCATTTCCCATAAACTGAATGATTAATGACTTGTACAGGTGTTCAAAAAAAAAAATTGATCGTTATTTCTTTTAACATGCTAATTAAATTATACAATTATAATATTATATTCACAAAAAGATGAACGAAAATTGATAAGACATATTTTACATGAATGTTTTCACTAGAATTATAATTATTATCTCATAATCTTTGCAATTTCTTAAATAGAAAAGCCGACTAGTTGCGCCCCAAGACTTTACCTGCATACCATGGAAAGGATCCTATTATGTTAATACAACGTGTACCTATGCTTTTACAATCCCAAAATTAAAATTTGTTTAGCAATTGCAGTGTGAAGAGGAACAAACAAAAAGAGGAGGGGAACAAACACATTATTCGTAGCTTCGATATTTCGTACGTTTTTCGTTGCTATAATTTTTCCGCGACATGGTATTCGCATTTTCAAATTTCGGTACCAAGTAGCGGACCCCAAACTTTCAAATTTTGTAATATTAATGATGTAACGTGATACTCATACCTTTTACTCAAAGATTACTCAAGTTTATTCTGAAAGTTGAATATTGTAGAAAAATATAAAGGATAAAATAGTCTTCCTTCACATATGGATATCGTACTCAAACAAAAAACTAACGAATCTGTTCAAGTACTGACCTCACAGCACATTTAAAGTGTGGTGATTCTATTCCATTCCAGGAGAGAAATTTACCTATGTGATGAACATCGGTGTTTGTTCGGATTCCACATTGTATTCTGTACGTATTTATAAACAAAAACTATATCTAGGTATCAGTTACCTGGTTCCCATAGAACAAGTTTTGCTTATTAGTCTGGGGCTTAATGTCGCTGTGTGAAATATCCTCAAATATTTATTTTCATAGTGTATACTTTACCTAAATGTCACAACTGACTACACAAATGCAATAATACTATTTTTCGGTTTGGTACCGCGCCTCGTTGAATCATTGTGTTTGGTTTGTTTCCCAAACACCCGCAATTGTGTGGCAAACGTGGGCAAATGGAGTTACATAGTTCAGTTGACACACCTTGGTCTTTAATGTGACAATTACTGTATACGTAACACTTATTTACCTTCTTTTCTTCTTAGAATAATTTGGAGGATCTTATTGTTGGATTTCTAGTTACTTTTTTACGTTACATGAGTAAATAGTATCGAAAAATGTACTGAACAAAAATGAATAAACTGAATAATTTCCTTGTGAGATGAGATCTGAAATGAGGAGATCCGTAAGGGAACTAAACTCACCGAAAGGTTCTCGAGTGGCGACCACGAACCGGAGTCCGGAAGACGCAGCGTAGGCCAGCCCACTGTGCGTGTCGGTGGACCGACGCGACGGCAGAACCTAGGGGAGCCGATGGATGCAGAAGAAGAGCAGCCACTAAGTGTGGCGCTCTATGAGGGAGGCCTGTGTTCAGCAGTGACCGTATTCAGGCTAATGATGATTTACTGAATAAGTTTTTCAGTAAACACGATGTTCCCGTTCATTCATTTTTATGAATTATAAATAAGATATAGCATGCCGTCGTAGGTTTATAAATATCCTCTAAATTTGTGAAAATAGCTACCTCATGTTTCTCAGATGTCACAACGCTGTTTTTTGTTTGTATCGTAACTTTTTATTGGTTGTAGACAAATCATTTGACCACTGTCTTACCTAACTTAATGTAAGTGACAGTACCACAAAACTCCGCGAGGATATGATCATCACTATGATGTCATTTAGTGTAGATGTTTGCATTGGTTTATTAAATTTGACATTATGTTTAACTTACTACTTAACATTAGAGAATTTAAAGGTTAGTTTGTTTTAAATCCTAAATCCTGTAAGAAAACGGACGTTATGGGAAGCGGACTTTGATGACTATATGATATCAACAATTTGAAATATAGGTACGCATGAATATTGGAAGTTTGGAGGTCTTAATACGAGCCTAAAGAGATGAAACTGCTTAAGTATAAGTATGTAAATTCTATCTATATGAAATTTCGGTCTAATGGACCAACTTGCAATTGCAAAAAGTGTCATTTGACTGTATAAAGTGATCTAGTATGAAACATGATTCGCGAAAGGACATAACGTGTTGCTCACACGCCCGGTTTGCGAAAGCTTTGCGTGTCACCTCGACCATTCAACTCTTTTGTCCCGTTCGTTTGTACCACACCACTGACGCCAATAGTTCGAGTTGTATTGTTTTGAAAGAGGAAAGATGAAAGAGGCTTCTTGGTGACGTAATCATCTAATGTTACCTACATTCCTACGTTTGTGTGTAAGTATTTTCTGAAATGTAATAGTAAGTAGTGATTTTGGTCCTAATTTGAGATCATTGAAAGTTTCTTTCTTGATTTAAGCAAGTGTGGCTTAACGGTGGCCTGTGCGACTTTCAAATTAACGCACCAAAGTTCAAATTCCATATGGTCCTCAGCCTTCAGATTCCATATGGGCACCCACGACTTTTCAAGTTAATTCCGGAATTTACTCAATTTTACAATGGCGAAGACAAACACCTTACCAGCGTCATTGTTTCCTGGCAAATATAATCTGGGAGTTTTTAAGGCTAGAGTAAAGCGGTATCTTCTAGGCAAGCATACTTCATCGTGAACCGCATCGTCACTAAACTATCAGCTGAGACCGTGGTCAAATGTTAGCTCATCGTTGATAAGAAAAGAAGAAAAAATCGTAAAGAATCAAACCGGGCGACATGTTCCAGATTCACAAAATTCGAGAACATGTTATCACCGTGTTATCCACCAACCCGCACTTTGCCAGCGTGGTAGAGTCTAGCCTATACTCTCTGTATGTGAAAAAATGTTAATGAATGTCGTGACAACCTAGTCGTTAGCCTGATGTTAAGCGACACGGCCGCTCATAACAGTTGCAGTGTCACGGAACTCTAAATTGTAAATAATAAGCTGTATTATATTGACCGAAGAGTATAATCGGCCGTTATGCCTAGCGTTTGTGGACTATGAGAAAGCCTTCGATTCAATCGAGACTTGGGCGGTGCTGCAGTCCTTGCAGCGATGCCAAATTGACTATAGGTATATCGAAGTTTTGAAGTGTTTGTACAGTAAGGCCACTATGTCAGTCCGACTACAGGACCAGAGTACGGAACAAATTCCATTGCAAAGAGGCGTGAGACAGGGAGACGTTATTTCTCCGAAACTGTTCACAAACGCATTGGAGGATGTTTTCAAGCTCTTGGAGTGGAAAAGATCTGGCATCAACATAAATGGCGAGTACATCACTAACCTTCGTTTTGCCGATGATATAGTCATAATGGCGGAATCGCTCGAGGACCTTAGCACCATGCTCAACGACCTCAGTAGAGTCTCCCAGCAGGTTGGTCTTAAGATGAATATGGACAAGACAAAGATCATGTCTAATGCTCATGTTCCACCTATACCGGTAATTGTTGGGAACGATACTCTCGAAGTTGTCGACAAGTATGTCTACCTAGGACAGATTGTCCAATTAGGTAGGTCCAACTTCGACAAAGAGGTGGCGCGAAGAATCCAACTCGGCTGGGCAGCGTTCGGGAAGCTTCGTCCTATCTTTTCGTCCAAAATACCGCAGAGCCTGAAAACGAAAGTTTTCAATCAGTGTGTGTTGCCAGTGATGACTTATGGAACTGAGACATGGTCTCTTACTGTTGGCCTCATTAGTAAGCTCAAAGTCGCGCAGCGAGCTATGGAGCGAGCTATGCTCGGTGTTTCCCTGCGAGATAAGCTCCGGAACGAGGAGATCCGCAGGAGAACTAAAGTGACCGATATAGCTCTTAGAGTTAGTAAGTTGAAGTGGCAATGGGCAGGCCACATCGCTCGTAGAACTGACAACCGATGGGGAAGAAAGGTTCTCGAGTGGCGACCACGAACCGGAAGACGCAGCGTAGGCCGGCCCCCCACCCGGTGGACCGACGACCTGGTGAAAGCCGCGGGGAGCCGATGGATGCAGGAGGCGAGCAGCCGCTCAAGGTGGCGTGCTCTGGGGGAGGCCTATGTTCAGCAGTGGACGTCTTCAGGCTGTTAATGATGATGATGATGATTATATTGACTGGCCTTATAGCTCAGTTGATAGTAAGTAGCCCTGCCTTCTGAACTGGTAGTAGGTTGTGGCTTCGATTCCTACCCCGGACAAACATTTGTGTGATGAACATAGGTGTTTGTTCTGTGTCTGGGTGGTTTATTTGTATTCCATATATGTATTTACAAACAAAAGGTATCTATGTATTCTATCAGTTATCTGGTTCCCATAGTACAAGCTCTGCTTAGTTTGGGCCTAGATCGCGCTGTGTGAAATGTCCACACATATTTATTTAAAAAAAAACATGTAAGTGTGTAATAGGTTATCAAAGTATTGATATATCAATACTTGGATGACCTATTACACATTTATGTAACACAATTATGTTTAAAAATCACTTCAACATGTCATCGGTCTTATAATACTCACCTAAATACCTAACCTAACCTAAATACATTCAATTAGATCTATAGACATAAATCTTCCATCCAAGTAACACCCACATCCAATAAGCCTGAGATTCAATTCCAATATTATTATTCACTGATATTCCTTCCAAGAAAAGCAGTGTATATTTAAAATGATTTCACCCACCGGCCCAACCGGTTTGGACAAGTTATTCTTTATCCCAAACCAAGTGGCAAAGAAAGTCCTGAAGGATGGCAGGTCATTGACCTGGGAACCTGTCCAAGGCTTGCCATGCCACTGAGCTTACACAATGAAGTTTAATGAGCTGAAACGTATTGGTAGCATAGTAAATACTGTTTATTCAAATATATTCTACACACCCGATTGTATCATAAACGATCTAGCTGCGTCCTGCGTTTATCCCGTATTGTTTCTTTTTGTTCTATCGAGTTATCTTTCAAATAGTGATAAAAATTAGTTGATTGACTCAGACGTGACTTCGCGGAAGTTCATCTTAAATACAAAATGAAACAAGTACATCTAGTGTGTGTTAGCGGAATTACTCTAGATATACTTAGTTTGATTCGTTTTGTATTTAGTTTATAAAAAAAATATGCTGGCTACAACATTACAGTCTTTTTTAAGCATGATAATTTCTACAGACTTTTTGTGATCAATTTAATCTTGAGGAATAAATAAGAAATAAATAAAAGAATAGGTAAGCTACTTGGTACCGAAATTTGAAAATGCGAAAGTATGTCGCCGAAAGATTAAAGCAACGAAAAACGTTATAACGAAATATCAAAACCACGAATACTTATACAGCGAAAATGTTCTTGTAAACCAGTTAGTAGTAATCATAGTACCAGAATATTAATTATATATTGACCATTGAGTAATTACTTACTTCGAACAGTACGAACCATTTCTAATCAAATGCAAAACATCTTGGTCTGAACTCGACGAAACTCGGTCACAGTACTGTTATATTATTATATCTACTAGCCTTATACTAAGCGTTGAAAACAGAGAAATTATAATAGAAACGCTTTATCATCGGTTTCTCTCGGGGTACGGATGACCCTTTTACAATTGATTAGCTCTGATTCAACGAATAAATCGATTTCTAGAAATATGTATGTAAAAACGTTAAGATGAAGAATTTTACAAAATATCAAAAGCATTTTTTGTTCAGCTGATGCCATAAGCAAGCTTAAATCAAATTAGTATTAGAAGTGTATAGTTTAAGTACAAAACATTAAATATTTCATCAATAACTGACAAATACATAGTAGGAATAGATATGTAGCCGACAAGCATGACCTTAATGACGTTGAGTAAAAGTAAAATCCAGAGAAAAATTTCTAGATGGAGAATTTTCGAAAATCTATCATCCTTGTACAAATATCTGTAGTCGACAATAATGAGTTTTCTTACTAGTTTGTTTCTATAATAAGTACTTATAATAACATCTCTTATCATCAGAGATTTTAAAATCCTCGCTCAACGGTAACCTAAACCAATTTAAACGATCACAGCACCAACTTGTTTCAAAAATTTCAACCTAAATTCCCCATTAATCAAAACACCGGTTAACGATTTGAACAGTATGTAACCTAACGGTGGTTAATCATCATGAGACGTCTACAATCAGATGCACCGCCACTGTGTCTAATTGGCTGGAGTTATGGAGCTTTGGATCCAGTTACTCAGTTTAATTTTCGAATTACCCGAAAAATTAATATGTAATTTTGCTGGTGAACTGTACCCCCAAACATTCCCAATCCTCAAAAATCACAATATCTATGACCGTATATTATGATGGCTAGAAATTAAAATATAGCAAAAAAGAAAAATGCAGAATCTTTACTGCATAACTAGTTGCTGGCTGAAGTATTGTTTGGACCAAGAGTATTGGGATCGTAAGAAAGAAAGAAAATTCCTTAATTGTTAATTTGATTCAAACGGTTAGCAACCGTTTATTTTGGTGTTCTATGGAAGTATATGATGGCACTAGACATTTTCAGAGCCTCATTTTTTTCCAAATCATCATCCTCTTTTGATAATTGTAATTTTAAGGACTTTATATTTTCGCATACCCTTGAAAAACTTGAAAACCATCCCATTTTTTCGGTTTTCTAATTTGATCAGTGACTGAATGCAACGAAAGCTTTAGTGAAAAATTGGGTCAATCGATGTTTGTTCATATTATGTTTGTATGAACATAATAAATCATTCTACCAATCTACGACCATGCTGTTGAAGCATAACTCTGCAGTAAACTGTATCAGCTGTGCAATATCAGAAATGATTGAACTGTAATAACACATTGCTCATTTCCCTCATATAATTGGTCTCCAAGACAGTATCATTAAGAACTTCTACTTGCATATTTTAGTAGCTATTTGTCGACTGCCACTTGTGGACTGCCGTCGTCGTTACGCATCGTCAGTTATCTTTTATTATTCATTCTTTCTAGTGAAAGTGCTCTGTCTGTCATTTTACTAACGTGCCTTGTTTACAAACTTGAGTGGCTCTGTTTTGTCACTTTATTTCCTTATTGGTCAGGAAGTTATTGTTTTTACGTCTTGGGTAGCACAAATAAGTGGTTCGATAACTTGATTAGCTAATTACCTAGTTATTTGCGTTTTTTGTTAATTTGTAATTTTTGCATGGGTGCAAGCTCATTTTTTTGTATATCGTAGGAAGTTGTACATAAGTTACATAATAGTCTAGAACTAGTAAATCTCGCCTCTCATTGGACGCTACTGAATGGGATTTGATCCATCGGTTGGTCTATGATAGATCTATAAAGTCTGATTAGTCAGTGGTAATAAGTATTAGAGCCAAAAGCAACTGAAATATCATTACGAGAAGTAATTCTAATGATCTCGGAAGGCCTTCAAAATCCTTCATAGTAATGTAGAGTATACTTTAGATTTGCATATGTCCATCTTGACCTTCTATTCCATTTTATATCTTTATGCTCATTGTCATTCTTTTAGATGTTAACAACATGCTTAACGATAATTTTATTGAGGTTTATATTATTAGGTCATAATATATTTGAAGAATCCCATACGGTCACCTAGTACATTCAAAAGGTTGCATAAGCGTATGAATTCGTAAGGCTGTATCACTTCAGGAAAAGTGTCAAAATTGCAAACTTATCTCTTGATTTCTTCAAAGTTGAAGGCATATTTTTAGATTTATATTTAGCTATTCCATAGTACATAAATTCTTTGGTTTAAGCTAAATTATTACCTTGAAATGAAACCACACCTAAACGTTCTAGAAACATTTGTCAATTTACCAAAGCTGCTCCATCAACTTAGGCACGAGCGACATTAGCGTTTCGTAGAAACATCGCGATTTCCAAACTTAATTGCTCCAACTGATTTGGCAAATTTCGCAAATACTGAATCATCCTTACTGACCAGACAGGTTTGCCTTGCCAATAAGTTAATTATCACTAGCGACCGCAGGCGGTTTTACCTTTTTCTGTGCGAAGTTGGTAATCATGACTTCGACATTGATATTTGGGATTGGCAAGGTCGCTTCTCATTAGGCTTAGAATTATTATTAGGTAAGATTTTTACTAGCATAAAGTTATTTTAAAAAGGTAGGTCATAGTATTTGTACTGGGATAGTAATAAGTGTTAACGGCATTTGTTATCATATTATCTCATTTTTGAGATGTACTGTGGAAATATCATTTTCTTTAAAATAATAATCCAAAATCTTACTTAGGCTTCTTTTTTCTTCTCTCTTCTTTTCTTCCTTCTTAAGACTTCTCACTTCTGTGATTTTTTTATTGTTTGATAAGCTTGCGTTTGACCACTATCTCACCTGATGGTAAGTGGCGATGCGGTCTAGGATTTAACACGCGTGCCTAAAAATATTATGAATTTGTACCTTGTTATTATAATTAAGTATAATAATGTAGGTACTAAATATACTATTATGCTAATGCGGTCAATGCGACAGGATATATTTAACTGTGGACAGGTTCAGACTGATGATGATGATCATGATCGAAGCCCACTTGTTTCTAATCACCGGTTTTAGTAAATCTATTTTGCTAAAGTAGTAGTAACTACCTATTTCGGAAGAGTTTCATACAGCTAATTAATATCCTAAATATTCTTTTAAAGGAAGGGTCTAAGGTCTAAACTGAGGAGCCCTAGGTGGTATCTTCTAAGGCCACAATCAAGTCGTTTACAAGTGATAGGATCATAAATCATCAGCTCATTCCTTCATCCCCTTTCCGTCATAGAACTACAAGGCTTGGTGGTTCTTCACATCCTTACGTCGTTAGTGTACCACAAGTCCGCACTAAGCGTTTTCCTGAGTCATTCATAGTCCGAACGGCCAAGGAATGGAATGCTCTACCAGCAACAGTGTTTCCACCTGGGTATAACCTGGGTCTTCTCAAATAAAGAGGGAATGGGCATCTCATAGGCAAACGTGCTCCACCTTAGACAACTTCGTCACTTACCATCAGGGCATAAAAAAAGCTGTGGTGATGTCGAGTATAATAACCAAACCAACGATGAATTTGCTTTCGTCATCTATTGGGGGTTCTGTCTCGTACGCCACTTCAGGTCCTCATCAATATATGGAATCACTCTGAAGGTAGGTACTAAGTCGGTCTAAGTATAGAGTAAAAAATAATCATCGAACTTTGGCAAAGATATTGTGAAATTCTTAAAAATACTCTACTTAACATCAGATGAACGACTAGCTCGTCACGTCATTCAATCACATAAAAAATAAAAAATAAAAAAAAAATAACATACAGCTGTTTTGACAACATATACATACAGACGTACAAAACTGAATTCGTTTAGTAATTCATTCGGATTACATAGCATTTCCGTTTTGTATAGAAATCCTCAGGTGACGTCATCATGTGAATGACCTTACACCGAATGGTCAAGAGTGAATGGTCATATCGCTTGGATATGGTGGAGTTGGCTTTCTTCTTTATTACTTATCGTAATTAAAGCTACGGATCATTATAGTGAATAGAGGAGAAAATTGTGATCAATGAATGGCAAGCTTAAGCACAATAAGATAGCGTTGAAATTCAACGAAGCAGGGCAATGCTGCCAGCATGCTGGACTGGAGCGTTTGGACTATCTATAAGTCATCGCGGCTAGTACCTATACAGTCCAAACGTTTTTCATAATAGGTAGTGTAACTAGGAGCAATGTAGTGGTTGGTATTCATCATCATCATCATCAACAGCCTGAAGACGTCCACTGCTGAACATAGGCCTTCCCCACAGAGCGCCACTCTGAGCGGCTGCTTGCCTCCTGCATCCATCCGCTCCCCACGGTTGGCGCGGGTGGTTAGTATTATTGTAGTAGTAATTAATCTACACAATAAAGGCACTTGTCCTGTAAAAAACGTAAGTAATACCTAAATACCTCATTGAAATCGTAGCAGAAATCAATTCAATTAGAAATTTCTATTGACAGCGTATTTCATCGTTATACTATGGATAGAAATAAAAATCATGAACACGGGTCCAGGTTACGATCAAATTATTGTAAAAACCATAATTATAAAAATAAGAAAAGGGTATTAATAAAAAAATTGATAGCCCAGAAATTAAAATATGCTCTTTTATATGCTAAAGCGTGCGCATTTTTCATTAGTGATAAATCACTGATGTAAATCTTTACAAGTTGGTAGCGGGAATTGCGCGTCTTATCAGTTGTTGATTTTTGTATGCATGAATGGATTATGGGAAAAAGTCTGATTAATAATGTAATTAAACGTGATTCAAGACTGTAAAGAAAGTTCAATAACTTTGAGTTGAGGATAACTACATTACCACAATAACTCAATGTTACCACAAAATTATAAACAGGTTTAATTATTACATAGAATATTTTCCACAAACGAACGTAACCACTTACCATCAGGCGAGCCATTTGCTTGTCACCAATTTTGAAAAAAATAAGTAAGGTTTTAGACTTTAAAAAAACGTGTAGCGGAAAACTTACACATATTATTAAATATATTACTTCACTACTAATCTACCTATAATAGTTATTCTGTGTTTTCTTCTATATCAATATTATAAAGAGGAAAGATTTGATTGTTTGTTTGTTTGTTGGCATTGAATAGGCTCTGAAACTACTTTTTTATTTTTATGTGATTGAATGACGTGACGAGCTAGTCGTTCACCTGATGTTAAGTGACACGGCCGCCCATAACAGTTGCAGTGTCACCCGGAACTTTAAAACAATAGTTTCGCGCGACACTGCACTGCGCACGTCATCCTGAGACATCACCCAGTCTAATAATCAGATTACTAGACTGAGTGATCAGAACAATATTGTAGTAGTGTTAGTGACCATGATAGTTTAAAATCTTATATTGAGTGATCAGATCATAAAGTCTCATTTGCCCAGTAATATCACTACTGAACCGATTTGATAAATTCTTTCACTGTCGGGAAGCTACACTATCCTCAGATGACATAGGCTAAGTATATTATAATTTCAAAAAAAAATTGGGATCCTTACTAAAACTCCAATAATGTGACCCAAAAAAAGTTACCTAAAATATTCATTATTCGCGTGCGTTGCAAAAACTATTATACCCGTGCGAAGCCGGGGCGGACCGCTAGTGATTAATATAATGCCAGTGATGACTTACGGAACTGAAACGTGGTCTCTTACTGTTGGCCTCATTAGTGAGCTTAGTCGCAAAGCGAGCAATGGAGAGAGCTATATGCTCGGTGTTTCCACCGAAACGAGGAGATCCGCAAGAGAACTAAAGTGACCGATATAGCTCTTGGAATTAGCAAGTTGAAATGGGAATCGGCAGGCCACAACGCTCGTAGAACTGACAACCGATGGGGAAGAAAGGTTCTCGAATGGCGACCACAAACCGGAAGACGCAGCGTAGGCCGGCACCCCACTCGGTGAACCGTCGACCTGGTGAAAACCGCGGGAAGCCGATGGGTGCAGGAGGCGAGCATTCGCCCAAAGTGGCGCTCTGTGGAGAGGCAACGATAAAACAAGAGAAAACAACGACAATATTTACGTCCTTATAGAGCTTAGAGCTGCTGAACATGGTTTAGCAAGTTAGGTCTAAGCAATTATGTTCAATCTAAATTCTTAAAAAAATCTTACAAGAGACTCGCATTGCCTGCATCTTTAAACAAAATGATATAACAAATCGTAGAATTATTTATGAACAATAATTTTGACCTTCGCGAAACGTGAGTCTGCAGTGACGGGGGATCAGACTGACAAGCATAGACGTAGGTATTATTAAACTGTTCTATTCTTTTCATTTTAATGCTGCCACTATATTCTTTAAGTATTATTTGTTGTAATAATTATAGATGTTTTATTATCACCATCATCAGGGATGTCATCAATTTTACATTGAGATCCACAAAACCAACCTAATAAAAATCCATTTCTATTTGTCTGCTTTTTATTTTAATTTCTTTCTGTCTGCTTGATACCTCTCTAAGGCTTAACAAAGTATTTTTATAATAATTTTTAGGCATTCTATTTATACTACTGAACCGATTCGGCTGAAATTTGGCACAGATATAGCTCAAAAGCCGTGTAGTCCCGGTTTGTGAATAGGATCCCCCATCAATCCTGTGGGTGCCGTAACAACCAGCTAAAGGAATATGCAGGGAATGGGCAGCAGCCTTTTCCTCGGTTCATTAAAATCTGCGATCACAAAGCCGCCTGCCACAAGCGTGGTGGCAAATACTTCCTGTGATAAGCGTCCAAAGTGGCGTTTCATGGAGGAGGCCTGTGTTCAGCAGTGGACGTTTTCCAGCTGAATGTGATAGCTTATAGGCCAAGGTATTTAAAACCATGGGGCATTCAAATAACCAATTCCATCTATTAGATAAAAAAGCTAATTGTTTGAGCTGGGCTGGGAATAAGAGCAACAGAAATACATCATCTGTGAAAATTTCAACTGGTTTATGTGATACAGCTTGATGACAGACAGACGGATAGACAGACAGACAGACAGACAGACAGACAGACAGACAGACAGACAGACAGACAGACAGACAGACAGACAGACAGACAGACAGACAGACAGACAGACAGACAGACAGACAGACAGACAGACAGACAGACAGACAGACAGACAGACAGACAGACAGACAGACAGACAGACAGACAGACAGACAGACAGACAGACAGACAGACAGACAGACAGACAGACAGACAGACAGACAGACAGACAGACAGACAGACAGACAGACAGACAGACAGACAGACAGACAGACAGACAGACAGACAGACAGACAGACAGACAGACAGACAGACAGACAGACATACAGACAGACAGACAGACAGACAGACAGACAGACAGACAGACAGACAGACAGACAGACAGACAGACAGACAGACAGGCAGACAGACAGACAGACAGACAGACAGACAGACGGACGGACGGACTGCGGAGCCATTACTAAGGCCGTTTTACCCTTTGGGTACGGAACCGTAAAAGCAGGGTACTCACACACATTAGCATCATAATACGAAGATCAATTAATTAACGGCATTACCACGCATGAGCGAGTTGTGTAACCGATTTCTTGTCCATAAATCCGAACTCCATTTTGAAGTGAAAGTATCATTATCGGCGTAGGCACAGGTGTTACGGCTCAGACCCGATTACTCGATAACTCGATGACTCGAATGGAATTGTACACGCTATTCGATAATTCTTAGAAGGTTCTCAGTACTGACAGATGTTGGGAAATTACCTGAGGTTCTTCAGTGGGGGATGCACGTTGGAAGACGAAACACGTGGAGTTACTAGGTGGTAGCACAACTCTATTATGGTTTGAAGGGTACTGTAGCTAGTGAAGTTACCGGGCAAATGAGACTTTATGACCTGATCTCACAGTCTAGTAATCTGACTACTAGACTGTGCTGATGTCTCAGGATGACGTGCGCAGTGTCACGCGAAACTTCACATGTTGGAGTTCCAACTGACGTTGCAACTGTTGTGGACAGCCGTGTCACTTAAGATCAGGTAAATGACTTGCTCGTCGCGTCATTCAATACCTTAAAAAAATCAAAAAGATTATGCATCTAACGGCACTATTTGGCCATATTTGGCATGATGTTTCATGACAATGATGATGACGATGACCATTTATTTTATGAATTTTAGGTTTTTAATAAGGAGCCCAAAACAGTTGCAAAATTTTCATGAGTGTAAATTCATAAAGAGGAAAAAAGCTTAGGTTATTTCTAACGCGAACCCAAATTCTGCATAATTCTTTAACCAATATAATCACATTTTTCTTACCACGAAGTCCACAAACCATGTATATTCGTCTACACATTATTTTATCACATGCGACGCGTGACCAAAATGCTGGCACTTATTTGGCCCAACGCATCAGCATTGCAATTCAACGTGGCAATGCGGCCAGCATGTTGGGTACGCTACCTACCGGTAGTGGGCTGGTGCACTTGGACTGTCTATAGGCCATCGCGGCTATTATACAGTCCATAAGTGTTCTTTGTAATAGGTAGTGTAGCTAGTTTAGTTTAGTTTACCTTTTTTATCACATATTACATTGTTATTAGGACTATGCGATGCGCCAGCGCAGGTAGCCGATATTTCCGGTCTATTACACACACATACAAACAGAGACAGCGTCAGGAAATAGAAAAAAGATATAAAAGGGAGGTACCGGGAATTTTTAGTGAGCAGCTGACGCATCACTTGAAGGTGCTCATGGTAAAAAAATATTCAAGGGTTATATAACACAAGCAAGGCGCCTTTACTAAAACGATCGATACCGAATAAAGTAATGTAGTTTAATTTAAAAAAAAAATATACCAGTGGGTACGTATCACCATACTGGACGCTGTGTTGCTGGTTCATATAAATAAAATAAAAATAACGCGCAACGATCACATTCTTTACATTTTGGACCCTATCTACCCAGAAACTAGGACCATGGTCTCGTTGCATCCAGACATAGATAGGTATTTGCGCTTTGTACGGTTCAAAAATACAATATCTTATTACTATTTTTCCCCTAAGCGAAGGGCACTATATGTCTCGAACATCGAACCAGCCCCTTCCAAAACCTGAGATAGATAGATACTCTCTATTGAAACACACAAATCATTAAAAACTAAGTGAACAAAACTTAACAAAATTGTAACAATGGGTCTTATCGCTCAAAGCGATCTCTTCCAGACAACCTTGCACGGAAAGGAATAACGTAGAAATATATGAACCGACATGGTCAACAACCAAACCACAAAAGCCGTCAAATTGTAGAGTGTTTCGAAAGAGCATTGCGAAGATTGCTTTTTGATTATAAGCACGATTAGTTGAGAGACGTTCTTTAGTAAATAAACAAATAGCACGAGCTTTTTAAGTCATCACTCCATAGTCAGCTGTCCACGCTAAATCTTAGCATCTATTTAACAGGCTTCCGTTAAAGAAGTACTAATACACGAGTCAGGCAGACCACCAGAACGTTTGAAAGCGTTCATTGACGGCACCACAACATTAGCAGGCGGCGCACGCGCAGCTTTCATCCACGCTGACCGACTTGTGCGCATGTGTGCGTACGTGCGCGTGTGGGCGTTAAGAGTCATAACCAGTGCTAGCAATCCAGTGTATAAACTTAAACTACAGGCCCTCAACTCAACTCTTCGGTTTATTCCGAACGAATGACGGTTACACTCGAGCGTATTTACTTTTAGTTTTTTTTATTTATAGTATAAAAAAAATAGGCAATCCATGTGCAGAATTTGGCAAAATGGGTTCAGCCATTTTGACATGAAAGCCAAAATGGCTGAACGAATACCATCATAATCATCATCATCATCATCATCAACAACATCCTGAAGACGCCCACTGCTGAGCATAGGCCTCCAAAGAGAACGCCACTTTGAGTGGCAGCTCGCTTCCTGCATCCATCGGCTCCTTACTGCTTTTACCAGATTGTTGGTCCACCTACTGGAGGGCTAGCCTGCGCTGCGTCTTCCGGTTCGTAGTTGCCACTCGAGAACTTTTCTGCCCCATCAGTTATCAGAACTAATACAAATATAGATATCACAGTACGAAATGGAATGGAGCATAAAAAATACAAGTAAGAGGTATGCAAGTATGCAACTCATGCATGTTAATCTCACCTTGTCACCTGTCACTCTGTTTTTTTTTTGAGGGCACTGCTGATATTATATATGTAACAACCTCTCTAAAAGACATACTAACAATGATTTAAAAGCTAAGGTGAGTGTTTTAAAAAAACGTTATTAAAGCTATAGCTTAAATACCACTTGCTTTTAAGAGAAAGAAATAAGTGAAGCTCCAAACTGCATGAGTCAACGGTCTACGAGTCAAACATGATTCACTAAACTCAAAAAGATGTGCACAAAAAAATGACTTTGACTGCAGTTTGTGAAACAGTTTCAACTTCCATGGATAGATATTAGTCTTGTTTATGATTACGAATAATAAGGCTGCCATAAAAAAGCTAATAAAGTAGGGTTTAACAAGTGTGAAAAACATGACAAAAACTTTTGGCTCGGAAGTATCATAAATCTACCAAAGCAAACTAATATTTATCTACGAGACAAAATCAAGTACATATAGGTAAAATATGTTTAATTTGGTCTTTAAAAGCAAATCCTCCAAATCTCAAAAGGAGAAAAACAAGAAATCAAACTTCACATAAAATTTGGGTAAATGTCAGAGTAAATTTGAAAATGTGTATTGAATGAGCCAAAACTTGTTTAACATTAGAAAATTTAGAAATAAACGAAAATAGAAATAGGTAAATAAAAATGACGTAAGTTCTTCTTTATTTATCTATCTCAAAAGGGTTGGATACTGTATTATGATGAACATGCAGGCATCTTTGAATACTTTCCAATATAAATTATGCTATTTTAGCTCGACAACGCTCATCGGTTGACCAATGAGCCGGACAGAAAGACTATTGAATTACGGTTAGCGTAGGAATCAAAGCTACGTCCATCGTCCATGCCTGATCAACTGCTGCATCTACATTCTACAGTGCATTACCATTTGATAACCAGCACAGTCATACGCCGTGTGTGTATGTGACTAAATATCGTTTGATAATGAATGACAGAATACGTCGATGTATAAAGTTTAAATGCACATATGGGACCATAATACCGATGGGTGAGGATTTTACACAACCGGAAACGAACAAATGAAGCCCATTCATCGATTACGATTGAGTTATACAATACGGGGGCAGGTCGTCGTCGGCCCACCTAGATGAGAGGCCAGCCTAAGCGGCGTCTTCTGGTTCGTGATCGTGGTCAACCTTTCTGTCCCATCGGCTGTCATTTCTGCGCTCATGATATTATAATCATATTTAAAAGCTTTTACGAGGGTATTTTTTACAAAACCTGCTTTGTCAGGTAGGTAACACGTATTTGTAACGTGTAAAAGACGCTTCTACAAAGTGCTCCCGCTACGCCAAGCTGGTCGCAAAAGACATGTTTCTATTTGCTTTGCAATGGCTAATTAGAAATCTAGCGCTAAATATGGAAGGTAGTCTAACCATTCATTGAGGCTTTTATTATAGGTATTTAGATCAAGCGCTAACATGCCTACTGTAGTTGCTTGAAGGTAAACATGGTAGATCCAACTACAGCTAGTATTTACTTGGAATGCAATCACTCCAGCACCATATCTCTATGAAAATATAATGAGGCGCTTAGTTATATTGGAATAGTTCTAATTGCTTTATTGCGACAAGGTGCTATAAAGTATTAATAAATCTGTGCAAAGTTTACATTAATGGAAATCTTTGTATAATTAATCTGAGGGGAATTTTTAAATAGAATCTCGGTATGAACAACTTGAATTTAATTACCGTTGTTTATATAAAAACCTTCAACTGTTTTTATTTTTAATAGGCCGGCTTTATTGATCTGAGTGTTTTGACTGTTTAATTTATAGGTTGAATAGTCTATGCCTAAGTATCTGAATTCATGTTATTATAAAAAGGACCAAGCTTGGTAGCTGTGCGGGCTGCATCGCAAGCGTTTGAATAAGCATAATTATGACGTAAACTTTACATGGCATTTTTTTAATGAAAAACTATGGGGATTGTAAAAATTTTGAAGTGCAGTCTTTAACTTTCGGAACGTATATTTTACCCTCTTTTTACTCAACGATTATTAGTAAGGGGTTAGCGTTTTATTAGACCTGTGAAGGCTTAAAATATTTCGCTATGGTTTTACCAGTCATTTACTCCACCATCCATTGACGTAGTTATTTAAAAACAAGAATTATAATTTGATTTGTGACAGAGCTATGCGTCCCTCCAATTTTAAGTTCATTATCGCACCTTTATTTAAGTACCACATCGCACGATCATCTTCCATCGTAGCCTTGACTCTGTGACTTTATGCACCATCTAATGTCAGCATCTAGCATCATTTGAAAGGCCACAGTGGTTAAATAATATAATCACATGTGGCTATACATGAATTTATAGTCAGTATATGAATTTAAAAAAAAATAAAGACTTTTTTGTACGGGCTAAGTAGGTATCTAAGCCGTGTGGTTCCGACATGAGAGTAGGACCACCCCATCTCTTCCCGTGCCGTAAGAGTCAGATAAAGGGAATATCCAGGTTACTTAAACCTATTTTTTTCTAGATACCTACCTACTTTAAAAAGTCGTTCACATCTTATAGTACCTAGGTACCTACCTAGTCTTTTTAGAGACATACAAAACATCATACGCCTCGTTGGGCCGATATTTAATACCATTTGTTCCGGTTAAAAAAGTTACGTCGACTGGACACAGTCGTGACGGTATTATTATGGTACAATGGATGTTTTCTTATACAAGCGAAAGTGATACTATAAATCTGTCGTGGGCTATTAACCAATACCTATTAAAACACAAAGGCACAGAATATTTAATAGTACCTAACGAAGTTGGAGTTGACGTAGCCGTAGTAGTGATCAGCCTACCTAGTGACGTAGGCCGGCCCCCCACTAGGTAGGCCGATGATCTAGTGAAAACCGCGGAAGCCGATGAATGCAGGAGGCCAGCAGCCGCTCAAAGTGGCGCTCTCTGCGATGATGATGCATCATCATCATCAACAGCCTGAAGACGTCCACTGCTGAACATAGGCCTCCCCCAGACAGCACCACTTTGAGCTTTGAACTATAAGTACGTCCAATAAAACATTCACGTTGGTAAGTAGATTAAAGTTGTATAATGGATGCAGACCATATTTTAAACAATTTTAATAATATTTAGAACAATTTCAATTAAAATCATTAAAATTTAAGAAAAGTACAATATAAGAAATTAAACAATAATATATCTAACCAAATGAAGATATTCCTGCATCTTCCACGAAGTCACGCTTAAGTCAATGGAAATATAAATTATTAAAATAATAAAATAATAATAAATAAAATAATTAATTATAGTAAATTATTAAACTAAGTCTACACCACTATTGTAAAAAGGAAAGATTTGTGTTTTTGTATGTTTGTAATGAATAAACTCAAAAACTACTGTGCCGATTTTAAAAATTCTAAAGCTACATTCACCCTGAGTAAGATAGGCTACACCATTACACGTGCGAAACCGCGGCGAGCCGCTAGTAATAAATATTTTCAACTAGAAACCATTACGTAGGTAGATAAAAAAATATGATCAACACTTAAGAAAATAATGGCTCACGATTTCATCACTAAATTAATGTAATTACAAATAATATTATGTGCATATTAAATTCGACTTCCTAGCGTGTCGTGACAATATCGTCGTGTTAAATACATCATTACACCTATCTACATACCGTAAAATATACCATGACAAACAGACATGTGTTTTTCAACGTCTGCGAATTGAAATATTCTACCAGCACGTCATATTACTCATCCTTATATGGACATAGAAAGCATCTCTAGATTTCTCTGGTATAGGCAATGAGACAGAAAACTAGAAAAGTGTACGCTGGCATATTTTTTAAATGTAAATGATTGACGTGACGAGCTTGTCGTTGGTCTGATGTTAAGCATCCCGGCCGCCCATAACCGCAGTGTCAAGAATTTCATAGGCATTCGCTGCATCGCTGCAGCGTTGCAGTTCAAGAGGGCAATGTTGCCAGCGTCTGTATTTCCGAAAGCTACTTATAATTAGAAAGTTCTCAAGGTATATAAGAGTGCTCTCAATGTGCTCAATAGCTCAATAGCTCGTGATATCACAGAAGGAGGCTGCGGGTCAGGGAGGATGATGCCAACTCTGACCCGCTCCGGCGCAGACGGACCGGGAGACGGAGGAAGCGTTTCGTGTGCCTTCTCCATCCTCCGTAGTGGGGTCGGCGGCAGAGAGTCGGGGGACTTTCCGCCGTGCTCACACGGGCCCACACGTCTGGTGGGTAACCGAGATGTAAGATTACCCACCGACTAGCGCAGAGGCCCGAAAGCGCCTACCGCCGCGCTGGGCGAGATGTGAATGCTAGCGCGACCCTATCTCGCCCCATCCCGGCTGCGGACGCATGACGGGGGGGGTTTTTAGCGGTTTTGAATCCCACATACTCCTGCCATCACCCCCATGGTGGCAGAAAAGTGAGAAGACCTTTCCCTTCCTCAAAAAAAATCAAAAAATTAAAAAAACATTAAAAAAAAAAATTAAAAAAAATTGGAATCGGCGAAGCTTAGCAGAATTACCTACAATTTATGTGATTATGCTAAGCTTCGTTTGTAGTAGTGATGAGACTTTACCCCTTGTGTCACAGAATAAATAATAGTACAATTTGTTCACAAAAATGCATAAAAATCATATCACAATCACAACCCTAATCCCCGTAATGATTGTCTCCATAAAAAGGTAACACCGTGAACAAATCCATAAAATGTTACTTTCAATTCTACAATTTATCCGTAGGAGTATTATAGCCGTCAAAGAAGCTTATAAAGGCATTATGGTAGAAACTCAGACAGGTGTCTAGTGAAAGTATCGAGTACTTTTGTCAACAGTAATTTGTTGCGTAAAGGATCGGTGTTTGACAATAATTTGATGTCATTAGTCGAGATGTGTGCCTTTAGGGGGGTACTATTGGTTTTTATTTGCAACAGCCGTAATTATTGTGATCACAAAAGAACTGGTTTATCACGAACAATATACATTTATTTTTTCTGCACCGCTACCATTTTTTTTCTAGCACCTACATCAGGTTGACTGGTAGATAATGCTCAATAGCATTAAGGCTTCTTTGTATAATGTTTTTAACAAATAATATCTGCCTTTCTAAAGTAACTATAACTTGTTTAACGACTGCCAAATACATCATTACGAAGTACGGATTACTATTGGACTGTATATTAGCCGTGCTGTCCTATTAGACAATCCCAAATGCTCCAACCTACTAGTAGTAGGTAGCGTGCCCAACATGCTGGCAACATTGCCACGTTGAATTGCAATGCTGATCCGTTATGCCAAATATAAGTCAGCATTTTGGTCACGCATCGCGTCAGCCCGTCGACGCTTTGATAATTTGGAACTATTTTACAACCGTTTTATAAAATATCGTCATTGTCGTGACGCACTCGCTATCCTAGTAGTTTTCATAAGATAATAGTCGTTAAGCCATATTAGGACACTTGGCTTAAAAATTATGACACCAGGGCCAGCCAACCTAATGGAAGGAATGAAGGATCATCGTATCTACGTTTCTGTTTAGTTGTCATAAAACATGAGTCGTCCACTTTATGACAACCGATAAACGCTTTTTATGGTTTTTATATTGTCTGATTTATTGTTAGCATAGAGCTGTAAAGTATGTGCAATAGTATATTTATGTGTGTAGCTAAGGTAAATTCTTCGCTTGTTTGACTAAGGCCCGATTTCACCAAACTAGAATAAATTTTATTCCAGGTATAACTTTCCGAGAACAACCGAGTTACGCGAATATAGCCCTTATACCACCAATTTTGTGAAGGAATAAGACTTATTCCTTGGATACAATCAAAATGGTGCCTTTTTGTGTAATTTCATTTGTCAATTAGCTGTATCCAAGAGTAACGAATAGCCGTATACTTGGTATAAACGTTGGTGAAATCGGGCCTAAGTGACGTATCTGACATTTTTTCTACAAATAAGTTGATTAGACAGATCGACGCGTCTTTGAAAGTAGATAAAAGCTACATTTAAAATTTTAGATACGTAAAAAATGTCAGATACGTCACTCAGTTAAACAAGCGACGAATTAATCAAGACAAAGAAAAATTAAGATAAATTCCAAAAGAAATACTGCATAAAAGTCGAAATCCTCTTTAGATTTGTAAAAGCACCGGCCTTGCTATTTTTAAATGGTTTACCTGCAATTTGTGCAAGTTGCATTTTGTCCACACCAACAGCCGGACGTCGTCCACTCCTCCATAATAATCACCACGCTTACAAGCGGCTGGTGATTGCAGAAGATTTTAGTACCGAGGAGAATACTGCTGCCCATTCTCTGGATATTCCCTTAGCCAGTTCTTATACGGCACCCACAGGAAGAGATGGGGTGGTCCTATTCGCAAACTGGGATCACTTGGTCGCATTTTGTCCAATTCAGAGTAAATGCAAAAGTTCAGTTTGTTCAATTATTACGTTCTATTATAGTTCCATTTTGCTCAAAGCTTATTTGGTCCGACTTTTCTTTGTCCGATAAGTGTATTCTGTTGCATAAAAAATATCTGGATATATCAATTGTACAAAATTAGTAGAATAATTTGGACTAAAAAGAAAACTAGCAAGTTTTAAGCACGGTATAGGAGAAAAAGAAACGTTACTTCACCATAGAATTCAGAAGAGGAAAGATGTTTGGCCAATTCTTACGTAATGATATTTATTTATGATTTATATCATCATCAACAGCCTGAAGACTTCCACTGCTGAACATAGGCCTCCCCCAAGGAGCGCCACTTTGAGCGGCTCCTTGCCTCCTGCATCCATCGGCTCCCATGGTTTTCACCAGGTCGTAGGTCCACCTAGAGGGGGATAATATTTATACGACGAACTTATAAAATGAATCAAGGAAAAGTGGGAAAAGTGGGACTTGTTAAAACTTTCGTGGATCACTGAAAGAAAAGGCTAATGTCACGTCGTAAGAGCTGAAGATGCTGGCTGAAAACCGTGAATAATGGAATAAACTCCACAGAAAAAAGTTCAGCTCTTAAAGAGAAGATAAATTGGTAATTTTGTTGATGTGAGAACTATGATTTAGTACCTATTTAATAAAAACAAGTTCTCATCTCTGAGAGATGAGTTCTTGTCGAGAACCATTCGTACCTCCCAACTCCCAATAAGTCGAACTAAGGCAAGCCACATAGTTATTAAATATGATTGTATTTTTTATTCTAAGTAATTGGTGTTTCGTATGAAACCATATCCGTGTCTAATAAGCATGCTGTCAATAAATGGATTGTTGACAAATTGCTTTGACGAATTTGATTTCACAAGACCTTGCGTACGTTTTATACGTATGGAAGGACGGCCGGGTAAGGTTGATAACTCGAAATTAGTGTTGGGTACATTCTAATATCGATATAGTGTACCTACTATCAATAGTCAAACTATCGATATTCAAACTATCGATAGTATCGAACACTACTTGAAACAGAGGTAACCTAAGCTAGCTGATGTCTATCATCAAACAATCTTAATCAATATAAATTAAAATCTTTGTCTAGATTGTGGCTGAGTGACTGATAGCCCAAACCTTTAAGACTTAACATTATAGAGGATTTGTTACTGTTATTGAAAATTATTCTATAATGATTCTCAGTTAGTGCTAGCTCAGCTTGACAAGTCATTGGTGTTTAGATGGTAGTTCTCAGCAGAGGACTGCTGGAGGTATTTAGAGGGTTCCAAGCTGAAATACTCCCCCTACCACTACCCCTGACACAATAGCATGACCTTTAAAAATTGATATTATTATCTCCTCTCGAGAAAGCGTTTGATCAATGAACGATTACGCGGATCATAACATAAACCTTTTGTTGCGCTTTCATTTGTCAAACGCTTTCTTGAGAAAAGAGATATATCGATTTTATAGCTCCTGCTGCACTGTGGTAGGAAAAAAGTGCGAGAACAATCCCCTTACGGTGACGAGTATAGCCAGATGAGCAGGTCCAAATCCGTTCAAAGAAACATCAACCTTAACTTCGTAGTCTTTAATATCAATTCAGTCTGCACTTCAGCGCGGCGCTTACGACAAAGACAACGCACGAAACTACTGATTTTGCGGTTTTTAATTAATATCTATTTGTATATAATATTTTTCAAAGTTATTAAGTCATCACGACATCTGATTGTTTGTTGCGAAGACACTAATTTAGTTTTTGTAAAAACATATTCGCTAGAAGCTCGGCGAAATGGGAACTCTCATATTTTTGAAGGGAGGTTTGCGATTTTTTTCTATAGAGCTATATTTATTAATCTTGTATTTGCGGTCATCACAAACGAGTTAATGAAATTAATTACATGATATATTAAATTCAAAGTTCCACGTGTTGTAATTACGCCAGGAAACGTCCCTTAAAACACCTTGTTTGGTTGGCTATTACATTTTGGTGAGCTCGCAGCGTCCATTCGGTTTGACCTAATATATATCTAGTTTCATTTATTGATATATAAATAAGAGCATAATTTAAAATAATTAAATACTTTGTAGTAGTTTCGAAAAATGATGAACTTTTTAATGGTAAGAGTATTTTGTCGATGGAATATAAAACTCCGGAGTTAATAGAGCTTTTGTTGAAGCATTTTTTAATAAAAATCCATTTTAATTTAATATTTTTTTTAATTACTGCAATGGTAAAAATAAAAACATGTTCTGTCATTATGGAAGAACGAGATGTATTTAGTGGAGTATAATTTAGTTTAGATACTTACGTTACACAGAGTTTGCAAGTTAGAGCTCTCAAATCGGGTCTCTGTGTGTTTTTGCCAAAACGAACACCAGGAGAATGATGATTACTAAATAAATAAGTAAATCACCTGAAATTCGCTCTATTGTTATAGAAGAAGATGAAGTGAAGGGTATTTTTCATATAATGGCTAAGTATAGACATTAAAGCTATGCATAAAATATTGACGACGAAAACCTTGCAACTACGCATAATTTTGTTTAGCATCCTTAAAACAATCGTATGTCGTTGGGCCATGCACCTCTACAGTGCATCAATTATGACTAAAGAAATGTAAATTTTCAACTAATTCTATGAACGTAATTAACACGCAAAAACAAATGGCAATTAAGATTTCATTAGAAAATTCGATGCTCGTTCAATAGTAAGGGAAAGCTCTTTTTACCTATTGTTGTTTGAAACAAACTAGAGGCCCGCGCGGTTTCATCTGCAACTCAGTAAGTTTTGATAACGTAACGTATAAGATACGAACATTTGGTTCATAAATATCCTTTTTAAATAGGGATTAAATTGACTTCAAGCGCCTTAATTTCATACAGAAGGTATTTTTATTTTATTAAGTTAAAAGCTTATTTTTTTACAAGATTATAACTCTGTGGACCTTATAGTATATTTGATTTGATTAACTTCAGTTTTTTAACTACTTCAAGCCGATCATAATACGATCACGTCTTTGTCTGTCTGTCTATAATATAACTATCTCTATCTATCTTTATCTGTCTGATGACAGATGGATGAGACTAATAGAAACGATAGATAAAGATGTATATACACAATACAAACAGCTAAAGACGTGATTTTATAGGGTTCCATTTTTTTTATAACGTGTAGGTACGGAACCTTAAAAAATCAACCAATCGTATCATTATGATAACGAAAATCAGTTATTGAGGTAAGACCTTAGTTACATGCTGAGTCAGGACCTACGTTATCATGATGTCACGCAACATTACATTTTGTGTGATAGCTATTATTTTTATTCTTTATTGTTATATATCCATGTTGTAGGTATGTTAGGAATGTAATGTTAACGATGCCTCGCACGCTCGCCATGGTATAGCGGTTCTACTATAACTAGATCTGAGAGTGTGATTGCTCTGAGACTCCATTCCGGGCATATCCCTCTGAACAGTTTTGCTTTCTTGATGCGTAAATCAGCCTCACCAAATTGTACAGAGTGTAACGTCGTGGAAGATGTGTATCACATTTTGGTGGAGTGTGCCCGGAACGAAGCCGAAAGAACAATGTTACGATATAAAACAGGAATTGATTTGAAAAAGCTTGGTGAATGTAACAGCATCCTGTCTTATCCTTAATCAGAGTTTTGTGCCAGAATGCTGTACAAACTTCTACAAATAGCCATTAGATGTAGGTAAATAGTGAATTGAAGCGCCTATGAGGGGTGGCATGATCAATTGATCATGTCTGATCAAACCCTCTACCTATAATAAATAAAGATTAAAAAAAGGAATGTAATGTTGTGTGATGTCCTGAATAAATCTAGTTTCTTTCTTTCTTTCATTCTTTATAATAATTAAACAATCTTGTCTACAATAAATAAAAATAAATCCGGAATTGAACTTGCATAACACCATAAAAATTACCATAGATTTCAAAATTACGGTGAAATCGATACACTTCAATTGTGAAGTTGCAATAGGTTTAACTACCGTTGCATGAATAATCATCTTAAATCATTATTTTGTTAACGCATTCATTTTCTGCATCAGCAAATAATTTACAAAATTTTTTGTTACGTTTTTATTATAGCTCAGTTGTTTAGTCATTATATAATGCTATTTAGCATAGGTCATTTATTTATCACAGTGACGTATTGCAAACGGGACCAGAATCGTTTTTTTTATGTAAATGAATGACGTGACGAGCAAGTCGTTCACCTGATGTTAAGTGTCACGGCTGCCCAAGACTGATACTGGCATAATAACATCAACTGAGATTGATGTCACTTTCTAGTTCAACTATTCTTTGTCCAGGGTTTGGCCTCTTTTTTATGTATAGTTAGATAATCTCCAAGATATACCTAATTCCATCCCCTCGGTTTGGTCCAATTCTTAAGCTGTCTATTTCCAAAATTGTCATCTTCCTAACTCGTCAATTTCCAAAGCCGCCACTTCCGAATTGTTCACTTCGTCGTTGCATTGTATTTCACAAAACTTATGCTTTTTCCAGTGTTAATGTTTAAAATTAGTGGAGTTTTACGCATTAAGTGCTGAATTACGAGCATAAGTAAGTGATATAATGTATTGAAACGTGGTTTTTCGTGTTGCTTCCAAAATTCCATAGAAGCCTCTAGTAAAGTTGCCACTACTTTACTAGAGCATGACATAGACTGGATTATGACTACCTGACTTAGACTGGACTAACACTACCCTGACTGACTGTGACTAAGACTTGACTACGTGAAATATTTCATAATACGATGAAAAATTACAATACTTGACATTGGCTGAATACACTGTGATTGGAGCCAAAATATAAGAAAAAAAGTATATACCAAAGCAAGCGCTAACAATGGCACGGAATAGAGTAATAGAATAATTTATCTAACATACCATACATTCCCTAAAAATGCGTGTAGATATAAATTTTTTAAGTAACAACAAAATTAAAAACAATGTAAAAGTAAACCGCATATGAAATTATCTCACTCACGCATAAAATTTGAATGAAGTAATGTGTCTAAGAAAAATGTTTTTATAAGTTATTGCAAACAAGCGTTGCGTAAAAATAACGGTAACGTAACGTATTTCCAAAACGTGACTTTAAAGTTTATTTTATGTAGGTAAATCGGTCAAGTACATTTATTTGATTGTTTGAATGTTATGTGTACCTACCTATTGCTATTTCTAATTAACGAGAATGCTATAAATGTGCTATGTCTTTATTAATTCCGTTTAATTCAATTTTGTTTATTGTATTAATGAGCGTTTTTATACAATAATAATTATAATACGTGACAATGATAGTCAATGAAGAACGGCTATTTTACCTGTATTTTTTTATAGAATAAGTAAGTATAAATAAAACATAACTCTTAAAAATTGGATTAAATTTAATACTGCATGGATTTCACCCAACCACAGATGTTTGTGCTTGTTTATTCTGTATACAAATACTTGTCCTATCACGGGAGTTGAACCCGCAGCTTCCAGGTCTAGAGCCGATCTGCTCAACCATCACACCGCAGACGCTATCTATTACATTTAGTCTGCGCAAAACATTAACCCACAAATCTCTTTGTTACAGGTGCTCGAGTAAATAAATAGTAAGAGTACAGGGCAGCTGTGGGGATATTAACCCAGTCACGGACACTGCCGGAACCATTATGCCATATACATCAACCACCATCTGAACCTGACCAGCATTGAAAACAGGACATACCGTTAATTATGCCAATTCATTAGTCGGAGCCATGGAAGACGTTACGACCAGACCTAGTATAGAATACATTCCTCCTCTACCACCAAAAGTTAAACAGAAAGGATCAACGACAGTCACCCAAATTACAAGTGAGGGTAACGGTTACGATGTAGTTGATGCACGAAACATGGACTCTCTAAGTTCGATGCACTCGCATGTCCTTAATTCTAAGAGCTCATCTGCAACGGTATTTGTTGCGGCGACCCAGTCAGACCGACCCGCGATTACACCTAGTGCGGACGCTCTCAACGGTCCACATGTAGTCACTATCAGAATTAATACAGATACGGAGAAACCCAAGCCAAAAATATCGAGCGTCCATCTAAAAAGTGACGTCGACTTTGACAGTTTCAAAATCAACGATGTGTACAAGAAGAATACCTTGGTCAGACTCAACGTCGACGACCGCCCGAAGATCCTTGACAATGAAGATTTACTGAAACCAGATAAAGCGCCCTACATCTATTGTAATTCTTACACGAGCTCAATGACGAGCATGGTCATGTCTAGCGGTCAGTGCTCGCCAAGTGATACCCTAGATTCGGGGACATGCAGTGACCTTGATGGCACACCGCCGCCGCTACCCAAAAAAAAGACATCAAAATCGAGCGCAAAGAAAGCCATCTCAGTCACTATGATAAGTTCAAATAATGGGAGCATTCAGAGCGAAGTTGATTTTGAAGATAACGACTCAAATATATCGTGCGATTCTCTGAACAGTAGCGAGTTAAACGGAAGCGTGCATGCTGATGAAAGTCATAACGAGTACAGTAAAAAAGAAAAAATACAGGTTGAGCCACCTGTCGCACCGGAGATGCTCCCGTTTATCTCCAAAGCAAACAATAAAGACAGCTTTCTACCGCAAGGTCTTCTGCAAGACATTAGAGACCGGTCAGCGAAACTTAGCATAGTTGAAACCGAAAGCGATTTAAGCGAACACAACGAAGACGCAAGCCAGAATATTAATAACAATACTAATATATCAAAAGAAAGCGCACAACTCACTTCGTTCCGTCTAGTTTCCCAGCTTAATAATGAGCGAAGGAACGCAGACGAGGAGTCATTACCGTCGAACACATCAAAATCTCCATTGATTAGCGAGAGTACTTACGAAGAACGTAAACAAGACAAAGTGAAGCAAGAAATATGCTATAGCAGTCATTACTTTGATACGGACAAATTTTACAATTTCCATTTGAACGAAAAACAGTTTGAAGAACCTGTGAAAAATGTTAGTGTTGCTAAAAGTGGTAGTGAAGTGGAGTTTTTTGCCGGAGTTAAGGATTTTAAAGCTGAAGAGTTGCCTTCTACGATAAAAAGTTCGAAAGGCACGATACGTGGTGTCAAAAACCGCGTGAGAGCCGGCATTGCAACTTTCCTACAAATGCAGAGTACGACCAAGGTAATTTAACCATAATTATAAGGCTTTTTTTAATTTTACTACAGTCTTTATGCTCTCGTTACACACGTAGTGGTTTTAGAGGTCAGTATTTCGAAAGTGTTTGTTGGCGTGTTGCCTTACGCTTATCAAAATTAAGATTCTGTTACTGTGGCAAACATTATTGAATATTAAGCCTTCATGGATAGTTGTCGAGAATAATAGGCGCAAGTGGAAACAGGTGAACAATCGAAACTTGTAATAGCTATTCAGCATTATAAACGGACGTGTGCTGTGTTGAAGTCTTGTAAGGTATTTCGTCAACAATGTCGATTGTCATTTTAATAAGTCTTTGTTTCACGATAGCTGGAAAACAGGTGTTTACAGTATACATTGCATACTTTGAGATTTGTGGTCACTTCCTATATAGTACTCATATACTCATAGCTATGCTATGTGAAAATTGTGAAAAATGCCAATGACCTTATTTCATGCTAGTTGACCCGCCCCGGCTTCACACGGGTTTATTAGTTTTACACTTTACCTCACTCTAAAGGAAGAGAGAAGGAAGAGGGCAAAATATAAGGGAAAAGGATGGATAGATAAAACGGCGTCGAGCTTTCACCTTCATACATTCATCCTTTTCTCTTATCTTTTTCCCCTCCCTTCTCTCTTCCCCATAGTACAGGATAGGAGTGGCTTTGGACCTAATACTGAAGGTTGAATGTCTGTAATTTCTGAACCACAAAACTGACGATTTTGAAATATTTACGGGACAATATTTAAAGTACCCATTTTCTAACCAAAAAATGAATGAAATTGGACTACACGTTAATGAATTACAACTAAGTACATATTTCTACTTTCATCCCCGAGGGAACCATGCTGAATTTCGAGATTAAAAATATTCTAAAGCCTACCTCTTAATATGAACTCAAATCTTACCAAGTTTCATTTGAATCCATTCAGTAGTTTCGGCGTGATGGTCAGCCAAGATACAGACAGACAGACAGACAGACAGACAGACAGACAGACAGACAGACAGACAGACAGACAGACAGACAGACAGACAAAAAAATAGTTTTGGCTTCCACATCGATGAAAACTCTCTAAAATTTTTTTCACAATATCTTCAATGTACAGAATTGGACCTGTTACAGTTTTATTATAAGTATACCTAGAAGATACGTATTACCTATCCAAGTATCTATATATACACATAACTTTTAATGTTTTAATTTCATTAATTAATTTAATTGTTTGTTTCAAGTAACTTAAATAGACTCAGGCTTATGCATCATTTTTTCTTTGATATTTCTTGGGTTGATCATAATCCCATCATCAGTCTTGGTTCAATATTTCAGTATTTGTCGTGTCAAACTGTTAATTAAAATCACGATTTAATTAACGCCCGCCATTATTATAGTTCCACAGATAACTTAAAATAATGTAATTATTGACATAGCTTATCTTCCGCTTCCCGAGACCGGTCTTCAATTAAACGTGTTTCCTACTGACGGTCACACGACTCAAGTGTGTCGGAAGAATGACAATCTTCCAGTTTTCTAATTCAATGGAACAAGAAATGAGAAATTATGGTGTTACGGTGAAAGTAGAGGAAAAATTGTGTGTTTTCAATGCGGTTGATCAATGTGAAATCTTTGTTGATGTCGCGGTTGACACCGTTTTGAACCGTCACTCAGTTTTGTCTGATGTAATAAAAATAATCAAAATAACGGAGTAGTGTCTAGCCCAGATCACTGGGTAAGGATCATCGCGGATTGGGTACCTGAAGACGGGCGACGACGCGCGACGCCGCGGCAGGCCCCGAAAGAGATAGCCTCTACGCCTTTCAAGAGCAGTGGTCTGAGGTTGCGGGGGACTGAGATATCTGGAAGGATATGGGAGAGGCCTTCGCATAGCAGGAACAGTACAGGTTAACAAAAAAACGGAGTAGTATTGCCAGCATAATGGATATGCTACCAACTGGTAGTGAATTGGATTTAAAATGTCCATAGGTCGACTTTAGTCAATCGACAATAGTCCGCTAATTGTAATTAGCAAAATGTCATGATATAATCAGTAGGTCAAAATAATCACATTTTATAGTATTAGTTCTGCGAACAGTAGAACTCGCGAGCATATGCGACCTCGCAATCTTATATCTTGAAAAGCTCTTGACCGACTCAGCTCATTTTTCCTTTTCTTGTGTATTATGAGTATTGTCCTGCCTAATACTATCAGAATCGGACGGTAAACTGCACCGCAGCGAACTTCCCCCTTCTTGGGGCAAATACTACTCCAACCAAAAATCACTGATGGAAAAAAATATTGTAAAAAAGTTTCGTCCAAATTAGTAGAAAAATACGACTTGTACCCGAGTACCAAAATCGCACGCATGGATTTGGGTTGGGATCCGTCTCGTGCGGATAGATGAAAGCAGTTGTTACAAAGACTTCGTTCGCTTCGCTCATTAGGTCAATAATGATGCCTATATTACTGGCCAAGCTTGATTTAAATAGGTGGTCTATTATTATCTACAGAAAAAGAATCATACAGCGTACCTAACCTCATGTGTCAACACAACGTGCCTAATGACTATTCAAACTATACAAAGTAAAAGTGTAATTGCTCTTATGATTTAATTTGCTGTCATTTTCCATTTTCGCACATGAAGAAAATCAACGAAACCATTCGTCACTTCAATAAATTACTTGATAAACTTCGCGTGTATTACAAAAATCGCGTCATATTCAATAGCCGGTATAAGTGGAACGTGCGTCAAAATTGTCCGTTCGCTCGGCCGTGAAACGGAATCGACGCGAACATGACACTAGATTTATTTATCACCGTTCCAAGTTTTTGTAGTAAGTGAGAGATTTTCAACTCCTTTTTCGGAGTCGCGTGCATGATAAATTTATCATTCATCAGTATTGCTCGTGCATTTATTGTATCATAATTCAGATTCCGATGCAAATTCAAATATATCTCGTCTCCTTCAATATACCTACTATCAAAATCAAACCAAACCAAACCGCCAAAGTAGGAAGAAATGAATGGATCTAAGGACTTTTCTCTACGAGTCGGTTTTTAGTGTAATCCTGAAATTAAAAAACATACTAAAAATTGAAATTGAATTACATACTAGCATTTTTCCGCGTGATTTTGTAAATTATATTATGTTGTTAAATACAATGTAATTTCAATTTCAGGATTAAAATAAAAACCGTCTCGTAGAGAAGAGTTATTAGAGCCATTCACTTCTTCCTGCTTGGTAGTTTGGTAGTATCCAATACAACGTTGCTTCTTCTGGAGTATACGTTTGATAACGACTTACTGATGAAAAGTGACGATGTTGTATTAGGTGGAACGCGTTTGCTCATGAGATAGCCATTTATTCTTGACTTATAGAGATAGTAGATACATTCATCATAGATTCGCTTAATACTAAACATAATAATATTACAGTCCTATCCAAAAGCAAGCGTTTATTTGCAACTTAGAATACATACAACCACCAAGGAGCTATATACCAGCCCCCCGTCTGCTTCCCTGCATCTGCTTTACAAAACGCTATCAGCTTGTATATAACTGGATGGGTATGAGAATAAATAATATTGCTTCTCTTTAAATCATCATCGTCAGCCTGAAATACTTCTACTGCTGAACATAGGCCTCCTCCATAAAACGCTACTCCGGTCGGTTCTCATAGGGAGGATTTACCATAATCACCACGCTTGGCAGGCGGCTTGGTGTTCGCAGAACATTTTAATGTACCGAGGAGAATGCTGCTGTCCATTACCTGGAATTTGTTTTAAATACTGTGAACCAACCACCACAATACCACTACCACTACCAACCATCACCGCAATACCACTCCAATGCTAAAATCTAGAGGTTTAATACAAGTCATCATCATCATTCATCATTAACAGCCTGAAGACGTCCACTGCTGAACATAGGCCTCCCCCAGAGCACGCCACCTTGAGCGGCTGCTCGCCTCCTGCATCCATCGGCTCCCCGCGGCTTTCACCAGGTCGTCGGTCCACCGAGTGGGGGGCCGGCCTACGCTGCGTCTTCCGGTTCGTGGTCGCCACTCGAGAACCTTTCTTCCCCATCGGTTGTCAGTTCTACGAGCGATGTGGCCTGCCCATTGCCACTTCAACTTACTTATTTATTTATTTATTTATTTATTTATTTATTGGAAAACCAACAGCACTTTAGTTCTCCTGCGGATCTCCTCGTTCCAGAGCTTATCTCGCAGGGAAACACCGAGCATAGCTCGCTCCATAGCTCGCTGCGCGACTTTGAGCTTACTAATGAGGCCAACAGTAAGAGACCATGTCTCAGTTCCATAAGTCATCACTGGCAACACACAATTAATACAAGTATAAGCAAACATTTACTTTCCACATAGTCTAGTCTAAAAAGCATCATCATCATGACTCAGATTTTCTATGCAAACATGCAAACTCGTACTTAAAATAACTTTTATCCAAGACTATTTACAACTTGATTTTTGTTTTAGTTAGATGTAACAAAAAAAATGTAATGAGGGTGAGAGGATGTGTAAACAAAATAAAAATGACTCTTTTTGTCTCAATTGGAGACAGCTTTTTTTATTTAGAGTATCAATCCAATGATGCTTTGGTTAGCATTAGGATTAAATGTTAATAAAGTTACAGATAACTCCGTGAAACCGATGTATTTATAGTTTAAAGAATACAACGAGGAAAGAACCATTCTATTCATTGCTTGGACAATTCTTACGTTGAATTATCTAAAATTCATTGTTAGCTTTATTTTAAGTTTTACGCCAAGTGTTTATTTTAATGTATATACAATTTGTTGTCTCATTTTTTTGCCAATCAAACCACGTCCTTTAAATTTGTTTTTTATTCTGTCGCGGAACTCACAAAACCTTGACTTTTCATGTTTATAGCTGTAACTTTCATTTTGTCAGTAGGTACGATGTGTAAAAAATAAATTTGCATACAACCACATTGCTACACATCTATTGATGTTTTATAAGTAGTAATATGACTCACTACGCTGGGTGCTGTTCGCCCACAATCTCTTCAAAAACGTTAACACGGAAGGTGTGACAATTTAAATAGGATTTGTGGTATTTATTATGTCCAATAATTATATTTTGTTACGTCTTTTGATTGTAATTTTTACTGATGTTGGATAGGTCATATCCAACATCAATAAAAAACAAAAAACTTTAAACAAAAACTTAACTTAAATATTTTTAACTTTTAATACAAGCAATACTAATATAGAATAGAATACAATAGAAGAATGCTTGCACATCAAAAATACACAGATACATAACAATACGAAATATTCGACAAAAAGGTAGTACAATAGGCGGTCTTATCGCTTAAAGCGATCTCTTCCACACAACCTTTGGATGGACAGAAACAGATTATGAATTAGAGAGGTTGGCTATGTACAGTAAATACAACTTTTACTTTTTTTACTAGGTGGTAGGACTTTTCTGCAAAGTTCGTCTAGGTAGGTACCTCCGCTTTGCCAGTTATTCTGCCGCCAAGCAGTAGTGTGCAAGCACTACTGTGTTCCGGTTTGAAGGGCATTGTAGCTAGTGAAATTACTGGGCAAATGAGACTTTACGAACTGATCTCACAGTCTAGAAAACTTTTTTAGACTGTGTGATGCCTCAGGATGGCGTGCGCAGTGCGCAGTGTTACGTGAAACTTTAGTTTGGAGTTCCGAACGGCACTGCAATCTGTTATGGGCGGCCGTGTCGCTTAACACCAGGCGAAAGACTAGCTCGTCACGTCATTCGTTTACATAAAAAAAATACAAATATTAGAAATGAAAACTATAAATTCTAAAACTACTAAAACACATATAATACATAAATATACACACTACATTAATAATATGATATATCACCAATGTAGTAACTACAATATAAATAAAATAATAAATGTATAAAATCTGGTTTTTATAATTGGAATTATCATAATTATGCCTCTCTTAGGTATTCAGAAAGAACCAAATAAGCAAATTTTAGATCAAGCACACAAATTGTGCACAATATTTGGTAAAAAAAAAACAACGATTAATACATTAAGACTACTTTATTTATTCTCTACCATTGCTTATGAGTTATGCCAATCTAAGTCATAAGTTCACAAAAACCAAAAAATATTATCGTTATGATAAAAAATAAAATAATTACACAGGATAAGACCAAATGGCACTACTTATTTGTTATAGAACCATCAAAATTTATAATATTCTACGAAATCTTCTATGGACGAGTTTTCGTTGTTCTTTTTTTCTTATATTTTGGCTTTCACACATAATGTGTTTAGCCATTGTCAAGTATTGTAATTTTTCATTGTGTTATGGAATATTTCACGTAAAGTCAAGTCTTATTCAAAGTCTGGGTAGTCATAGTCCAGTCTACGTCACACCCTAGTAAAATGGTGGCAACTTTCCTAGATGATTCTATGGAATTTTGGAAGCAACACGAAAATCCACGGTTCACCACGTTATATCACTTGCGCACACCTATGCTCGTACATTCAGCACTTAATGCGTAAAACACCACCAATTTTAAACAGTAACACTGGAATAAGCACAATTTTTGAAAAATAATACAATGCAACGACGTATACTTTTTCGCGTTCCCGCCAAAACTCTTCGTTGTACTTGACAGAGTACTTTTTGTGACAATCAAACCGTGCTACTGTCTCCGTGTAATCGAATTACATGCAAGTTTATCGACAGTTTTTACAGACGCTAACTCGTTTTTTTTTTCAATCGAGAATAATCGATTACAGGGAGGTGAACGCAGCTTCCTAATCAGAAACAAGTTAGATAATTGTTGCAAAACGCGTGCCGATTGCGATCTTAGCTAAGCCTATGAGAAGGTAAGCTATTTAAGTTAAGCACAATAATTGTTGTGTAAATGGATGACGTGACGAGCTAATCGTTCACCTAACACATAAATAAAACCAAACACACACACCTTCACTCTCATACACATAAACAAAAGTGGGTTTTTTTCTTATATTTTGGCTCCACATTGTGGTGTATTTAGCCAGTGTCAAGTATTGTAATTTTTGTGGTATAGAATATTTCACGTAAAGTCAAGTCTCAGTCACAGTCTTATTAGTCATAGTCCATTCTAAGTCAGGTAGTCATAGTCCAGTCTAAGTAAAGCCCTAGTAAAGTGGTGGCAACTATAATAGCTTCTATGGAATTTTGGAAGCAACACGAAAAACCACGTTTTACTACATTATATCACTTGCTCATACTCATGCTCGCAATTCAGCACTTAATGCGTAAAACGCCACCAATTTTAAACATTAATACTGGAAAAAGCATAAGTTTTGGAAAATAATACAATGCAATGACGTGAACTTTTCCGCGTTCCCGCCAAAACCCCCAAAAGTGATAATACTACCTGCAGGGCCAGCATGAGCTTTAAAAAAATCGTCATTTTCTCTTCTCTGGAGAAAGAAAGCGCTTTTGATCAATGAAAACGCACCAAATGGTTTATGACGTGATCCACGTGATCGTTCATTGGTCAAAGGCTTTCTTGAATATATCATCATCATCATCATCATCATCATCATCAGACTGAAGACGTCTACTGCTGAACATAGGCCTCCCCCCAAGGACGTCACTTTGAGCGGCTGCTTGCCTCCTGCATCCATCAGCTTCCGTGGTTCTGACCAGCTCGTCAGTCTACGTAGCGGAGGGCCGGCCTACGCTGCGTCCGGTTCATGGTCGCCACTCGAGAACCTTTCTTCTTCATCGGTTGTCAGTTCTACGAGCGAAGATATGCCTACCCAAAATCCAAACACACACACCTTCACCCTCCTCACACAACCTCACACAAAAACTAAAAGTGAATGTTTAAAACAGTTCTGAACAACACCTCTATTTATTTTCTTTGCCACATGGAATGTCAAAACGCTGCATGACAGTGGATTTATAAACTGTCACTCGGTGACCTCTACTCTTTTTGTGCAATGTGGCTAAATTCTCAAAGAATGCACCCAACTATAAGCCCTCCAGTTCTTGTTGCTTACTACCCACTGCCATGCGCACTGCGTATGAGTTTTATTTGCGGCCACCGCCCTAAGCTGTCCAAAGTTCTAAAAATTAGTTTTATAAGTGTAATGTTACACTAAAACTTGCATAGCGAAAAAAATTTAATTCTTGCAAAAAATATATAAAATCATAGTACTTACGTAAGCTATTAATTAAATATTTCATCTATAAGTTTTATATAAGCGCTGAAGCTTGCAAAACGTGCATAATTAAACTTCTTGTCGCTCCTAGGATAATAATGTACACTAGGAATGTGCAACGATGTAATTATTATTCTTATCAATAAAGACATTTTAAATTGAATTGAATTGAACCAACTATAAGCACTATATACTAGTTAAAATGAAATTTCTTACCACATCCCAAACTATTTCAAGAAGTTACACAATGGTTCCCAAAGTCGAGTTACATTGTAACTTGAAGCAATTTTTTTCCACGTTGGATTCCCAACAAGTCCCACCCAACGTGGGACCAGTTGGGTAAGGAAAATCGCATATACCTAATACACTGCTGCCACATAATTTAACCAGTTCACTTTAAAAAATCCCAACTATAACTGCTCTGTTCAACGCTGCAACGCATGAGACGTGAACCCATTGCAACGTGAGATGCATAATTAAACTAGGGAGGCGATCACACACAGTAAATCGCACGTAATTCTGATCACAACACAGCAGGTACATTTCTAATCATTAAAAATATCAAAATAACTATATGCACATACGCTACGAATTGAAACTATCAAATCCACTTAGTTTCCATCGGTTGCTGTCAAGTTATTTATGATCGCCTGTGATGATGCTATAAAGCGTTGTTCCGCGTTCTTGTGGCTTCAGACGATCATCTTCTATCTATCTTCTTCTATACATAATTATAATAAAACTGTATCTAGGATAAATCTATACATCTAAATATTTTTTGAAAATTTATTTAGTTTATTTGAATACAATTTAGTGCCTTTTGAACTCCTATCTTTAATTTCATCATCATCACCACCCAAGGTGTACGGCAACAGGAAACCGTACAGTTTGCAAAGTGGAAACATTTTTTTTTTTTTGTCTGTTTGTACAGACAAACAGAATGAAAAAAATAAATGTTTAATTCGTGTTCAAAGGGACAGCCCTTTGAACACGAATCACGCTGAAACTACAAAACGGATTTCGCTGAAAAGTATAAGCTAATTTTTCAGAATAACATTTAGGATACTTTATATTCTCTAAAACGGCCAAATGCGGGTAGCACAAAGCAATAAGAATGTAATTTTTATGCAAAATTGTTTTGTTTGTATGTTATTTTTTTATTTATACTCATCCTGTCGAAGGGAAGATGGAAGAGAAAGGATAATAGATAGGGGAAAAGCATGAATTGATGGGACAGCAATAGAAGGGAGGTCTCTTGCCCATAAACAGGGTTAGGACCTAAAACTAATTAACACGGGAGAAGCCGGAGCGGGTCAACTAGTTACCAATAACAACAGACTCAGAGGGACAATTTACACATTCTAATTAAATATCATTTCAATCTCATGTGCGACGTCTTTAGCTCGCAAAATTTGATGGCAGATATACAACCATCATCATCATCATTAACAGCCTGAAGACGTCCACTGCTGAACATAGGCCTCCCCCAGAGTGCGCCACCTTGAGTGGCTGCTCGCCTCCTGCATCCATCGGCTCCCCGCGGCTTTCACCAGATCGTCGGTCCACCGAGTGGGGGGCCGGCCTACGCTGCGTCTTCCGGTTCGTGGTCGCCACTCGAGAACCTTTCTTCCCCATCGGTTGTCAGTTCTACGAGCGATGTGGCCTGCCCATTGCCATTTCAACTTAACTCTAAGAGCTATATCGGTCACTTTAGTTCTCCTGCGGATCTCCTCGTTCCGGAGCTACAACCGCTTAGCCATAATTATTACTTTGTAATAATATTATTATGTATAGGTAACCACCTACCTATAGGTAATTCGCTTCCCGGAGATTCAATTACTTATAGGCATTTTGCTAGGTATTGCATTGAATAAGTTTTATCTAATTATTGAAAACTGCTTAGCCTTAATAGCATCATCATCGACCTTTTTTGGGTAACTGCAATCAGACTCTCTGGCACTTCAAATACCGAAGGCTCATTTTAGCATAGATGTGAGAGCTAAAATTCAAATAAGTTACTACCTATTTATCTATGGCGGCAACGGCAACCACAATAGATATTATTATTGAATCATAATTTTGATAAATCTCCGCCCAAACTTTCACAGTGTTTTGTCGTGTGCCATGATGGATTGTTTGTGCCATTTTTTGCTTGTGTACACTGACATTGGCAACATACACCGTTAGAAGATGTTAGGAGCCGTATAAGACAGTATTTAAGCTTCTTCTAAGTTCCTATTTGCTTAATTCATGAATTTATAGGTCTTCATCATTAGACTTATTAAATCCACGTGAGATGATTTAAGCAGCATTATGTAGAGTGTTACGGCATTTTCGTGACTAATAAGGTCGATAAGGGAGTGGCAGTCACGTCCACATAATCGACATTTATTGATGGTTAGAGGTGCATCAGTTGAATTAAGAGCGTTAGCGCATTGGTGTCTCTTTGTGCGGTTAGAAGCAAGAACGTTGAACCGTGCTTATCATGTTTGAGTAGACCTTTCGCCATAGTCTTTCTCCACTAGTCACGATCTTCATCATAATAATTATTATGGGCGTAATGCGTTTTCAATGACAGTATTGAGTTCTTTAAAAATGTTTTGCCCCATCTGTAGTTTTATACTAGCCACCCCGAAGTTTAACCCGTAATATGAAATGGAATAATGCCCCCAGAGTGAATGCCCCCTATACATTAAAGTTAGCAAATTTAAATCAAAGGAAACTTGGTTCTTTGTAATAGGTAGTGTAGCTAGTTTAGTTTAGTTTAGCTTAGTTTAGTTTAGTTTAGTTTTTATTATTGTAGTAGTTAGCTTGAGTAATAAAGGCAATTTGCCCGTTAAAAAAAAAAGGAAACTTATTTTAGGAAGTAAAAATAACTGCATACAAAAAAAAGAAGTTATCGGTAACAGCTTACCGGTTTTTTAATTATTTTATATGAAGATACTAATATAGGTACATTATAATTATAATTATACACAACTATATTATACCTACACAATGCTTTGAGATAAAAATTCAATAAAAGTTATCGTAACTTGCATCTAGGTAATAAAGCGCATTTTTTTTAATAACTATTATCATTTGATGCAAGGTTTTTGCAAAGAATTTCACCTTGAAACAATAACAAAACACATTAAGTCATAGCACGTACTTTTGATATTTCTAGGTCAAGTTAGTGTGTGTCACATTATGGCAAATCTGTAAAAGGAATTCTGGTAACTAACTTTGTAACTTAGAAAAACCTATAATACAAATAAGGTAAAACTTTACTTACTTTTGGTTGGATACTTTGTATTAAGTATTGGAGACTAAAAGAAACGTGTACATTCAAGAACACCGTTGATTATTTTATTATTGCAATCAACACGAAAATAGATAATTTATTACTTATTTATTTAAGACAAAGCGACATATGCTCATTTTCTCATACCTGTCAAAATTTTTAAATGAAAATAAAATAAAACAGGTACATGGATGAAACTTATTTTCCAGTCGTTTTGCTTTAAAAATCAAAATAATGAAACGACTTTGACGAAATTCTTTTGGAACCAATCACCAACCAACTTTCAAATGAAAAATAATTTTCAAATTCCGTTTATAAATAATAGAATTCTAAAAAACAAAAAAATTCAAACTAATTAAAACTTCTCTTACTTCTCTTTTTGAAGACCGTTCATAAAATAAAAACAAAAAAGCATCAATTGCAACAAGTAGGTGCTTGTTTTGAATAGTAAGAACGAACAAGCTTGGATACTGCACAAGAATTTCTACTGTATGTAATGTTAGATACCGTTCATAGCAATTTATAAGTCGTCAGCTCGAAGAGTCTGATAGGTTGTTCGATATTTTTCGCGATCGATTGCCATTCTCGAGTAGTATATCGATATTTTATAGCTTCCATTATTCATAAGCAATTTGATGCCATAAAAAAAATTACGCGTGTTACAACATTGCACAGTAAAAAACATTGTGATTACCTCTACTTTTCAAAGAATCTCTCATCATCATCATCATCATCGCCGTGCCTCGGAGAGCACGTTAAGCCGTCGGTCCCGGTTGTCATAAGAACATCTATGGCAATCGTTACGAGTATTCAGAAGTCTGATAGAATCTGACGCCTGGTTTAACCATTCCTGTTATTGGTTCCTTATGGGTTGCAAGGTCAGATGGCAGTCGCTCGTGTAATTCTGGTAGCTTGCCGCTGCAGGTCAGATTGGGAGCCGACCCCAATAACAAATGGGAAAAGGCAAAGAGGATGATGATGATCATCATCAACACCAGCCTGAACACGTCCACTGCTGAACATAGGCCTCCTCCAGAGAGCGCCATTTTGAGCAGCTGCTCGCCTCCTGCATCCATCAGGTCCCCGCGGCTATCATCAGATCGTTAGTCCACCTAGTGCGGGGCCGGCCTACGCTGCGTCTTCCGATTCGTGGTCGCTACTCGAGAACCTTTCTTCCTCATCGGTCTCGATCGGGTCGGTCGATCGGTCTGGCATCTAGCTCGTGAAACAATGACGTCACGACCGTTCCAACTGCCTACTAAATCTCAAGGTTAATAACATAACTGTGTTATAATATTTATAACATATAATTTGATAACATTTGCTTCGTCAACTACCTGCGGGCGAGTTCGTGACATATCTCCTCGATTTATCAATTTGAGGCACAATAAACGTTACTAATGTCTAATTTGGAGGTGTTAGTAACACCTGTTACTCTTGTTACATTAAATTTTAAGATAGGTGCGTATTGCTAATGTCTAGTAGACCTAGTAGTGTATATCAACTTTCAACAGCCTGAAGACGTCCACTGCTGAACATAGGCCTCCCCAAAAAATGCCACTATAGACGTTTATTAGTTAGGTACTTATTAGACGGTTTGCCATAATCACTACGCTTAGCAGATGGCTTGGTGATCGCAGAAGATTTTAATGTACCGAGGATGCTGCTGCTCATTCTCTGGATACTCCCATAGCCTCTTACGGCATCCACGGGAAGAGATACGGTAGTCCTATTCTCACATCGCACCGTGTCACATGGTCTACTAGTAGCTAGTAGTAAAATAAACATGAAATTAATAGCAGTTACAAAAAAAATCAAGAGCGGTTTGTATATTGTAAAAAAAAGAATTGAACGTTTTAATTCACGTATGTAATTTTTTAATATCCTTTTTGTTAGATCGTAAGGAGGCTCATTATGAACCCATCTTTGAGGACCCATCAAGCACAGCATCAAAATTTCCGAAGCACCTAACAGTGTCATCATCACATGTTATTTATTTTTAATGACTGTCTCTACTGATCGTTATAGCGTCCCAACGATAAAGGCCATTCTAATGTTAGATCGAAAACTAATCATTCATCGTAGTGGAAAAGCCTTCTGTAAGTTTTCTATGGGCTCATACATGAATTCTCGATTTTTCATGGTATTTGTAGCAATTGAAAACGATTACGAAAGTAAGCCCATATGATTGCAGTCCTTCTCACAAAGTTTTGTAACACCTACATGCGTGATAAACAATAATTAGCGTAACTTGGAACTGATCGGTAAAGTAATACTTTAGTAACAAAATAAGCTTTGCAATTCATCAAGGTAAATCACCTATGTACCTAGTGATTAAATACTCTAAAGTACACTTCTAATTCCAATTAGATAGGTCCAACTTCGACAAAGAGGTGGCACGAAGAATCCAACTGGGCTGGGCAGCGTTCGGGTCGGGAAGCTTCGTCGTACCTTTTCGTTCTAAATACCCACAGATTACAGAAAAAACAATCTGTGAAAATACCGCAAAACCTACCACAGATTACAAATAGGCGTGCTCTTTAGTATAGATGAAGACCGTGACTTCACAAACGTACCCCGGTTTCTCGTACGTTTGTTAAAGATAAACAAACACATGTCAAGTTAAAAATACTGAACGCTTATTGGTTGCCGGTTGACCATCGGCTATTGTCAACCAATGAGCGTATAGTATTTGGTATGTTAAATTAACACGAGTTTAACAGAATACACTTTCTGGACTACGTTAAGTAATATCTTGCGCCAATTTATACTGGCAACAATTTAATGAAAACAGCCGAAGTCTGGGATCAGTGGCGCAAAGGCTACATGATGGAGACAGTGACTCACGGTGACAGTTATGTTCTCAAATATCATAATATTATGATCATCAGCCTTATTGAGTCCACTGCTGAACATAAACCTCCTTCATCATCACCACGCTTGGCAGGTGTCTTGGTGATCACAGTAGATGTATTGCACACCGAGGCGAATCCTGCTACCCATTCCCTGGATCCCCTTAGCTGGATCTTACGGCACTCACAGAAAGAGATGGGGTGGTCCTATTCTACGTCGTTGGGATCATACGGCTAATTTTCAACGGTCATACGAGCTGCCGATTACTCATTCAGTCTCCGATTGAAATACGATACAAGGACAAGAAATGTGATATAATAAGTTAACAAACAGTTTGACAGTTATTTGATATGAGAATACTACTAGTAGTAAACGATAGTTTGGTAACAGAATAGTAAAATATACACACGAAATAACAACGTAATTCTAAGTATAGGTTAATGAAAAGATGTTGCAACCTTTAAAACAGTGGTAAGGCACGCGCTAGTCAGTCAAAACGTGAGCAGTGATTATTGTTATCATCATCTACCTGAAGACATCCACTGCTGAATACAGGCCTCCCCCATAGAGCGCCACTTTGAACAGCTTGTTGCCTCCTGCATCCAACGGCTCCCCGTGGTTTTGACCAGAACATCAGTGTTAAGTTGGACTGACCTCCGGTTTCTGGTACGTTTGTTAAAGATAAACTCGTGTCAACTTAAAATTTACTGAACGCTCATTGACTGCCTGTTAATCACCGGCTATTGTCAACAAATGAACATATAGTATTTTGTAAGAATTTGTTTGACAAACGTACGAGAAACCGGGGGTTAATGTTGTATTGTGTGTACTTACACATCTGACCAATTTATCTGTGTTGTGACTGACACTTGGTAAAGTCACCAAACACCACACAGTAACCAATACTAGTTGTGCCACTAGTGGGACCACAGAGCCGGGATAAAATGACGCTCGCGCCCCGATAAAGACGAAATTCGTGTGGAATGTAAGCGCCAAGCACTTACACTAATGCCAAGACAAATGGCATCTGCGCAGGTAAATAATAGATTTTATTGAACGGGATATATTGTGTAAAGTGCTGCATGAGCAAGGTGCTGGGCGCAAGCGTAATTTTTTTCCTGCTCTGTAAGTGGGACAGTTTGGTGTCAAATGTACCATCAATGAAACTGTTCAATGACAGTGGGACACTGTCAGTCTTGGATCTAATTCAGCGTTGCTACTATTGATCAAGTTATTCTGATCATGTTAGTTATTCAATCAACACCAACAGCAACTCCCTTAGTTTTATCTAGCTCTGTATCTAGGTATAGGGATACATAGAGCTGTGTGAGAGAGACAATGTGTGCGTACCTGTTCTCTCTATTTATCTAACCCATAGATGCATGCGTGTAAGGCATATCATCACGATCCAGCTACGCGACCTTGTGAGGCAAACCAGTCGAGTTCCGCGCCGCGAGGACCATCCGTCGCGATACCGGTTTTTACCGCTGGACACCGGTTTGAGGGAAACTGATCGTTTGATGTTCTACTTTCCAGATTGGTATGCAAGATGGTTTAGAGATAGAGATAGATTGATCGTCCTTGATAAATACTTAATAACAGTTTTATTAGCTGTAGGTACCTATCGTTTTCTTTTTCATCTTTGGCCATTTCAAACTTAAAGACAAAACACAAAATGCATTACCTACAGTTGAAGAATAACTGTTTTGAGTACCTAACTTTCGTTTCTGTGCACAACGATATAGTTTGGGGCTAAAAATATACCTAATCGTACATAAAATGGTTATAAAATCTTCATCAAACAATAAAACAATATAGCTCTTAGAATTGTCAGTTGAAATGGCAGTGGGCAGGCCACATCGCTCGTAGAACTGACAACCGATGGGGAAGAATTTAAAGCTTCTCGAGTAGCGACCACGAACTGGAAGACGTAGCGTAGGCCGGTTTTCACGAGATCGTCAGTCCGCCTAGTGGGGGCACTAGGCGGACTGACGATCTCGTGAAATCACGGGGAGCAGATGGATGCAGGAGGTGAGTAGCCATTCAAAATAGCGCTCTGTGGGGGAGGCCTTTGTTCAGCAGTGGACGTTTTCAGACTGTTATAAATATTTTGATTATTAAACTGTCCACTAAAGTGAGCTCAGTTAAGTAATTGATTGCTTCGTGTACCTAATTATCAAAATACCTTGTGGTAGGTCCAGAATACTCATACTTACGCAAATAATGCACCATATTATTAGCTCTAAGCTCTCGACTTTCATTCGTACGACAGCTGTAAACTTTTAATTGTTTATCTATTGTTATGAACGCTAATGGCAGCCGACGGTAAGCGGTTTATGAATACTTGACCTTCCTATAATTTTTTCTCCTGTTGTTCTGACTTATATTAAAATACAATATAGAACTCTACCAATTCCTCCTCCCTGATTCAATTCAATCGATTTAGGGTCTAATTGGTTCACATGACAAAATGTCGAATTGATGTACATGTGTCAGAATGTCCATATAATCAATATGTAAAATAGTAATAACGTGCAAATGTCAAAAAATGTAAATGTTAAAATGTTTAGGTGTCAAATAGCTCTGGTCACTGTTTGTTGGCTTGTGATCGAACCAGCATCATACCAGCACAAACACTATTAATTTTTATTCTGCAGTGCCATGTAATTAACTTGTACTTTTTGACATTTTGACAATCATACATTTTGTCTCACATGTAATTTGATATTTTGTCAATCATACATTTTGTCCCACATGTATTTTGACATTTACACATTTTGTCACTTATACATTGTGACCATGATGTTTTGAATGTTTTAACCTTTGTACGTTTTGACGCTTACACATTATAACCATGATACAATCAATCATTTCGACACTTTGGTATGTAAAACAATTGGACCCTAAACACATCAATAAAATATTTGAATATGCAATATCTTAATTTTAGTTCAATACATGTAGGTAGCACAGAGTAAGAAAAAATAAATTCGCTTCGCAGCGTCATTTTTTTAATGCTCTGTGGTAGGTAGGTACTCAATCAATCATACTTTATTATTATTACAACATAGAAGCTTCATTACAATATAGGAGGTCTTAGCATTCAAATCAATAAATTCTTTCGCAACCGGTTAATGTATATAATACCGGATTGGAAGTTTTGCAATGACGTGTAACATCTAATTAGGTTATGTATGCCTTCATTTAAATTAATGCAAGGTCGGGAAGGTAATGAAATATAGAACAGAGATAATGAATGATATAAATTTATGGTTGTAGGAGTGAATTTAAAATGAACAGATTGAATTAGAGTGAATGGAGACGAAGCGAGTGTGGCACAGCGATAGCCTGGGCGGCTTTCAAACTGACACCAGCAGGTTCAAACCCGGATCCCACTGGACTTCGCCATAATATATCATCATCATCATCAGCCTGAATACGTACACTGCTAAACATAGGTCTCGCCAATAGAGCGCCACTTTGAGCGACTGTTTGCCTCCTGCGTCCTTCGGCTTCCCGCGATTCTGCAGGTTGTCAGTCCACCTGTGGGGGGTTGGCCTACGCTGCGTCTTCCGGTTCGTGGTCTCCACTCGAGAACCTATCCAGCCATAATATATAATTGAGTCTAATTATTTTATCAGCTTATTATTGACAGATCAATTATTATATTTTGATTAACAGCATCTTCATATTGAGTGTTTTTTTTTTTTATTAGCTCCTTCCGCTTTTGATAATATATTTTTTTTAATGTAAACGGATGATATGACAAGCTAGTCGTTCGCCTGGTGTTGAGCGACACGGCCCCCCATAACAGATTGCAGTGTCACTCGGAACCCAATCTAAAGTTTCGCGTGACACTGCACACTGCGCACGCCATCCTGAGACATCACACAGTGTAAAAAAGTTTTCTAGACTATGAGATCAGTTCGTAAAATCTCATTTGCCCAGTAATTTCACTAGCTACAATGCCCTTCAAACCGGAACACAGCAGTGCTTCCACACTACTGCTTGGTGGCAGAATAACTGACAAAGCGGTGGTACCTACCTAGACGAACTTTGCAGAAAAGTCCTACCACCTAGTAAAACTTAGTAGCAGTATTACTTATTAAGTTAATTTAATTTGTTTACCATATTATTTCCTAGACACTGACCTAAAAACCATTACCTAGCCAAATTACACGCTTCAACAATGATAAATTTAACCTAATGACCAATATCCTGTACAGATTAATCAGTGATCACTGACATATTATTGAATTCACACTAAAACGTTAGCAATTTGACATGATTGGCCATTCAATTTAAATTCAAGGCAATATCGGTGAAGGCGGCATTGTTTGAAACCATTTCAATAAAGAAGTAGGTATGTAAAATATAATACTGGGCCAAAAACACCAAATTACAATTTGTATGCAGCAATATATTTGGGCGGGATATAACAAAACCAAGTAGTTGTTTTAGTGATTTGATTTGTAACACAAAGACAAATAAAATTAGGTACTACATTTTTAATCCCACGGAACCCTGGTACACGATAGCGCCTCGCTCTTGGCAAGTTATCCGATTTTATTTGACAAGCTGGTGAAGCTGGTAATTTAATAGTCTCAGTCCTTATCACCGCTCTGTGTAGTCTCAGGTATAAATACGATCATTGTGAGTTTTTCATTTCTTCTCTTTAAACCTAAAATAAGAGTATTTTATTCTCTCTCTTTCTTTTTCTCCCTCTCGTTCTCTCTCTCTCTCTCTCTCTCTCTCTCTCTCTCTCTCTCTCTCTCTCTCTCTCTCTCACACACACACACACACACACACACTTCTTCATCTATCTCTAATGTATCATCAGTGCGTTTTCTTCAAAGCTCCGGATTTGGGTCCTAATGATGAATAATGTATGACCACATTACGATTCCTCACTTCTGAACCACGCGAATCCCTTTTCTTACATAAGAAATCTGCAAAAGTCTATTCTCTATGAAACGAAAACGAAACCGCGCGAAGTGAATTTGGAACTGGCGCGATTAGAACTGTCAAAAGTCATAATGTTGACGCGTTCCGCAACATCAACACGTTAAAAGTTACCACCACTTATGTCAATTTATTCAAAATAAAAATAAATTTAATGTAAAGTGAAGGTATTTCTAATGCTGTGACACGATTTCAACAAGACACGACGTGGTTTTGTATCGTATAGAATCTGTGTTTTCATTCAGAATTAGGGCCCTGGGGGTCTAGCAAAGTCACCTTTCCATTAGCGTTAACGCCAAACGATAACTCAAAATATATGGGAATGACATTGCCTGCGGAAAGCTTTTCCGCAGCCAATGCCATTCCCATACATTTTGGAGTTAGCGTGAGGCGTTAGAGCTAATGTAAAGGCATCTTTGCTAGACCCCCTGTATTGTGCTGGGTAGTTTTAGCCGTAACTAGTAGGTACCTTTTATGCAACCTCTGTGGGACACCACTAGCACCTACACAAACTTACAGAAAACAAAAAAAATGCTGACGTAAAATTGTTAAAAACGGTCTACACACTTTTAGTACATGAGTTAACATTGACCCTTATTCTAAAGACAGGTGTGGTCATGCGGTGGTGAAATCCATCAGCAATATGTCCATTTCTTGAAAGACAAAGTAAGTTGCTAGTTTTAGGTCATCACTATGCAGCAGAACTACTTACAAATTACGTAATACCATTTGAGTTAAGTACGACTAATGTTTATGCTGTTTGTTAGGCTGACCGCTGACCGCAAACTAAACTTGGTTTATGGTGATGGCTGTAAAGCGTTGTGAAAGATTACTGAGAAAGTGATTTTCTTCAAAATACTATGAACGTTTGGAGTTAGGTATGTTAAGAGCCGTTGAAGAAAGAAAACGCCCGTGGGTTAGAACTAAGAATGCAAAGCGTATGGTCTTCAAAATCAGCCTGAAGACGTCCACTGCTGAGCACAGGGCTCCCACAGAGCGCCACTTTGAGCATCTGCTCACCTCCTTCATCCAACAGCTCCCCGTTTTTGATTAGATCGTAGTTCCATCACCTACTGGGAGGAATCGCTTCCTATTCACCATCATCATCACAAACAGCCCGAGACGTGCACTGCTAAACATGGCCTCACCAAAGATCAGAAATAAGTCACACGTCGCTTTCAGCAGATCCATTGCCTTCTGTATCTATCGGCTCCCCGCGGCTTTCACCAGATCTTCGGTCCACCTAGTGGGGGGCCGGCCTACGCTGCGTCTTCTTTCCCTTCTATTAGGTGGACCGACCGTGGTTAAAACCTGTAGATTCTCGCGAACAAAACCTAATGTTATCCATGAATCCTCTACTTTAGGGGTGGCCAACCCGTCTACCGCGGACCACGAAAAAAAGTGTCATTTTTATTAGGTACTAGCTGCGCTCTGCGGTTGCACCCGCGGATAAAAAGTCTCCTATGTGTTAATCCAGCACATACGCTATTTATATTCCAAGTTTCATCCAAATCCATCCAGCCGTTTGAGCGTGAAGGAGTAACAAACATACACACATACACACATACAAACTTTCAGCTTTATAATATTAGTGTGATAATATAATATAATTATTATACTCGAAATTGCGGTGGACAATCGTACTCTTTTGCTTGCTATGCAGCGTGAAGCATCCAGGCATGGATATTATGATCAAGAATTAAATAATAAGCGAGTTTTATCCTTGGCGCGTGGCGTGGCTATATCGGTAGACCGTTGGGTTATTTTGAATTATAATACGACCGCGTACCTACTTCAAATTACCTCCCCTGCCCAGCGGGGTGATCATGTAACTTTGATAGCAATGCAACAAAAGAAATTTCAATCCAAATTTGAAAATTTCCATAGTAACTCTCTACATAAGCTGCGTACTGCAACTGCCAAATCCATACATTTTAGTGTTTCTATCGGTTGCCAACAAGTTACATGATCGCCTAGCTGGTCTTTGCCAGCATCTTCAACATCGATTAAGATAAGTACCTAGGTACTTACATTACCTTACTAGACTTACCTAAAGCGTGTCATCAATCATCAACTATCAATATTTGTAATTGTATGCATTGCATCACAATTCCAAACATTTACCGTTAGGTTACGTAAGGGAGAGGGTTTGTAGAGAGTACAGTCAATTACAAAAGTACTTGAGCACCTAAGAATCCAATACAATTATTATTTTAACAATTTTAAAGCGAATATATTCTAAGTTTATGGTGCAGAAATATAATATTTTCACTACTATCTTAATGCCTGCCGTCTGCACTAAAGTTCTAGCTTCTAAGTTCGCACTTATGCCTCTATGACGTTCTTAGTTCCTACTGCTACGTATTTAGTTACGTTCTAAAAAGATGGTTGTGAAAAAAGCTGTCAAGTTTTAGTGCAAACCGGCATAAGTCTATGATGCTACTCTTTTTAGTGGATAAATGAAGTACCCATTAATACATACCTACCTTACTAATTAGATACATAGACTAGTATTGAACTTCGACAAGTAGCCCATGCTGTTTTTTTTTTTTTGTTATTTTTAGCTACATTAAGCTTCAGACCCACCAGCGGCGCGTCTGCGAAGCGGCAGCGAGCGACGCGAAACTATTCGGTTTAATACAAAGCGTGTCATTAAATAAACGAATCTGACGCATATAACTATTGTTTTGCCTCTTCCACTATTGTTTTTTTTATTTAAATGCAGACGGAGTGAGACAGCAATAGAAATGTTTGCTCTTTTCAGTTCTTTTCTTTATTGAATCGCGTTATACCCTTTGCTGCCCGCAGGGATCGTGTCGCTGACACCGCCGCTCCGCAGATGCGCCACGTCGGCGTCGGTGTGACTGAAGCTTTATACTAAACAGCCACGAATTATTTCCTAGTTTTGTTTACTAACATGCATTCTCTGACTGTACTTTTTGTAGGAAGTTGCACAATAACACCTTTACGTGTTAAACTCATACTCATATATTCATAACATAAACATGTGAATTTGTATGTACCAGTTAGCACTTTGTTGACAGCTCGCTTGCCGAAATTGCAGACAGCAAAGTAGGTCAAATAGTCTATCATCAAAAAAAATTAAATATTATATAATAAGTACCTAAGATAAAGAGGATATATGATACGGTGAAAAGGTATATAACCAAGGGATCAATAAGGAAAATCCTTTTTGAACACCTAAATATATCCTGTCCCTAAATGACACAGAAAAAAACCAGCCAAGTGCGAGTCGGACTCTTGGGCAAAAGCTTCCGTACCATTATCTATAAAAACGAGCAATAAAATCACGTTGTTGTATGGGATCCCCTTAAATATTTATTTTATTCTGTTTTTTAGTATTTGTTGTTATAGCGGCAACAGAAATACATCTGTGAAAATTTCAACTGTCTAACTATCACAGTTCATGAGATATAGCCTGGTGACAGACGGAGAGACAGACAGACAGCGTAGCCTTAGTAGTAGGGTCCGTTTTACCCTTTGGGTACGGAACCCTAAAAACAATGTTAGAACAACCAATGGCGTTATCGAGCCATTCAAGCTATTTTTTTATTGGCTACCTTTGGGTGGAAAGGAATAAAATAATATAGGTACCAACCGTACTTGACCTATAGTCCAGTAAGAATAGCTTTGCAACTTATAAAATAATTAAAGTCATTAATTTTTTGTCACATGATAAGGTGCATGTTTAGAAAGCTTATGTTAAAAAATTAGAAAATTTTGACCGTCGCTAATTAAGCTAATTAAGTTTTGATATTTATTCCATGTAAAAACATGAATAAAAAATGAACATGAAACTTGAATAATACTCCCTCATCATAATCCTGCCATAGGTAAGTTAAAAATCCGTAAACGTCCGCAAAGCCATTACCCATATAAGCAAAAAAAAATACAGTGCACTGTTAAAAGTTTATAAAAAAGACTAAAGATGTGGATTTTACGGAAAAGCATAGTAAAATACAGCGCCATCTATCATACAACTTAGTAACTGCGTTAAGATGCGTTTAGGTGTTTGCTTAGATTCCAGGAGACAATGAATGTTATACTATGCTTGCGGCGGCAGATAGTTTAGATCGCAAAGCACAGATGTCGCTGATATCAATATAATTTTTTTATGTATTATTATTTTACATTATAGATCGAATATTAACCATGTATTGAATTATTTTTTTCTTCATTGTCCACAGAGTTACAAAGAAAAAGATGCAGGCAAAGTCGTCCTTTACTCCACAACAATGGGCATCGTCCGTTCTACTTACCAGCAATGCGTTCTAGTGAAGAAGATCCTAAGAAACCTGCTGATCAAGTACGATGATAGGGATGTATTCATGAGCTCAGAATATCAGGACGAGATCAGGGATCGGATGAAGAGTGAGCAGATCCTGGTGCCTCAGCTTTTCATCGATGGAATTCTTATTGGGGTATGTTTTTGGCCTTTATAGATACTTTAGCTGCCTACACATGACTTGTACCTTTTTTATGCTAATGATGACATGACACTAGTCGTTGCGACACGGCCACCCATAACAGTTGCAGTCTTAGAGTTGCAGTCTTAGAGTTGCAGTCATGTCACTCGGAACTCCAAAATTTAAAGTTTCGTGTGACACTGCACTGCGCAGTGTCACGCGAAACTGCGCACGTCATCCTGAGACATCAACACAGTCTGTGAACACAGTAGGTAGTCTAGTAATCAAATTACTAGGCTGTGAGATGAGGTCATAAAGTCTAATTTTCCCGGTAATTTCACTAGCTACAGTGCCCTTCAAACCGAAACACAGGTAGTGCCTGCACAATACTGCTTGGCGGCAGAACTGGCAAAGCGGTGGTACCTATCTAGACGATCTTCACAGAAAAGTCCTACCACCACCCTACCACCTAGTATTCTACTTCATATGTACATACCTACATAGGTACTGCCAATTATGATGAAGCTTATAAAAGCACCCAAACGCCTTGCGTATTCAGTCGCGGGCGCAGTATACCTACCTACATGGTTATATTTTCCTACGGTTTGTTGCGGTAGCTGTGCTTGTAAATTTTTTTTGTAAAGTTGCTAGGAATGTTGCAAAACCGAATACATCGTCGCCGTCGTCATCAACCCAATACATTCCCACAGCTGGGACTTGAGCCTTCTCTCTCCATCATCCTCATCAACAGCCTGAAGATGTCCACTGCTGAACATAGGACTCTCCCAGAGAGCGCCAAATTGAGCGGCTGCTCGCCTCCTGCATCCATCGGCTCCCCGCGGTTTTCACCAGATCGTCGGTTCACCTAGTGGGGAGCCGACCTACGCTACGTCTGCCGTTCGTGGTCGCTACTCGAGAACCTTTCCTCCCCATCGGTTGTCAGTTCAGAGCGAAGTGGCCTGCCCATTGCTATTTCGAGCCAAGAAGAGCTATATCTGTCACTTTAGTTCTCCTCACGATGATTTCCTTCGCCGTTATAATGGCGAGTTCCACACATTATTTGAAAAGTTATTCGTGTCAGGCTGCGCGGGATTCGAACCAGGGTGCATCGGTTTGCAAGTCGCACGAGCTACCGCTGAGCTACACTAGTTCTTACTAAATTGTCTACTAAAATCCTATTTCTCTCGGAGATTTGCGAAAAAAAAAACATTTTTAATCACTGGTAATTTTAAATGAGTGTATTTCCGCCAGTTACTCACGAATAGTGTGTTGATTTATTGAATCACACTCATGATAATTTGAATACTAAAATCCGGTAATTGTTTTTTTATCCTTTAAAAAAAAAAAATTTAGGCTCATTAATTATTCCGTCTAAGCGTTTACAAAAACCATAATGTGTATAGATAATGAGCCTTGTCCTTGCCTTTAAACTGATACTGTGGTTGTACCTAACATGGACCAAAATATAAAAAACGTACCTAATAAATGTATTGGTAGGTTACCAATATATTTATTAGGTACTTGTTATTTTTTTTATATGTTTTTTTTTTAAATTTATTACGTACTAAACTTACATATAATTTTAATTTATATCGAATTTTATTATGATGAATTATTAATCGCTAATTATACTTCAAGTATAATTTATTCTTAAAAATGTTGACTGGTACTATTTTTAATTACGTCTACCTATGATGTTTTATAAAAATGTGTGTAAATTTATCACTTATAAATTGTAAAATATCGACCTATAACTCTGTTATTAAGAAATACATCATAATGATAATGATAATGATATATACACCGTGTATTCATCATCATCATCATTTAGTCTGGACCTATTGACCGGCTACGATGATTTTTAAAATTAAGCTGGTCTCTACCTGGTTATATTTTGTTAACATACCCACAACTGACAAGCTCTTGCCCTATTTAACCATTTAAAGTTAAACAGTTATCCTTGAATGTACAAATAAAGTGATAATACGCTCATCAACCGGAATTGGGAAAGCCGGATGAAATCCTTCTGACACAGTAGTATAAACAGTAGCGCAAATTCATTCAAAGCGTTAAATATGGAAAATTAGTACAATACGTGGATCAGAGTCCACTGCTGCTTGGCCATAGCTTCACACACGCAGTGGGAATAAGCAGACAGACCAGACAAAGTCAAAACTGAGATTCATGGATACATGGTTGGCACTGATAAATCGTGGTGATTTTAATTTTCGTATTTGATCACCTATTGAAGATTTCTAAAATCAAATAGTTATATTTCTCATAGCATTGACGAAACTTTTGAAAATTGTGACAAATCTGATAGAACTTGTAGCTAAAATTATCGTAATTCTCATATCGCTCAACCATTTCGTGGCGACAACCCTAAAAATCAGCTGATTAACTGTCAGTGCAATGTTAGTAAACATTGCATGGTGAATATGGCTCTGGCTATGGAACTTTCTTGGTTCGAAGTTCACTTACTGTCATTATAAGTGACATTTCGACAGAAATGCAAAGTGAGGTCTTAAATACAAATTCAAAGTGAAGTAGACCTTGAGAACCTTATTGGTTTATATTTCTGTATTTCCAAGGTTGTTTATTTGTTGCGGTATTATTATGACAACATTATAACAATGCTTTCCAAATGAATCTAGAAGGCCGCGAGATTAATTAATTTCATTGTTTTGCAAATTTAAATTAGCAATTTGGTACGTAACATACCTAAAAATGAGCACATAAATAGGTTACGACCACACCCTAGGTTATATATCTTACTGATCATAAGCCTCCATATTAGAATGCCACTTTTAATGGATACTTGCCTTTTGCAAGTTCTGCATCCAACGCAGACTGACCACTTCGTGGGGCTCGGGCTGGCACTACGTTTCTCTGGTTAATGGTCGCCACTCCGTTCTCTGATAAATACAGTTCACACTACCAGTCTTCAATTCACATCTGAAAATGTATTTTCTAGGTAAGCGTGTTCATTGTAATCCATGTGGTACGGGTGCCGTAAGAGCCGGCTAAGGGAATGAACAGCAGCATTCTCCTCGGTACATTAAAATCTTTGCGGTCACCAACGCCTGCCAAGCGTGGTGATTATGGCAAAGCTGCCTTATGCAAAGTGTCCACAGTATCAGTAGGGTTTTATGGGAAGACCTATGTTCAGCGGTGGACGTCTTCAGGCCGTTGATGTGAAGGCATCTTAGACAAATGATTGTTTTTGCTTTTTTACCACTCTGACTTCGTAAACTTCAAATAAGATTGATTGCGTTTATCCCGTTCAATACAGCATCCTGCTTTTCCCACCATCGATTATGTGGCAGGTGTTTATTTCTAAGCCTATTGTAAGCCTTATTTGAGCAAAGGCTTTAGAAATCGTCGCCATTGATATCCTTACGATTAGGGTCTTCCAACATCGATATTGGTATCTTATTCTGTTTTAACAAGTAGTAAAAAAGAATAACCCTAATATTTTTTATTGACAATAAGTAAACTCAAAATCGAAAATTATTCTAAAATCCGGACTTAAATTGGACCTAAACAGCATGTAAACTGGTCAGAGGTAGATTATGGAGACCACATGCAGACCGAGGCAGTGTTTCCAACACAATTTTTGAAAAATAGCTAGACCTATTTAAAAAATCCAAAAAATAGCTTAAAATTTGAAAAAAATAGATAAGCATACATTTTTGATGGTTTTTAATCAGTTAAACAGTAAAATTAACAAAACATTATATCGCCATCAACAGAAACAACACAAAACGATTCTGGTTTATCTTGTGAATACTACTGAAACCAGCTCCGAGAAGAATGCTGCTGCTCATATCCTATATAGATATTCCCATAATCCGCTCTTATGGCACCAGAAGTAAGGAGGTGGTCCTATTCTAATGCTATAGCAAGTTGAAATGACAATGGGCAGGCCACGTCGCGTGCAAAACCGACAACCGATGGGGAAGAAAGGTTCTCGAGTGGCGATCACGAACTGGAAGACGCATTACGACGTGTAGGCCGGCCACTGGTGGACCGCCAAAGTGGCGCTCTATGGCCTATTTTCAGAAGTGCACGTCTTCTGGGTGATGAAGATGATATGACACGTAAACTCAATATACAATTCCTTGAATGTAACATTTAGATATCTTCCTATTCAAATACTTAGATGAACTAACTTCTCCAAATTCAAATATGATCAAACAAGTCGTTGCAACTGCTAAACTGGAAATTGCAGATTCCAATTCCTGACTTCACACTCTAAACTATACTGCACTAATACCACCAACTCCACTATTCTACCGTAGAGCCACTACAGGAAAGTTCTGGAGTATCTAGACTCTATACTGTGGAGCATACGTGAGAATGGTACAGAAAGCTTTGTTTGAGTTTGAGGGTAGAAGTGCTTTATTTTGTTTGTAGAGTAGGTTTAATTTTATATTGTTTTGCAACTCTCTCATTGTCCGGCTCTTCTCATTGTGCGGTTGGTCTTACGTTAACTCATTACTTAACCCAAGTGAGATATTGATAATACTATAAACTTAATTTACTTAACATTCATCATCAACATCCTGACGTCCAATGCTGAACATAGGCCTCCTATACAAAGTGCCACTTAGACCGGCTGCTTGCCTCCTGCATCCATCGGCTCCCGCGCTTTCGACGAGATCGGCGATCCACCTAGTTTACATTAATTTAGTTTAACCACTTTCCAATTAAACTTTTAAAGTCTTTAAAAGTCTTTGTAAAGCTGTTTCATCCCAACGACAACAGACTGAAGAGTATAATAGTCTAGTCATTACCCTCACACAATGTTAGCCAATCGATACTGCCACGCGGCTCCACCTGTTGAATACAATACTCACACATAGACGAACACAAACACGTGAAAAACGAAGAGGTAAGATGAGCCATAATATTCTTCTAGTTCCGAGATACGGGGTTTTATGAAACGAGCACAGACCTAGAATACTTTCGTTGGGTCTGGACTGGATAGGTTTTGGTTTTTTAACTGACTACAAAAAAGTGGTTCTCAATTCGGTCGTATGTTCTTTATGTTCGTTACCTCATATCTTCATTATTTATTTGGAATACCATTTATTTTTGAAGGGATATTTTTTACTACTTTAAAATTGATTCCATATATTATTTTTTTTATCAAAATCAGTGCAGTACTTTGGTTTTAAATCAAAACAACTGGATAAATAGATTAACTCAGCCACATATTTCTCAATGTAAAATAAAGGCAACTGAAGACGATTTAACCTTTTTTTTTAGGGGTATTATTTTTTGTTTCGTAGGAATTATCGTTCTTCAGCAAATTGAAAAGGTATTTTCTTTTACCTATAACTTTTGAGAAGATAAATTCTTTTCCAGTGAATTCAATAGGCTTGTTATTTTGTGTAAGTATTTTACTTGGAAAGATTAATCTTATCTTATTTCTTCTAAATAATATTTTAGATGCGAAATTTTGTGTTTATTGTATGTTTGTTACCAACTATAGCGTTACTTGGAACGGCTGAACGGTTTTGCTAAAATTTGAATGATTGGAGAGATTTATGAGAGTCGTGACGAACTTGTCGTTCACCCGATGTTAAGTGACACGGCCACCCATATTTTAGATCCTGATTTTAAACATTTGGATCCTTATATTGCAACATATACGCGGGCAAAAACTACGACCCTTGACGCGGGTATTACGCACCGAAACGTAATGAAGAGCTACAGCTACAAAGAGTGACTTTAATTAATTCCAGACGTTATGTCTAGTGGTAGCTAGTTTTAATCAGTGATATTATCGTGATAATTATAATGCAGTAGTTATTTTAGTAAATAGAGGCACATTGTCCGTAAAAAATATAATTAATATCCTGGTACAAAGTAGCTAATATTTATTTATTTATCTAATTATATCACACAAAACAAAATATGAACTTAATTATTATTAATATCTGTCAATAAACCAATTATATTTCATGTGCAGCCGGAGGACGTCCACTGCTTAACATTAGCCTCTTTTTTTCTACTTCCCTGAATAAGCCACTCTATTTTAATAACAATAAAAAATTCACGGATTCTTGTAAAATTACATACTGTATGATGTACCATAGAAGATTGCTATATAACTACTCAACTGCAAAGTAAATATTTCATTACAACCCGAGCTGATATTATTTTAACGCAAACTTTAGCTTTTGCACCACAGTTTAAAATGGTACCGGTGCACTTAGATGAATTGAATACATTACAGTAAGCTCTGTATCTCTAGTTAAAATAAAATTGCATTGCATGACAAAGTTAAATTATAGGGACGTGAACTTGTCAGATGCATATAAAATACCAGAATAAATATTTTAAGGCCTTTTCAAAGGCTTTTGACAGAGTGGTTTTGTCACTTCACTCGAAAGTTCTTTTCAGTTTGCTTACACACTTGAGTAGGTAATGCAGCCAACATGATCTTCGGAGAACTAAAATAAGTCAACAATATTATAAAGCAGTGCTGCAAAAGTTCACCTGTACCGTAGTACTATTATATATTCTGTGCCTGTACTTTGACCCAGGATGGGTATGCTACAAGGTTCATTCCTACGACCATTATTGTTTCTTACACTCAGAACTTTAATGACTCAGAAGCACTATACAGTTTTTATCCAAGGTCTAGAAAGTTCTCGAATGGCCGCTGGGGTAGTAAAATAGGGGGTTTCTTAGTTTGTAAGCTCAGACTTAGCAACTGATCCAAGTAATGGCATTGGCAACTCTTAGAACTAATCCCATTTGGTTTTCAGTGCTTTAAGTTGATACTGAACATATTTTAACTTAATGGCGCACATACACACACATGAGTGAATTTTTAAAGAAACAGTTGAAAACATCGTTTTAGCTTTGTGGTACTGATGTAGTTAGTAATACGTAGTTTTACCTTTGATGATACAGCGAAAAAATGGGTAGAAGTTCAAAAGCATTTTAGATAACTACTTGTAGTACCTTCTTCTGGTGCCTCTCCACTACTGGAGGTTGGCCATCAGCTCTGTGAATCTATCTCTATCCTTCTACTTGTAGTATAAGTACTCATAATAATATATGATAACTTGATAAACTTATCAAGTAACGTAAAGTAACTACTTTAGTTCGTAAATCTATACATCTACACATGTAATAAAACTGTAGAGATAAAAAAGTCTGTAATTGCAAGATATCAAAAAAATAATCACACAGGTTGGCTTAAAATTAGCCGCTGATCACGTTAAGCCACTTTTTATACACCTTGTCTGTTTGTTTGTTTGTTTGTTTGTTCCAACTGAACTCCTAAAATACTGAATGGATTTTCATGCGGTTTTCACTAATATGCTTAGAAATAACCGATGCTTAAAATAGGATATATAAAAATTGAAATATCGTTAATTTTTTTTTGATGATTATTAAGATTTCATTAAGAAACTAATCGGAGTTTTAAACAACATGGCCGATTGGGGTTTTTTTTGGCTACTTACGGTAAGTTATGACATGTCACAGATTAGAGAAAAAACCATCAACTACACTCTGTGCCACACACACAGGTCTGTGGTACCACATGTTTATCTGGAGGCACAGATTAAAGAAAAAAGTCTGTGTGAAGAATGTATATGACTAAAGTAAGTAAGTGAATCGATTCCGGGTTTTAGGTTAACTGTGCTGGTAATATTGTATGAGAGAAAAAAGGCGGGAGTGGTGCCTTGGTTTTATTTAGAAAAATATAGCGAAGCGGGTATGAAGTAAAACGATATTTAGTGCAAGAAAATTTGGTGTAGCAATGAATAACCTTAACAAAACAATTACGAGAGGTAATTGGTAATAATCCTAGCTAGGCTGGGTAAGTGATTCAAAGATAACTTGTGATCAAAGACTTAACTTGTGATGAGAGTTTAACTTGTGATGTGATTCTTATTGAAAGGGAAATAAAGAGGAATTAGAATGAGTTTTGCACGGTGGTAAGGGCGGGTCAAATGGGGAAGGCTGGTGGACCCTCCTTCGGGACCTTCGGGTCCTGAGATTTAAGGTGAGGAGAAGTAAGTTCGCGTCTGATAATGACTTCACTCGTTGGTGAGAGGATCCTACCACTTAGCTGTGGCTCTCGGTGTTTTCATGGTATCAAAGGCGACTCTCACCTAATAGGTAAAAATAAGAAGTATTTCCTCTATTCCTTTCAATGATGCTCTGTAACATTTCGTTTGTGGCGTACATTACACCTTACCTATAATGGAACCTTAGGCAGGCATGATAGTGTGGAGACGTACTTGTGATGTCATGCCCAACTTCGCCACAAAGGGTTCCTTTATTTCAAAACTGTTACGGAACCCTAAAAATGAAACATTCTTTACAAAAGCGATCCTGATTTGAGCTTTGTACACATGTTATTTCCTCACTCCCTCCACTATGTTGAAAGTACAGTGGAATGAGACAACGTGGAAAATAGTGGACATATAAATGTCGACTCATTTTACAGTGGCGTACTTAAGTATTTGTAATTTCTAAGTAGTATTAACAAAATTAATTATGTATGCATCGTATAGGTAAATGCATTTTACACGTGTGCTAATACGTGCTCAGCTCCGAAAAGATTTAGTGGATTTGTTGTTTAGTATATATAAAATGCATGATCTATTGTTAGACTACCTAAACGTAGAAATAACAGAATACAAGCGTGCGAAGCCGCGGGCAAAAGCTAGTAATATAATAATTATGTTCAATGGTTCTATATCTATTCGTAACATGGCTGGTAGTGATATGTGGAAGCCTAGTTCAGAAATCGGTTGGCGATAACTATAATTATGTAGACAACAATTTCAGAAATACTACTTAGTAGAGATCCTTAGTACTAACTCTAAGAGCTATATCGGTCACTTTAGTTCTCCTGCGGATCTCCTCGTTCCGGAGCTTATCTCGCAGGGAAACACCGAGCATAGCCGAGTTAGTAAGTTGAAGTGGCAATGGGCAGGCCACATCGCTCGTAGAACTGACAACCGATGGGGAAGAAAGGTTCTCGAGTGGCGACCACGAACCGGAAGACGCAGCGTAGGCCGGCCCCCCACTCGGTGGACCGACGACCTGGTGAAAGCCGCGGGGAGCCGATGGATGCAGGAGGCGAGCAGCCGCTCAAGGTGGCGTGCTCTGGGGGAGGCCTATGTTCAGCAGTGGACGTCTTCAGGCTGTTAATGATGATGATGATGATGAGAGATCCTTAGTGGGGATTTATTGAATTTACTTATTTTCTGGTTTAAAATTCTTTATTTCTCAAAGAACATAGTTCGCTTACAGAGAAATTATAGCTAATCATAAATACTATGGTACATAGTTTGCTTTTGAGCATGCAGGCGTAACAAAAATAAATTATGATTATAATGTAGGTAAGCAAAAAACTATTCAACACAAGGCTGATCAAAGATTAAATAGGTTACAGAAGTAAGGCTGGATCACCCAAAATGTGGATTTTCAATAGCTTTTTAAACAATTTGAATGATTTAGCTTCTAGGTAGTTTGTTATACAGTTCAGCTCCTTCATATAAAATTGTTTTTTTTTCCATAGTTAGTTCTTAGGTGTCGTAAATGTATGTTATGGGCATTTCTAGTGTTTAATTTATTTATTTCTATATTTTTATTAAAAAGGATTTCTGAATGTATATCTTTGTTAAGTATTTTTCTTATCAATATGCATGTGTTTGTAATATATATTTGTCTAATACTCAAAAGTTTAGTTTCGTTATAGATTTTAACTGTGGACTCTAAAAAATCGTAATTGAATAGTATTTTGATGATTTTATTCTGGGCAACTTGAATCATGTTTAAATTAGTTTTAGCAGCACATCCCCATATTTCTACCAGGTAGTCAAGGTGTCCCGTGTGGTCCCGGTTACGAATAGGACCACCCCATCTCTTCCCGTGGGTGCCGTAGAAGGTGGCTAAGGGAATATCCAGGGAATGGGTCGCAGCGTTCCCCTCGGTCTTGGTGGCAATCAATCTTCACCTACTGCGATCACCAAGCCGCCTGCCAAGCGTGGTGATTATGGCAAACCCCCCCCCCCTAATGACAAGCACAAATAAAAACGGCCCCCAGTCCCCGGCAGCTCTGCTATCCCGTGGCTACGGTAGCGGCCACGGTAACGGCAGGGCAAGGGGTGCGAAGAATCCCCGGCAGACGCCCGGCTACCAACCCCAACGACGACCCCTGGCCCTGGCAACACATAACGTGCGCACACTGAAGGCTGACGAAAGGATGGTCGAGCTAGAGGCGGAGATGGGTAAGTTACGCTGGGATGTAATGGGATTGTCAGAAGTCCGAAGACAGGGACAGGACACGATAATCCTAAATTCCGGTAACTTATTCTTCTACCGGGAGGGAGACCAACTCTCCCAAGGGGGTGTCGGGTTTCTCGTCCGCAAGTCTCTCGTCAACAACGTGGTCAAAGTCGACAGTGTGTCGGCCAGGGTAGCGTACCTGGTACTCCGAATAACCAAACGGTATTCGTTGAAGGTTATACAGGTATACGCGCCGACATCGGCACACTCAGACGATGAAGTAGAAGCTATGTATGAGGACATATCCGAAGCCATGCATACTTCCGAAACATACTTCACCGTTGTGATGGGAGACTTCAATGCGAAGTTGGGCACAAGGAATAGCGATGAGCTGAGAGTGGGGCCATTTGGATACGGGCAGCGGAACCCTCGAGGACAGAGGCTGGCTGACTTCATGGAGAAGGAGAGACTCTTTATGATGAACTCCTTCTACGAGAAGCGGCCATCCAGGAAGTGGACGTGGATAAGTCCCGACGGTTCCACTAAAAATGAGATAGACTTCATCATGACGACCAAGAAGCACATATTCGATGATGTCTCTGTGATCAGCAAGGTGAAAACCGGTAGCGATCACCGTATTGTTAGAGGCACATTGAATATCAATGTTAAGCTCGAAAGGTCACGTCTGGTGAAGTCTACGCTCCGTCTAAATCCTGTCCAAATCCAAAACCCCGAAGGCTTTCAGCTGGAACTCCAAAATCGCTTCCAGTGCCTAGCCGACTGTAACACAGTGGACGAGCTAAACGACGGGTTGGTGGAAACTGTCCAAGCTGTTGGATCGAAATTCTTTAAGACCCAACGCCGAAAGAAGACTCAAAAGCTCTCAGAAAAAACTCTTGAGCTAATGGCCGACCGGAGCGAAATGAAGCTGCAGTCTTCAGTTGATATGTCAGCCTACGGTGAACTCAATAGACGAATCTGGAGTTCCTTGCGACACGACTTGCGTGCTCTTAGTACTTCACGTATTGAGGCCGCAATTGAGCGGAACCAAGGCTCTAAAGTGTTCGCAAAGGATTCGTCTATTGGGCAACACCAAATGACAAAACTGAAGACCGAAAATGGTAGCGTCATTTCATCCAAGCCTGAGATTCTGAGAGAGATCGAGAACTTCTATGGACAGTTATACACCTCGACACGTAAGCCCGCTACTAACACAGCTCAGGACATCAGAGCCAAGTTAGTCCGACACTATACCGAAGATATCCCGGACGTCAGCCTGTACGAGATTAGAATGCAAACAGCTTAAAAACAACAAGGCACCAGGTGAAGATGGAATTACGACCGAACTTCTGAGAGCGGGTGGTAGACCGGTACTTTTAGTCCTCCAGAAGTTATTTAATTCTGTCATCCTTGAAGGTATAACGCCAGAGGCATGGCACAAGAGCGTGGTGGTGCTCTTCTTCAAAAAAGGCGATAACACCTTATTGAAGAACTATAGGCCCATCTCGCTCTTGAGTCATGTGTATAAGCTGTTTTCGAGAGTCATTACGAATCGTCTCGCACGCAGGTTTGATGAATTCCAGCCTCCCGAACAAGCCGGTTTCCGAAAAGGCTTTAGCACCATAGACCACATCCATACGCTGCGCCAGATTATACAGAAGACCGAAGAGTATAATCGGCCGTTATGCCTAGCGTTTGTGGACTATGAGAAAGCCTTCGATTCAATCGAGACTTGGGCGGTGCTGCAGTCCTTGCAGCGATGCCAAATTGACTATAGGTATATCGAAGTTTTGAAGTGTTTGTACAGTAAGGCCACTATGTCAGTCCGACTACAGGACCAGAGTACGGAACAAATTCCATTGCAAAGAGGCGTGAGACAGGGAGACGTTATTTCTCCGAAACTGTTCACAAACGCATTGGAGGATGTTTTCAAGCTCTTGGAGTGGAAAAGATCTGGCATCAACATAAATGGCGAGTACATCACTAACCTTCGTTTTGCCGATGATATAGTCATAATGGCGGAATCGCTCGAGGACCTTAGCACCATGCTCAACGACCTCAGTAGAGTCTCCCAGCAGGTTGGTCTTAAGATGAATATGGACAAGACAAAGATCATGTCTAATGCTCATGTTCCACCTATACCGGTAATTGTTGGGAACGATACTCTCGAAGTTGTCGACAAGTATGTCTACCTAGGACAGATTGTCCAATTAGGTAGGTCCAACTTCGACAAAGAGGTGGCGCGAAGAATCCAACTCGGCTGGGCAGCGTTCGGGAAGCTTCGTCCTATCTTTTCGTCCAAAATACCGCAGAGCCTGAAAACGAAAGTTTTCAATCAGTGTGTGTTGCCAGTGATGACTTATGGAACTGAGACATGGTCTCTTACTGTTGGCCTCATTAGTAAGCTCAAAGTCGCGCAGCGAGCTATGGAGCGAGCTATGCTCGGTGTTTCCCTGCGAGATAAGCTCCGGAACGAGGAGATCCGCAGGAGAACTAAAGTGACCGATATAGCTCTTAGAGTTAGTAAGTTGAAGTGGCAATGGGCAGGCCACATCGCTCGTAGAACTGACAACCGATGGGGAAGAAAGGTTCTCGAGTGGCGACCACGAACCGGAAGACGCAGCGTAGGCCGGCCCCCCACTCGGTGGACCGACGACCTGGTGAAAGCCGCGGGGAGCCGATGGATGCAGGAGGCGAGCAGCCGCTCAAGGTGGCGTGCTCTGGGGGAGGCCTATGTTCAGCAGTGGACGTCTTCAGGCTGTTGATGATGATGATGATGATGAGTCAAGGTGAGGCTTTACGAGTGAGTTATATACCAGGTATTTGACTTTTCGCATTTTACAATGGGCTAGTCATTTAATACTCTTAATTCAAGGAAAACACTAATTTATTGCAATGTAGCCGTTTTATGTGCATGATCCAAATTCAATTTCTTTTTTGTTGTAAAGCCGATGAATACTGGTAATGGTTATATTTTTAATAGCTTCTGCAATATTTCAACAAATTTCATTGATCCTCACCTCACCCAGCTTTTACAGTATACATTTTACGATCAACGATTTAATAAAATAATTAATAAGGTTTTCTCTTTTCGTACCAACAATAAATCATTACGCAACCATGGGTCACAAACCAAGTTTTAGATACCGAAATGCCTGCTCTCATTTCAGGAAAACCCTAAAGGGGCTGTTAACCTTGTAATGGGTATCTTTTCGATCCCTTTGGACGTTTGAACCCTTTATTCCTTCATTCTGAAGTCCTTCGTTAAAGGATGTTTGGGACGGCATCGGTTTTATCAATAATGTATCGTTATTTGTAATGTGATAAACATCGTTTAAAGGACTATATCAGTTTTATGTCTAATAGGTGAAAATGGAGTAATTCCAAAACACCTGACTAAAAGCGAAGACTAAAAATTAATGGAAGATTTCAATTATCATAAAAACAAATGACTGGGGCATGTAAAATATTCAGTAACTTCGTTGCCATTTTTTTGAATAACTATACACATATTCCGAATAACTTTTAACTTCTCAAGACAAATAGATATAATCACTTATGAAATTATAAAGCCATTATAAACTCAATCATTAACCATTACCGATTTTTCAAATGCGATGATATAGATACTAACTCTACACTTATAAATGTGACTTATAATTACGATGATGTATGTAACACAATGACTAATAAAGTACACACACAAAAAATATCATAAATATAGTATCTACTAGGTGGTAGGACTTTTCTGCAAAGTTCGTCTAGGTAGGTACCACCGCTTTGCCAGTTATTCTGCCGCCAAGCAGTAGTGTGCAAGCACTACTGTGTTCCGGTTTGAAGGGCATTGTAGCTAGTGAAATTACTGGGCAAATGAGACTTTATGATCTGATCACTCAGTCTAGTGATCTGATTACTAAACTGGGTGATGTCTCAGGATGACGTGCGCAGTTCAGTGTCGCGCGAAACTTTATTGTTGTAAAGTTCCGGGTGACACTGCAACTGTTATGGGCGGCTGTGTCACTTAACATCAGGTGAACAACTAGCTCGTCACGTCATTCAATCACATAAAAAAAATCTACAGTGGTAAAGCACTGCTTACAAATAAATTTAACATAAACACGTGTCCCTAGAGAAAACACGTTTTCAAAAGTTTTAAAATAGCTTTATTCAAAGCCAACCCGCATGGTACGGCGGAAAAAACGAACGTAAATGTCTCCAATAGTCTCCATATAACTATGCAGACAAGGTGTCAAATCCACGCGCTCCGAGGCAACCACGTGCATGCGAGTGACCTTCACCCCCCTATAGGGGTGGCAGGCGATCGAATCAGCTGCCGAACGTATTTCAATCGACAAGGGGTCATTAGACGGCTCGACCGGTACTAATAATGGTACTAATCGAGTTGTTATCGAAATTCGATGTTATGCTCTTTACTCATACTATGTATGCAGCAAATCTTCTAATTTCTATACTCAAATACTTTTTAGATAACTTAGCCCTTTAGTTAGTAAAAAAATTAAAAACAAATTTTGTTTAGCAGTAACCCATATTGTAAATAGGGAGAATTATGTGCAGTAACCTCCTTTTTAGGGTTCCGTAGCCAAAGGGTAAAACGGACCCTATTACTAAAGCTCCAATGTCTGTCTGTCTGTCCGTCTGTCACCAGGCTGTATCTCATGAACCGTGATAGTTAGACAGTTGAAATTTTCATAGATCGTGTATTTCTGTTGCCGCTATAACAACAAATACTAAAAAACCGAATAGAATAAATATTTAAGGGGGCTCCTATACAACAAACGTGACTTTTTTGCTCGTTTTATTGATAAAATAAAATAATGGTACGGAACCCTTCGTGCGTGAGTCTGACTCGCAGTTGGCCGGTTATTTAACGTCTTTTGGGTTGATGAGTATAAATTGTTCGATAAATTAAAAAAAATGTACATACTTAATCTCTTCAACTAGTCTAAATGCACCATTCAAACCGTGAAGTAACGTTTTACACCAAACAAAAATGTCACACAAGTCCTATGTATATTTTTATAAATAAGAAATGTTACCTTAAAAACCTTAATCAACTAAATTCAAATTAGGAACTCAAACAAATCTAAATTAGCAAGTAATGACGATCCAAAGCACCCGAAACGGAAATTCTTGCTTGAGTCAAAATAAACGAAGACGGTATTCAAACATTTATTGTATTTTAAAAGTGGAACTGCTCCACGAAATTCATCTTATATTTTAGTCTTCGCGGTTGACACTAATTAACAACATTATTCTGAAAGCCCTGTGACATTGAATACCACCACTTTGTTGGGTAACAAAATATGGAAATGGCTAGCCTGTTTATTGTGAGATAAAACATAGTAGTTTATAACGGACTAACAAAAGTGCTTTGCTACGTTAATCCGATCATACGACAAAATGGTTTGCATAGTAACAAAAAATTGACAACCCTATACGAAATCGAACGCTTCATCCAGTTTTGCTTGACCCCTCTTCCCCTTTCCGACTGTTTGTTTGCGAACGAAATTGACAGTTCTGTGTTAAATTGTCTTTACATGTAATAATTGTGCTTGCCAACTTTATTGGAATGGCGTATTGGCAAAAAATTAAAAATATATTTGCATAGTTGTAATACGTGGTGTGAATGCAACTGTCAATAAAAGGGTATTTTATTCGAAAAATCCAGCTAAACGCAAATTGGAGAAGATTTGTTTAACAAAGTTTTCGAATATATTTAATGGATACGAGCGCTACGAGTTTATAGTTTGAATAATAATAAATTTTATTGATGTGTCTTTTTATTTCTACGAAATTCTACCCACTATATTTAAAGATTGACTATAACCATAACCTTTATAGGTTTTTTTGTATGAACACGTTTTTTTATAATCATTTAAACATAGGTAATAGGTACAGAATTGATTGAACAGTAACTAGGCACCTAGTTACTGTTCAATCAAAGTAACTTGAACATGAGTTACAGCATTTTAGTCGTTATATAGTAGTAGTTATATATATACGGTGTAAAAATATACTTCTCTTTTATTTTTAATTCTCATGTTACATTTTTATAAGACAAGATAAGTGCAACGTATATTGACCTAGAAAGCCTGAAACTTATGACATCATTAAAAATGCCTGCAGGAAAAAAGGCCTTAAACTGATAGAGTTACGGTTCAAAATAAGACGGGATAATAATAATTCTACCAACAAGATTTTCTTGTATCATTATGTCGGGCGAAAGCAGGCGAACTTCATAGTTGGCACCAACAGATTAATACCTCGCAGTTGAAAATGTTTGAAATTGCTTTTTTCTTTTGTTGATTAGTTTCCAAGACTTTATAGCTGGCTTCTAGGCAATAAGAGTCTATTTAGCGAGCCCATTCATACGTTTCACGTATATCTTCTTGTCCAAATTACCGCAGAGCTTGAAAACAAAGGATTTCAACCAGTTTTTGTTATCCAGTGAAGACTTATGGAACTGAGACGTAGCCAACAGGCCTCATTAGTAAGCTCAAAGTCGCTCAACGAGCTATGGAAAGAGCTATGCTCGGGGTTTCCCTGCGAGATAAGATACGTAATGAAGAGATTCGCAGGAAAACAAAATAGCACTTAAAATCAGCAAGTTGAAATGGCAATGGGCAGGCCACATCGCTCGTAGAACTGACAACCGATGGGGAAAAAAGATTCTCGAGTGGCGACCACGAACGTAAGACGCAGCGTAGGCCGGCCCCCCTAGGCCCCACTAGGTGGATCAACGATCTGGTGAAAACTGCGGGGAGCCGATGCGTGCGGAGGCGAGCAGCCGCTCAAAGAGGCGCACTCTGGGGGAAGCCTATGTTCAGCAGTGGACGTCTTCAGGCTGTTGATGATGATGATGATGATGATGATGATGATTAATATCTTGAATTGATGTAATACTTACTGTTATGTTAATACTTTGCTGTTAAGCAAATAATTTGCCTTTCGCGTCATGGCGTTAGAATTCTTGCAAGCTAGAGATTATCTTCTCAGACGTCTGTTGGGCTGCTAAATAGTCACTTGGGTATAATGCAATTGTCAGCAGAATAAAAGCGGGTTAGTTATTGTTAGTCACAGATTAAATTTTGATTTACTTATTAGCGACTTAATTTATTGATTAGGTAAATTTTGACCATTGGTTAGACTTTGTTAGCATTAAAAGTCTAAGCAAATAAAGTTATGATACCGAGTTGTAAAAAAGAAGTTCTATTTTCTACTACTGGTTTAAGTAAAGCAATCCGACACAATAGGTATTTGTTTTACTCTAATCTGTGGACCACACAAAAAAATGGCGATCAGGAGCCGGATAACATCTGTAGAACGTTTAATTTTTATTATATAGTAGAGAATTAAGGATAATCTAAAATGTCTAAGGTAGTAACAGTTAGCAAACTTTCTTTGTTAGGGCCTTAATATTGGCTCCCTTATTACTTTAATATTATGGGCTTAAAGGATAAAAACCTGTGTACGTAAGTACAATGGCGAAATAATGAGAAGCTTTTAGAAATAAATTGTAAGCTATTATAAAGATATCGTAGACTTTTTAAGTTTTATGTACAAAGCTTTAAGATTTGCAATGTAACTACGATTGATGAAAAAAATCGGTAATAGAAATGACAGATCAAAAACACAAAGAAATTAAAAATTCTACTAAAATAAATAAATTAAAAAAATAAGAAATCTGAACGCTATATTTACGAAATCTTGTTTGGATTAATATGACATTTTTGTTGAATAGTTGTAATGTTATTCATGAGAATGTAATATAGTTTAGCCAGATTTTGCGTATGTAAATTCAGTTATAAAATATCTTCAAAGATGTCGTAATACGCGGGCGAGATAGTTGATCTGCGTATGCAGCAGTCGACTACATTGTGATCTTAAAGCCTTTAAATATACCCGCATTTTTAGCTGCGCCGTTTAGCGGAATCCGTTAATTTTCTCTTTGGTTTATGTTCATCATCATCATCATTAACAGCCTGAAGACGTCCACTGCTGAACATAGGCCTCCCCCAGAGCACGCCACCTTGAGCGGCTGCTCGCCTCCTGCATCCATCGGCTCCCCGCGGCTTTCACCAGGTCGTCGGTCCACCGAGTGGGGGGCCGGAGAACCTTTCTTCCCCATCGGTTGTCAGTTCTACGAGCGATCCGCAGGAGAACTAAAGTGACCGATATAGCTCTTAGAGTTAGTAAGTTGAAGTGGCAATGGGCAGGTCACATTTTATGTTAACTCAACTGAAATTGAATCAACATTTAGAGAATCAACTATTCGGTTTTTTAGTGTATATATACAATATATTATTATAATAACATATTACAATTTCCACGAACGGTGAAGTAATACTTGTTTCGTGGTACTATTACATTTTCTCGGACCATTGAACAATGGCGTAATTTGTGTGAACTTAAGCGGATAATATACATGACAGGATCCAATATATCTTGAATATACGACTTGTAGGTAATCTATTTCATTCCGAAATTTCTATTTTATATAAAGCTAGCTATTGTAAATATTTATGGTTTAAATTTATAGCAATATTCGCCTCCTTAGCTTAATCAACACACTAAATTTTACTATAATGTTAATTAGTTACAGATATAATACTTAGGGTAGGTTTTTTGACCCGTAGTTAAAAGGTAACCTATAGTTAAAATTCTAACAAATTTCATACAATAATTCGTGCAATTCGTTAGAATTTCAACCATTGGTTATGGTTGGGCGGAATGCGGATGCGACAAAAGAAAATGAATAGAAGGAGACCGTGTTCACACCAAATGAGAAATAGTAGACCAAAGGCTCACCGTTTAGCCATCTAACTCGTCTTCCAAGCACAGCAGCGTCCAGTGGTTAAGCAGATGGTGAGGATGGCGTCGACGCACACAGTCAGTCCCACGCGTGGGAATATAGCACTTTCCCAGTCCAATAGGGGTAGCACACGCGAGTATATATGCGGTCTTCTCTTCTAGAAGATCGGTAAGCACTCTGGTGGCAGCGTACCAAGCCAGAGGTAAAGAGAGCGGAAGAAAAAGCGACTTTTCTCAATGTGGAATATATGCGGCGGCGGTTAGCGTTCGATTATACTGGCGACTCATCGGCGATCGTCGGCTTTCTTCGGGCGAGGTCGGCGCGTAGCTAGCGCTGCATGCGGCTGCGTTGGTCAACTCATCGACCGACTTAGAGGTTCCTGCATGAGCGCTAGATGGCAATACTATACACATTTGATGTGAACAATAACAGTCTTACCTTACCTACGAATCAAAAAACCCACCTTTAACCGCAAATTACCTCAAGAAATACCAGGGCAGCATAAAATAGCAAGAGACTTCACATACACATTGACTGTGGTGTGGTGGTTGAGCAGGGCGGGTTCGATTCCCGTGACAGGACAAGTATTTTTGTACAGGAAAAAAGCGCAAATATTTCTTTTGTGTCTGGGCACAAAATAGATAATGAAATAGTACTACGGTATTGTGGGGCTACGGTGCTGTGGGACTATATGGTCTTCGTAATTTCTGGGTCCCTAGATACAGGGAAGCCTTATGTTTGGGTCCAAGATATGTGTAATTATTAGGCATGGAACTGATCGCTACTTTAAAATCATTGTCATTTTATCATATGATTTATTTTTGTCACTGTGATTTCACCTGTGATTTTTTATATGTCTAATGAATTTATTATATGATCAATGGCAATTGGCTGTGCTTTATGAAATGGAATACAGATGTGATTTAGGAGCAACCTAGTGAAGTTGCGACCTGTTACAAATGATTACTAAGCAATCTCAATCTACGCTACTCTCTTAAGTTAAAAAAGATCAAAGTTCACCGCTACACCACAATGTTAATAAAATTATACTCTTTAGGTCTCAGTTTGTTTACTGAAGTATAAATAAAATTATATGTTTTGATATTCACCGCTTATGCTACTCACATTGTGATTTATAGAAGAGTGTCTGACAAAAAGAAGCGAAGTGATTTATGATAAATAAAATCATATAATTTTTCACCTCCTTCTTGTGATTTGGTCCATGCCTAGTAGGTATGCGATCGTCAAGTGTTATTACTATTACTCCATGCTATATCTTAATGTGAGAAAAGATCCGTGTCCTAGCAGAATGATGACGAGGTAAAAACTCTTAAAAATAATAATTTTGTATCTCATTTTCAGCTACCTTTTTATTAACGAGCAATGTGCCTTTATTATTCAAGCTAACTACTACAATTATAAAAACTAAACTAAACTAGCTACACTCTCTACTACAAAGAACACTTATGGACTGTATAATAGCTGCGATGGCCTATAGACAGTCCAAGTGCTCCAGCCCACTACCGGTAGGTAGCGTACCCAACATGCTGGCAGCATTGCCATTTTCAGCTACCTATATGTATTTACCTATATGCTGCGTGTAATCGAATTCAATAGCATCCTTTGAAACTAGGTACCTACCTACTTCTGACACTGATGACGTGTGGACCAAAATGTATGAAATCTAACGCATCGACTTGGTATTCATAATAACTACAAAATTGGGATATCTTACTTAGTCAACTGCTACAGTACATAATTAAATGAAAATAATTGAGTACTCTTTTTAATTATTACCTACATACAAAGTAAAAAAAAAAATTTAAAAGTCTTAACATTATTCTTGCCAGCTACGTTACGCGCCGCGGCAATCTTCATAATTTTTAATAAAAAATATTTTCATTTGCACTCTTTACTCTTTAATAATTATCAATAAATGATGTACTATCATGCACTCAATTAATACTAATGCACCCTGTATAGGTGTGTATAGTGTAGGTATATATAGAGATTGAATCCAGAGTCATGTCCATTAGCATCCTTTTCATAATCTGCGCCATAGTAGAGAATAACGTCCGTTTTCCCAGAAATGCATCGATTTTCAACGTTTCCTCCCGTAACACCGTTCGATGTACTAACTTCGAAATGGCTTCGAATGAGGCTTAAAGTCTTTGTTTGTATACTCAAGGTTTACTGAGACTTTGTAGCTAATCAAAATAGCTGAGCTTGGACATTGGTACCAACTTTTATAAACGCTATATACCTACAGTGTACAAATATATTATCAACTTTGTAAGAAATTACCCCACAAGTTTCAGTTGTGTAATTAATATATCTTTTAATTTATGCCTGGCCGTAAAAACTTAAATAAGATGTATATACTAAACTAGACCTAAATACTAAATTATACCTAAAAAATTTAAACCAAAATATAAAACTTAAAATAAAGTTGATTGTAAAAGGTGGAAAATAGATCATGAGATTACTTGTCGTGGTGGCATGTCCTGGCTTCGGGGCCGTTTCTAACTTTACTTACAGTATGATAGATTTTTTTTAAATTATTACGAACTGATGCCTATGAAGATTAGGGTGATAAAATGAAAAATAAACAAATAATAAGAAAAAAAAAGGTACAAATACATTTTGTACAATTTATTCATCGTCATCGTCATCAACATCCTGAAGGCGTCCAATTAGGCCTCCCCGTAAAGCGCCACTTTGAGCAGCTGCTTGCCGCTTGCATCCATCGGCTCCTCGCGGAAAACAAAAGTTATTACATGATATATATTTCTTAATTTCTATCTTTTTTTTTAATGTGCCTTTCTTTAAACTAACTACTACAATACTTAAATCTAAGTATTAAACTAGCTACATTATCTAATATCTTTGTATACAAAGAACATTTGGACTGTATACTCGCCGCGATGGTCTATAGACAGTCCAAATGCTCCAGCCCACTACCGATAGGTAGCGTACCTAACATGCTGGCAGCATTGCCTCGTTCAATTGCAATGCTGATTCGATGTCTATATTCATTTTAATACTCAACTATATCTTCATTGTAAAATGGGTGCGTAGTCAAGTTATCCAACCATTATAAAATTATAATAGCATAGTAAAAACAAAGAGTAATCGACAGAAGCGACAGTACAAACTTCAAAGTGCCGTTCCGCGGCAAGCATCGTCAAAGGTACTCTAATTAAGAACTTTTAATTAATTTTGATCTCTATTTCAGGATGCGGATACGGTTGAGAAACTGAACGAGAGCGGCGAGCTGAGGAAAATGCTGAAACCTTATAAGGTAACCGGTTAATTTTTATTAAAAATCTACCCTCCGCTCCGGGTGGTTTCAATTTTTTTTTTCAACTTCAAAAATCTTTATTCATCACGATAAATAGGTACAAAGATGGTGAAGTTGCCTTAAGAAGAAAAAAAAACAAATTGCTTCAGCCAGAAAAAATCTAACATTAAGTTATTTCCCTGTGGTCCCAGTTTGCGAATAGGGCTACCACATTTCTTCCCATAGGTGTCATAAGAATTGGCTAAGGGAATATCCAGGGCATGGGCGGCAGATTTTCCTCGGTAGGTACATTAAAATCTTCTGCGGTCACCAAGCCGCCGGCCAATCGTGATCATTATGGCAACTATCTCCCTTCTAAAAGTGTCCAAAGTGTCATTTCATGGGGAAGGCCTGTGTTCAGCGGTAGACCTCAGAAGGAAGAAAAAAACGTGATTTTACCAATAGTTGGTTTTATACGAACTTTTACACCTTAAGGTGGAACGTTTCACTAGCGCGGCAAATCCGAATTTTCTTGCGTTCTTTTGCCAATAATAGCTTAATAAATCAACGTGATTACATGAAAACTAATTTTGCGCAAATAAAAAGAACGTATCAATAAATTACAATTAACAGTATCACATAAAATATTATTGGTTTAGCGACAAATGGCAATAGACTGAAAAACTAAGACGAAATTTGTTTATTGCCATTTGTTGCTAACCCAATGATATCTAGGTGATACTTTTAATCGTAATTTGTTGATACATTCTATTTCTTTACGTTAAATCGTTAAATCAGTTTAAATGTAACCACGTTCAGTAATTAAGCTATTATTGGCAAAAGAACGCAACAAATTTGAATTTGCCGCGCTAGTTAAACGTTTCACCTTCAAAGAAAGAAGAAGAAAAAACTACAAGTATTATGACGTATCGGCGTGTGTCGTAACCACTGCAATTCACAAAAATTGCAATAAACTTAGTCTGCATTCACTTCCCGAATGCTCAAATCAATCACCACCGCGTGTAATTACAACGAGATATTTCGCATTATCTCTCTTTTCCATCGAAGCCGGTGCCTTTTATGGTAAAATATAATTTCATTCAACAAGTTACTTGCGAAACCGCAAAGGTATTACGCATTTAGCGATTGTTTTGTAACCGCTATAGCAATGGAAATTATTAATATTTTACAGTCGGTATTCGTTTGAGGAGTTAGTTCAAGTGTAAGTAATATTATAGTTTCTAATTTATAAAAATCACTTTACCTTGATGAACATTTTAGTAAAATAACCGGCCACGTGTGAGTCGGACTCGCGCACGATGGGTTCCGTACCATTATCTATAAAAACGAGCAAAAAATCCCGTTTATTGTATGGGAGCCCCCTTAAATATTTATTTTATTCTGTTTTTTTAGTTGTTATAGACACAACAGAAATACATCGTCTGTGAAAATTTCAACTGTCCTTCTATCACGGTTCATGAGATATAGCCTGGTGACAGACAGACAGACAGACAGCGGAGCCTTACTAATACCGTTTTACCCTTTGGGTACGGGACCCCAAAAATATCTTCAAAAATATTATACTTAGTAATATCCTTCTTGAGATTTTCGTACCAGCCCATCATCAGCTGTTGCGTCCGCCCATATCTCAGCTGGGAGAGCGCCTAATCTGGTGATAGAAGGCGCCCCGGTTAAAATTGTTTGCTAAAATTTTCAGAACTAAACTCTGTAGTTATCACACTTTATTCTGCTCATTTTGCGATTTTCACACTCTCCGAATTGTACATTTTGCGTAATATTCATTTTGAGTGCTCTAAATGCTGGCACTTATTTGGCTCAACGAATCAGCATTGCAATTCAACGAGGCAATGCTGCTAGCATGTTGGGTACGCTACCTACCGGTAGTGGGCTGGAGCATTTGGACTGTCTATAGGCCATCGCGGCTAGTATACAGTCTCAATGTTCTTTGTAGTAGATAGTGTAGCTAGTTTACTAGTTTTAGTAGTGTAGTCGTTAGTTTAAAGAATAGAGGCACATTGCCTCTTTTGAGTGTCGTTCTCATTTTGCGTACTGTACATTTTGCTCCGAAGCGAATAAAACGGGGTGTGAAAATCTTGGCACTTCGGGCTCTTATGTAATTCACTATGTTTATGTTAACTGCACCTTTATTACACAATATTGAAGTAATATTTGTCTTCACAATTTTAGACATCACAGTTGTATGTGTTAATTATTTTGGAAGTGAAATCGGGTCGAACGTGATCATCTTATGTTTAAAAAAGTGAGAAATTCTTTGATAGGCTATTTCACAACGGAAGTTTGGTGTTATGTAAATACCTACTTCAACCTACTTTTTATAATTATTATGACGTTTTATCAATTTAGTGTTGAACCACAGGGAACCGTCGAAATAAAGTCAATCAGTAGTTTTTTATTAGGGTTCCGTACCCAAAGGTTAAAACGGACCCTATTACTAAGGCTCCGCTGTCTGTCTGTCTGTCTATCCTTCTGTCACCTGGCTGTATCTCATAAACCGTAATATTTAGACAGTCCATATTTTCACAGATGATGCATTTCTGTTGCCACTATAACAACAATGAAAAACAGAATAAAATACATATTTAAGGGGGTTCCCATACAACAAACTTGACTTTTTACTCGTTTACCAGATGATTCATAGATGGCACTTCTTTAAATAGTACTGTTACTCAACATTAGATGGCAGGGATAGATAATGGAACGGAACCCTTCGTGCGCGAGTTCGACTCGCACTTGGCCGGTTATATTCTTCTTTAATCCGTGCGTTAAATGCAAGACGCTAGAGGCAAGTATACCTATAGCAACGCAAACCAAGTTCTTGATCAAGTGCTACGTATTTCCAAACAGATAATTATGGAGCTGCTAAAACGTAGGAAATTACTATACGCTTATTTATTTATCTCATAAAAACGCTCTGTTATCTCATCACCTTTCCTGCAGGTACTACTAATGATATACATATAGCCTTAATTGATTACCAAGGAGTCCTTGGCAAGGACACAATGCATTACCAAAAACTGACTTACACTTAAATATGCGCAGCGTAGGCCGGCCCCCCACTCGGTGGACCGACGATCTGGTGAAAGCCGCGGGGAGCCGATGGATGCAGGAGGCGAGCAGCCGCTCAAGGTGGCGCGCTCCGGAGGAGTCCTATGTTCAGCAGTGGACGTCTTCAGGCTGTTAATGATGATGATGATGATGACTTGAAATATGAGCCTATCAAATTAAGTCTAAAGAAAAAATCTGAGACTGTAAACTATATAAACACACAATTTTGCTAATTTTTCACGAACGAATAGGGCCCCCCTATTCGTTCGTGAAAAGTTAGCAAATTTATTAGCGAATAGGGGGAGAAGTATCTTAGAGATAATTAAATAAATAATAAATAAATGACCCCAACAATCACATGCATAGATCCTGGACCCTAACTAGGATTCCCTGTATCTATAGGAACCCAAGAACTACAAGGACCATGGCCCCACAACACCCAGACACAGAACAAGTATTTGCGGTTTTTTTCTGTGCACAAATACTTGTCCTGTCGCGGGAATCAAACCTGCCGCCCTTGGGTTATGAGCCGACCTACTCAACCACCACACCACGGAGGCTGTCAAATATTTTGAAATATATGTCATAGATATACTACGTACCTAACTACGCAATATTGTATCCCGCAGATTTAATAATCGAACATTCTTGCCTCTATTGTTAGGTACTTCGTTTCGTTGTTCTAGTCTCCTTCGATCGTTCATTCAATAGGCACTGAACTAACATTGTCATCCATAACTAGAAAACTATTACGTACAACAGCTATGTATAAAGCCCCCTCGACGTGCCTGCTCTGCCTGCCCGGAGCTACATCCGGCTGTCTCCTCAACTTCCCTCGTAAATGTATGAAATATCCGCATTGATTTTTAGTGTTGTGAACAGTTTTTATCGTAGACGTATCGATAATTTCATGATCTCGGAAAGAATATTTATTGTAGTAATAGCTTAAATTAAAGTTAGAAGAATAAAATAGAAAGAAATATAAAAAGAAAGATTAGAAAGAATACATATATTTTCTCATTATTTACAATTAGAGTTATTCATGGAAATAATAGTTAGTTTGGGGGGTAGATAGCGCTGTGTTTACAGTTACCCTTTCCGTTGTGGTTTTATGTTAATTAGTTAGTTAGGTAACTTTGGAAGTAAGTAATTGAACGATTGCTATCGTCAGGTAAAAAATGCTGACTAATGACACCTACTCTATCATTACTATTATAATTATAGCATAGACACTATCTATAAGATTACTAAAAAATTAAAGGTTTGTGTCTATGCTTATTTTATTGATAGAATTATTAGCTGACAATAGACTTTTACCTGCATTACTTTTTACACAGTCAAAATATCATCGATTAAACTATCGATATTGTAATTCAAAAACACTATCATGGAGTGATTTATCGATAGCTTCCTTTGACTATACTTTCAGCACTATAAATAGCGGTATAATACATTAACTTTGATACAATGAGAGTTTTGGCGGGAACTCGAAAAAGTTCACGTCGTTTCATTGTATTATTTTTCTAAACTTGTGCTTTTTCCAGTGTTAATGGTTAAAATTGGTGGTGTTTTACGCATTAAGTGCTGAATTACGAGCATGAGTGTGGACAAGTGATATAATGTAGTGAAACGTGGTTTTTCGTGTTGCTTCCAAAATTCCATAGAAGCTTGTAAGTAAAGTCGCCACCACTTTACTAGGGTATGACTTAGATTGGACTATGATTACCTGACTTAGACTGGACTGTGACTAAGACTTGAAGACTTGACTTTTCACGTGAAATATTCCATAACTCGATGAATAATTACAATACTTGACACTGGCTAAATACACTATGTGTGGAGCCAAAATATAAGAAAAAAGAAAAAAACAACTTTGATACAAGATAATGTATTCTAATAGAATTTTCATTACTTAATTTTGATATCTATATTTAAGTGCGTAGGCCTTAACCTAGTCAGTTTTTTTTTCTCTAACCCGTGGTGCTGGGAGTTTAGCCTTTAGATTATTTTGATGTAATTTTCTTGCTCTGGATTACAAATTTTAATGAAGGAATATTATAAATAGAGGTTTTTTTAACGGCAAATGTGATTTATTACTCAAGCTAACTACTACAATAATAAAAACTAAACTAAACGAAACTAAGCTAAACTAAACTAAACTAAACTAAACAAGCTACACTACTTACTACAAAGAACAGTTATGGACTGTATAATAGGATATATTACGGATATTTTTCATTTTAAGTTATAGTTTTTAATGTCAACCATATCAGCCTTTTATTAAAACCTCGAGCAGCGAAGGAATGGAACACTTTACCAACGTCTTTGTTTCCCCATCAGTACAATAGGAAGCTCTACAAGTTACGAGTGAATAGGTATCTTCTACGCAAGCATGTAGGATCGTAGAGGGTGACGTCATTTTCCATGTGACAACGTGGCTATATGCCTATTCAGATATAAATAAAACCGGCCAAGTGCGAGTCGGACTCGCGCACGAAAGGTTCCGTACCATTATCTATCCCTGCCATCTAGTGTTAAGTAGCAGTACTATTTAAAGCAGCGCCATCTATGACTCATCTGGTAAACGAGCAATTAAATCACGTTTGTTGTATGGGAGCCCTCTTAAATATTTATTTTATTCTGATTTTTAGTATTTGTTGTTATAGCGGCAACAGAAATACATCTCAGTGAAAATTTCAACTGTCTAACTATCACGGTTCATGAGATACAGCCTGGTGATAGACGTACAGACAGAAAGACAGCGGAGCCTTAGTAATAGGGTCCGTTTCACCCCCCGGGGGAACGGAACCCTCAAAAATGAACCTCAAAGTGAAGCTAAGGACATAAAACTTCCTTCATATATATACATATATTTAGTTTAATTCAATTCTCGCTTTATTTTAAAATCTTTTCAGTTACGTTCTTTCATTTAAAATGCTCTCAGGGTTTTAATCCACAGAGGGGTTAAATTAAAATGCAAAATGTAACTGTATGGATAGCTGAACCGAAGGCCGACTATAACCATAAAGAGAAAATTAAATTTGCACCTTTCGCAGCATAATATTGAGGTAGAATGTATTTTTAACATCCTAAAATAAATACCTACTATTTTAATTCGTCCATTTCTCTTTTTCGGAATATAATTTATCTATGGTGTATTTACCCGTGCAAGTATTTGTGCTAAGAAAAAGGTGCAAATATATGTTCCTGGATCTCTAGATACAGGGAATCCTAGTTAGGGGACAATATAAATTTAGATAACAGTCCAGAATCTATGTAGATATATGATTGTAAAGCATTATTTATTTATTTGTTTAGTATTTTAGTTATGAAAATATTACCTATACTTACAAAATAAAATGTTATTATAGCTACTTATGTATGCAAACAATTACAGAAGCACGGAAAATTTACTCAAAATACAGGTCTAAACTACACAGTCATACACTTACCCACACACACCTTCTCACCCTTCCCTACACCACCCTACACCAATCACACCCTTCCTCTTCCCTACTCCTCCCACGCCATCTACACCCCCCTCCCCCCCCACACACACACCCCCACACCCCACCTCACACAACTTTTCCACACATTTGGTCTTAGATTCTATTACCCATATATATATGTAAATTATAAATATTAAGCTGTACAAATTTTATATATATACCTAGTCTAGTTTAATATTAGAATAGATGAACCTCGAAGAGAACTAGCTCCCACAGACTCAGGGTATCCTACCGTGAGAGCTAGTGACTCACAAGTTGTTACCTAAAACAGAACAAATAAATATCTTTTTTCTTTTCTTCTTTTCTTTTAATTTTTATTAACAATTTTACGCAGCAAATATCTACGCATAGTAGGATAGCTAGCAGGATCACACTATGATTTATTCTGTGGCAGTAGGTGCGTTGTTACTACTTTTTTTATTATGAACCATGGAGATAACCATAGGCCATGTGGTCCCGGCGTGGTGTGAGAATAGGACCACCCCATCTCTTCCTGTGGGTGCCGTAAAAACCGTCTAAGGGAATATTCAGAGAATAAGCTGCAACACTCTTCTAGGTACATTAAAATTTTCTGTGACCACCAAGCCCCCTGCCAAGCGTGGTGACTATGGATGAGCGTCCCCCTATGATGAGAGTCCATAGTAGTGGTATATGGGGAGGCTTATGTTTAGCAGTGGACGTATTCAGGCTGTTAATGTGATAGAGCTCACCAGTATCATACAGTACGTTACTAGAAAAAGTTACATTTTTATTAAGTTTTGAAAAAACAGTGTTCTTTTTTTGTTTTTGTTTGTTTATTGTCTCTAAACACCCTTCTACGTAAAAGCTATCTGTGTTCAGTCTGAGAAAAAATGTACACCTGCTATTATAATTGTACCTATAATTTATAGACGTTCAGAACTTATTTCCATTGCCAGTAACTAACTTTTATCAGTAATAGTTTATTGCTACTATAGATCTACAAAACCTTCAAGAACTCAAACAATTAATTACAGCAAGTTGAAAACAGATGTCGCTGATATAAAATACGTCAAATGTCAAAGTTTCTACTTATTTTGACAGTTGACGTCGATCATGGTAAAATCAGATATGGAGTTTTGGCGGGAACCAGGAAAAGTTCACGTCGGTGCATTGTATTATTTTACAAAACTTATGCTTTTTCCAGTGTTAATAATAAATTTCCATAGAAGCCTCTAGTAAAGTTGCCACCACTTTACTAGGGCATGCCTTAGACTGGATTATGACTTAGACTAGACTATGACTACTCTGACTGTGACTATGACTTGACTTTAAGTGAAAATTTCCATAATACGATGAAAAATTATAAAACTTGACACTGGCTAAATACACTTTGTGTGGTCCACAATCAGATATGGTACAGTGACCTGCACTAATAAGTAGGTATACTTTTCATAATTTTTAAACCATTGTCACGGTATTGAATTACTCAAAAGATATGTAACCATCAATTTGTGGGGTAACATGAATACCCTTATTCATTAATAAATGTAAACGAGACTACTATTCTGAAAAATAATACTGTGTCAATATTATGAAAATTATGAAATGTGTACCTATTAGTGCAGGCTACTGTACCTACATTTATATAAAACTGGATTCTTTTGTCTTTTACAGGTTTTTTCGCTTTTATTTGAATTAGATTTAGTAGCGAATTATCTACCTCGACTACTACCTACTTTCGTAAATACCTTAACATAATCATCATCAACTAAGGAGACGTCCATTATAGGGCCCCATAGAACGCCACTTCAAACGATGACTTCCCTCTTGCATCCATTGGCTGCCATGCTCTACTAGGCGATCATGTAACTTGATTGTAACCGATAGAAACACAAAAATTTACGGATTTGACAGTTTCAATAGGTAGTTTTTGTGCACAGTTACTGTAGTTTCAAATTCGGTATGAAATTTCTCTTGTTCAATAAAAGTTACGTGATCACCCCGTTGGCAAAAACCAATCATATAATATTTATCGCAAACAAGAGAAATTCCATTTTTAATTTGAGTATTTTTATTATAGGTAGGTTACACATACTGCGTAATGAAACTGTCAAAAGCATACTTTGTGTTTCTATCGGTTGCCTAATCACCTGTCAGCCCCTTACCATCCGTATTAAAACAAATAAATATAGATACCTACTAATTTCATATTTTTCTAATTTTCAGAGCCCAGACGCATGTACCACCTGCCAAGTCTGCGGTGGCTTCCGCCTCCTGCCTTGTCGAATCTGCAACGGCTCAAAGAAGTCCCTCCACCGCAACCACTTCACCGCTGAGTTCGTCGCACTCAAATGTATGAATTGCGACGAAGTTGGTCTTGTTAGGTGCGAGGCTTGCTCGTAGGACTTTATTGAACTAATTTTTTCACGGCGCTCAATAAATTAAACTGTATATGTATTGTATTAGAGTTTAATCTCGTATGGCAGCAAAGTTTACAATAGTTAAGGCTTCTATTTTGGCATGTACCTTTCATTTTCATATTTTCAGAGCTTTGTGTTTTTATATTTTTATACTTGGTCTTAATTTATTTGTATAGCTTGCACAAGAAAATTATGTTAAATGATTTATTAATATTTAAGATAGGTACCTACACAGAAAACATAGGAAGTGCAGGATGCTTTTATGTTGTTATGTATCTATCTAAAATATTTAGACATGTAAGACAAGGTTGACTGTAACTTTTCCTTTCGTTTTACAACCATGCCATTTTACAACCATGTCATTTTACAACCATGTAATTTTATAACCATGTCATTTTACAACCTTGTCATTTTACAATCTTGTAATATTATGACCTTGTCATTTTGCCACTTCCATGTAGGTATTATGAGACGAAAGAATCTCGTATGAAATTGATATACACGTTGCAGGTAGCACAAATATTTCATTTTGCCAGTAACATATTTTTTTTTACTTAGTTGACATAGTATCGTGGGCATGTTATGTGTGGCAAATAATAATAAATTATATTTTAATTTGCAAAGTTTTAGTAAATGAAATGAAAGTAAAGGATGTGTTATGTTGTATCGAAAATAATATGCCATAATTTAACTGTAATGGTTAATTGCAATAAATATTATTATATTTACATTTTTTTACAACTAGTTCATAAGAAATTTGTAATTTTTCAATGTATAATTACGCTAAGTAATTTAATTAGTAGGTTATTTGCATGTATGAGTTACTTTCAATTTTATATCTATTTTTGTGAAATCTATTAGCATTGCTTTCTTTTTTGCCATTATATTTGAAAAGGGGAGGTAGTGATAGTTTTTGAAAAATGCTCAACATATGATTCATAAAAAACAGCAAAACATAAGTTATTTTAATACGGTTTCAAATAGTCGATAATTTATATTTAAGAGCAAACGTAAACAATACCTAATATAAATTTTGATACAAAACTTTATGGCGTAATAATTCATTCTCTTCTTAACATAAAATTTTAGATATAGTAAAGGAACTATATTATACGGATGTTAACTGCGTGTTGAAATTGTCAAATCAATACAAAGAGTTTCAATCCGTTTCAATCACAGATCAGCTCGGTGATCATGTATCTTGATTGCAACCGATAGAAACACAAAATTGTATGGATTTGACAGTTTCAATACGCAGTTTACGTGCATATTAGTATGGAAATTTTCAAATTAGAAATGAAATTTCTCCTGTGGCATTGCAATCAAAGTTTCGTAATCACCCCGCTGGTTTCAATCAAGTTACAGTTACGTAATCACCTAGCTGAGTTTCAAATAGCATAAATCACGGTTATGATTCCCTACACTATTTAAAAATTTAAATAAAATGTAATAGACTGTGGGATTTGTATAAAAACAGAAAAAAGACGAATGCACGAGAATGAGGGGCGGGAGAATTTTCGTATCTATTTTTCTTACGAGTTTTTTATCATTTTATGTTTTTAATGTAAACCCAAGTGTCTTTGTATTTAATTTTTAGTGAATTAATAATAATAAGCCTAATAAATGAAGTTGTGATAGTATATCGATATAATTTTGTGAATGAATTAAATACATTAAATGCTGTTTTAAAATATGGTTTACTACTCCAATATTATTCTCGATATTGATATGAAATTTGTAAATAAATACGTAATTAAAATAATAGTACTTATTAAAGAAATATTTGTTGTTATTATTATTACAATACACTTTCATAGTTTGAATGCTAGTAATATTAAAAAACATAAGATAAAATTCATCACATACAATAAAATTCATAGTCATCATAATAAGCCGATAAACGTACAATGTCCACTGCTGAACATAGGATCGGTCTACGCTGCACCTTCCAGTTCGTGGCCACCAGTCGAGAACCTTTGTTCCCCATTAGTTGTCAGTTCTACGAGCGATGTGGCCTGCCCATTGCCATTTCAACTTGCTATTTCTAAAAGCTATATCGGATCTCCTCATTTCGGATCTTATCTCGCAGGGAAACTCCGAGCATAGCTCTCTCCATAGCTCGTTGCGCGACTTTGAGCTTAATTACTAATGACGCCAACAGTAAGAGACCACATTGATCAATCATTATTGACTATAATATAAATACTTCCTAAGAGGACCATCCTGGTATTTGAAACTGTTATTGCCGTCTCGCTCTGCTATCTGCACGTATGATAGAGACAATAAATTAATAGAGCCCATGAGTGAATTTATCTACAATTTAGCGTTTCAGGCGCTAACGGTTTTCACCCTCTAAAACTTAACAAAAACTTTTAATTGTGGTGTCCATCGTGTTGATAGATTATAATCTATGCTTGTACATCATGATTTTTTTGAAAATATGTTTCATGTTCTAGTTACAGCTACTTTTCTTCGTCATAATTTTGACGAAGATATTGGCTATAAATACGAAGATATTGTAAAGACTTAAAAAGGAAGACGTACGAGCATAGTTTTTTAGACAACATGAAAATATAAAAAAATAAATAATTCAAATTAAATAAGTTTTGGAGGTGGAAAATCGTTGGCGCTTTTTGTATGGACAAGAGGGGGCCATACCTACGCTTCTCTTAATAGAGAGATGAGTGCGAACTTAAGAACTGTCAAACGTAAGTGTGCAGATGGGCATTTGTCTTAAAATTAAGTTTCGCAACAACGTCACTCAACATATAAATTCATAATTGATTGCAATATCGCTCCTATCTCTAACGACTTTGTTCCCATTAACTTCTTAATCCAATATTTTAATAAGATAGCAATAACAATGTAGGTAATTGGCCTGTTGCTTACAGAGAAATCAATTTCACTAACACACTCTCACCTGTTGCATAGCAGCCGTGTGTTTACGCGGGAGCTCACACACACACACGTAACTTTTACAGGAAGACAAGTGTACGCTACAGCCCGTATACACTAGATCACAAGTCTTAGTTTTATTTTTTCATTTTAATGGTTGGAGAACTAAATTGACCGATATAGCTCTTAGAATTAGCAAGTTGAAATGGCAATGGGCAGGCTACATCGCTCGTAGAACTGACAACCGATGGGGTAGAAAGGTTCTCGAGTGGCGACCACAAACCGGAAGACGCAGCGAAGGCCAGCCCTCCACTAGGTGGACCGACGATCTGGTGAAAACCACGGAGAGCTGATGGATGTAGGATACGAGCAGCCGCTCAAAGTGGCGCTCTCTGGGCCTATCTACAGCAGTGAACGTCTTCACGCTGTAGCTGACCAACAATAAACAACAGTAAATCCCATTTTTGTAGTAGTCACCCATCTAAGTGATAATCACGGTAAGCGTTGCGTACATCGGTACTTTTTATTTAAAAAGTAAATATTTTGTTTTTAAAATGGTGATAGGTAGTACGTTACCCGTAAGAAAAAGATAAAAAAACGGAATTGTCATTCAATGTCACATTTTTCTTGCTTCAAAGCATGGTTCCCACACACGTACATACTCGTAAGTTTATTCGTATGAACTGTACTTGAGACTTCTAGTGGAATGGGGAATGATCATCCTTATTAAACAGAAAAAAGTCAGTCTGACATACCACGCGAGTACGTGTAAGCACATTGGTAGCTTGTTCTGATTAATTAATATTCACTAATAATAAAACAATGTGATAAAAATCGGTGCCTAATAAGAAAGGGTCTTAATGCGAACTACAGCGTTTCAGGGTCTGGTTCACGCACACATACATATTAAGGGGAAGGCTGCAGCTAGGTCGCGAATGACGTCATGAACGAGCAAGGTCAATATCACTTACCTATCTCTGTCTAGCCACGGAAATCCGGATGTTTTGTCTCGTTTCACTGGCGGGCTCGTCCCGACCGTCTGGGCCCGGGACTGCACGCGTTTTCAATGTAACTTTGTGTGAGTTTTAAAAGCTTTAGTGTGAGTGAATTAAATCTGTGTGCTTCAATTGTGCTGGTGTGCGTTTCATTTTGTGTACATACACGTGGGTGTGTTTATGCTTTTAGGTTGTAGTCGTCTTTTCCGTTCTGAAACGACTTTACAGGGTAATTTAGTTAGCAAGCGATTTCCCGTTGAAGTTCTGAGATAGTTTTAAAACGTTAGGGTCTATATTTGCATTTGGTTCTGATGTTGTGTAAGTAAGATAAATGATTACAGAGTCTGGATGAGAATACCTTTTCTGTAAGTAACTTTTAAATGGTTGGCAAGTTAGGGGTTGGTTTGTAGAATTGGTTTATGTACAGATAGGAGGTTAAGTAGTTTATTTGGTTTGAACTTTGGAGTCATTAATCACATTCTGTCAATATTTAGGTCGATAGTTTAATTAGGGTGTGAAAATGTTAATTACCCATGTACCTAAATAATAATGTTCGTTGATTAGCGCACAAGAAAACTGATATTCCGAATAAATTTTTAATTTTGGAATGAAGAATTGAAAAATGGAGGTAATGACGTGACTGGAAGCCCTGAAAGCCGAGCCTGCTGATACGCCTACAAAGTCGCGGGCAAAAGTTAGTTTCTATAAAACCATATTTTAATAAAAAGCTTTAACTCAGAGTCCTGAGTAACTGGCGGCAAGAATACCAAACACCAAACCTACAGACCAAACTGGACCTGGAGTAATAATATTTTAAGGGAGTTTTCGTTTTACGGTCTACGGCCTTTCATGAAAATTCAAACCTTAACCCCATCCTCGTACGATTGTTAAAGTTAAACTCATGTCAACTTAAAAAAACTGAACGCTCATTGGTTGCCTGTGTTGATGATCAGCGGCTATCTTCTACCAATGAGCGTATAGCATTTGGCATGTTAAGGGCGGGTTTTTTCATTTGTAGTTAAGGTAACCCATGGTTAAATATCCTAACAAATTTTGACCATTATTTAGAATTTGTTACCATTTTTAACCATTGGTTACCTTAACGATGGATCAAAAAACCCACCCTAATTTAACATGAGTTTGCAAACGTACAAGAAACCGGGGGTTAGAGAGTCAAACTAAGTGTAAATCTTTTTCTTCTATTCTTCTTATCGACTCTTCTAAAAGAAGAAACGCGGGTGTGTCATTAAGTTAAATACATGCGAATTATTTCTGATGCATGCTCTTCTACTACAAGTATTTAAATTTTATTTTACACTTACCTATAAGTACCTACTTATTTCAAATCAAGCCGTTGTTGTTGAAATAAGACTTCAAATTTAATCAAAATGGGCTCATTTATTAACAAAACCTCATTTTACTCCCAAACTGTGTTACAGCCGCTATGTTTATCAACTGGCTCCATAGATAGAGTATTATGAATAGGTATTACGTTTTTCGCAATTTATTATGACCCGAACCACAACTAAGGGACCATAATCCAACTGCAGGCTGATCTATTAGTTCTCATCATCATCATTAATAGTCTGAAAACGTCCACTGCTGAACATAGGCCTCCCCCAGAGCGCGCCACCTTGAGCGGCTGCTCGCCTCCTGCAACCTTCGGCTCCCCGCGGCTTTCACTAGATCGTCGGTCCACCGAGTGGGGGGCCGGCCTACGCTGCGTCTTCCGGTTCGTGGTCGCTACTCGAGAACCTTTCTTCCCCATCGGTTGTCAGTTCTACGAGCGATGTGATCTGCCCAGCCCATTGTCATTTCAACTTGCTAATTCTAAGAGCTATATCGGTCACTTTAGTTCTCCTGCTATTAGTTCTATAAAGTTGATATTGTTACGAGGACTTTCAGCCCGTAGTAGGTGCATTGCACACGCCAGTTAACCCGCTTGCATCGGATATCGACCAGCCAGCCACAAAGGCAATTTGAATATGAATGGACCTAACGACAATTTACATCATTCAGAGCATGGAATTATATTACCAAGAATGGTACCCGACATACATACAAGAATGATATTTGACTAGCCTGATGGCTCAGTTGGGCATTGAGCATTGTCATGTTGAATGGCAATGCTCAACCTTTGGCTCAAGTAGAGGCCAGCATTTTGGTCACGTGTTGATTCGGCCAGACGTTTGGAAAGCTCTTTAAATATTTGGTGTGCACTTGGTCCCCGCGCCCCAGCGTCTCAAACTCAAAAGGCGCATAAATATAACCGCTATCTATAGGTACGTCGTAGGTGGGTCGTAGATTGACTATTTCATCAACGATGAGAGACTAGTTAAAAGGAAAATTCAGTCTTGAACACAGACGCAAGGTCGGTCAGTCGGTCTTCTATCGGTTACATTTTGGAGAGTGTGCGCATGCCCTTTATCAGCTCATTCCGTCATCCCCTTTCCATCACATAACTACAAGGCTTGGTGATTCTTCACATCCTTACGTCGTTAGTGTACCACAAGTCCGCACTAAGCGTTTTGCTGACTCATTCATAGTCCGAACGGCCAAGGAATGGAATGCTCTTCCAGCAACAGTGTTTCTTCCTGGGTATAACCTGGCTCTTTTTAAGTCAAGAGTGAATGGGCATCTCATGGGCAAACGTGCTCCACCTTAGACAACTTCGTCACATACCATCAGGCGAGTTGTTGCCAAACGTATAATATGCCCATTTTGGCATAAAAATGTATCTACAAATAGTCTGTAGTACAAGTCAGCCAATTATACTGCAGTCCAGCTTTATTCTGTTTGTATTAAAATACGTCCAATATTCTAGGCAGATTATTCCTATGATGAAACGAAATTAAACCTAACTTTGTGCCGACAAATAGAGCTCTCTGCATTTTCGCATTTTCGCTCTGATTCCCGTTCCAGTATACGTATTTTTGCTTGTATTTTGGTAAGTAAGGTATTACTGATACCACATAATTATATTATAACGTATTCTACTAGGTATAGAACCACAGTATTATAATTATTAGCTGATGTCGTTTCTGGCGTATTATATATGCCAAGCCTATGTTCATTATGCATCATCTGGCTGAAGATGACCTGATTGTGACTTCTCTACATCTTAACCAAGACTGTTTTGCGCGTTTTTCACTATATCCTCATATTTTCGAGATTAGCTGTACCTATACCAAGTGACACCGATATCCGTTCAGTAGTTTCAGCGTGATATGCGTTCACAGGAACACCCAGATAAAAATAAAGAAAAAGTTTTTATATATCGACATTACTCGGTAATACATGGCGCACCCGTTACTCAGTACCGAATACATACGGTTTGCTCACAGATTAGAGAAAAAAAACAAAGTTACTCTGTGGGTTTGCTACAGCTCTAAAGAAGTGTACGTCGAGCTTACAGAGAACGAAAAAAAATACGCTTAGCAACGAAGCGTATTTTTTCAATGTTTTAATGCTCTTGGCTCTGTGGTCAATTTCTTCGAAAAAGGTTCGATGTAGGTACAGATTTAGCCCAGTTACAGTTACAGTTTTATTATAATTATGTCTGTATAGATTTAGTACAGATAGTTAGGCCCGCCCCCTTATTATCTAACTCGCAACAGGTTTGCGACAGGCGTAAATCTCGCGGTGATTGCTGTCATTCATCATTAGTGGTGTCGAGCATGTATGCTACGATACTGCTGTTGCTTTGCTACTGCTGTCGCATTGCTGTTGCAAATTTTATGTAATTACCCCACCGATTTCACCAACGTTTATTCCAAGTATACGGCTATTCGTTACTCTTGGATACAGCTAATTGACAAATGAAATTACGCAAAAAAGACGCCATTTTGATCGTATCCAAGGAATAAGTCCTTCACAAAATTGTTGGTGTAAGGGCTATATTCGCGTAACTCGGTGGTTCTCGGAAAGTTATACCTGGAATAAAATTTATTCTAGTTTGGTGAAATCGGGCCTTAATTAGGCACACTACATACTAGCATTAGAAAGCAAGTCTCACCTTTGAGGTTTATCCGTGCAAAGCTGTGGTAGATCAGTAAAAACTAAAAAGTATCTAAATAAACCTAAAATGAACCAAAGACTTCTAACTCTTTGAAGTGAACATAAACTAGCTAAAGGTAAAGATTCGCAGACACCATTATGGACACGTCCCTTGCAGCTGCCGCGTCTGGCCAGCATAACTAGCTGTCGCTATAGTGTTGGGATAACTTATCCGTAAATGAGTTTACGGTAATCCGTTAAACATTTTTACAATAAAACTATAGTTATGTACTGACATAAGTATAATTTTTTTAGGGTTCCGTACCCAAAGGGTAAAACAGGCCCTTTTACTAAAGCTCCGCTATCTGTGAGTAATTGGAGGATAAATAAATAGCACACGGATCACAAAACTGCTTTTACGTTTATTATCTCTCGAGACAATTACAGCTTCACAAAGATAAACTATGATTACAAACGATTTTAATACATACTTTTTAGCGAGCACCAGCACACGAGCGGGTGAGCAAACAGAAAAAAAGTTAGGATGCATAGACCACAGATTAGAGAAAAAAACAAAGTGGCATAGACAGAGTGCATCATCACATTGCGTTCATTTGAGTTTTTTTTATGTAATTGAATGACGTGACGAGCTAGTCTTTCGCCTGGTGTTAAGCGAAACGGCCGCCCATAACAGATTGCAGTGTCACTAAGAACTCTAATTTAAAGTTTCGCGTGACACTGCCCACTGCGCACGTCATCCTGAGACATCACGCAGTCTAAAAAGTTTTCTAGACTGTGAGATCAGTTCGTAAACTTTCATTTGCCCAGTAATTTCTTGTGCTTGGTGGCAGAATAACTGGCAAAGCGGTGGTACCTTACGCTTTGCCGGCGTCTGTGTTTCCCGAGAACTACAACCTTGGGATCTTCAAATTGAGAGTGAACAGGTATCTTCTAGGCAAGCGTGTTACATCCTAGACCGCATCGTCACTTCCCATCAGGTGAGATAGTGGTCAAACGCAAGCCTATCAATCAATAAAAATAAAACCTACCTAGACGAACTTTGCAGAAAAGTCCTACCACCTAGAATACTCTTAGAAGTGATGTAGGGCATAAAATACCACAGACTATATTCAAAAAAGACTCTCCCCTATTAGGAGGGCTGTGTCATAACCACCATGCTTGGCAGGCGTCATGATGATCGCGTAGATAAAAAAAATGCAGACCGAGGAGAATTCTGCTGCCCATTCCCTGGATATTCCCTTAGCCGACTCTTACGGCATCCACGTAAAGAGATAGGATGGTCCTATCCCAAGTAGGTATAACATTTCCGTAATCGATATCGATCAGTAAACTCTCAATTTCTCCGTACATTATCCGTAAATGGCACATCCCTATTTTACCGTCTAAACAAATGCATACAGCGACAGAGGACATTAGCCTTTTTGTCCAAAACACCCGCTTGAAATATCATAGCGGGTATTATCCATAGCAAGGGTGGTTTGGGGGTTAGAAGGGTTGTACAGTATGCTATAATATAGAGGGGTGTACGGAATTGGACACCTGTTACGTTGTATTTTTATGACCACAGTTTATGCGACAAAGCTAGTTTAGCGAGCGTGGCTTAGCGATATCCCGGGCAACTACCAACCCGACGCACCTGGTTCGGATCCCACTCAGCACTGCACATGACTAATGATTATATCAAATTACTAGTTGACCCACCCCGGCTTCGCACGGGTTAATTAGTTTTACGCCTTAACCCCGTTTATGGGTAAGAGGGAAGCGAAAGAGAAAAAGATAGGGGAAAAGGATGAATGGATGGGCCGGCGAAGGAAGGCTGGCTCCGCCTGCCTCCCTTCTATTGCCGTCCCATACCCTTCATCCTTTTCCCCTTTATTATTCCCTTTCATACCAAATTTCAGTATTTCGCTGTTTGGTATGGTTATCACACTTCACACTATCACACTATCATCATCACATCACACTAATTCACACTTTCACACTATCATCACATTATCACACTAATATTATAAAGGCGAAAGTTTGTGTGTGTGTGAGTGTGTGTGTGTGTGTATGTTTGTTCCCTCTTCACGTCGTAACGGCTGGACGGATTTGGATGAAATTTGGAATAGAGATAGCTTATATACTGGATTAACACATAGGATACTTTTCATCCCGGATATTATAAAGGCGAAAGTTTGTGTGTGTGTGTGAGTGTGTGTGTGTGTGTGTGTGTATGTTTGTTCCCTCTTCACGTCGTAACGGCTGGACGGATTTGGATGACATTTGGAATAGAGATAGCTTATATACTGGATTAACACATAGGATACTTTTCATCCCGGAAGATTAACCCGTTCCCGCAGGAAAGCTTTACAAACTTAACATCGTCAATGAGTTTTCATTATTTCTTTATATTAATTTAAATTTCAATAATTATGTCTGTAGCTGACGGTCAACATTTATCATCCCGGACACTTAAATAGATCCCGTGGGATAGCATAATCACTGATCTTCGACATTACGCAACTAAAATGGACGAAAATCACAGTAATATTATAAAAGCGAAAGTTTCTGTGTGTGGGGCGGGGGGGGGGGGGGGGGGGGGGGGGGAGGAATTAACCTGTTCCTGTAGGAAAGCATGTTGAACTCAAATTCGAAAATTTCGTTAATTAAAGGCTATACAAGGTGACCTTGAATTGATATGTTATCCCGAAAGGGGGATAGGTAGACAATGTTTCTTCTACGACTTTACTAAATTAATAGATCTTCATTGAAGAAATGCCATGTAAAGTTGCGTTCAAAATAGCCTTAGCGCAGCTGGGTGGTTAAACTTCGTCCTTGACCGAGCGCACATAAATGGGTTAAACGACCTGTGTTTAGAAATGAATTTATAGTATCTTATAAACTCTCGCAGCGATCTCACGTGTAATTTTTCGAGTGGATTTATATTTTACCATGGAAGTTTGGAAACACCCAGTTTCAAGTAAGGTTCTCACAACTGGTAGGGTATCATAGTCCCAGTCCCCCCATTTCGGGATAACATACTAATTCAAGGTCACCTTGTATACCATACACTGATGGACAAAAATTTTACATCCCAGGAATCCCGGAAGTACGAATAGATTCTGTGGGATTGAAAACTACCTACTAAGCCTTAAAACACGCATGCGTTTCATTCAACAAAAATAACTAGATGTTAATAATTGCAATAACTAAATATAATAAAAAAATAACAAATAAATAAATAATAATTAATATTAATAAAAAATAATAATAATAATGATTGTTAATAATTATTTTTTTGTAATTGTAATTGTTTTGTTAATTGTTTTGATTTTTTTTTGATGGCAAGTGATGACGCGTCTACATATCCTGTAGAGTTTTTAAATTCTTTGGAGCTGTCGGGGGTGCCATCCCACAAATTGGACCTGAAGGTTGGTGTACCTGTTATATTGATGCGTAACTTAGATGTACCTAGATTGTGTAATGGTACCAGGTTACGCATCATAGAGCTGAGAAGGTACATCGTGCAAGCCACCATTCTTACTGGCGGAGCCAAAGGAGAGACGGTATTGATACCTAGGATCCCTATCATTCCGACTAATTTGCCCTTTCAGTTTAAGCGCTTGCAATTTCCCCTAAAGGTGGCCTTCTCTATATACGATTAATAAAAGCCAGGGACAAACTCTGAAGGTAACAGGCTTACACCTGAGCTCTCCCTGCTTTTCCCACGGGCAGCTCTACGTAGGCTGCTCACGAGTATGGAGAGCCAGAAATCTCTTTGTTTGCGCAGAAGACAACAAGTCCCGAAATATAGTCTACAGGGACGTACTACAATAAAAATATATATGTCTTTAATCGACTTCCAGAAACCACAAATCAACCACTCCACCGACTCCACTCATCAAAGTTCGCTTTCGCTCGATAATTTTGCACTGCTGCAATAAAACTCTGCCTTTGAAAATTCAAAGTTATCCTGCGCTATCTCTACAATGATAATCCCTAATACAAACCGGTTTTTGCTATTACTTTACCGAAACCCAAATACCCAAACCACCCAAATATTGTTCTCCACATGCAAAAAATCAGTTTCCACGCGGGCGAAGCCGCGGGGCGCAGCTAGTACTTAGATAATTTTCGATTTCGATTTTCGAGAAGTTGACATATTTTCAACTTCTCGCCGAACTCTTCTAATCTAAGTATAAATAGAGCGTTTTTAAATAATTCTTACATACCTATCTTCTTCTCTATACTTTTTAGTTTTACTAGCTAGCGCATGTTAATAATGTTACTCAGTAAATTAAGAATAATTTCGACCGCGCCGGTATCAGGTAGCGTGGCCGAGCGGTCTAAGGCGCTGGTTTAAGGCACCAGTCTCCTCGGAGGCGTGGGTTCGAATCCCACCGCTGCCAATATTTTTTGTTTAAATCTTGTTCTTTTTCGTCAATTGCTGTTGTTTGTGCGCTAATTATTATCATCTTAATCATCATTAACAGCCTGAAGACACAAACAGTAAGAAACATTTCCGAATCGAAGTTGAATACGTCATACAAAGTCATAGTCACTTTTACAGGCCAAAATCATGATAGTAAAAAATACCTACTTACTTTGCATACATTTCTTATAGATTCTGATTTCCCCACCCTGGCCCAAACTATTATTTATTATCATAGTGATTTTATATAATAATATGACTAAAATATCTATGTTAGTGGGGGGCTAACAATATTATATAAATTTCCGTTCGCCCCGGGTGGGGGCCCAAGAGGAAAATGTATTTCCATTATTTTTGACTGGCCTGTTAGCTCAGTTGGTAGTAGCTCTGCCTTCTGAACTAAGGCTGTGGTTTCGATTCCCACTCAGGACAAAAATTTGTGTGATGAAGGTGTTTGTTCTGTGTCTGGGTGTTATATTGTATTCTATGTATGTATTTACAAACCAAAAGTATATAGGTATTTTATCAGTTATCTGATGGTACCCATAGTACAAGCTTTGCTTAGTTTGGAGCTAGATGGCGCTGTGTGTGTCCTACAAATATTTATTTATTATTTATTTATTTATTTATGGGGGCGACCGACGACGTGGGAGAACCCTAATTATATTATACTTTTTTTTTATGTAATCGAGTGAAGTGACGAGCTAGTCGTTCGCCTGGTGTTAAGCCGGATTTCCACCTGCAAGAAAACTTCCTCAAGAAGTGTCCGACCGTCTATCAGACTGTAGCTTGAACGTGTAAACTATTGTAATTGTAATTTAAACTAGTTTAGGTACATTTATAAGCTACAGTCTAATAGACGGTCGGACGCCTCCCGCAGAAATCCTACAATCTCAATACTAATAGCTATTAGGCATAATTAGTATTGCGTGCTATATTAGGCCTTGCCTGCCACGCAACAAGTAAAGCTAGCAAACGTAGGTACGGTACGGGCACAGAACAAGTACCTACCTAATAGTACTAGGGTAGTATGGGCCAACACGTGACATCGACCCTGTCGACTGTGCACCCAGCATTGATAGGTACTATTGTCGTCACGGCACAACGTGCTGCCCATGAAGATGTAGATAAACATGGAGTCAATACTCACTGATATTCTCCTTTCTTTCCTACGCGACCCAATTCATTTTCAACAGTCTTTAAAAAAGGAGGACGTCAATTCAGTTGTTTTTTTTTGTTTGGAGAGCACGTTAAGCCATCGGTCCCGGTTGTCATAAAAACAGGCAGTCGTTACGGGTAGTCAGACGCCTGGTCTAATCATCCCTGTTACTGGTTCCTTATGGGTTGCGAGGTCAGATGGCAGTCGCTCGTGTAATTCTGGTAGCTCGCCGCTACAGGTTAGATTGGGAGCCGACCCCAATAACAAATGGGAAAAAGGCAAGATGAGATGAGATTGCTTATATTATTAAAATAAAAATAACTGGGAAAAATATGTCATCCAAGTACCCACTTCTCAGTATGAAATTAAGGCGATTGAAGTCTGGTAACATAGATAACATACCTAGGTACAATAATGTATTGCCAGACTAGCATGTGACGGTGTCGAACAAAGGTAAAACAGACCCTATTACTAAGGCTCCGCTGCCCGTCCGTCTGCCTGTCTGTCTGTCTGTCCGTCTGTCACCAGGCTGTATCTCATGAACCCTGAGAGTAAGACAGTTGAAATTTTCACAGATGATGTATTTCTGTTGCCGCTACAACAACAAATACTGGGGGCTTCCATACAACAAACGTGATTTTTTTGCTCGTTTTTATAGATAATGGTGCAGAGTCCGACTCGCACTTAGCCAGTTATTTAAAAGATAATGATAATTATAAATAATTATATTCTAAGTAATTGTCAATAGGTACCTTAAATCACGCAGGAAAGATATTAGAATTCGATATGAACCGGTAGGAGTGCTGTCTCTGCCTTTACCGTACTACTAGCTTCATGGTTCTGCTTTCAGATTTCCGTAAATAGAACTGACGCATTGAAATTTAGATGGACAATGATGGTATCGTTATCAATGTGGGATAATTATCTGTTAAAACGATTCAAACTTGCTATGGTGCAATATTACTCACTGCTGTTGAAGGAACGAGGGAGAAATACTTTTTTTTGATCCAATCACCCGTATGGATGGGACGCTGGAGGCTATTGCATTCATCATTATTCCCTATCTTTTTCCCTCTCCCTTCTCTCTTTCGCCTTGGACAGGGGTAGGGCGTAAAACTAATCAGCCCGGTGCGAAGACGGGGTGGGTTAGCTAGCTATTAGTAACATCATTACCTACACGTAAAATGGAATGTTGTATAATAACTACAATAATAATTATGTAGGGTAGGTCAAAACATTTAACTTTTGACCTACCCTACGCCTGCATAATAGGTCCATAATAAGTAATTATACATACACAACTAGCTACGCCCTGCGGTTTCACCCACAGATAAAAGGTAGCCTATGTGTTAATCCAATATATAACCTATCTCTATTCTAAATTTCATCTAAATCTGTTCAGCCGTTTGAGCGTGAAGGAGTAACAAACATACACACATACACACATACACACACCCCCACATACACACATACAAACTTTCGCTTTTATAATATTAGTGTGATTATAGTAGGTACCTATAATCACAAAATACTACAGAAGTCAATCACATGTATGTACTTCACTTTTTATACCTACGCTCGGCGCTCACGCTAGGGCCGTCAGCTTTGGCTTATGCACAAAAAACTATCGTGGTATCTAGTTGTTTGATTTATTGTTGAGAATGAAACGGGAAGAACGGAAATATAACAACTAAAATAATAACTAAAATATTTCAATTTTAATGTTAGTCGCGTAACTCGGGCGCGGCGCCAAGCAAAACCTACCCTGCCTTTAATTACTAACCTACCTACCTGACTGCTCTGTGTTACGTTAAAACGAACCATCGAAATACAAACAAATACCTTACTTCTCTGAACAACTGGTAGCTTAAAAACAACAATTCACTGTTTAATGTTGAATTTAAACAACCGTTCACTAAACAATTATTGTAGCTTTATTTTTGTTGCTCTATTTTTGCACAAGGTAGTTCATAGACGCGTGTCTCAAGCGGATGGCACTCGCGCTCGCACTACTCCGAAAGACTCCGAGACATCGTGTCTGTGAGCGGTGTCTATGTGTGCGTTGCTCGAGCGCACTTGCTAGCCCCCAAGATACGGGTATTATAACCCAGTTTGGGGTGGTTAGAGCCGTACTGCCAGTGTTGTACTTAAAAAGAAATAAACAATTTTGAATTTTTGAATTTTGAATTTGAATTTGACTTACTATGTTGATTGAGTTCTGTTCTATTTTGTGCTGTAATGGCCTATACAAGTTTCAGTATAGGTATAACCAACTGACAGTGACTGCGCAAAAATATAGGTAGATCAGTCCAATAATTTGATTATGCTTATCACCACACACCAATCAACCTATTAGTATTGCACTTTTCAAGTTACTTATTGCCACATAGCATCTTAAAACTTAAAAATTTCTTTATATCCAGATCATAAATAAATTAGGTTTTACTTGGTGGTAAGTGGACTTTTCTGCAGTCATCTAGGTAGGTACCACCGCTTTTCCAGTTATTCTACCGCCAAGCAGTAGTGTGCAAGTACGACTGTATTCTGGCTTAAAGGGCATTGTAGCTAGTGCAATCACTGGGCAAGTCATACTTTATGATTTGATCTCACAGTGATGTCTCAAGGAGTTTAGGAAAAATCCCTTTCCATTAGCGTTAACGCTAAACGATCTACCCAAACTCAAAATGTATGGGAATGACATTACCTGCGGAAATTGCTCAAAGATATATATCAGTAACGAAAATAAAATGATATCAGTAAAACTCGCACATAATGCAATGACTATAACATTTTCAAGCAAATCATACATGAGTTATAGAAAGATTGTGAAACGGTATATAAACATTACCGAAACAAACTATCGCATGCTAAAGTATTTGTCCTTTGGCGGCACTACCGTACATAACACGCGAAAATATTGTGATCAAGAAGTGACATTGTGATTCAAAAAACAAGAAAAATGTATTTGGTTTTTGTGCTCATCATTTTGTACTTAACGTCTACTGAAACATCTAAAATATTAATTTGTGTTCCAACACCTTCATTTAGTCATCAAGTGGTGTTCTATCCGTTAATTCAAGAGCTGCTAAAGAATGGCCATGAAATTGTCTTCATTACTACAGATCCAATATATCCTAAAGGACAAGCACCAGCTAACATTACCGAAATAGACACTCATGTTGTATCATACAAGACATGGAGAGAACAAGTTCTTAATTCTGAAACCACCACAGGAGCAAAGGAAGACTCCTATCTACAAGTTCTAAAAATGGTCCCAATAATAGCAAAATCATTTGAACAACAAATGCTGATGCCTGAAGTTAAAGATCTGATTGGAAAAAAAACACACTTTGATTTGGTTATAGTTGAAGCCTGTTCCAAATCAGCTCAATCCCTATCCTATGTTTTCAAAGCTCCAATGATTTTGATGAGCTCTTTGGGGCCACTTTTGAATAATTACCATGTAATTGGTGCGCCAACGTATCCCAAATTACAGTATCCAAATTTTTGGCACCAGAAATTAAACAACATGACTGTTTTAGACAAAATCAAGGTTTTGTGGGACACGTATAAAATTGAGTCGTTTTTCTCAAGCTTTAGAGCCGAAGAAAACAAAGCAGTTAAAAGATTGTTTGGACCAAATACACCATCTTTGGAAGAATTGGGTAGCAATGTTGATATGCTATTTATAAATTTGTATCCAATTTGGGAAATGAATCATCCCATCCCACCGAGTGTCGTATTCATTGGAGGAATACACGAAAAGCCACAGAAAGACTTGCCTATGGTAAGTTAACCATTAAATTTGCTGAATACTCATTCTCATTTAATTGTTGATTTAACAAGAAATGCTTCTTATTTTTAAGGATCTAAAAACTTACCTCGACTCATCGAAAAGGGGAGTAGTATTCTTCAGCTTGGGTACAAACGTGAGCCCCTCTACATTGCCTCCAGTGAAGATTCAAACACTAATAAACGCAGTCTCAAGTCTGCCTTATGACGTTCTGATGAAGTGGGACAGTGAGGAGTTACCTGGCGTGGGGACTAATGTAAAAGTAGCCAAGTGGCTTCCGCAATCCGACTTGTTGCGTATGTAGCGTATTAACAACATTATGCAGCTGACTGAACATATGCAGAATTTCGTACATCTACTACGGGGTTTTTAATTAGAAATATACTTACAGGTCATCCAAATATAAAAGCGTTCATCACACAAGGAGGCCTGCAGTCCCTTGATGAAGCTATGACAGGCGGAGTTCCACTTGTAGGCATTCCTATGCTCGGAGACCAGTGGTATAATGTAGAAATGTATATTTCTCTCAAAATTGGTGTTGGTATACTTATGGAGGAGCTGACTGAAGATAAACTTGTGAATGCCGTGCATACTGTTATTCATGACACAACGTAAGTGTTCTAACATATTATATTCTGTCAGTATTCATTCACTTTTTATGTAGTGTAGGCCTTTAAGAAATAGGAACACCTATAACCATAACACGAAATGCTGCTATAAATCTTTAATTTTTATTTTATTTTCTTTATTTTCTTTATTCTATTTTCTATTCGAAAATATTTTCTCGAATGTAGATACCGCTGCAATATGATTGAGCTTCGAAACAAAATCCGGGATCAGCCGCAGACTGGCTTGGAGCGTGCCGTGTGGTGGACAGAACACGTGTTACGTCACAAAGGGGCAGGCCACCTCCGAGCTCCCGCCGCCAACATGTCCTGGGTGGAGTACTTGGACCTGGAGCTGATGGCTGTGCTGACGCTGATTGCTCTGGTTGTGCTGTCAACTGCTGTTACCGCGATGTACCTGTTAGTACGATCTGCTAAGATGTTAAATGTAAAATTGAAATATGCTTAAAATTAATATTTTCTTCTATTTTCCTCCCTCCTTGCTTCGTTTTCCTCAGTACTGTGGGTCGTGACCTCCTCCACAGATCGCTTCGTCTCTGACAATTGTACGGCAACGCGGTCTGTCCTCAGCGGCGTGTATGGCCTCATGGACTTTGATGTCGAGTGTGGTGAGGATTTGGTCAAACCAGCGCAATGGACTTCGCACAGTCCCTCATAAAACACCACTTATGGACGTTTATCATTTGCCATAAAGAACAGGCTTGGCAGGTGGTTTGCAGACCACAGATTTTAATGTAGGTACCGAGGAGAGTGCTGGTGAAGCTGGCTCTTACGGCACCTACGAGAAGAGATGGAGACCGATTGATTGATGATACCGATAATGAACTCAGTTATAAATAGAGGGAATATCTACTTGTCGTTTCCTTACAATATAAAAGACACCGATCAAAACCATCCAAGGCTTTATGGTCGTGCATCCTGCATGCTAATGACCGTTTTGGGGGTGCGGAGAAACTTAATATTATTGAGATGACGTCCTTGACACGAATTCCTTACTTCGTCCTATAGATATAGTTAGGAATTTAATATATTTTTATTTTATGGATTCGTATGAAAAGTTGCTAATTGTTGTCATAAAGGCGTCGTCTGTATATTGAATGAAATTGGATCCCAAGTCTACAACAAAATAAACTTTAATGTAGTGAACTTCCGGCCCATGGATCCCAAGTCTACAACAAAATAATTTTAATGTAGTGAACTTCCAGCCCACGGATCCCAACCCAAGTCCACCTCAAAATAAATTTTAATGCAGTGAACTTCCGGCAAACGGAACCCAAGTCTACAACAAAATAAAGTAACGTAGTGACCCCCGCCCCACAAATCCCAAGTCCACCTCAAAATAAACTTTAATGCAGTGAACCCTCGGCTCGGTCCACAGATCCTAAGTCCACATGAAAATAAACTTTAACGTTAGTAAGAGCCCCCGGTCCACGAGTCCTAAGTTCACATCATCATCATCATCATTAACAACCTGAAGTCGGTGACTGCTAAACATAGGCCTCCCCCAGTAAGCGCCACTTTAAGCAGCTGCTCGCCTTCTGCATCCAGCGCCTCCTGCATGCGGCTTTCACCAGATCGTCGGTCCATCAAGTTCACATACCTCTGAGCTAATATCAATAACATCATCGCCTCAAAAAACAATTATCGCCTTTATTGTAAACTAGTAGACCCGCCCCGGCTTCGCACGAGTTAACTGGTTTTACGTCCTTACCCTGCTTAAAGGTAAGGGGGAAGGGAAGGAAAAATGGGGAAAAGATGACTGGATGGGTCGACGAAGGTAGCATTCATCCTTTTCCCCTATGTTTTTCCATTTCCCTTATCTCTTCCCTTCGACAGGCTGGGTACAAATAAATAGGTACATGAATAAAAAAATTATGTAACACAAACAAAAAATCTTCCATAAAAAATTACATCCTTATTACACCCTTCCTATCCTTATAAATTTACATCCTTGTTTCTTCGTGCAACCCGCACTTGGCTGTTTTAAAAAACAAAAAGTATTCTAAATATTATTCTAAAAATTAGCTATAATTAGTTCCAGCTAGGCATGGAAATGATTGCTACTTTAAAATCATTGTCATTTCATCATACGATTTATTTTAGTCACTATGATTTCACCTGTAATTTTTCACAGAGTGTGATTTTTTATATGCCTAATGAATTTATGATCTATGGTGATTGGCTGTGCTTTATGAAATGGAACAGAGATGTGATTTAGGAGCAACCTAGTGAAGTTGCGACCTGCTACAAATGATTACAAGTAATCTAACGTTACTCAAAACTACTCGCTACTAAATTTCACCGCTACACCACAATGTTAATAAAATTATACTCTTTAGGTCTCAGTTTGTTTACTGAAGTATAAATAAATTGATATGTTTTGATATTCACCGCTTATGCTACTTTCGTGTTATGAAATCCAAAGCCACGATTCAATTAAGTGTGATTATCACACTGTGATTTGTAGCAGAGTGTCTGATAAAAAGTAGCAGAGTGATATATGAATAATGAAATCATATGATTTTTCACCTGCTCCTTGTGATTGGATCCATGCCTAGTTCCAGCGTGATGCATGTTCAAAGGGAGAGACAGACAGACAGGCAATAAAAAAAATTGTTTCTATTTCTATATCATTAAGAAGTGTAACAACAAAAAACTTTACAATCAAAATTTTCAAAAAATATTCAATGTAGGTACCTACTGATTTATCCTAGTTACAGTTTTATTATATGTATCTAAACATCTATATTCTAAGCCCCCTGTCCTACATGTACCTAGACCTGTAGTTTGGGATTGGGTGGCAATTTTTGAAAAATAAGATCCATTTTTTGGTATCCGTTGGGAGCTACCCAGAACATCAATAATTACTAATTAGACAACTGATTTACCGTTTATATAAAACACGATGATAAAAAATGAAAGATAGCATAAAATTATTGCGTACTCATGTCACGCTGGTTGATGATAACGAACAAATATAATAATATAGTTAATTGTAATGTAAATACAAAATTATATATTATACAATTATCTAAAGCTATCTACACACTGGGGCCGGCCCACCGGCACAAACCCGGCGGGTTTGTTAGGCGGGTGGACCCGGCGGCTTTATAAGATGCGAGCCGGACAATTTTGCCGGCGGTACGACAGTCGCGGCATGTAGCGTTCACAATTAGTGATTGCTCGGAGAGTTTGCGCATGTCTTTAGCCGGGTAGTATGTGCGGGTTCAAGCCGCCGCCAAGATTGTGTCAAAATAAGCCCGCCGGGTTCGTGCGGGCGGGCCGGCCGTCCCGGTGTGTATAGCTTTACATACCTAATATTGATATTTCTGTATCATATTGTATTTAAAATGAACTTCCGCCGGTCAGGCCTGAGTAACTGAACATGTGAAGTAATAGTCATAATATCTGGGTATGTTAGTGTGTGTGAACGTGTGTGTGATTATAATTTTAGAATATGTATATGTGTGTGAACCGGAAGACGCAGCGTAGGCCGGCCCCCCACTCGGTGGACCGATGACCTGGTGAAAGCCGCGGGGAGCCGATGGATGCAGGAGGCGAGCGGCCGCTCAAGGTGGCGTGCTCTGGGTGAGGCCTATGTTCAGCAGTGGACGTCTTCAGGCTGTTAATGATGATGATGATATGTGTGTTAGAGAGAGCTAGGATGTTTGTGTGTCTGTTTGTTTCCTCTTAACGCCACAACAGCTGAACGGATTTCAATGAAAATGGAGATTGGATTGACACATGGAATACATTTATCCGCGATGATACCGCGTGTCGCAGTATTTTATAAATTGTGGTCATAAATAAAACTGATTCCCATTTCCTCCTATTTTATAAATTGATTCCTTAAATCTTCCGCGCCCTTGTACTGCCGTAAATTGAACACAAATACGGGAAAAAGTAGACAAAAATAATAATTCAGATCCAGGTAAAATGGAAGATGGATTTTATACCTATATACTAATTTTACCAGTTCTCCATACATCTGGTTTCCTAAGTGAAATGAATACATTAAAAGCGCGAGCGAAGCGAGCGCTAAAATTTTAGGTTTGCCGTATTGTATTTTAGAAAACTCGTATGGCAATTCAAACAAACATGAATTACATGTCAGTCAGTACAAACGCGCTTGACATAATACAAAACATAGAAAAATATTAAATTTTTACATATGCCGTATTGTATTTTAGAAAATACGTATGGCATTTCAAACACGAAAAACATGTCAGTCAATATAAACGTGCTTGCTATAAAAAAAAATACAGTAAAAATAATAAATGCGCAAGCGAAGCGAGCGCGAAAATTGTTATATTTGCAGTATTGTATTTTAAAAAACACATATGGCAATTCAAACACGAATCACATGCCAGTCAGTACAAACGCACTTATTCATCATCATCATTAACAGCCTGAAGACGTCCACTGCTGAACATATGCCTCCCCCAGAGCACGCCACCTTGAGCGGCTGCTCGCCTCCTGCATCTATCGGCTCCCCGCGGCTTTCACCAGGTCGTCGGTCCACCGAGTGGGGGGCCGGCCTACGCTGCGTCTTCCAGTTCGTGGTCGCCACTCGAGAACACTCCTTCCCCATCGGTTGTCAGTTCTCCGAGCGATGTGGCCTGCCCATTGCCACTTCAACTTACCACTTTAACTCTAAGAGCTATATCGGCCACTTTAGTTCTCCTGCGGATCTCCCCGTTCCAGAGCTTATCTCGCAGGGAAACACCGAACATAGCTCGTTCCATAGCTCGCTGCGCGACTTTGAGCTTACTAATGAGGCCAACAGTAAGAGACCATGTCTCAGTTCTATAAGTCATCACTGGCAACACACACTGATTGAAAACTTTCGTTTTCAGGCTGTGCGGTATTTTGGACGAAAAGATAGGACGAAGCTTCCCGAACGCTGCCCAGCCGAGTTGGATTCTTCGCGCCACCTCTTTGTCGAAGTCGGACCTACCTAATTGGACAGTCTGTCCTAGGTAGACGTACTTGTCGACAACTTCGAGAGTATCGTTCCCAACAATTACCGGTATAGGTGGAACATGAGCATTAGACATGATCTTTGTCTTGTCCACATTCATCTTAAGACCAACCTGCTGGGAGACTCTACTGAGGTCGTTGAGCATGGTGCTAAGGTCCTCGAGCGATTCCGCCATTATGACTATATCATCGGCAAAACGAAGGTTAGTGATGTACTCGCCATTTATGTTGATGCCAGATCTATTCCACTCCAAGAGCTTGAAAACATCCTCCAATGCGTTTGTGAACAGTTTCGGAGAAATAACGTCTCCTTGTCTCACGCCTCTTTGCAATGGAATTTGTTCCGTACTCTGGTCCTGTAGTCGGACTGACATAGTGGCTTTACTGTACAAACACTTCAAAACTTCGATATACCTATAGTCAATTTGACAACGCGCTTATTGATAAAACAAAATACAGCAGCAATATTAAAGGAGCGCAAGTAGCGAGCGCGAAAATTTTTAATTTTGCTGGTTTGTATTTCAATAAATGCGTATGGCAATTCAAACATTCTTCCTCTACCTTTGGACCGGCGCTGATTTCGGGGGGGCTATTTCCCCTCTGCCTACGGTCATGTCCTATAAACTAAAATACAAAATCAGTATTAGGTACAGAGAAATATTACAATTATTGTAGGTTTGGTCGATATTGAACCTATTCACAAAACGGCTTACCCTTAAAATAAAGACCTAAACATGGCCGAATGACATTCTTAAAAAGGCCTTCATTGTCTTACCTATTCACACAGGCTTACATTGCCCCCACCTATTACAGAATACATAATAGTAGTTTATTCATTCGTTCATATAATCAAAAATTATAAAAATATAAAAATTTACGGACCGATCCAAAAATGTTTAAACTAGGTACAATAAATACGCTAATCTATAAGTATATATAATTATATTACTATGAAAAAACTGACTGGGCTAAATCTGTACATTGATTATTTTTTGAAAATTTTGATTGCATTGCACTTCTTTATCGATATAAAAGTAAAAACATTAGTTTTGAATTTTTTGTCTATCTGTCAGTCTGTCTGTCCCATTGATTTCGCTGAAATTTGGTATGGTACAGGTTATAGCTAATTTTTCAGCATAACATTTAGGATACTTTGTTTTCTAAAACGTCGATGTGCGGGTTGCACCAAGCAATAAAGATGTAATTTTTATGCAAGAATGTTTTGTTTGTATATTACTCTTTTTTATTAACTCATCCTGTCGAAGGGACGAGAAAAAGGAAAGGGGGAAAATAGGGGAAAAGGATGAATGGATGGGCCTTCCTTTGAAACATCCATTCATCCTTATTCTCTTTCGCTTCCCTCTTCCCATGTACAGGGTAAGTACGAAACGTAAAACTAATTAACCCGTGTGAAGCCGGTAGGGTACCGAGTCAGGTAGGAGTATTACTTACTTATTTAAGGTACCCACCTACTTAGAAAGGCAGCATTCGATTTCAACGAGCACGCGAATATTTAAATACGATATAATTATACTCAAGATGAAAACAATATCAAACCAAAAATAATTAACTCATATTTTAAAGTAACTCTAAATTTTGTAACAGATACATACATATTCATTATATAAAGGAGTGTTCTGAAACAAGTAAAATGTGCCTGTCATGACAGTCTACAGATTACAATGAAATTACATATACCATCATATACTCAGATCATTGTTTATAATCAAGTAGGTACTATCTGGTTAGACAACACGTGGCTGTAGTGTCTATTGTATTCTTTTGCTTAATCAACGATGAGTTGCGACTTTCGAAGCTATTTTATCAGTTAAATTTGGTATAAATAGACTGGTTATATCCATCAAAATAGTACTAGCTTGTTAGAGCTGGACAAAGATACACTCAAACGAGGCAGCTACCAAAGTTAATTTAACGAAATTGAATTTTTGAGAATCTAAAAATGTATTTCATTTTATTGTTATGTATTTTGTGTTTAAACATTAATGAAGCATCCAGGATTTTAGTCAGTGTACCAACACCATCTGTAAGTCATCAAGTAGTATTTTATCCTTTGGTTAAGGAACTGATCAAACGAGGACATGAAGTAGTCTTCGTAACTACAGATCCAATGTATCGTAAAGGAGAAGCACCAGCTAATTTAACAGAGATAGATACTCACGATATTGCGTACAAAACATGGAGAGAACAAGTTCTGAATTTCAAAACGACAAAAGGAGCAAAAGAAGATCAATATATACAAGTGTCGACGATATTTCCTATTATAAGTAAAACATTTGAACAACAAACGCTGACTCCGGAATTTCAAGATCTGATTAAACAGAAAACTCATTTTGATTTACTGATAATTGAAGCGTGCGCAAAGTCAGCGCTTGCTTTGTCTCATGTTTTCAAAGCTCCAGTGATTTTAATGAGCTCTTTCGGATCACACCAAGACAATTACGACTTAGTTGGTGCGCCAAAACACCCCAGATTGTTGTATCCATATTGTATGAACCAGAAAATAAATAATTTGTCAATTGGAGATAAGCTAAGGGTTTTATGGGACGTTTATAAAATTGAATCCACATTCTCAAGGCTGAGAGCGGAAGAAAATAAGCTTGTGAAGAGATTATTTGGACCAGACACTCCAACTCTTGAAGAATTGGGGAACAACGTTCACATGTTCTTCATGAACGTATATCCAATTTGGGAAATGAACCGTCCAGTTCCACCGAGCGTTGTTTTTATTGGAGGAATACATCAAAAACCTCACAAAAAGTTACCTGAGGTATGTAATTCATATTGGACTTAATCGCACTAAAGCATGTATTTATTTACCTCGGCGTTTCAACCAAGGTGCATTGGTTGTGATGGCTCACTGCCCATGATTGAGCCCAACTGAGGAAGCACGTAATTTTGGTTACAGAATAAATAATAGTACCATGTAGTAGTAATAGTAGTACTTGTGCTGCGAAGGTACACGATATATGCGCTATTGTGCTAGTCACAGTAAATTTACTGATGGTGCGTGTATTTTATTTCAGAATCTTCAAACCTACCTTGACTCTTCGAAAAGAGGAGTGGTATACTTCAGCTTCGGCACCAACGTGAGCCCCTCAACATTGCCTCCAGAGAAGGTACAAGTGTTGATAAATGCATTATCAAGTCTACCATATAATGTTCTGATGAAATGGGACAAAGATAATTTGCCTGGCGTAGGGAATAACACAAAAGTGGTCAGTTGGATACCACAATCGGATTTATTACGTAAGTTAATGTTACTACGAAAATTCTTTGAAAACAAAGTACCTTAGTATTTATTTAGCATTTACCTAACTTTTCTATTAAACTTTTTCAGGACATCCTAGTATAAAAGCGTTTATCACACAAGGAGGCCTGCAGTCTTTTGACGAAGCCCTTACGGGTGGAGTCCCACTTATAGGCATCCCGATGCTCGGAGACCAATGGTTCAACGTAGAAGTATTTGAATCCCTTAAAATTGGAGTGGGTCTACTAATGGAAGAACTGACTGAAGATAAACTTGTGAATGCTGTGAATACTGTGATCGATGATCCAAAGTGAGTAGCTTTGTGTTTTTTGTTTCAATGTTTCTCGGTTTTATAAGGGTCATTAATTGTTTTAGAACTTAAGTTATATTTTCATATTGATCATCAGACTGGATAACCCATGAATTTGCAATAAAATGCGGCATCATTACTATCGTACAAATCTATTAGTCCACTATTGACCATAGACCTCTTCTTGAGACCTCTTTTTTTTTATACCTTATTGGTGTGTGTCCTCACCAATAAGTTCTCATTCAGCTGCTGCGTATGTTCTCCCTGTGTATGTGTTTTTTTATACTAAATTTACTCTCTTTATTTCAGATACCGCCGTAAGATGGGCGAGCTTCGAGACAAACTTCGCGACCAGCCACAAAGTGCCTTAGACCGTGCCGTGTGGTGGACAGAACACGTGTTACGTCACAAAGGGGCTGGTCACCTCCGAGCCCCTGCTGCCAACATGTCATGGGCAGAGTTCTTAGACCTGGAGCTGATGGCAGTGTTAGCACTAGCCGCGCTGATGGTGTTGGCAGCTGCTGCGACCGCGTTGTACCTATTGGTACGATTTGTTAACAGAACTTTAGAAGTATCAAATAAATTAAAGGATGCTTAAAACACGTGGTATTGTTTTTTTTGTATAAGTCAGTGACCTTTATTTTCCTTTATTTATCGAAGGTGGTTGTATTTTTTCACCTGATGGCAAGGGGTTATCGTAGCTTATGTATATCTGTAACACTGGTGATGTTACTAATACGTTGCTTACCCTGTAGGACTCTTTTGTGATGCATGAAAAGGCTCTGCGGAAAGACCGCTGGCGGGAGTTCACTCCACGTTTTGCAGATGTACGGCAAGAAAGAATGGTTGTTGGTATAGTACATGACACGTAGTTCCTATACCCATACTGTAGTACAAGTATTCAATCCAAGTATAGATATATCATCGGCATATTCAAGTAAAGGCTTATGAATAAGACTAATGGTTTCCCTCAGAAAATACTCAAATACTCCATTCGTAAAGAATACCTCTTGTATCATATAGGAGGTAATATTCTTTACGAATAGTTCCTCTTTGGTTGGAATGGTTACAGTCTGTATGAGTGGTATTACTGTAATATAAAAATATATAACACCCAAGCATACATAGGATCTTGGACCTAACATAGGATTGCCTGTATCTAGGGACCCAGGAACTACGAGGACTATGGTCCCATAATACCCAGACGGAGAACAAGAATTTGCGCTTATTTTCTGTGCACAAATACTTGTCCTGTCGCGGGAATCGAACCCGCCGCCTCCGGGTTATGAGCCGACTTGCTCAACCACCACAGCGCAGAGGCAGGCACGACTAGAGAGACTGAGCAGAGAGCAGCAAGCTACCTATCTGGCTAGCAGAGTTACCTAAATAAGTTCCATATTAATAAGACTTTCAAATACATGACCCTTTGCCGCTTGAACTACTTAAGTACCCACATTTTGACATTTACACAGGCACAGGCCGAGTTTGCTAGTTTCTAAAACCTTTACCTGCAAAAGTAGTTTTACATTATAATATTTTGCTTTGTAATGTTGAGTTCCATTTACTCAGTTTGCATTAATAATACGAGGTAAGTTAGAGTATGGATACACAATTATGACTGTAAAAGGCTTTATCTTCCTCAGATGGAAGACAATAGGTCTGTGGCTGTTTGTCTTGTCATTAGTTAACTAACCCTCTTCTATTTTACGCTCTACTTTCTAGTCTGTGGTTGCCACTTTAGTATCTATGTGGTTATATACCACATGGACATAGGTTACTGTCATGACTTTTACTTTTCAAAAGTGCAAGTTCAAAATAGATTAAAGTACTAACTAACTACATCGTATACATGAAACTATCGAAGTTTAAATACCCTAATACCTAGCTATATATATAAACTTCAATAATTTCATGTTTAGATAACGATGTAATTTCACATGGTTCAGTTGTTTGGACATGTAAGTCTCACGGATAAATATTTTACATACTTACACCTTACACCCAATGATTCACTTATATACATATTATTAGGAAAGTAGGGATTTACACAATACATATCCTGTCGTCTACACAAACACAAAACATAACATAAACAAAACAAATACTTCTATTCACTGACACACATATATACATACACTTTCGTACCTCATTAGAACTCACTAGCACAGAATACCTACCTCAATAAGGAACGTAAGAGGCTAGATCCTGCGACACAGGCATGCCTATTGCGGGATCTAAGGCTCCATAATATTATGCAACACTTACTTAAGTTAGAATTAAATAAATAAATAAATGTATTGTATCTCTGATGACAGTTATTTATAAAGAAAATTATTATCTATCAATAAAAGGTCTTGTCCTAGTAATTCACTGACTGACAGACACCGTAGAGCCCAAACTGCAGGACGTAGAGTCTTGACATGATATTTGGAGGGCATGTTACTTTTATGACCTTTTTATGCCTGTCTGCACTAAAGTCTGACAGATCCTAAGTTCGCAGACCCTTATGACGTACCTGCAATGCATTTGTACGTTAAAGATTGTACGAAGAAAAGCCGGTCAAGTCGTAGTCTGCCTCTAATATTAATATTATTTTTATTGATTTTTTTTTACGGGCAAATTGCCTTTATTACTCAAGCTAACTACTACAATAATAAAAACTAAACTAAACTAAACTAAACTAGCTACACTACCTACTACAAAGAACACTTATGGACTGTATAATAGCCGCGATGGCCTATAGACAGTCCAAGTGCTTTAGCCCACTGCCGGTAGGTAGCGTACCCAACATGCTGGCCGCATTGCCACGTTGAATTGCAATGCTGATGCGTTGGGCCAATATTGTAGTAGTTAGCTTGAGTAATAAAGGCAATTTGCCCGTAAAAAAATTATAAAAAAAAAAATTATTGATATTCGTATTTTAATAGGTATATGCAAAAAACTGTCTCCTCTACTCATTAGATGAATTGCCACGTTACCATGATAACGAATATTGTGGTAGACCATTTTTGCGCATTATCGTTCCTATTATCATAACATGACAGGAGACATTCACAAGGAGGAAAAGACATGTGGTCTTGTCAGAGATAACGGTTATTATACCTAATAAATAAATAAAATAAAAGATAACAGTTATTCAATTTAATAACCGTTATCTCTAACGGCTTCGATTCTAAAACTTCTGGAATATCCTCGTTAAGACGCGGTCCAATTTATAAAACAATTTTAGTTTTAGGTTGTTAAATTAAAAAGATATCAAAAATTTCTAATTAGTTTTGCTACGTTGATTGACAGTTATATAGTACGGTCTACAATTACTTCTATAAGTACTATAAGAAATTCTTGTTATAAGAATTAAACACACAACTTTTACAAAACATTTAAAAGCCTTCATACCAACTATACAAAAAATACAGCGATATTGCACCTGCTGCCAATAGTTACAATTAGTAGCAATTAGCGCTAGTACTTCCATCAGCTCCAGGTCCAAGTACTTTATACAAAACAAAACAATACAATATCATGTGTTTTAAGCATCCTTTAATTTATTTGTTACTTCTGAAGTTCTTTTAACAAATCGTACTAATAAGTATAACGCGACCGCAGCAATTGCCAATACGATCAGCGCGGTCAGTGCCAGCACTGCCATCAGCTCCAGGTCCAAGTACTCCGCCCAGGACATGTTGGCGGCGGGAGCTCGGAGGTGACCTGCCCCTTTGTGACGTAACACGTGTTCTGTCCACCACACGGCACGCTCTAAGGCACTTTGTGGCTGGTCGCGAAGCTTGTCTCGAAGTTCACATATGGTGCGGCGGTAACTGAAAATATTTGTAAACAAGCATAGCTCTATGGCCTATATTTCATTTAAAACTATTAATACTTAATTTGTAAAGGAAAAATTTGAATCACGAGCGGGATAAAAACCAAAAAAAAATTAAAACTTTCCCTTAAATTTGTAAAAATTAATCTGTAGATTACGCTGAGCAGGCGATACTGCTATAAGAATCATAAATACTATTAATACTTTATACCTCTTTCCTGGTAAGAGAAGGAGTTTCCTTGCGAGATAAGATCCGAAATGAGGAGATCCGTTAGAGAACTAGTCACCGATACAGCTCTTAGAATTAGCGAGTTGAAGTGGCAGTGGGCAGGCCAAATCGCTCGTAGAACTGACAACCGATGGGGAAGAAAGGTTCTCGAGTGGCTACCACGAACCGCAAGACGCAGCGTAGGCTAGCCCTCCAGTAGGTGGACCGAAGACCTAGTCAGAACAGCGGGGAGCCGATGGATGCAAGAGGCAAGCAGCCACTCAAAGTGGTGCTCTATGGGGGAGGCCATGTTCAGCAGTGGACGTCTTCAGGTTGATGACGATGACTACTTTATACCACACTTATCTACATCGGTTGTAGAACTGACAAACGATGGGGAAGAAAGGTTCTATCGCTGCATCTAGCGGTTCGTGCGCCCACGAACCACTAGATGCAGCGTAAATTGGACTCCTAGGTGGACCGATAATCTGGTTAAAACCACGGGAATGCAAAAGGCAAGCAGTTGCTCAAAGTGGTGCTCTGTGGGGAAGCCCTATGTTCAACAGTGGACGTCTTTAGGCTATGATGATGAGTACTTTATACTGAAGTTTGTGAACGGGTTGTGGTTGTGCCTGATCATAACTAACAAGTCGACGATCTCACTGCTCATTTGCTCCTTCATTTGAGTTTCTTGTGTTTAAAAATAATTTAATTAAGGACCGACATTTAGCAAATAAACATCATTAGTAAATAAATAATCCAATAGTAAATAAATACTCACTTTGCATCATCAATCACAGTATTGACAGCATTCACAAGTTTATCTTCAGTCAGCTCTTCCATTAGTAGACCCACTCCAATTTTGAGAGAAGCATACATTTCCACGTTGAACCATTGATCTCCGAGGATAGGGATGCCTACCAATGGAACCCCACCTGTCAGGGCTTCGTCGAATGATTGCAGGCCACCTTGTGTTACGAATGCTTTAATATTTGGATGTCCTGAAAATGTCCTAGTTTTTGGGTAAAAACTCTTAAAAATAATAAAGTACATGAATAAACTACCCCTACCTACTTAAAAATAAAAGCAAGTATCTAAAGAAATCTAGAACTATCTGTAGACTGGAAAAAGTCTATAGATAGTTCAAGCAATCCGTAGAATCTGGCAACGTGCCCATAATGCTGACAGCGTTGCCCCTCTGTTCTTGGATTAAATACTATATCTCACACAGTAAACAGATTTTTGATAAATTTGACCTAATTTGTGTTGAAACTATCTGGCATACGACAAACATTATGTTTTTTCATTATGTTTATAAGTACCATCGCATCTATAGGCAACAAAGTTTATATATACAACGTACCTTGGACCTTTTTATCGTATACCAGAGTTTCAAATCAATTCAATTATCAATCAGTTGTATTTTAATTAGTTCAGATTACGTCATGGACAGCGGCCTATTATCTTTAAGAAAGATACCCACATAGTACCTACATAGTACTTACGCAGTAAGTCGGATTGCGGAAGCCACTTGGCTACTTTTATGTTGTTTCCCACGCCAGGCAACTCATCGCTATCCCATTTCATCAGGACATCAAACGGTAGCTTAGAAAACGCTTTTATCAATGCCTGAACCTTCTCTGGAGCCATAGTAGAAGGGCTCACGTTTGTGCCAAAGCTGAAGTATACCACTCCTCTTTTCGAGGAGTCGAGGTAAGATTTGAGATCCTAAAATAATTAAACTGTACTCGTTTGGATGAACATAGCTTATAAAACATGGCTTATGTAATAATACAATTTTGATCATCATCGTCATCATCAACAGCCTGAAGACGTTGACTGCTGAACATAGGCTTCCCCCAAAGAGCGCTACTTTGAGCGGCTGTTTGCTTCTTGCGTCCATCAGCTCCCCGTGGTTTTAACCAGATCCGTCGGGTCCCTAGTTGCCTAAATTAAATGAATTTAAATGAATTTTATATCTAACACATGAAGAGTTAATATGAGACTATATTTACGTTAAGTAACGCACCTTATATATATTATGTATACACTAGCTGCGCCCCGCGGCTTCGCCCGCGTGGAAACTGATTTTTTGCATGTGGAGAACAATATTTGGGTGGTAGGTTTGGGTATTTGGGTTTCGGTAAAGTAATAGCAAAAACCGGTTTGTATTAGGGATTATCATTGTAGAGATAGCGCAGGATAACTTTGAATTTTCAAAGGCAGAGTTTTATTGCAGCAGTGCAAAATTATCGAGCGAAAGCGAACTTTGATGAGTGGAGTCGGTGGAGTGGTTGATTTGTGGTTTCTGGAAGTCGATTAAAGACATATATATTTTTATTGTAGTACGTCCCTGTAGACTATATTTCGGGACTTGTTGTCTTCTGCGCAAACAAAGAGATTTCTGGCTCTCCATACTCGTGAGCAGCCTACGTAGAGCTGCCCGTGGGAAAAGCAGGGAGAGCTCAGGTGTAAGCCTGTTACCTTCAGAGTTTGTCCCTGGCTTTTATTAATCGTATATAGAGAAGGCCACCTTTAGGGGAAATTGCAAGCGCTTAAACTGAAAGGGCAAATTAGTCGGAATGATAGGGATCCTAGGTATCAATACCGTCTCTCCTTTGGCTCCGCCAGTAAGAATGGTGGCTTGCACGATGTACCTTCTCAGCTCTATGATGCGTAACCTGGTACCATTACACAATCTAGGTACATCTAAGTTACGCATCAATATAACAGGTACACCAACCTTCAGGTCCAATTTGTGGGATGGCACCCCCGACAGCTCCAAAGAATTTAAAAACTCTACAGGATATGTAGACGCGTCATCACTTGCCATCAAAAAAAAAATCAAAACAATTAACAAAACAATTACAATTACAAAAAAATAATTATTAACAATCATTATTATTATTATTTTTTATTAATATTAATTATTATTTATTTATTTGTTATTTTTTTATTATATTTAGTTATTGCAATTATTAACATCTAGTTATTTTTGTTGAATGAAACGCATGCGTGTTTTAAGGCTTAGTAGGTAGTTTTCAATCCCACAGAATCTATTCGTACTTCCGGGATTCCTGGGATGTAAAATTTTTGTCCATCAGTGTATGGTATACAAGGTGACCTTGAATTAGTATGTTATCCCGAAATGGGGGGACTGGGACTATGATACCCTACCAGTTGTGAGAACCTTACTTGAAACTGGGTGTTTCCAAACTTCCATGATAAAATATAAATCCACTCGAAAAATTACACGTGAGATCGCTGCGAGAGTTTATAAGATACTATAAATTCATTTCTAAACACAGGTCGTTTAACCCATTTATGTGCGCTCGGTCAAGGACGAAGTTTAACCACCCAGCTGCGCTAAGGCTATTTTGAACGCAACTTTACATGGCATTTCTTCAATGAAAATCTATTAATTTAGTAAAGTCGTAGAAGAAACATTGTCTACCTATCCCCCTTTCGGGATAACATATCAATTCAAGGTCACCTTGTATAGCCTTTAATTAACGAAATTTTCGAATTTGAGTTTAACATGCTTTCCTACAGGAACAGGTTAATTCCTCCCCCCCCCCCCCCCCCCCCCGCCCCACACACAGAAACTTTCGCTTTTATAATATTACTGTGATTTTCGTCCATTTTAGTTGCGTAATGTCGAAGATCAGTGATTATGCTATCCCACGGGATCTATTTAAGTGTCCGGGATGATAAATGTTGACCGTCAGCTACAGACATAATTATTGAAATTTAAATTAATATAAAGAAATAATGAAAACTCATTGACGATGTTAAGTTTGTAAAGCTTTCCTGCGGGAACGGGTTAATCTTCCGGGATGAAAAGTATCCTATGTGTTAATCCAGTATATAAGCTATCTCTATTCCAAATGTCATCCAAATCCGTCCAGCCGTTACGACGTGAAGAGGGAACAAACATACACACACACACACACACACACTCACACACACACAAACTTTCGCCTTTATAATATCCGGGATGAAAAGTATCCTATGTGTTAATCCAGTATATAAGCTATCTCTATTCCAAATTTCATCCAAATCCGTCCAGCCGTTACGACGTGAAGAGGGAACAAACATACACACACACACACACACTCACACACACACAAACTTTCGCCTTTATAATATTAGTGTGATGTGATCATGTGGCGTCGCACAAAGATTTACTTTAGCGCCTTTGCTCTTTTTGATCAAACTTACACGAAGGCAGCCGTGAAATAATGACTAGATCATCGCTTTCTTCCGCCTGCTCACACACACACAGACACCATCTTTCACACTCTCTCTCACACACAATGAAAATATTAGTTAATTATGCTTCCAGATTATCTGCACCGCTATAATTTTATCATTATCTTCTTAGCGCTACGTACCGCTCATAGCGAAACACAACTAGGCGTTTTTAACCGATCGGTAAAGTTAAGCAACGTTCGCTGCGGTCATTGCTTTGATGGGTGACCGCTTAAGCAAAATGTGGTATTTACAACTCAGCGCTACCGTGCTTCAGAGGGCACGTTAAACCATCGGTCCCGGCTGTTGTATTAAGTCAATAGTCGTTTAGCCAAGTCGGAAGCCTTTTGGCACCCTAATAATTCTGATACCAGGGCTGACCACTTGCCTACACGAGATGAAGAAGATTATCTACCTAAAGTGTGCATAAATAAGGCACCGTGTGGAAAAGTTGGATCTAAATTAGTTACTGCACTGAATGAAATACTCGCTGTAATTTCACAAGGAATTCTTTGTTATTTTAATATTGATGGTCCAAAACGCAACTACGTACAATCAAAAATTCTAAATTATTATGAAACTTTTATTTTAACCGAGCTGTCAAGAAACCTTACGATGATTCGCATTAACAGAAACAACGCTGTCACAGCAGCTGCTAACACGGTAAGTGCGGCCAGTGCCAGCGCAGCCATTAGCTCCAGGTCCAAGTACTCCGCCCAGGACATGTTGGCGGCGGGGGCTCGGAGGTGACCTGCCCCTTTGTGACGTAGCACGTGTTCTGTCCACCACACGGCACGCTCCAAGCCAGTCTGCGGCTGATCCCGGACTTTGTTTCGAAGCTTAATCATGTTGCGGCGGTAACTTTAAAAAAAGAATTTAGAATTAATAATGTGTATTTTCTACAACCGATTTTATTTTACACTGATCAAAACTTGTACACTCATCAACTGGATGGTTTAAGAAACGTCTAAAATCCTGGTTATTGGATAAAGTTTTTTTTTTACAATTTGCAAAAAAATTACAATTTGCTACACTTCTTATAACTCGAATGCAATTGAATATAATATTATTATCAATTTATAATTTTCAATTAATTTCTGCATTTTGCTATTAGGTATAACTAATGATGTCGTGTTTTTCTATTACGTAAAATTGAGGTCAATTAAAAAAATGGTTATAAAATATGAAAAAAAAAACAGTAATTAAATATGATATTACAAATGCAAGTACCTAAATATGATTATGAATAAGTTATTTGTATTTGCATTTCTAAAAACATATTTACTATTTTATTATAATCATCAACTTACTAGAATAGCTATGATACGTACCTCGGATTGTCTATCACAGTATGCACAGCATTCACAAGACTATCTACACTCGCTTCTGCCATGAGTAACCCAACTCCAACTTTCAGATAAGTAAACATTTCGACATTATACCACTGGTCTGCCAACATGGGAATGCCTACAAGTGGAACGCCACCTGTCATAGCTTCATCAAAAGACTGCAGGCCTCCTTGTGTAATGAAAGCTTTTATATTTGGATGCCCTGAAAATACAATTTATAAGTAAAGCAGGCCACATCGCTACTGACAATCGATGGGGAAGAAAGGGTTTCGACCACGAACCGGAAGACGCAGCGTAGGCCGCCCGCCCCCCCCCCCCCTCAGTGGACCGTTGACCTGGTGAAAGCCGCGGGGAGCCGATGGATGCAGGAGGCGAGCAGCCGCTCAAGGTGGCGCGTTCTGGGGGAGGCCTATGTTCAGTAGTAGACGTCTTCAGGCTGCTGATGATGAAAAAAACTTTCATACAACATCATCATCAGCTTATCCTTGTCCACTGCCTAAACATAGGCCTCTCCAATAGCACGCCATGCATGACGCCACTGAGCTTGGATGTCCCCCCCCCCCCCCAGCTACAGGACGTCTTAAACTGCATTGGCCTAAACGTGGTTTCTACTCAAGAACTCGTCTACCTCAGCGCTAACCTATCAGTTCTTCGAGAAGTTACCACTCACATACACTTCATACAGCATACAACATAATATATCTTGTAACTTATTGGCTATGCTAGAAAATGTAATTCTGACTCATCACTTACGCAATAAATCTGATTGCGGAAACCACGTCGCTACTTTTGTGTTATTTCCTACACGTGGCAACTCATCACTGTCCCACTTCATCAGAACATCATATGGCAGCCTCGATAGTGCTTTTATCACAATCTGAACTTTCTCTTGTGGCAATACTGACGGGTTTACGTTTGTGCCCAAGCTGAAAAATACCACTCCTCTTTTCGATGAATCGAGGTAAGATTTTAATTCCTAAAAACATAAATTGTTATTATTACTTCAGACTTCAAAGAAGATCAACGTTAAAATAATGATGTTATACCAACCTTTGGCAAGTCCTTTTTAAGCTTTTGATGTATTCCTCCAATATAGACAACACTCGGTGGTACTGGACGATTCATATCCCAGATCGGATACAAATTCAAAAATAGCATATGGACATTACCACCTAATTCATCCAGGGTCGGTGTGTCTGGTCCAAATAATCTCTTCACTATTTTATTTTCTTCTCTTCTAAATGTTGAATAAAACCAATCAACTCTATAGGCATCCCACAAAACTTTAATTTTGTCTAAAATGGACATATTGTCCAGTTTCTGAGTCCAAAAATCAGGATAGAGCAATTTGGGATTCGTTGGTGCTCCTATAACATGATAGTTGTTTTGAAGTGCTCCCAGAGAGCTCATCAAAATCATTGGAGCTTTGAATACATGAGATAGAGCCTGGACTGATTTGCAGACACCTTCAGTTATAATCAAATCGAATTGAGTTTTCTTTTTAATCAGTTCTTGAACTTCTGGAGTTTGCATTTGGTATTCGAATGATTTCACTAATAACGGGGCCATTACTTCTATTTGCAGGTAAGAATCTTCTTTTGCTCCCGTGGTCGCTCCTATAGTCATAAATTTGTCTCTCCAGGTTTTATACGACATGTCATGAGTACTTATTTCGGTTAAGTTAACTGGTGCCTTCTCTTTAGAATACATTGGATCTGTTGTAATGAAGACTACTTCATGGCCTTTCTTCAGCAGTTCTTGAATCAAGGGGTAAAACACTACTTGATGGCTAAAAGAGGGCGTTGGAACACAAACTAAAACTCTTGATGCCTCAATGCACGTTAAGCAAAAAATACTGAAAATGCCAATTAAATACATTTTGATGCTTGAAATAATGAATCTATCTAATACTATTATTTAAAAAACTTGAGAACAAAAGTTTAAACACGTCTAATTAACACTACCAATAAGCATTTGTGATTGGATTTTGCACTAATAGTTTATATATATAAGGAATTTATACAGTGTCGTGTTACAATTTTGATTGGTGATTTTCTTAAAATGCTACTAGTCATGTTCATGACAGTGAGTAGTGATATTGGCGTGTACTTACCTACATATAATATTATCTTACGGGCACGTATCAGTACCGGTCTATTCCGTTTTATTTCACGTCGTAAAATACTCATTATTTTTTCATAAGCGCTTCGTGCATTTTGCGGCCTATATTAATTCAGATCATCATCAACAGTCTAAAGACGTCCACTGCTCAACTGACGGAGGCCTCCTTCACAGAGCGCCACTTTGAAGCTGAGCGGCTGCTCGCCTTACATCCATGTCGCTCCACCTAGTGAGGGGCCAGCCTACGCTGCATCTTCCGGTTCGTGGTCCACACTTAAAAGAGTTCTTCCCCGTCGGTTTTCGGTTCTTTTTGCGAGCGATTTGGCCTATGCCGTAATTTAGATCATAGACTAGTGCATATTTTAAATGAAATTGTCAAAGAGACCTTCTAAATATTAAAAAAAATGATTTTACACTTACGTAAAAAAAAAAAACCTGGTGAAAGCCGCGGGGAGCCGATGGATGCAGGAGGCGAGCAGCCGCTCAAGGTGGCGTGCTCTGGGGGAGGCCTATGTTCAGCAGTGGACGTCTTCAGGCTGTTAATGATGATGATGATGATGACTCAAATAAGACAATAGTGAAAGTTGCGACAATGTCCTTCTTTACAAAAATGTTAATAATTAAGCAAGATGCATTGCTAGATAACATGCAGTCGGAAAATATATGTTTTTAAAGTCAGGCATAGACATTTGAGATGATTAATGAGATCTAGGTAGACCACGCTGGTAGATTACATCAGATGGCGATCTACCATTGGGGAAGACGCGTTCTGGAGTGGAGAAACCTAGACGCAGTGTAGATGAGACCTGATGCAACGAAATGAAGCGATGATATACGCAAGGTAGCTGGCGATAACTGAAAAAATAAAGTCGAAGTCCGGGCTCAGTGGCGTGCCTTGGGAGAGGCTTATGTCCAGCAGTGGACTAGTATAGGCATCTAATGACGGCAAAGAGGCTGATGGTAAATGCGAAGGGTTGAATAGTTAATTACTCGTTATTATAACAGGTCTATTTGATTATAATTAATACATATAATTTAGTATGTTTCTGATTTTTGGTAGCATACTAAGCCACTACGATGATTATGATGAAATTGTAGCTTATATTTTCTAGAACATTTGGTTCAAATATAAATAAACATACTTATAATATTATCATACGGGTTAAAATATATATTCTGTAGTAATCTTAACGGTAGGTAGACGAAACATTCAGTTTAATTTGGTCTAGACAAACATTGCACGTCACTGGAACCGCAGCTCATAATATCTGTTTAATAAAATACCTACATACCTAATATCTGTATTGTGTAATGTACCATAATAGCTACATATTTGTTAAATGTAATACCTACTTGGTACACCCGTATTGATAAAATCCGCAAAGAAATAAGAAGTTTCAAAAGAGTATCTTTAATTTAATGTACCTACATATTCAAGGTCACTCGATCAGGTCAACTGCTAAGTGTTCCATTAACTATTTTCGAACGACTCTTAATCTAAAAATACCTATAATTCCCGATGCGTTATATTTAATTAATTGAGGAGTTCCCTGTTTTTATCTCGTACTCAATCATCAGATCCTCACCAAACGCACTCGCTAGTACCTATACTAGTGTGGTCCCATATAAATTTTACCATTTTGATTTGAACCAATCTGGATGGTTACTGTTTAATTATGTAGACAGAATTAAACAAAAACCATTCAGTTTCGTTGGATTGGTTGAATTGGAATTTGTACCAATTTGGATGGTTTTCGTTTAATTCTGTCTACAGAAAAACCATCCAAATTGGTTAAAAATTGGTGGAGATAACGTATAATATAACTACAAAAAAGTAAAACCTACACAAGAATAGAGATCAGCAACAGGCCCTACCACGAGCTATATAAAAATCAACATACCATCTCTTCTCTCGAGAAAGTGCTTGACCAATGAGCAATCACGCTGAAATAAAATAAACCCCCTCTTCCCCCCCTTTTTCTCGAGAAAAGAGATAAATTATGTCGATTTTTTATGGCTCATGCTAGCTCAGTTGGATTTTTATATGAAGTCGCATTAATAAAGTATCTAAAAATAATATTAATCAAGGCAGACAAGTCAGTTCGCGTCAATAAACTAGTGTATTAGATAAGAATTCATTATCGCTAACTACTTGGCTGGTATGATGATTGTAGACCACAATGACATGAATGTTTCTATCCTATCCTATCCTATATGTAGCATATTTTGTGATAATTTAAATTTCCGCATGCGACTACTTTGACATTTTGACTGGCCCGCGTAGTTGGCGGTAGCTCTGCCTATGAACTGTGAACTGGTGCGATACAAGACAAACATAATTACGTGATGCTTGATGAACATTGATGTATATATTCCAAGTACCCACTTATATATTTACAAACTTAAAGTATATAATATTAAACAGACATATGGTTCCCATCCATTCCATAGTACAAGTATTTCTTATGTTATAGGTGGATTAATACCTGCGCCCGCCTGGCGCCTGGCGTTTTCTAGGTACCTACGTGTGTACCTAAAAAAACTTTTACTTGGCGAGTTGAAGTAGAGACTTTCGCTCACTTCGTTCGCTTGGACAATCGACCGAAAACTGCCAATATTATCAGTCATTTTATTAGGTGGTAGGACTTTTCTGCAAAGTTCGTCTAGATAGGTACCACCGCTTTGCCAGTTATTCTGCCGCAAAGCAGTAGTCTGCAAACACTACTGTGCTCCAGTTTGAAGGGCATTGTAGCTAGTGAAATTACTGGGCAAATGAGACTTTACGAACTGATCTCACAGTCTAGAAAACTTTTCTAGACTGTGTAGTGTGTGGATGTCTCAGGATGACGTGCGTAGTGCGCAGTGTCACGAGAGTTCCGAGTGACACTGCAATCTGTTATGGTCGGCCATGTCACTGTCACTTAACACCAGGCGAACGAATGTCACGTCACGATATTCAAGATATAAAAAAAATACAGCACGGTTTATAAAAATTATACATAAAATATAATAAATCTGTTTACAGACCGACAACATCAGCCGATATGAAGGTATATAGGTAATGAATAGGTATAATTATTTGCAATTCCTGTTATCAATATGGATAAGGCAAATGACAATGCGGATTAAATTCATTTAATGTCATTAATAGCAAGCTAGCAATAAAACATGTTGATTTTTATACCACGTTTTTATGAGGTTATAAATAAATAAATAACGCCCAACGATCACATACATAGATCCTGGACCCTAACTAGGATTCCCTGTATCTAGGGACCCAGGAACTACGAGGACCATGCTCCCAGAACACCCACCCGACACATAAAAAGTATTTGCGCTTTTTTCCTGTGCTCAAATACTTGTCCTGTCGCGGGAATCGAACCCGCCGCCGACCACCACACCACGACCTGCTCAACCACCACACCACGGAGGCTGTCAAATGTCTACACTCATTCAGTTCTGCACCCTAATCATAGAATGACCCATGGAGGTTATTTTTTGAAATTTACAGCATCTGTCTCTTTCGTATACAGGGTAAATTTTTCAGGTGGGCGTGGTAGACCTAATCCGAAACTATGAGGAATAGCGATAAGTCATCACAGGAGTCTCGGAGCTGATTTTAGTGGAAAAAAAACTGCACCATTGGATTTTTGTAAAATCAATAGTTCTAGCCAGGAATCGATATGATTTTGAAAAAAAAAACACAGCCTGTATTATTACACCATTCGATAGTATCGCTTATAAGGTGTAAACTCTGGAAAGTAATGACATACGGCAAACTTAAGGAAAGTGTTGAATATAAAATTATTAAAACACTTATATAAAATACCTATTTACAACTAAAACACCTATTTTAGTTTTTAATAAGTATTTTAAGTTTTTAGGTATTGTTTAGTTCTTAGGCTTAGTTTTATTATGTTTTTAGGTTGTTGTAAACAGGTATATATAATTATATAATATATTAACCTTTAGGAAAGCGTTCGATTTTAATAAACTGCTTCATATTTTTAATAATGTCCTTAATTCATCCCTACATTACCCGTACCTTGTTTGAAATGATGCTCAATATTTTTTAACACATACCCCCAGCGCCCAGCGCAATCATCTTTAAACCCTTCTTTGTGATATGATGAACCCAGCTATGTATTTTTTTTTATGTAAATGAATGACGTGAAAACAATTGCCATATTTTTGAACAATTAATCAGTTTATTAGGTATTAGATTAGATAACATAAGAGAAAAAAAAAGTATTTTGTTAAAAAAAAGCTCTTTACTTAAATTTGCCGTATGTTATTACAGAATTAGATCAACGACACTTTCTAATGGGGTTATAATACAAGCTGTGTTTTTTTTATCAAATCAACGGTTTCCTGGGTATGACTATTGATTTTACAAAAATCCAATAATGCAGTTTTAGTTTTCATCATAATCGGGCCCGTGACTCCTTTGAGTACGTCAATATTCTACATAGTTTTGTATTTGGCCTACCACGCCCACTTGAAAAATTCACTGTGTATATTCGGAAAATAGAGATGCCAAAGGGAGGATATATATATATATATATATAAAATAATAAAACACATTTTTTATAAAAAAAATTCGCTTCTTCAGTGTAAATTGGGTACCTACTCAATATTATCTTATGCCTACTTAGTCCAAAAATAAAATATCATTTAAAAAGTAACATTTTATTCATAAATCATTTTAAATGCTTACATCCACTTAGAAATAACTATATAAGTACAGCTTTTAGTATAAAGACTACGTATTAAATACATTTTACGACGATAGATAGGTTCCATACAAAAATATTACCTCTCGTTCAACCAATAGTTATGATTGTACTGATTTTTTTCATTTTCCTACACAAATAGTCTAAAAATGTAAATGTGAAGGTAATTTTTGAAAAGAAATGAATATTTTTTATTATAGTGTTATTATAATTATGTAAATAGATAATTACATCATAATTTTGCAGCTAAAATTTATGTTTTAAATGTTTTATTGATAATAATTTGATATTTTATCTTTACCAAAAAAATAAGTATGACATCGAACTTCTAGGCAAAATAAAAACCTTAAATACTGCAACATGAATACTATTTTTCAAAAATAAATAAATAGGTATTAGGTATATAACACCGCTAAGTTTCCAATAATATTTTAACTTTAAAAACAATTTTAAAAAGTTAGATCAGTTTTAGTTTGGTAGTACTTTATTTTACTAGGTAGTCATAATTTAATTTATAATTAATACTCAAATTGGTAATAAGTAAATTTAAAAAGGACAAAACATAGTTACGCTTACAAAAAAAAAATAGGGTAATACCTAACTACATCACGTTACAGTTTGAGATCCAAGATAGATGAAAACAATTATTTTATTTGTAACATACAGTGCCTACATATATTTTAACCTACTTGTTAGCTTACTTTTCGCTTAAATTGCCTTAAAATCTACCTTTTACTGAATCAAAACAAATTCGTCAAAACAAATTTGTCAAACTGAGTTTCACAGTTATTTTGATTAAATAACTTACGTAGTTACATTCGAGAAAAAAGTGCCAAAAAAGAAAAAACATAAAATAAATGATTTTTTTATTCTGTTAGATATAATACGAATAGGTTTATTTGAAAAACAAGACAGCAAGCTGTAGGTGAAACTCACGTTATAAGGGTAAAAACACCTATTATAAACCACGTCTTAAAACACCTATTATTAGTATCTAAGATATGTTTTAAAATGATAAAATTTGAGACTACACAAAATATAACACCTAGCTTAAACGTTTTTTTTATAAATCATGATTCTTATTTGTGCTCCCAGAAGATGCGAAAGTCGTTTAAATATACACAAACGCCACCATATACATAATGCAAAACAATAAAAATATAATACACGTATATTTAACAAATTTACACCAAGGATCCCTTTGACCGAACCGAAGATCGAAGGCATTTTCGCCTTTGTACGGAACTAGATTCGATCGAAGGTTCGTCGTTGTGTGAAACTAACGGCTTAATTTCCTGTGATTACTAATGTAATTCTTTGTTGAACACGATGCCAGTGCACAATAAAGCCGCAGTGACACGATCAGTCTCCTCTGACCGAGTGGACTCGGATAGCTACTCGGACGCAACTCGTATCGTTGACACCGGTAATCCGAGCGCACTCGGGACGATTTTATCCGAGCAGAGTAGACTAAGACCGCGCTCTACTTGTCAGAGCTAGCTCGTATACGAGTAGTGAAAGTTCAATACAAAATTCGAAAAAAAAGTCGACCTTGACTGTGAGCAACAATGAAAAGCATGAAGAAAACAATCCGAGTGACCTATGATAATGTCAACCGATATCCTAGTTCACTCGTACGAAGCTTACTTCTACGAGTCCACTCGATTCGAGGAGACTCGCTGATCGTGTCACACCGGCTTAAGGATAATTACTGCTAATTATAGTCTTAACTTTTTTCCAGTTATTTATGACTGAACAGTTCAAAGAATAGAGTAAATTACACAAACCACATTATTAATTAATTAATCTATGGAAATAAAATAGTTTTGGATAACCGCTTAAAGTTACGAGTGTTTGTCTCAGCTAAAGTAAAAAGTAGCAATATTTTTAGCTGTAAGTCTAGTTCATAGGGTAACCATCAAGCACGAGAAATTGTTATATTTTATTTTCTTCCACTTTAAAATTATTTTGGCAGATCTACTTTATTTAAAATATTACTTTGTAAAAGTACCATTAGAAATTCGTAAGTCACAAAAAGTTATTTAGCTTCACATTGATTTAATAAAAATGTACATTTAGAAATGTACTATCTATCACACAAAATAATATAATAAATATATAAATATATTTTACAATATCGATAAAGACCTCTGATATTATATTTGGACACATACGATGGCAACAGAGTAAAGAGTTGACAATATTAATATGTATAATAATTATAGTTCCTAATACGTTAAATATTATATTAGGAAGATAACCTAATATAATTCTATAAATGTGTTACATATATAAATACATTTATGTGGGGTCCAGGACTTCAATAATAAACGATATCTTCATAAATTCACTGCTTTTTATTTTGTTTCTTCTCTAATTTTATCAAATATAATTATAACAATCGTGCGCTTCCTCGTAATGGCTGATCTAAACTCAATCTGTCTTCCGTCCCTCTCGCTCCTAGTCTCTTTCCTTCCTGTCATTCATTCAGTCGTCCGGATACATGCTCACATAAAACAAATCAGTGCCATTCGAACTCGCTCGGATACATTCACAAATCCCACACTCGGCCCTCCTGCATTCAAGTCTGCCCACAGACTTCACTTATACAAAACATGCTCAGTCATCAACTCATCAGTCATACAGAACATCCTTTTCATTACACTCATAGCTCATCTTTATCATCACTCATTCTCATCACACACCTTTGTCCAGTCATCAATATCATTATACACTCCTAATCATTGTACAACAAAGTAAGTAGGTAGGTATCAGCACATTAGTCTAAGTAAATATTAGTTACATAGCTTATTGTCTAATGTTAGCCATGTTAGGCATCTTTTAGGTAGGTAAGTATAACCTTAGGCACATAATATAAATAAAAATAAGTATTATTACAAAACTGAACACCGTTATATAAAAGCTAAATAGGTATGGCACAACTAACTAGGTTTTAACATTTTTCTAAGTACTAGGCATTTAGGCGTATGGTGCAACTAAATTGTTATGCTGTTACTAAACAATTACATTAATACAACATAAAGCACAGTCATAAAACATTCATTTTCATTCATACTATCTCTCATCCAAATAAAAAAACATTGTTACCTTAGTTTGCCTTATTCCGAGCTACTATCATAGTCTGGCCAAGGTTTCATGTGATCAGAAGAGGTGGTGGTTTTGTTAGGTCCTTCAGCCTGACTATCTGCCTTCTCTACATCATACCTACAGTTTCTTTTTACCTTAGTTACTTTATAGGGTCCCAAAAACTTCGCCTTCAGCTTCATAGCACTGCCAAACTGTGTCCTCTTGATACACACCAGATCACCTTCCCTGTAGACTTTGCTCTCCTTTCTTTTCTTATCAAAATTCCTCTTGTTTTCTTCTTGAATATCCAGTATTTGTTTTTTCGCTCTTATTCTTAGCTCTTCCCTGTTCTCTGTGAAACTATCTCTTTCTTCCTGTAATATTAAATCCAGAAGTTCAGCATCTTGCTTCATTTTCATTTTTGTTCCGATTAATAATTCAAACGGTGTAGTGTCAATGCTCCTCTGGTAAGTGCTGTTAAGTGCTCTTTGAACTCTACTTACTAACTTGTACCATACAGTTGGTTTCTCTATAGTCAGCTTCGTCAGTACAGATATTATAGTTCTGTGGACTCGTTCCACTTGGCCATTTCCTCTTGGTACGCCAGTTGTTATCTTAATGTGCTCTATTCCCTCTTGCTCGCAAAAAATAGCAAAATCGTTGCTCGTGAATGCGGTTCCTCTGTCTGAAATAATTCTTGTTGGGTTTCCAAAAGTTTGTTGGTGTACCTCTAGCTTATTTAACACCTCTTGAGTCGACGTACTCTTCGTCGGGAACAACCACACAAACTTGGTAAATGCATCTACAACAGTGAGTATGTAGTTGTATTGCTTACGTGTCTCAATCATTGGTCCGATATGGTCAATATGCAAAGTACTCAATGGCACCTCACCTTTTTCTATAGGTTTCAAAAACCCTTCTTGTTTGCCCTCTTTTCTGGAAGCCAATAGGCATGGTATGCATGCAGCAATAAAGTCTTCCACTTTTTTTCCCAATCTGGGAATATAGTAATCTTTACTAATTAGTTCCAGAGTTTTCTTCTTTGAAAAATGACCATTATCATGAGCTCTTTTTATTATTTCAGTTTCCATGCTCCGTGGTACTACCAGACATTGCTCTTGTCCCTTGCAGAGTATATCATCATGTAAATAAAAATCATTGTATGGCTTTTCTTCTCTTAAAATCTTCATAATTGCATTTAGTCCATCGTCGCTTTCTTGGGCATGCTTTAAATCACTGTGTAAATCAGAAAATATAGTTGCCACATATGGGTTACGGCTTAGGGCATCTGTGTGCTTCATCTTTGCACCATCTCGGTGTTCAACAATGAATTGATAATCCTGCAGAAATAGAATCCATCTTGCTACTCTTGTTGACGTTGCCAAATCTTTCTTGTTTAAAGTCATTTGGAATGCCTTACAATCAGTGACAATCTTGAAAAATTTACCATATAGGTAGTGTCTAAATTTTTTAATGCCTTCAATTATAGCCAAGGCCTCTAGCTCATAGCTTGTGTATTTACTCTCTGCATCTGTTGTGCGTCTGCTCATGTAGTGAACAGGGTGTAGTTCTCCTTCACAGTCTTTTTGCATCAAAATAGCTGCATATGCCACCATAGATGCATCCGTATGCAGCTCTGTTTCAGCATTATTTTCATAAATTTTTAATACTGGTTTACTTGCCAACTTCTCTTTGAGTTTATTAAAAACTAAACGGTGTTCATCGTTGAATTCAAATTTATTTTTCTTTCTCAGCATATCCGTCAGAGGTCGTGCTATCTGTGCATAGTTTTCTATAAACTTCCTGAAATAGGAACATAGTCCTAAAAAACTGTGCAGCTGCTTCTCATTTCTGGGCTCAGGGAACTTAACGACAGCATCTGTCTTCCCTGGCGATGGCGTTACTGCACCTCCTTCAATGACATATCCTAGATATTCCACTTTTCTTACCAGAAGTTGAGATTTTGTCCAGTTTATTTGTAACCCGTATTCCGATGCAGTTTGTAATACTTCTTCTAGTCTCTGGACTGCTTGAACCTCGTTCATAGCTGGAATCAATAAATCATCGATAAATATAATAATAATACCCCGTGTTATCAGGTCTCTGAAAATAATAGATATAAATCGTGTGAACACTTTAGGACATGTTGCCAAACCAAATGGTGCTCTTAGAAATTCATACTGCCCTGTTGTTGTAACAAAAGATGTATATTTAATTGAATCTTTGTGAACTTTCAAATGAAAAAAACCATTTTTCAAATCAATTGCACTAAATACTCTTGCCTCTGCTAACTTGTCTATGTGATCATCAATGATGGGTAATGGATACTCATCTCTCAGAATCTTCTTATTAACCAGTCTGTAATCAACACATATTCTCAAACTACCATTCTTTTTTCTTACAAGAACCAATGGGCTAGCAAATTCAGAAAAACTCACCTGAATAATGCCTTCTTCAAGCCACTCTTGGATTTGATGGTCTACTTCCTCTTTTTCACTGGGTGAAACACGTCGCGGTCGCTGAGCTACAGGGATGTCGTCTTTAAGTGTTATTTTTAACTCGATCGGAGCCTCCTTTGTCTGGCAGGGCTGGTAACCATCAACCAACTTCACCACTTTTTCTCTCACAACCTCGTCTATGACATGACCTACAGCATCAACAGAACAAGGAAAACAGTTCACCTTTTGCAACCAATCATTCGGTTTCATCCACACTGAACCACCATTCATAACTGTTATTACATTTCGCAAAAAATCGTTACCAAGTATAATATTAAAAGGCATAGTGTCCTTTGGTACAACATGGAACGTAACACTTACGTATTCACGATCGTCGATCACTATATCTAACGTAACAGCACAACATGATTGCACCTTTGTATGACCTAGTCCCGTTAACGTAATTTTTAAGTTTTTGTCACATTTTGGCACATCCAGTTCACTATAAAACTCGTAAGACATTAAACACACGTCGCACCCCGAATCTACCAACGCACTTGCCGTTTTACCACATAAAATTACAGTTTTTATAGGTTTACCGCGTAGAAAACGTTGACCAGTTTGTTTGTTTACATTGTATACGTCAACATTGACAGTGACGCCATTGTCATAACAGCGTTCGGTCAGCTCCTTTTCGTTCTGTACGTTCCGTACGATATGTTCATTCCTCTCTGGATGTTCGGTAAATTGTTCGGTCTTTTCATACTCGTTCTGTTCGTTCCATTCTCCATGATCACTCTTCTCTGGGTGTTCGGTCCATTGTTCGGTCAGTTCGTACTCGTTCTCGATCTCAATCGCTGCTGAAGTTGTCGCTAGGTAAACTCCACCTTGAACATCGTCAGGATAGGTGGCGCTAGTTTCTTCGTCATTTACGTTGAACAGGGCTTGCTTCGTTTGAAAATCGGTTCTTCGTCCGCTTCCTCGTTGTACGTTTCCGATTACTTCCGAATGTTTCCGAGCGGAACCGGGATATCCCAATTGCGCTGACGCCGATGCCGAACTGTGTGTTTGAGTCGGCGCCGCTGCCATCTTTGTTTTTAGTGGACAGTTTGAAGAAATATGCCCACCAAATTCATTGCAATGGAAACATTTTCTGCCTTGATTGCGATGCGGGCACTCTTCCGAAAAATGATTTTTCTCCCCACAGCTAAAACATCGAGTTGCAGTCGAAGTCGTCTTCATCGTTGCGTTTCGTGAGATGATGTTCATCTTGTTACGATTTTCAGTGGCGGCGTTTTGCTTGAAAGCTTCGTAAAGTTTAAGTTTTTCTTTCAAATCTGAGTACGTCGTCACGCCATAGAGCAGGATTTTATTAATTTCTATATCTTGGATGCCATCGACTATGTATTTAATTGCGACATAGTCGGGCATTTTCCCTCTTTTGCCGAGCTCTTTCATGACAAACAAATAATCTAGGCAGCTCTCGTTTTTCATTTTCTTACGAGCGCTCATCATCTCATGGATTTGTTTTTGGTCAATGGCATCTGGAAACTCACGAATTATGGCGGTTTGCAACTCTGCCCACGTCTTGTACGTTTTTTCAGCTCGTAGCCACAACGCCGCAGTTCCAGACAAAGACCGCCTTGCCACAAGCAGCTTTTGGGTATCAGACCAGCTGAATATGTCACCGTTATCTTCAATGTCTTGAATCCATTTCGTCACAGGGTACGCGTTGCTTTGACCGCTGAACTGTGGAATAAGCTCCTCTGCCATATGTAACATCGAATGGCCGTCGCGTTGCATCGTCGTTTGTGATTTATCTTCGTCGTTGGGGTTATCTTTAGGCATTCTATGCCGCAGAAATTGTAGAATGGTAGTCGCTGCTCGTATAGTCGTAAGCAGTGACTGCGTCGTAGAAGTATTTCTTCGTCGTAATTCCTCCGTCGTGTGAGTTTAGAGTAACGCCGCGTGTTCGACACCGCGCCGCCCGGCTTTTCTTCGTAATCTTCGTTTATTACTGCGAAATCCTTAGATCCCGGACGAGCCCCCAGGTGTGGGGTCCAGGACTTCAATAATAAACGATATCTTCATAAATTCACTGCTTTTTATTTTGTTTCTTCTCTAATTTTATCAAATATAATTATAACAATCGTGCGCTTCCTCGTAATGGCTGATCTAAACTCAATCTGTCTTCCGTCCCTCTCGCTCCTAGTCTCTTTCCTTCCTGTCATTCATTCAGTCGTCCGGATACATGCTCACATAAAACAAATCAGTGCCATTCGAACTCGCTCGGATACATTCACAAATCCCACATTTATGATATACATATTTTATTTTTAAAATATCATGCATATTCGTTCAGTCAAAATGATTGCTGATTGATAAAAACTATTATTCTTGCAATTTATTTAATAAGCGAAGTACAAAAAAAGCTGCCTTAATTATATACTCAAAAACACAAATGTATATTATCCCAGTTACATTAGAATGAGATTCGTAAATATTTATAACATTTATATTTAAAAAGATAATATACATATAATATATATTATATATACTGAGTATAATATAATGCTATATTTTAATATTACATTTTTAACACGATTTAAAGCTTTGTTTTTACCTTACAAAGATTGTAACATACATACTATATTTATATAATAACAAACTGTGTGTTGTAAGTAAGGAGGTACTCGTATTGTGCATAGAAAACAGTTTTGCAGAAACTCCATCTACATTATTGTCAAATAATGTATGAATGTTTTCAACATTCGCCACATTTAGAAAGTCGCATATGATTATTTGAATTCAGTTATAAGTTTATATTATAACATCGATTCTAATATAATTCCTCTTAAACTTATATAAGTACAATTATAATCTTAAATGTAAGCTATAAAGACAACAACTATACAACATTGATTTATAATTAAGTATAATATAAGTTATATTATTATGTACATGATACGATCAAGTCTTGAATTTGAAATGTGCGTTTAGATATAAATATAGTAACATTGTATATATATATTATATATAGGAAAATAGGGTAGGTAAAAGAGAAAGTATAAAATGATAATGATTTCGTGACTTTATAATATACTACGCTATATGAAAATTATATCAAAACACCAACTAATTTAACAACCATATAAACTACGGGATTAAATTAATGCCCCCTACTTGCAACAGATATTTCTTGTCTACGCCTATCCACTACTTCCGATCCAATAGGTATATTTATAACATTGATTTCATATTTCATGCTACAGTAAATGGACATACAACCGCTTTCTCTAATCACGTTTGCTTATAGTACTTTGGCATCTTGAGAATACCCAAAGATGGTATGCCATCTATTTCCATATGTTGGACGCCGCTGTGTTGTCACATCTTCAGTCATTCGAACTTCGTCTCTTCATCTGTTTGGAGAAAACGTTATAAATTCAGATTATGAAAAAATATAAGAAATAGAGCCAAGGAGAAAATATTTTTGCTAAGTTCACAAGTCAGTGACCTCGTGAACTGACTTTGTGAACTTAGCAAAAATATTTTAAATATTAATGGCTCGTTATTTACAAATTTTAAACTAAGAGGTTTTTAAACATATTTTATATTATGCAGAGCGTGATCATCAGTCAGCCAGAAGGCATTAAAGAAAGAAGGAAAGGCACTGCTGAACATAGGCCTCTTCATAAATCGCCACTTCCATCGCCTACTATCTTCTTGCATCCTACGGGTCTTCGCGATTTTGTTGGTCAAGATCATCTGCAATGATCAATATCAATATCAAAAACGAAAGACTTGTAATAGTGCGCTAGTTTTTAAAGTCAAATGCAATGTCTTTAACTGGGCTGAGTATATTTATTCAGTAATACTGATGGATTGGTCTTTCAACAATTTTGATTATTCATTTATTACAAACGAAAATTTTGTGGTCTGTCATAGAATTCAAGGTTTACAACCAAAGGAGTCCGTCAATCAGCCAGTTAATTAAAACTTTATCAGCAACACCAACTGTATCAGATTTAGGCGTATTGCTTTTATTTATCTTTCTACTATCTCCAATCGACGTTATAGGTCGTGGAGAACAATAGACGATACCCTTGGAGGTGACAATAGCCCTTGTCTCTGACCCTGTCACGACACCATTTTATGTAGCACCGATATCAAACATGAATAAAACGGAAATTTTGAGATTGATAAAACGTCTCAAAGCATATTCAATGTGAAAGGGCTTGTCATTTCAGGACTTTGAAGGTTCAAAAGATTCTTTGAAGACATGAAATAGGACGAAGAGAATCTGGGATCCAATGAAATATTTATAAAATATTGGTAGTTAATATATATATATAGATAAATTACTTAATTTTTATACATAGTTTTCAATCATCAGTATTACCATACTCATAATTATCATAATCATTATCATCACCAACATCACCATCATTAACACTACTAAATATAGACGTCTATCTTCAAATGCTATACACGGAAAACGTATGCCAGTAGTTTCTTTCCAATGGATTCCAAAGTCGTCGCGTCGCCTTGTACAAAATCCAAAGACCAGCTGAGAAAAGATATTAATGAGTTCAGACTATATGGACAGATACCCACTAAATGTACACTACATGTACCTATACAGACTCATACCATCAAGTGGTACAATAAACGAATGTATAACGACTCAGTGAGATGGTTACTTAGATACTTTCAGCGTATAAGCAAAGAGGTTATTGTTATGTCTACTCCTGACAACAATATTCCTAATTTTCACTTTCTGAAGAGAAGTTTTGTTTCGTCCTTCTTAAGACCTCACCTTCCATTTAAGCAGCTCAACTTCACACTCTGCTGGTCACTGCTAGGTAGTACTACGTTTGAAGGGGGGCTCTTGTTCAGTGGGTACCACTGCGCCACGGGTTTCCGAGGGTTGTCAACCATCTCCAGCCAATGGTCGCGCCCGATACCGATAAGAGTGGATCCAATTGCTGTGCAGCCAATCAGCTCGTTTGGACCAATCCTAAAACAATAACAGACTTTGAGTTTTAGCTTGCGTAACTCTTACCTTCTCAGTATTTATGGTCTCCTGGTACTTTGTGGTTTTCCCATTAAAAGCAAAAGACCCGGATATTTTCCGAAAATCTTCACAAATGCCGCACATATCACACATCAATAGCTGGAAGACGTCCTCTGCTAAACGTAGGTCTCCTATGCATGGCATATGCATGGGCATAGAACGCCACTTAGGACGCTTATCATAGGGTTGCCGTAATCACGCTTAGCAGGCGTCTTACAAGACGCCTGCTAAGCGCTTTCTCGTAAACGTGTTTCAATTTCAACAGTTGGAAAGAAGATAATATTACCAGATTAACATGCATATTTATCAATTCTGTAAATTATATAGATTTTGAGAAAATTACATTCAAGTTAGGTCGATTGGGAGCGTCTTAACACTAAACTTTCGCGACTTGTACTCATATTATAAAGTTAAAACAGGTCTCTTCGCGCGCATAACTTATCAAAAAATAATTTTTGACTAACCTCGACGTCTAACTTTCTAGTATGTATGACCGAAGTACGTTATTGTTATCGAAATAAGTGCTTCAATAAACATTATTAAGAGCTTTCTTATCCGACACTTTATGTTCACGAAAGTAATAAATACCAACTACGTTGCCTTCGTAGATATTAACAAAGTTTTAATCACTTTCCCATATCGTGAAACCTTTGGCGGCCACGCGCGATTTTACCACGTTTGTATGGCATACCTACATAAAAAATGCTATTAATTTGTTTATTTACTAGCTGACCCGCTCCGACTTTGCACGGGTAGTAGTATAGTATTATATTATCTGTCATCATCATCAACAGCCTGAAGTCGTCCACTGCTGAACATAGGCCACTCCCAGAGAGCGCCACTTTGAGCGGCTGCTCGCCTCCTGCATCCGTCGGTTCCCCGCGGCTTTCACCAGATAGTCGGTCCACCGAGTGGGGGGGTCAGCCTGCACTGCGTCTTCTAGTTCGTGGTCGCCACTCGAGAACCTTTCTTCCCCATCGGTTGTCAGTTCTACAAGCAATGTGGCTTGCCCATTGTCATTTCAACTTGCTAATTCTAAGAGCTATATCGGTCACTTTACTTCTCCTGCGGATCTCCTCATTCCGGAGCTTATCTCGCAGAGAAATGCCGAGCATAGCTCTCTCCATAGCTCGTTGCGCGGTTTTGAGCTCACTAATGAGATGATTATATTATCTGGGGCACGGGTTAATTAGTTTTACGCCCCAACCCTGTTCATGGAAAGAGAGAAGCGAAAGGGGAAAGACAGGGGAAAAGTATGACTAGATGGAACGGCGAAGAGAGGGAGGCGCTGCCTGCCTCTTACCAGTCAGTGGTGTTTGCGTGAAATTTTTCATACAGGCAAATTCATAAAGTTATATATTTCAATTTTGTTATAACATACTTTAAATATACCACTAAAAATGATTTATCAAAATTATCTTCTATGTACAGATGAAACCAGCTCAGCAACTTCATAGCAAAAAAAAAATAACGTTCATGTTATAATTTAATGAGAGAGTAAAATTATGGTTAAGTTTTCAATTTAGAGTAATTTTACAACGGGAGTGGAAAAAGTAAATAATATTGCGAATTTTCCTTTAAAAATTTCGTTTGTGTTTGTAGTGTTTACTTACTAAGAACCCTACAATTTTATTATTTTTGGACATGTGAAAAAAAGGAATTTCTTAAAATATCACGTAACTTTGATAGCTATGAAACAGACGAAATTCTCTTCTTCATTTAAAAAGTTTCCTTAGTAGGTATAGTAGTCGGATAGTCGGATAGGTAGATAGTCGGGTAGTCAGATAGTCGTATAGGTAGATAGTCGGGTAGTCAGATAGTCGGATAGGTAGATGGTCGGGTAGTCAGATAGTTGGATATAGGATATAGTATAGTGGTATGGGTGGATGGTATCCTTACCTGTCATAATCAATGACTTTAACCAATAGCGTGACGTCGAACACGTTGACGGCGGGCAGATCAAACACCAGCGCCTCATTGTATACTGGACTAAGGGTGTTTTTCTTCACCGTAGTCTTCTTTTTCTTGATCCTCTTCCCTTGACATATGAGGCAGATCTTCACGTATGGATCTGACAAGAAAGAAATCTATGGAATACACCTGTGCGAGGTGGCATCGCCTGTCCCTTTCTGGCAAAACAGAGCATCCCACAGTTACTATGAAAACACGTGATTGGCATGTCACATGCCAAAGAGACTGTATGTAAAGCTACCACAGCTTAGTAACGAGGTACTATGAGGGGCCAAATTCCGATGTCACTGCATGTTCGAGCTATCGATTGTTTATTTTTTGAGAAATATTTATTTATGCAATACAATAGAATAGAATAGAATAACGTTTAGAATATAGAAAAATTGTAGTCATCCAGCCTATTGCTACATTTCATCCGATCGGGATTTTCCCAGGGTGCCGCGGTTCGAAAGTTGCACGGACTATTATTTATGTCATCATCATCAGCCTGAAGACGTCCACTGCTGGACATAGGCCTCTCCCATAGAGCGTCTGCTTGCCTCTTGCATCCATCAGCTCCCCGCGGTTCTCAATCGTCGGTCACTAGTAGGAAGCCAGCCTATCGCTGTGTCTTCCGGTTCGTGTTCGCCTCTCGAGAACCACTACCATTTTTTTTGCGGGCTAATGTTGTTGATCTCTACTGACCTTTACAGCGTCACCGGGCGGGAGGGCAGGCGTGTGGGAGTGGGGGAAAGTGGGAGGCAACTAGCTCAAGGGCACCCCTGGGGTACGAGCCTCAGCTTGGGCCGTTGCCGGGATTAGAGGATCGAGAAGGCTACGTCCACTGGAAGAGTGGACCCTATGGAAAGTCGCGACCGTTCTAGCTAACCTACGGGGGGTCGGTGTGTTACGCTGGTTTCCTTTACCGGTGCCCAAACCAGTACCTAAGCCAGAAGGGCTAGACTGGTTCGGTGATCCTATAGCGCAGCCGAAACAACGGCTGCTATAGGATCATTCGGGTCGTTCAAGACGCGTCTTGGAAGAAGACAAAAGAAGAAGTGGTTCTCCACCCCGTCGTCCCCGCCGAGGACGACGGGGTGGAGAACCACTTCTTTTTCTTCTTCTCGTGTAGGCAAGTAGTCAGCCCTGGTGTCAGAATTTTCAGGCCGTCCAAAGGCTTCTGACTTGGCTTAACGACTTGTCTTACGACAACAGCTGGGACCGACGGCTTAACTTGCCCTCCGAAGCACGGTAGCGCTCAGTTGTAAATACCACTTTTTTCTGTAGCGATCACCCATCAGAGTAGTGACCGCAGCGAACGTTGCTTAACTTTACCGATCGATTAGAAACGGCTAGTCGTGCTTCGCTATGAGCGCTATTATCTAACTATTGAACTATTTATGTCCCCCCACTCGGTGGACCAACGACCTGGTGAAAGCCGCGGGGAGCCGATGGATGCAGGAGGCGAGCAGCCGCTCAAGGTGGCGTGCTCTGGGGGAGGCCAATGTTCAGCAGTGGACGTCTGCAGGCTGTGAATGATGATGATGATGAACTATTTATGTACGTTATTTAATTATTATCCGTTTAGTCGATCAAAATGTCTAGACCTCAATTTTACAGGAATTTTCCCGTTTCACCTAATTATTTAAGTGCCAGACTGAAATTTACTTTGTAGGTAGCAAAATAATTGTCAAAAGTTTTTTTTATCAGATTTGTTGTTGCTAACTTTAGTTCGCTAAAATTTCGTTAATGTTTATACTGGTGTCAAACTTTGTTACCCTTTTCAGAACTAATTCGACTCAATTTGAAGGTTGGAATAAATTTCGAAATATAAGCTGCAATAAAATTTGTTACCAACTGAAAAGATAGGTACCTACTGTATATTTCCACGTAACTTTGTCTCGGTACAATTAAACTCTGAATGGAGTGTATTAACTTTTCCTGACATGTACCTACATTCTTTGGTAACATATCTCGTTGGACCGACAACTTATGCGGAAGCAAGGTTCTCGAGTGGCAACCACGAATCGGACGACGCATCATATGCAGGCCCTCCATTAGGTGGACCGGCGACCAGCGGGGCTACCGTCTAAGCCAATCGTATTCAATGAATCGCCTTCATTTCCGGCAAGTTGGCTGTAACATCTCCATCCATTAGTATTTTCTCACTATTTCTCATTATTACAGTTAGTCAATGTTCATTCATTCGTTGTTTACCATTGTTCTATTCAGTTCTCCGCCTAAGGGACCATAATACCGATGGATGAGGATTTTACACAACCGGAAATGGCCAAATGACGCCCATTCATCGATTACGATTGAGTTACACAATACGGGGGCTGATCAAAACCGCTGGGAGCCGTTGGGTGCAAAAGGTAACAGCAGCCGCTAGATCTGGAGCTCTATGGGAGAGGCCACTGCTGTAATATACGTCTTCATGATGATGATGATGATGCATTATTTTTACAGCCATTTTTTTGATATTTTGATGAATAAACGTCTGTTACTGTGTACGTATGGTGGATGGCCCATGCACACCGCACTGTAGCGAGAAACTCGAAATTTTTGGGTACCGTTGTTCTACGCTACGATATATTATTATACCTTAATATTTTTTACCATTTTAGCATAAAAAACCTTCTTTACATCTTAAGCTGTTTAGGAACTAATAAATGTAGTGAGGTATATTAACTACAATAACGTACCTAAACCAAAGAGCAAAAAGCAAAGAGTTTTTGTGTACCGCAATTGTTAGAATCATAATACAATAATTAACCAAACTTTCTATAAATTTTTAAATCATAATTATATACTATAGATACACAGTCTCTATGAAAATCAAACCCTAAAGTGTCCCCGCGCCAATGCTTACAAAGTTACAACCCAGCTAATGTAAAACAGTCCAAAAGCGGTTGTTTCATTTTAATAATGAAACATAACACCGTGTAATAGCGTTGTAAAACAAAAATTTTAGTGACACCACTTTCATTAGGCGCGGTCGCACGCGGCTGAGAGCAAAAACAAGGCATATGCCTTGTTTTGACGGTACGTACCGTTTTCGAGGCGGCAATCGTGGATCTACCCTACATTTCATCGCAGATAAAAATGAAAAACAGCAAAAGTTTTGAATTTGCGGTACAATGTGGACCATCGATCATTACCATGAACAACAATTACGTCTGTGACACATCGTTTCACATCCAATTTACACCCAAATCGGCATTCAACTCGATACCTCATCGGTAAACCGAGCAGAGGAGGAAATTGAAATCTGAAATTGGCTACACACGCACGTGTCACTTTTTTTATTTTTCTTTCTTGCTACGAGTACACCTCAGTTTGCTGAATGAATACAAATGACCTTAGCCTGTCCCACTGGCGAGCGACTAGCTATCGACTATTTTCTCGCTCAAGAAACGTACAATACCTAGATGTAATCACGTGTTAGTAAAAGAGATCGGCTGGCTAATTACGTAACTCTCAACAAGTTTGCAACAGGCGTAAATTTCGCATCATTGCTGCCAAACATCACTTTGGCAGAGCAGAAAGCGCTCGAGATCACCGTCTGTCGGACAATCGGTCAACTGAAAAGTGCATTATTTAATTTCCATCTATCTATTGCTGTTCTGTTGCTAGTCGCGCTAGTATCCAGGGGCGGCTCTACCTTTGGTGCAGAGTGTGCGGTGCACCAAGCGCAATGTCCTAGGGGGCGCCGAGCACCACTCTCCGCGCCACCTAGGCCGTGGCACTTTCCATTGAAAGTGCCACGGCCTAGGTGGCGCGGAACCACGTAAAAAGAGCTCCGGTCCGGCTCCGGTTTGCATACATATTGTATGGCATCTAGAACTCACATAATTCGCCCTATTTACATAAGTCTACGCTAGAACTCTTCTTAAAATAATTATGTCGGTTTTGACGATTATTTCGAAAAAATCCAATAGTAACTTTTGAAATGAGCAGAGCAAACTGTTGTAAACAGACTCCCGAGGTCTACTGTACAGCTCACAGTGTCACTATTATAGTTTTAATTATATTGTACTTAGGTATTTAATAGAGTCAAGAAGAGGAAAAATGTTTGGCCACCTTGTACGACATGACAGCTTCATGAAAAACATCATAGAAGGAAACAGAGCAGACAGACCTAGAAGGGCTTACACAGATCAAATAAAAGAAAAGATAAATGTCTGGCTGAAAATAGGGAAAGATGGCGATTACTCCACCGACAAGGCAAGCCTCTTAAATAAGAAGAAGAAGAAGAAGGTACTTAATAATAAAAGTATTATAAATTTACATGTCCTGACAATCATCCCAAAATACCGACCTATTGCAATTTGCTACGATATTTTAGTCTTCCCATTTGGCTACGCTAACTAGAGGGCGCTAGGGTAATGATTGCACACGGGCGCTGCATGGGCTAGAGACGCCTCTGCTAGTATCCAAGGGCAACGTGCATTTAGCGACAGGCAGGCGACTAGTCATTATTAAAATGAATCAACCGCTTGTGGACTATTTTATAAAATATATCTAAAAAAAAATATACATATATATCATAAAATATATATAAATCTGTATACGTAAGCATTGGCACGGGGACACCTTTGAAGTTTGATTTTCATTACATATTTGATTTCAGACCTAAAGTCAAAATAAATAAATTTTTGTCTATGCTTATTTTTTATTTTTTTATGTAAACGAATGACGTGACGAGCTAGTTGTTCGCCTGGTGTTAAGCATCACGGCCGCCCAGAACAGGTTGCAGTGTCACTCGGAAATCTAAATTAAAGTTTCGCGCGACACTGCGCACTGCGCTGTCATCCTGAGACATCACACAGTCTAAAAAAGATTTCTAGACTGAGAGATCAGGGGCCATATTCTCAGCCATTCGATTTGTCTTCCGTCCCTTTTGAACCTATTATAAAATCGACTATAACGATAAGGACTACAGAAAAGTCGAATTGGTGAGAATCGGCCCCCAGTTCTTAAGTCACATTTGCCCAGTGATTTCACTAGATACAATGCCCTTCAAACCGGAACACAGTAGTGCTGGCACACTACTGCTTGGCGGCAGATTAACTGGCAAAGCGGTGGTACCTACCTAGACGAACTTTGCAGAAAAGTCCTACCACTTAGTATATTTGATTAAACTCTCATGTTTTATTTCAAACCAGTTTTTTTATTACATGGTTGTCGCTACGCCCTCTGCTTATTACAGTTACTCGACGATCATTCTCGAGGACGAAGGATCAAAGTGTCGGATACCCGATACTAAAGATTCTAGCGACTTTGTTTTCAAGTACATTGCAGGTTTAACGTTCCGGATTTGAGGGAGACACGTACAATGAAGGCTTCAGTAGCCGAGGTAATAAGAACTCTTGGATACTCTTTTCAAGAAGTCTGCGAAAGGGTTGTGAAAGGAGTTTTTGGCGGGAACGCGAAAAAGTTCACGGCGTTGCATTGTATTATTTTACAAAACCTATGCTTTTTCCAGTGTCAATGTTTAAAAATGGTGGCTTTTTACGCATTAAGTGCTGAATTACGAGTATGAGTGTGGGCAAGTGATATAATGTAGACAAACCTGGTTTTTCGTGTTGCTTCCAAAGTTCCATAGAAGCCTCTAGTAAAGTTGCCACCACTTTACTAGGGCATGACTTAGACTGGACTGAGACTACCTGACTTAGACTGGACTATGACTACGCAGACTGTGACTAAGACTTGACTTTACGTGAAATATTCTATCATTATGAAAAATTACAATACTTGACACTGGCTAAATACACTATGTGTGAAGCCAAAATATAAGAGAAAAAAAAAGCATCCGTGTCATATAATACTATGTAAGATCCTATTCCCCCACTCGGTAGACTGACGACCTAGTGAAAACCGGGGAGCCGATAGATGCAGGAGGCAAGCAGCCGCTCAAAGTGGCGCTCTTTTGGGGAGGCCTATGTTCAGCAGTGGACGAAGAAGATCCCATTACTTCGAGCAAACACAATACAACATAACTCACCTGAAGACCCGTTGATGTCCATTGCTTTCAAGTTTCTCGCCTTTATAACCGTAACAGTAAGTCGTCCAGCAGTGGGTAGGTAGCAAAGCGACAGCATCAACTCTCCAAGGTCTTTCTTCTCCTGGCAACAAAAATACCCATTTACGTCACATTAAGGAAAATAAAAAGTTTGACAATAACAAAGGACAATCTCTCATCTTTCCAAAGTAATTTTGGAAGAAACATGTAGTCTGCGAGCGAGTGCCTAATTTCTTTACGGATCAAATACCAGCTATGCGATTTTTTAATGATAATGAATCACGTGAAGAGCTAGTCATTTGCCTGATGTTAAGCGTCACTACCAATAACAGGTGCAGTGCCAATCAGAACCCTCAAATATAGATCGCGTGACCACAGAATAACGATGGGGGAAGAAAGTTTCTCGAGTGGCGACCACGAACCGGAAGACGCAGCAAGACGTACCGGTGGACCGACGATCTGGTTAAAACCGCGGGGAGCCGATGGATTTAGGAGGCGAACAGCCGCTCAAAGTGGCGCTCTGTGGGCGAGGCCTATGTTCAGTAGTGGACTTCAGGCTGTTGATGATGATGATGATGACAATGATGGTTATATCCATTCATCCTTTCCACTATCTTTTTTCCCCTCCCTTTCCTCTTCTCATGACCAGGGTAAGGGCGTAAAACTAATTAATCTGTGCGAAGCCAGGACGGGTCAGTTAGTGAAATATAAAAATGGAAAAATTCAAATAAGTATCTAAAATTACAATATTTCGGAAAACAATAAAAACAGTGGGTACAAAAATGTAAACAATGTCCATTGCACGTAAATAACTTTTACTTAAACCCTACTAAATTGATTCGTAATCAAATCGCGTAACTGCTTTCAATCTAATTGTTTGTGAAAACAAGTAATTTATTTTATGACTAAAGTAAAGCCCTCTCAAATCACTAGTATGTTGGGCTTCTGCGAATGAATCTTAGATGAGGAATAATTTAACCTTGAAATGGTGACTTTTATTGAAAAATTACGCTAATATTACACTTTAGCCTATGCCTGCGGCTTCGCCCACGTGCACTATACCCTTAGGAACTGTTTATTTTCCCAGTATAAAACTTTCGTTATAGCGCACCCCTATCCACTGTGTAGTGTGTAATTACAATACAATACAAAAATTCTTTATTGTACACCAAGCATGAAAAAAAAAAGATACAGAAATAAAAATCGGCGGACTTATCGCTAATAGCGATCTCTTCCAGTCAACCTTTGGATGGAAAAAATTACTGGAGAGATAAGAGGTCGGTGGTGTAAACAATTGTATTATTATTATTATTGCTAGACTAAATAAGTTAATGCTAATTTACATTTAATAAATATATAATTGACAATATTAATTACCTACAATAGATATACATATATAAATATATATACAAATATATAATTTATATATACTTACAACTGCGATAAGTAAAAACTTAATTAAAATTAATGTATTAAATATAGTCAATTTTTCACAGGCGGCTAATTAATGTACATCACAGTCAGGCAGGAACTATGATTTTAGAATATAAAAAAAACGGAATAGATCACTAAACTGATCAGTGAACCGTATCTTTTTTACCTAGTACTACAGTAATTATTTTTATGAAAAGGAGGCAACACTATGCTTGGCGATATGCTCCTCCAGCACGAGGGTATTGATGTGTTTGCTGACAGTCTGGTAAATTTTATCAGGCGTGCATATTTGTATTTCAATTTGTTATAGTAATTTTAATTTTATATTTGGTCTATTTTGTTATTGACTATCTGGTTTTATTGTAATGTCTTTGACCTTGTTATAAGTAGTTATTATTAATTTTATTGTCCTCTTGTTTTTGTAATTGTATTTTTTGTATTGACCAAGTGGGTAATTTGTAATTATTTTTGATTGTATTGTTATTTAAATTCTAATTCTAATAATTTTAACGTTTTAATGTAAAATTTTTGACCAACAACTTATCTAATTTTTGTATCCGTGTTATGTATAATCGTTTTGTAGGTATAACATGTCCAGCAATTGAATTCATTAGCATCCTTTGAAACTGGGTACTTACTACTGACACCGGTCACGTGTGGACCAAAATTATTGAAATCTAATGCATCGATTTGGTATTGATATTAACTCCAAAAAACGGGATATAACTTACATAATCAACTGCTACAGTGCAAAAATAAATTAAAATATTTAAGTATTGTATTTACTGTACATCGCCAACCTCCCTAATTCATAATCTGTTTCTGTCCATCCAAAGGTTGTCTGGAAGAGATCGCTTTAAGCGATAAGACCGCCCATTGTACTACCTTTTGTCAAATAATTCATATTGTCATGTATCTTTGTGTATGTTTTGGTGTACAATAAAGCATTCTTCTATTTCTATTCTATTCTATTCTATTGTTTTTAGTTATTACATAAAAATATATAAATATATAAATATATAGGTATAAAAACTTTTAAACGGCATCGAAATCATTCGTGCCAACTACGTTAGGCGCCGCGGCGGCAATTTTCTTTATATTTATTTATTTATTTATTTTCGTAACTTTCAATAAAAAGTATTTTCATTTGCACTCTTTTGCTTTTAGTAATCATCAATAATGATGTACTATCATACACTCAATTTATGCTAATGAATTAAATAGCATACTGTATGTAGCAAAAAAAATTTTTTTTGATGTTAACTTATTTTAATATTATAACTTTCATTCCTATCAAGCAAGCGTATTTATTTTCCTGCTGTTTGGGTAAAGTGACAGCGAAACATAAGCAAAAGATATTGCGCCTAACTATTGTAGTAAGGTGACTTTGGCGACGGTCTAGGCTTTTATACCTTCTGCTATGTATTCCATTGTACCCAATAATATAGGTCAGCCTTTTAATATTCAAGTCACCATACACCTCAAGGACCGGGAAAGGTCCTTGAAATCCGCCACTCGAGACCCTCGAAGAACGCAAAGAGGTGTAGGATGATTAATGATCAGCCAGGTTTAATTTGTAGGTACGCGAAATACTGTGCAAATGAGCAACGTGTTGTAAGAAATTTTGTGTGGAAGTGTAATTATCTTGCAAATTTTGCTAAGATCAAGTCACAGAATAATATTGGAATGTCCCCGTGTGCTCCGTTTCTATACAGAGGGGGAAAAAATTGAACTTTTTTCAATAGATCGAGAAAGTTCTAAAACAAAAGCCGCTAGGTTTTTTTATGATATGGCCCCCCAGATGGGTGAGGCCCCATAGCCTATGGACATCTGTAACACTAGACGTGTCACTAATTCACTAATGTGTTGTTTACCCTGTGATATCACCTACTCTTATGACCCTCCTTTTAAAATGTGTTTATATATGACTGAGTTTCCAGGTAAATAATACAAACATAAATCATCATCATCATCATCATTATCATTATCAGCCCGAAGACGTCCACAGCTGAACATAGACCTCCCCATAGAGCGCCACCTTGAGTGGCTGCTTGCCTGCGGTTTTGCCCAGGTCGTCGGGTCGAAAGTTTTCAACCAGTGTGTTGCCAGTGATGACTTATGGTACGGAGACGTGGCGTGTTAGCCTTATGAGTAAGCTCAAACTCCTTCCAAAAACAAGATCCGAAATGAGGAGATCCGCAGGAGAACTAAAGTGACGGATATAGCTCTTAGAATTAGCAAGTTGAAATGGCACATCACTCCTAGAACTGACAACCGATGCGGAAGAAAGGTTCTCGAATGGCGACCACGAACCGGAAGACGCAGCGTAAGCCACCGCCTCCCCAACCAGGTGTGGACTGACGATCTGGTGAAAGCCACGGGGAGCCGATGGAGGCAGGAGGCGAGCAGCTGCGCAAAGTGGCGCTCTCTGGGGGAGGCCTTGGTTCAGCAGTGGACGTCTTCAGGCTGTTGATGATGATGATGATGATGAATATATTAAATTATTTCACTGTCAAAGTCCTCACCTGTGGCGCAGCAAGTATGTTCATCGTGTACTCGATCTCTTGATGCAAGTCAGCAGATTCCAGAAGTCCTTTTAAAACCACGTGACCGATCAGGTCGTGTCGACTGAACCGGTCGAAGTCGTAAACTGAGAACTGGAGGAAGCGTTCTCGGATTTCTTCGTACGGCACACTGGGGATTAATAAAAGTGGTTCATCTAATGATTAATTCATTAACTCTCTTAAGTAATTACTACAATCACACTAACTACAGCTAAATGAATAATATCCCGTTCGAGATTCAAAGTTTTCCTTTCTTCCTATATATCTGATAATGCGATGTTGATTGTTAGGGTTCCGTACCCAAAGGGTAAAACGGGTATTACGAAGGCTCCGCTGTCTGTCTGTCTGTCTGTCCGTCTGTCATTAGGCTGTATCTCATGAACCGTGATAGTTAGATACTTAGTTGAAATTATTGCAGATGATGTATTTCTGTTGCCGCTATAAAAAAAAATACTAAAACACAGAATAAATTAAATATTTATGGGGGCTCCCATAGAACAAACGTGATTTTTTTGCTCATTTACCAGATGAGTCGTAGATGGCACTACTTTAAATAGTGCTGCTACTCAACACCAGATGGCAGGGATAAATAATGGTACGGAATCGTGCGTGAGTCTGACTCGCACTTGGCCGGTTATCATAGCATCGGCTTCTTATTAATGTAATGTTTTTTTTATGTTGATATTATGGTCGGTATGAGAGCTCGGACTTGTTAACTATGAACTGCGACCACTTTTATATCATCCATCAACAGCCTCAAGACGTCCACTGATCAAATAGGCCAATTCCCTGAGCGCCACCTTGAGCGGCTGCTTGCGTCCCGCATCCATCGGCTCCCCGCGATTTTAACCAGATCGTCGGTTGGCCTAGTGGGACGCCACTTATATAAAACTAGCAGCGCCCCGCGGTTCCACCCGCGTTCCTACAGGAATCGTTCCCGTTATTGGGATAAAAAGTATATTTTGATCTAGGGTATAAGCTACCTCCATACTAAATTTCATCTAAATCCGTCCAGCTGTTAGAGCGTGAAAGAGTAACAAACATACACACATACACACAAACTTTTGCCTTTATAATATTAGTGTGATATTAGTGTGATTAGTGTGATAATATATTTTATTTAACAGTTTATAAATGTGTTTGTGTGGTTATTAGTCTAAATGCTATTGAAAGAATGTGTATATACCTACTATATAAAAATGACTAAATAGTTATTTTAAGTATTTAGCTATAGTTTAGTGTTTGCCTAGTTCAGTTAAATGTGTTTTTTAAGTTGTTGTGAATATATTAATAAAATCAATAAAAATTACTCTATAATATATGTAAATATAATATATAAATATTGTTAAAAAATTACATCAGTCTGGTGCCTATTAAGTGTTTTAAAAGAGATTAATAAATTCAAACAAATACATTAATGTTTGTTATTGGAAAAGAACAAAATAATAGCTAAAGCAGCAAAATAAATCGTGCACAATACTACATGGTAATAAAGATTTATTAAATCAGTGCACAAAAACAAAAATTTTACGATATTAAAAAAGTCTCCATCCAAAATCAAATATTTCAAATACATTCAAAGTCAAATATTTAATTGAATCGTAGCCTCCCATTACTCGGGGTGTTTGACCGTTGAAAAAAGATTCTGGATAAATGATATCACTGTGCAGAAAATCTTTTCAAAAACAAGTTGTAAAACATGATAAAACACCTACGAAATATAAGGTATAGATAGCTATACGAGCGAATCTTTAGCTTGATGGTAAATTGTAACCAATAAAACTTTGAAGAACATTGATAATCACAACTGGCTTCCAAACAAAAACATCAGTAATATTTAATGTACAGATGTACAGTTGTACAACCGTGGTTCTGACCATACTACCACGCTTTTTTTTTTCTTTTTTTTTTATGTAGAATGAGCCTGCGTTTGACTACATCTCACCTGATGGTAAGCAACGATGCAGCCGATGGTGTAGCACGCAGGTTCATGAGGTACCTATTCACTATTTTAGGGTTTCGATAGCCACTGGGTAAAACGGACCCTATTACTAAGGCTCCGCTGTCCGTCTGTCTGTCTGTATGTCTGTCTCTCCGTCTGTCACCAGGCTGTATCTCATGAACCGTGATAGTTAGGCAGTTGACATTTTCAAAGATGATGTATTTCTGTTGCCGCTATAACAACAAATACTAAACAGAATAAAATCAATATTTAAGGAGGCTGCCATGCAATAAACGTGATTTTATTGCTCTTTTTTAGGGTTCCGTACCCGAAGGGTAAAACGGACCCTATTACTAAGGCTCCGCTGTCTGTCTGTCTGTCCGTCTGTCACCAGGCCCAGGCTGTATCTCATGAACCGTGACAGTTAGACAGTTGAAATTTTCACAGATGATGTATTTCTGTTGCCGCTATAACAACAAATACTAAACATAATAAACTAAATATTTAAGGGGGCTCCCATACAACAAACGTATTTTTTTTGCCGATTTTATAGACAATGGGACGGAACCCTTCGTGCGTGAGTCTGACTCGCACTTCGCCGGTTATTTTTATAGATAATGGTACGGAATCCTTCGTGCGCGAGTTCGACTCGCACTTGACCAGTTTCTTTAAAGGCTAGAACAAACCACATGCCGCATTGATAATAATTATATATGATACCTATTTCTTTTTTCAATAAGTAAAATACTGGCATTATAGAATGATTCCCAGGAAATCCAAGAAAAAACAACACTTGGATTCCTTTCCCCCGTAAAGTCACAATATAGCACAAGCACGTTAAAAACCCCTTAATCTTTTTTTTAATTGTTTATGGGTAAGCGTTGGGCCACATCTCACCTGATGGTAAGTGTAGATGAAACCTAAGGTGGGACACGCTTACCCAGAAGATACCTATTCACTCTGCTCTTGAATACGCCTAGATTGTATGTGGAAGGAAATACCGTTGCGGGAAGCAAGTTCCATTCCTTAGATGTACGGATTAACGCATTATATCTAAAACTGATCACCGTAGAGCATTTACCTATAAGTATATAGGATATATATAGGATATAGGCGACATGAGCATTCACTAAGATGTGAGTATTCTCATATGTTCGTTGTGAACATTTGTTTCATCCATCAGCTGCTCAGTTCGCTGTACTGCCGAACATTCGACTTGTAACGTGCTCGCATCGAGCGATTGTTCATTTCAGTCACTACCTTATCACATTTATATTGACCTTTCTTGAACTGTAGGTTCCAAAACAGAGGTTAAAACTTAGCTATATAACGACGACCCTAGGGTATCACAACAGTATCCAGATTCCTTCATAACTTCCCCCAAGACATAAAGTTAGTCCCAATTAGTGTCAAAACACAAAATGTAAGCAAAACTTGAAACTTCTGAATCTAACTTTCAGGAATATTGGCTGTTACTTTTAGAAGATACAGACTTCGTAAAAAAATCGACGGTTAAATTTATTGTTGTTAACGTAAATTTAATGCGGAATATTTAGTTCATCATCATCATAACCATCATCATCAGCCTGAAGACGTCCACTGCTGAACATAGCCTTCCTCTACCAGGTTCTGACCAGGTCGTTTATCCACCTAGTAGGGGGCCGGCCTACGCTGCGTCTTCCGGTTCGTGGTCGCTACTCGAGAACCTTTTTCCCCCATCGGTTGTCAGTTCTACGAGCAATGTGGCCTGCCCACTGGCACTTCAACTTGCTAATTCTCAAAGCTAGTACCAATAGACTAGTCTAGCATTTTCCCACTACCCCACGCACCTCATTTATCTTTCTCGCCTACACGAGTTAAAAGACTTTGAATTGTAATACAATTTAGCTACTATTTTGTTAATGTGATTTATAATACGAGCAGTGTCTTCTAGGCAAGCATATACCATCGTAGACCGCATGACCATTTTCCATCAGGTGAGACCGCGGTAAAATGCAGGCCTATTTAGTATAAAAGTAAAAAAGAGAGAAAGAGGTCAAGCTTTTGACTGAGTTAACGTAAGGTCTCTCCAATTTGTACGACACTCAGTTACATGGAAACGATATGGTTCGATATAGCTAAGTTATAGAGTTTACTATCCATAGCCAGAATCAAAAACTGTAAAAGTGCATACAATAAATAAATTTTGTAGTAGGTAGTGTAGCTAGTTTAGTTTAGTTTAGTTTAGCTTAGTTTAGTTTAGTTTTTAGTACTGTAGTAGTGAGCTTGAGTCGTAAAGGCACATTGCCCGTTATAAAAAAAATAAATAAATAAAAGGAACCAATCTGTAAACAGACTACGCTGTCAATCTCCTGGCAAAAGATATATCTTTTACTTTCACTTCATACCTGAATAAAAATGTCTCGTTGAATACGGGATTCAAGTTCTTCCTATGGACTTTAGTCTGGAACTTCTTTTTTCTATCTGGAAGCAGGAACACTTTGATGTAAGGGTCGCTGCTGCCGGTCACGTCTTTGATAGGCAGGTCTCTAGCTTCGAAGATCTGGGAAAGAATAGAATCGAGTTATAATTTGTTTTGCAGTATGACAAGTGATTCTTACGAGTGATTCCCGAATTAAGAGAACCGATAAACTTTTGGTATTAGATATATAGGTAACGACTAAAAACTAAATATAGTCTTTAAACTTTTTTGCTCATCTTGTTTTGAGCCTTCTGTAGAGACAGAATCAAAAACTAGAACCAAAATTGGAAAAGCTGGCGGTTATTTTCCTTCAAATAAATGTTTAATACGATTTTCGATCCAAACCCGTCAAAGATCGGAAAATGCTTCCGGGCTGTCCGTTACAAAGTTCGGCGTGATCGTGATAGATGGGTGCTTAATTCATTATGAAATATCACCCTCTTCAAATTTTCACTGAATAATCGTCTACTCGCTATTAATCCGGTTAAAGAAAATGGGATAATCATTAACGGAAATTGGTGTAAAATCGTCGTATAAAAATATTACAAGCATATGGCGCAGCAGAAACACGTGCGACTTTTACAACAACGTACCCTGTTTCAAACCCCGCTTGGTTCTCAAACAATGACTGTACAATAACCCCCTCATTGAGTAGCGGAAGAATAGTTATTTAGTGTTTTGTCTTTCTCTGTTGAGTTTGAAATGCGCAATGATAAAGCAAGAGAAAACACTGAGCAGCTATTCCACTGTTACGCAGTTATTATTGCTAAAGGGGTAAGCGTATGGGACTTGCGTTTACTCCTAGGAAACTCACTCTTACAATAGTGAAGGAAAATATCGTGAGGAAACCGGCATGTTCAAGAACCACAAAATACGAGGACATGTGCCATCCACCAGCCCGCACTTGCCAGCGTTGTGCATGGATTATGGCGTATACCAGGCCTGTCTCACTCCGCGCTTTAGGTGTGAAGCTACAAGTACACGGGACCGGGCATCTAGACGGGTCGGCCCGTTACGCGTAACGCGTCAGAAGAGCAGCGCTATAGCGATAGAACGAGAGGCAACTGTTTAAGGAAGGTAGCGCTGTGCGAGCTGAACTATACTTTATAGCGTTGCAGCAAGAGTCGCTATTCATTTAAATGATTTTGTGGAGTGACCCTGCTGTACATAGTACTATATACTATTCTGTGCCTCTACGTTCTCTCCCTGGAAAGTCAGTGACACAACAGTGGTAAAATATAAAGATATATTTGGATAATTCTTTTTAGGTACCTATACCTGTTAGTTGTTCACCAAAAATCTATTAGACCTCTACATAAATGCTGAAAGAAAGAAACGGTAATTGTACAAAAGGACTTTTATGAACCCAATAATAAAGACGAGGGCCTAGGCTTACGTACTATTTTATCCCATCTGATTCTAGGCATTGATGTCACTTACGTAAATTGAAAACGTCGCCTGATAAATCGATCGGAGATTACAATATGCAATCAGTTTTATTTCAATCAATGAAAATGTATCAAAGCGTCGCTCGACTAGCAGGAAAAAATTTTGTTCGCCCCGTGTAAGCTTTTTCTTTGTTTTTACTGTTTTGTATGTTATAACCTGACCGTGTTAAGGTGGGACGTTTCACTAGCGCGGCAAATTCAAATTTTCTTACGTTCTTTTGCCAATAACAGCTTAATTACTCAACTTGATTTCGTGAAAACCATTATCATTGGTTTAGCGACAAATGGCAATAGACTCAAAACTAAGACGAAATTTGTTTATTGCCATTTGTCACTAGAGAGATACTTTTAATCGTAACTTATTGATACATTCTATTTCTTTACGTTAAATCAGTATTAAATCAGTTTTAATTAAATTTACTAATTATGCTATTATTGGCAAAAGAACGCAAGAAAATTTGGATTTGACGCGCTAGTGAAACGTTCCACCTCAACGTGATGACCGCATAATGTTACAGAGGTGTAAATGTAACGAAAAAAAGCGTACCCGTATGTATTCGGTACTATAACAATTAGTACTCGTTACTATCGTATCGTTCACCCCGTCGTCGCCGCCCAAGACACGTCTTGAGCGATCCGGATGATCCTATAGCAGCCGTTGTGTCGGCTGCGCTAGGATCACCGGATCAGTCTAGCCCTTCTGGCTCAGGTACCGCTTTCGGCACCGGTATAGGATACCAGCGTAACACAATCAGACACCGACCCCGCCGGCGAGGTCGACGTACCCCCCGTAGGTTAGCTAGAACGGTCGCGACTTTCCATAGGGTCCACTCTTCCAGTGGACGTAGCCTTCTCGATCCTCTTATCCCGGCAACGGCCCAAGCCGAGGCTCGCACCCCAGGGGTGCCCTTGTGCTAGTTGCCTCCCACTTTTGACGGTTGGGCGCCTTAAGCGCCTGCCCTCCCGCCCGGTGACGCTGTAAAGGTCGGTAGAGACCAACAGCATTAGCCCGTTCAAAAAAAAAAAAAACTATCGTATCGTTACGTTACTAGTTACATCTGATACCTCTTAACGTGCCATTTTATGTTAGAGCAACGAATCGAGTAGTATTGCGTACGTGAAACAGTGAAGGTACCCGTACTACGAAAAATGCGACGAAACGAAATGCATTCGTAAGTAACGATTCGTTACTCGGTACTAGATGGCGCACCCGTTACTCAGTAACGAATTCATACGGTTTGCTAGAGCTCTAGTATGTTAAGTAAACTCCAAACAAAAAAACAGTGTTCATATATGTATGGATGGACGCGTAAACATAGGTAATAACCGGCCGAATGCGAGTTGGAATCGCGCTCGAAGGGTTCCGTACCACTATCAATAAAAACGAGCAAAAAAAACATGTTTGTTGTATGGGAGCCCCCTTAAATATTGATATTATTCTGTTTTTAGTATTTGTTGTTATAGCGGCAACAGAAATACATCATCTGTGAAAATTTCAACTGTGTAACTCTATCACGGTTTATTATGCTTCTTCTCCTCGTGCAGGCAAGCGGTCAGCCCTGATGTAGGAATTTTAGGCCGCCCAAAGGCTTAACGACTATTGTCTTACGACAACAGCCGGGACCGACGGCTTAACGTGCCCTCCGAAGCAAGGTAGCGCTTAGTTGTAAATATCACTTTTTGCTGTAGCGGTCACCCATCAGAGTAGCGACCGCAGCAAACGTTGCTTATGGTGGAACGTTACACTAGCGCGGGAAATTCAAATTTTCTTGCGTTCTTTTGCAAGTAATAGCTTAATTACTCAACATGATTACATGAAAACTAATTTTGCGCAAATAAATATATTGTATCAATAAATTACGATTAAAAGTATCTCCTAAATATCATTAGTTTAGCGACAAATGGCAATAAACAATTTTCTTCTTAGTTTTTCCGGCTATTGCCATTTGTCGTATTATATGTAGGTGATACTATTAATTGTAATTTATTGATACAGTATATTTATTTGCGCAAAATCAGTTTACATGTAATCATGTTGAGTAATTAAGCTATTACTTGCAAAAGAACGCAAGAAAATTTGCGTTTCCCACGCTAGTGTAACGTTTCACCTTAATATTAAAACTGAGCAGCAAATGGATTTTATTAAGCGAATAACTTCTTCCAGAGACTACTGACAACTCGCAAACTTTTCGGTTTAACAAATTGGTATACATTTTTCTCATTCTTAAAGTTTGTACTTAACTTTAAAACACAGTCAGATTGTTGCCGCCCATTTGTCAATTTTAACAAGAAATATTATTCGAAAGTTTTAGCAGATATTTAGTATTGCGAGTGGTCCCACTGCTCAAGAAACTCAAAAAAAAAACACAGGGATTCTAGGTGATTCTAGTTACGTCATTGCTTTTTTAGGATTCCGTACCCAAAGGGTAAAACGGACCCTACTGCTAAGACTCCGCTGTCTGTCTGTTTGTCCATCTGTCACCAGGCTGTATCTCATGAACCGTGGTAGTTAGACAGTTGAAATTTTCACAGATGATATATTTCCGTTGCCGCTATAACAAGAAATACTAAAAAACAAAGTAAAATAAATATTTAAAGGGGCTCCCATACAACAATCGTGATTTTTTGCTAGTTTTTATAGATAATGGTACGGAACCCTTATGCGCGATTCCAACTCGCAATTGGCCGGTTATTTCTTAAAAACTAAGTACTACCAATACTACCAGCACGGTACCAATACTACCATAAATGCTTTGTCGAATAGAGATATTATGCTTGTACTACTACCATTAGGTATTGGATTAACATGTAGGTAACTACACTGAACACTCCAGATGTTTTACCATCTGTCACCACGTAAAAACGCTCGTGCGGGGGTAGAAACGATAACTCAATTTTCTCCTAGAAAACAGCTGACTCACCTTAACAACCAATGCCTCCACTTCTTGGTCGTACTTAAGTGCGAAGTGAAGCTTTCCACAGAACTCCAACTCGGCGCTGTCAGTCGAAGGTTGGCGCACCAGCTCGTTTTTGTACAACTCGGGCTGCAACCATAAATACAACTTGTTTACAAAGAAAGAACTTTAACATAAGAGCCGGGTAAGGGATTTTTCTTTCGTGTCCCAAAAGAAACGCAAGCGTGTTAACTGTTTAACTTTTTTCCTGCTCTGTGGTACCTATACAATTATACATTATATTCTCAGGCTTCTCACACGGCTCATCTGACGTAGCTAAACGACCGTGTTGTATTACGTTACGTATCTACTCTGGTACCGACAGCTACACGTGCCTTCTAGTCGTCTGTCTTCGTGTAATTGTATATGTATAGTTAGAGGTACAATAATTTGACAGCCCACTTAGTGGAGGGCCGGCCTACGCTGCGTCTTCTGGTTCGCGGTCGCCACTCGAGAGTTTTTCTTCCCCATCGGTTGTCAGTTCTACGAGCGATGTGACCTGCCCATTGCCATTAATTTCTACTATGAATACTGTTTAACCGATATAGCTCTTAGAGTTAGTAAGTTGAAGTGGCAATGGGCAGGCCACATCGCTCGTAGAACTGACAACCGATGGGGAAGAAAGGTTCTCGAGTGGCGACCACGAACCGGAAGACGGAGCGTAGGCCGGCCCCCCACTCGGTGGACCGACGACCTGGTGAAAGCCGCGGGGAGCCGATGAATGCAGGAGGCGAGCAGCCGCTCAAAGGTGGCGTGCTCTGGGGGAGGCCTATGTTCAGCAGTGGACGTCTTTAGGCTGTTAATGATGATGATGATGATGAATACTGTTTTGTTACTTTTAATTTATTTTGCGGTACAAGTAGTTTGATTAATATGAGTGAGTATGATTTCAATAATAACAGCTTAACTCACGTCTTTTTACCTATAGTCGAAATTACTCAGTCTGTCAGACTACTTAGTGATTGTAAGAGCTATATCGGTCACTTTGGTTCTCCTACGGATCTTCTCACTTCGAATCTTATCTCTCAGAAAAACACCAAGCATATAGACCGTTCACCGTAAGTTGTGCCCTAATTGTACTTATATATTATTTAAAAATATGCACGTAAAATGTATTAATCTGTGGTGGGTACATACAAGTAACACCACACACACACCACACACATATTCTCACCATCAGACCCTAACATTCCCTTTCACATACACACTCTCACCCTAACATCTCTAATCTCACACCAGTTCACAAAAACATAATATTTATATAATTAATAATGTATTTTCTGTTATTATAACACAGACTAAAACTATAGGCAAATTTTAAGTAAACACCTTTGTTATATATTATTAATGTTCCACTCGTATATGTCTCCGACGAAAGAGTCCTGGTCATCACTTTATAATGTTCACCTATTTTTATGCCTCAATAAATTTTCATTTTCATTTCATAGATAACGCTTACATATTACTTTACATAATGCCAACATATTACTTTACATTTATGATAATAATTGCATATTTTTAAATAATATAAATACATCAGGGGACATCTTACGGTGAACGGTATGTAGCTCTGTCCATAGCTCGTTGCGCGACTTTAAAATTTGAGCTTAAGGTAGAATGTTACACCAGCGCGGGAAATTCAAATTTTCTTGCGTTCTTTTGCCAATAATAGCTTAATTACTCAACGTGATTACATGAAAACTAATTTTGCGGAAATAAATAGAATGTATCAACAAATTACGATTAAAAGTATCTCCTAGATATCATTGGTTTAGCGACAAATGGTAATAAACAAATTTCGTCTTAGTTTTTCAGGCTATTGTTATTTGTCGCTAAACCAATGATATGTAGGTGATACTTTTAATCGTAATTTATTGATACATTCTATTTATTTCCGCAATTCGTATTCCTCATTCTATTTATTACCACATACACATACCAGTTAAAAACTTTATTATGTTATTTCGATCCTTTTTGATCACATTTGGTCGAGTTTCACCTAAAAATGAGGTTTACTAGGAAACTGTTTACCCTTACCGTAAAAACACAAGCAACAAATTAATACAACTTGTTCAAAAAGTGACCATTAATTGAACCACTCGAGCCTAAAGCTCTATTTCCAATACAATCCACTTCACAATCTAGTTATCTATAACAAAGTCGTTAAGTAATTTTATTAAGGTCCATTACGACCTCGTTTACCCCATTTATCGGTTTAGAGACAGCTGCGACCGACACTTGTTAATTGTAAAAAGGTTTGTACAGTCAGTTACAATATTTCATTGTCTTTTTTTCTTTTATACAAGCTACAGGTACGCCAGTACTATCTGTTATTATGAGCTACAGGTACCGGCGTAAATAGTTTATTGGTATAACGCGTGTCATTAAAGAAACAAATCTGACGCAAACAAGAAACTATTGTTTTCCCTCTTCCTCTATTGTGTTTAAGTGCAGAGGGAGTGAGACAGCAATAGAAAAGGTTGCTCCTTTCAGTTCTTTTCTCTATTAAATCCCGTTATATCTCTTGAACTTGCATTGATTGGTATAATGGGGTAGTGTTCTGCTTTTTATTATTGCATAAATTAATAATATTTCTCAAAAAATAAACAGTTGTGAAAATAAAAATTAAATATCTATAACAAAGTAACAAGCATTTAAAATACAGGAATAGAAAGAGACAGCTCAAACATGCAGTGACGTCGCTATTGCACCTTCATAGTACCTCATTACTAAGCTTTGGTCGATTCTTTGACATGTGAGTTCACAACGTGCGTTTTCATAGTAACTGTAGGGAATCTCTTGTTTTGCGAGAAAGGGACAGGCGATGCCCCCTCCAGAAACTTAAGCTTATTACTCCTTGATTTATTTACCGAACTTAAGGGCTTGTGCAAGGCCAGCGCGAATTCAAGCCAAAGCCACAGAATAGATTTATAGTACTAGGCCAAAGCGGGGATGAGCCAGGGGCCGAGCGGCTGGGGCGGTCTAAGTTAAACTGGTTCCAACGCGCAATAGTTTAGATAATTTATTATTACACTGAATATAAAGGGTATTTTAAAAATCCGCTATACATAAGCCCTCCATTATATTTAGTTCAACTACTACACAAAGTTTCATGATCTTATTTAAAGTATTCATTGAATAATCGCTGTTTATTGGTACGGTTTGGAGGTAACTTTGTAATTTTTTTCTGTCGAGAAAATTTTAATAATTCGTGTTTTCACTATACATTTGCAGTAGCATTAGTCCTGGACTTTACCATATATTAATTTCAAAGTCATTGTTGCAATATTGTTGACAGGGCACTGCCTCAAGCTAAGCCGTTTTAAGCAATTTGGCGTTGTATTGGCTCTTAACTTATTTTTTCCATAGTTGCATTCATTTTTAACCTACTTTATGAAAATAATATTTAAGTAGGTTCTTCTTTGTTTTTAATAGCAGGCAACTAGCCTATTTGCTACGGCCATCTAATTAACTATAAGTAATAAATATATATAATTTTGTTTTTATGTAAATGGATGACGTGACGAACTAGTCGTTTGCCTGATGTTAAGCATCATGGCTGCCCATAAGAGATTGCAGTATTACTCATAACTCTAAATGAATATAGTTTCGCGTGACACTGCACTGCACGCGTCATCCTGAGACTTCACACAGTCTAGTAATAAGATTACTAGACTGTGTGATAAGATTACTAGACTATGTGATCAGATCATAAAGTCTCATTTGCCCAGTAATTTCACTAGCTACAATGCCCTTCAAACTGGAACACAGAAGTGCTTGCATAGTACTGCTTGGCGGCAGAATAACTGGTAAGGCGGTGGTACCTACCTAGACGAACTTTGCAGAAAAGTCCTACCACCTAGTAAGAAAATACATATCAAGCTAAAGAGGGAGATAAACGGCTAGTGACGGCTTCGTAGAGCGGCGTCTTTGTCACTCAGTACTCAGTACATCATTTGTCACTCTATAGTGCTGTGTGATAGGGGCGACGCTCTGTGATCTACGACTAGCCGAAATTGCATTTTATCGCCGGTACCTGTACTTTTTCTTCTTTTCGTTGAGCTGTGGATAAATTTGAATCGCGGAATCTATAAATTATTACTTTGCCATAGGTTTGCGTTTGTTAGAATTTAATAAAAATGTATATTAGCCCTCAGCCAGTACAGAGTTAAAATAAACTAAGATTTATCATTGAACAATGCCAATACACCAAGATAACAGCGTAGATTAAAAATATGCCTAAAACTAGACGGCGTTGCAAAATGAGCGGGTTATAAGTTGAGCGCAGATCAGAAATATGTCAAAAAACCGTTTTAAACCTAGCCCGCCATATCTACCCGCTCATTTTGCAGTGCCATCCAGATTTAAAACGGTTTTTTTGGCACATTTTTGATCTGCGCTCAACTTATAACCCGCTCATTTTGCTACGCCATCTAGTTTTAGGCATATTTTTAATCTACGCTGTTTTCTAGGTCTATTGGCATTCCTCTCCTCCTTGTTCCATGGATTTATATAATAATTTAAGATTTAAGACAGACCATTCCTCGTTGTTTTTAAGCGTATAGAAACAGCTGGAAAATTAAAATATTCATCGGCTTTTAAAACTGACTGTACCAATTTTAGTATGGCATTTACAGCCATTTGTTTTATTGCGTAGTTTAAGGGCCGGCGGCCTTTTTAATTAAGATGTTCCATTGAAAGTTAGTTCAATTCGACGAAAGGGTAAAATTATTTATTCGTACCTTATAGTTTCATTTTGTTGATCGTTTTTTCAATTAATATGTGGTTTTAATGACTAGTATAATTCGTATGATAATATAAAAGAAGTTAACAATAATAATTATAAATGATTAGATACAATTCTTTCGTAATACATGTTACTTTATCTACAGAAAATATAAACAAACATTTAAAATAATTAATGAGGTATGTGGAATCACGGGTAATGCATTGCATAAGGTAGTCATGGAGTGAGGGTAATATAAATGTCACCAAAATTTTCTCTGCTTACTAAACAGTTTAACCTAACGGCTGACAGACGGCAGCTCCTAGGCTGTATTTGAACAAATTTTCATGTTATTTACCCTAAAAAGGGGTAGGAGGGATTTGAATTTAACCTGGAAAATTACCTTAAACTTTTGATGGCCTGCAATAAAAATATTCGGACACGGTTCCTGATTTCATTAGTCTATAAATTTAAAGAGATTTTATTATAATCGTTAAACAGGTTTTGGGGAAGTTTAATAGAGAATTAATTTTATTGTGATTTTACTAGAGCGGGGTGGGATTTTACGATGACGCGTAATTATTTCCTTTTTATCGTAATATACACCTACCTCCTATCTATACTTATAATAAAACTGTAACAGGGTCAATTCTGTACATTAAAGATATTTTGAAAAATTTGGTTGGAAGGCTCTCTATAATCGATACTAAAGCCAAAACTATAATTTTTTCATTTTTGTCTGTCTGTCTGTCTATATCTTGGCTGAGCATCACCACGAAACTACCGAATGGATTCAAATGAAACTTGGCATGATTTGAGTTCATATTACGAGGTAGGCTATAGGATACTTTTAATCCCGACATTCAGCACGGTTCCCGCGGGAGAGGGGATAAAAGTAAAAATGTCGAGTCAAACCGCTTTGTGCGAATTGAAGAAATATCAACAATAAATGGATGGCGTGTCTTGTCGTCCGATGGTGAAGTGGAGATGGTGGAATTAGATTGTGTAGCTCCGCCGCACACTCACCGAAATGTAACCTGTAGAACACTGATAGGCTGGCAACTTTACGACGGTGCTCTAAGCTCTGGAGCCTAACCCTCACCATTGTATCGTCACCTATGAGTTTTTTTGCTGGCGTGTCTACAGTATGTGGCTGCTTATGTGTATTTAGTTATTTAAACAAGAAAGCAACACTTGCAACTACCTACTTTGGGACAGTCATGTCATGTAGTTGTCGCGAGTTACGTTATACAAAAGCAAACGTTCAAAGTACCTATGTTAACTTTATAATGGTCATTAAAGGAGAATGGGCATTTTGTCCTATCGGCGGCCAGTAACGAAACCTGTGCCAAATTAAAGTCCAACTACTAATGGATAATCTATGAGAATCCCAGCAATAAAACTTCGACACAGTAATTGTAGGACTAAATCACATCAGTAAATACCACAATCATTGTTGGCCGCGAAAAGGACACGCTCCATACATTTTTGCCCATTCTCCTTTTAATAAAGAGCATACAAAATACACAGAATAAATTAGACTTATTATGCTATTCCATGCCCCACTTAAAACAAAACGCATGTTTGTAAAAGCTCGAAAAAGCTTTTAGTAACACGAATTTAAACTAACCTAACAAACTAGCTAGGCCGTGAAACGTCAATATTAGTTCGCAGCAGTAAAAACTAGGAGCACTAGTGCAAAACGATAAAAGTATTTCACTAGAAGGTTCACACACAGGACTTTAAAAACAAAACAATATCGATAAATTGGAATGTAGGCACACTACTACAATATAGCGGCCTTAAGTTATGCCACGTGGTTTAAAAAAAGTGTCATATAATCGTGTAACCCTTCTTTTTTCTGCAGCTGGGTAACACTGAAATGCTGTTTTTGGTAGGCAAGCATCCTTTGAAAACTGTTGATAAATCTGATCCGTCTCATAACGCCAACATGCGAGTGGCAGAATGACATGGTCGTAATATTATAAGACATGACAAGGTTGTAAAGTGATATGGTTGTAAAATGACATGGTTGTAAAATGACATGGTTGGAAAATGACATAGTTGTAAAATGACGAGGATGTAAAATGAAATAGTTATAAAATGATACCGATAGGGCTATTCTTATTAATAATCACACTAATATTATAAAGGCGAAAGTTTGTATGTATGTATGTGTGTTTGTGTGTATGTTTGTTACTCCTTCACGCCCAAACGGCTGAACGAATTTGGATGAAATTTGGAATATAGATAGCATATACATAGGCTACTTTTTATCCGCGGGTAAAACCGCCGGGCGCAGCTAGTATTTGCATAATCACGTTTTACGATATTGTGAATTTCAGACATTTTAATGATTTAGACTATTTCAGATTTAGACGTATCAGCGATCGGGTATTTTGAATCGCGGGTGTTTTAAGAATAAGGTGCCTACGTTAAATTTTAGTCATTTTGGGATTACGACAATTAGATATTTAGTCATATCGGCGTATTAGGTATTCTAATAGGATAACAAACCGGATGCAGACAAATCAAAAAAGTTTATGAAACAGATTTAAATTCGGGAAAAACTTGTGAAAAGTCAATTTTCCTTCTTTTCTATGGAAATTTGTTTGGACCATAAATCATCGCGGCTGGACAACATTTTTCGGGTCAGCTAGTTCATAATACATTGTAATAAGTACTGTTTATCCCACAACCCACGCGTGGACAACTGCTTATTTGACCGTATAATTTACAGCCAAAACAAAAAGCCGATGAATCAAAATAGTGCTCTAGTCTCTCTGAGGCTACAATCCTTGTTACCCGACTTAAAAAGGAGAAGGCCCTAAGTTCGACTGTATGTATTTTTTAGGGTTCCGTACCCATAGGTTAAAACGGACCCTATTACTAAGGCTCCGCTCTCTGTCTGTCTGTCCGTCTGTCACCAGGCTGTATCTCATGAACCGTGATAGTCACACTGTTGAAATTTTCACAGATGGTGTATTTCTATTGCCGCTACAACAACAAATACTAAAAAAACAGAATAAAATAAAGGTTCAAGGGGGCTCCCATACAACAAACGTGTTTTTTTGCTCGTTTTCTACACCACTATTATAAAGAGGAAAGATTTGTATTTTTGTATGTTTGTAATGAATAAACTCAAAAACTACTGTGCCGATTTCAAAAATTCTTTCACCATTGGAAAGCTACATTCACCCTGAACATAGGATACACCACTAAACGAAGCCGGGGCGAGCCGCTAGTTATAGATAATAGTACGGAACCCTTCGCGCGCGAATCCGACTCGCACTTGGCCGGTTATTTATCTCTGACTTCTCTAACATTTCTGGACCAATTTACGTGATAACCTTTTTTGGGACCTTCGGAGACAGACAACGGAACTCTTATATCATTAAATCAAAATACCTGGAAAAATACATCATCCAAGTATCTACTTCTTAAGAAATGCTGGAGATTACAGTCTTGTTAACCCCTTTTTCATCAATGTAAACCAACTTATCTGTTCAGTTGAATACTCTGCCGTCTCTTTTTAATGAGGCCGTTCCCTGCACTGTTAGAAAGAGATGATGAAAATCGACCGAAACAGATAAATTGGTAGCACTGTACCTACGGTATAATCGACACTTACAATCGTAAAGCCGTATCGGGTCGCGTGAGGTTGAGTGGGGTCATGTGGGGTGTTAACCACACGCGACCATGACGGATTTATAATCACGTCGACAGCTCACGGCTCCTTAGCTACCCCCAATCAATTGGCATTTGGATGCTGTTAACATCGTACGAAGTATACGAAGCGTATTTTGAGCGTTACATTTTGAGCTTTGTTTGTACGATTTATAACGATGGGATGTGCGATAGGTACTTCTTTTTTCCATTTGATTTGTTATCTGTGGATACTGATCATCATCAAAATCACAATCAAAATCAAAATCAAAATCAATTTTTTTTAATGCAAATAGGCTATTTTTAGCACTTTTACAAGTCAAAACTAGATAATGTATTTAAAACTAAGCAAAATTAAATTATTGTACATTCTAAGCAAGCATAATTAAACAAACTTACACAGTGCTTAATGTCAAAAATGACAAAATATTATAATTATAACCAAGCCCAATACATGAGTTTGAAAAAAAAAGTCCCCGCATCAGGTGCAAGCAATCCGCATCAGCCTGAAGACGTCCACTGCTGAACATAGGCCTCCCCAAAGAGCAGTCAGTCGGGGAAAGTCGGTCCACCGAGTGGGGGCCGGCCTACGCTGCGTCTTCCGGTTCGTGGTCGCTATTCGAGAACCTTTCTTCCCCATCGGTTATCAGTTCTACGAGCGATGTAGCCTGCCCATTTCCATTTCAACTGGCTAATTCTAAGAGCTATATCGGTCACTTTAGTTTTCCTGCGGATCTCTTCGTTCCGGATCTTATCTCTCTCCATGGCTTGTTGCGCGACTTTGAGCTTACTAATGAGGCGAACAGTGATGTCAAGTATTTAACAGTGAACCGATTAAATGACTATGTTGTAATAAAATACAATTTGTAAAAATGAAAAAAAAATATAGTTTAAGATGATTTGAAATCACCAATCCAGCACCAATGACTCATCTAGTAAGTTATGTGCAGTTTGTGACGCCATCGCTCCGTGCCTCGGAGAGCACGTTAAGCCGTCGGTCCCGGTTGTCATAAGAACATCTATGGCAATCGTTACGGGTAGTTAGACGCCTGATAGAATCTGACGCCTGATCTAACCATCCCTGTTACTGGTTCCTTACGGGTTGCGAGGTCAGATTGCAGTCGCTCGTGTAATTCTGGTAGCTCGCCGCTACAGGTTAGATTGGGAGCCGACCCCAATAACAAATGGGAAAAGGCAAAGAGGATGATGATGATGATGATGATGATGATGATGATGATGATGATTCGAAATCACGAAGTGCAATGAATAAGTTTTGAGAATGATATAGTTCAGCTATAGTTTTTAACACAGTAAGTGTATATGATTTTGTGAGAGATTTTTAATCCCATTGTGTAATAAAATCAACCCCGCATGCTTCTCACAAATAAACTAACATTCATTATATCACCAATCTAAGTAATCGAAAGCACTGATAAGGGCCGACCTAATAAGGCTGTCAAGCCAGGGAGTAAGACTGAAAACGGCATGGTCGCTTGTTTATATTAAGGTAGATCGTTTCACTCAGCGCGACAATTTTTTTTTATGTTAACGAATGACGCGACGAGCTAGTCGTTCGTCTGGTTTTAAGCGTCACGGCCGCCTATTACAGATTGCAGTGTCACTCGGAACTCTAAATTAAAGTTTCGCGTGACACTGCGCACTGCGCACGTCATCCTGAGACATCACACAGTCTAGTAATCAGATTTCTAGACTGTGAGATCAGTTCTTATGTCTCATTTGCCCAGTAATTTCACTAGCTACATATGCCCTTCAAACCGGAACACAGTAGTGCTTGCACACTACTGCTTGGTGGCAGAATAACTGGCAAAGCGGTGGTACGTACCTAGACGAACTTTGCAGAAAAGTCCTACCACCTAGTACTATGCCTTAAAGAATAAAAGCACATTTACCGTAAATAAACAGTAGTTCTACACGTGCACACTACATTTATATGCTCTGTGGTCAAGCCCCTAAATTCGTACAATAAAATCACACGGACCTTTTCATAAGCTTGGAGATAAAGAGGTCACTGACTCTCGACATTTCCTCAACAGAGGTAAGAAATATTCAATAGATCGGTTTCTGACCTCTGTACTTTTATATTTCTTAGAAACGAACGTATTAAATTTCATAACGTATTAAATATAACGTATAACGTTAACGTTCGTTTACTTATTTGTCGAATGTTATTAGTTCAACAATTATTCGGAGTGATTAAAAAAAAAAATAAGTAAAGCTTTTTACGGAGGCTTTAATAAGTATTTAATTACAAATTAATTAAGTATTCTACGTGAATCCGAAATTCTTTCGATATCATACTCCTACAAGTATTCTTATTTATATAAAAGCATGTTTGCTTGTATAGACTTCACATCAAATTAGTCATTCAACTGATTAAGTTAAAATTTGGCAAAAAGATGGCTGACAATATAGGTACCAGAAACAATACTTATATAGAGATTGTATAAAATTTACAGACATCACATAACACCGCTCAGTCGTGAATCGTCATGAAAAATTCCGATTTCATTCACTAAATGCCCATTTTATGAACTTCAATCTGTATATTTGAACACAGATCGACTACTTAGCGACTGTGATTCAAATTTTGCCTACTTTAAAATTATTAAGCCCTATTCAAACCGGCGTGTTATTCGTACCGCTGTGGGTAGCGGTATACCACGCGGGATTCCGCCCGGATATTCTGTGTGAAGTTTCCTTCAAGTTTCGCTCTAGCCGCGGAACTTCAATACAAAATACCGCTACCCACAACAGTACGAATAACGCACCAGTTTGAATAGGGCTTTAATCTATTGATTCTAAAAAATAAATGTTTCCGCAAGTAAAGTCTAATCGCGGGGCGCCACTAGTCTACTATTTGATATTTTACGCAAAATTAGGCAACTTCTTAATTAAAGACAATCCCTGTTAACTTTACAAGTCGTAATCCAAATACTGTCTTTAAGCTGAAAAACGAGAAAAATCTTTTAATTACTGGAAACGAGTAACCTAAATACACAGCAGATTAAAAAATATAAACAGTAACACAACTTCTGTCATCCTACTAAAATAATAAAAGTGAAACGGTGTCTGTTTGTTTATCGATTTCGATGCCATCGCTCCGTGCCTCGGAGAGCAAGTTATGCCGTCAGTCCCGGTTGTCATAACAACATCTATGGCAATCGTTACGAGTAGTCAGACGCCTGATAGAATCTGACGCCTGGTCTAACCATCCCTGTAACTGGTTCCTTATGGGTTGCGAGGTCAGATGGCAGTCGCTCGTGTAATTCTAGTAGCTCGCCGCTACAGGTTAGATTGGGAGCCGACCCCAATAATGAAATGGGAAAAGGCAAAGAGGATGATGGTGTCTGTTTGTTTTTATACCATTGTTTGTTTGTTTATGTTCCCTTCAAACCAATTCAATTGAACCGATCTGAATGAAATTATCTCTCGGTATTTTTTGGTTTAGGCGTACCTACTTATTAATTATATTACCTAGAAGTCTGGTTTTAGTTTTCCAAATTTATCTTGTTTGGCAAACATCCACAGCCAATTTAGCTAGGCGTTCAAAATGCGAGAGTAAGAAAATGGTGCTAGCTGTATGAACATTGGATACTGTTTTCACTGTGACTTAGTGGACTTGTAACAACAGTGTGGAAAGACAAAGGGCGATAATTAAAAGCAAGAGGCTAGGTTTGTGTGGCATTTATGGACTAGTATTAATTATCTTTTTCCAGTTTTAAAGTAACGTGAGAACTAATATTTAAGGCTTATTACAGAAACGCCAAAGAATAGCTTTAGGTGAGAAAATTTTGATCATTAAACAAGCGAATTGCTGATGACATATCTAATGGTCCAATATAGCGTTGGGGGAGGCCTATGTTCATCAGTGGACGTCTTGCGGCCGATAATGCTATGAGGCCAGTCAAATATATATGAAAACATTACTATCTGAGTTTGAATTGGGGTATTATCCCGAAAGGGGGGGACTGGGACCATGATAGCTCACAAGTTGTGAGAGCCTTACTTGAAACTGCGTGCTTCCAAACCTCCATACTAAAAAATAAATCCACTCACAAAACTGCACGTGGGATCGCTACGAGAGTTAACAAGATACTATGAATTCATTTCTAAACACAGGTCGTTAAACTTATTTTAACGCATTCGGTCAAGGAAGAAGTTCAACCACCCAGCTGCGCAAGGGCTATCTTCGAAAGTAAACTTTGCATGGCATTTCTTCTATGAAAAACTATTAATTTAGAAAAGTCATGTAAGAAACATTGTCTACCTTAATAGATTTTCTTTCTTTCTTTCTTTCTTTCTTTTTTTCTTTCTTTCTTTCTTTCTTTCTTTCTTTCTTTCTTTCTTTTACCTTGGGGAGTAGATTTAACCCCTTTCGGGATACCTCAATTCAAACTCACCTTGTATAAGGAAACCGTTATGTTCGTTAATCACAAAATTTGAGAACATTTGCGTCATCCATGTAACCGTACTTGGTCATGCCTGCGCTCTTTCATATGTGAAATAAGGCCCGTATTCCAACAGTGGGAACTTGCTGTGCGCATGACGATGTTTCAAAATAAACATCTGGACAACCAGACTGTTACCAGAATATTCGTTCTGTCTTCAGCCCTCACCTTAATAAGTCCAATGGAGGAGTCAGCCCGTTCCAGGCTGCAGATGCTGAACTGTATCGAAGGCATGTCTAGCCTGTGGGATAGCTGCCTCTGGAAGGTCTGATGTCTCGTCGGCACGATTGGCAGCGTCGTTTGCCGGAGGACCTGGGTACAAAATGCTATGTGAAAATATGTCCATTTCCTATACAACCATAAAATGTGCCTTTATTCTTTAAACTAACTACTACGCTATATACTAAAACTAATAAACTAGCTACACTATCTACTACAAAGAATATTTAGACATTGTATAATAGCTGCGATGGCCTATAGACAGTCCAAATGCTGCAGCCTACTACCGGTAGGTAGCGTACCCAACATGCTGGCAGCATTGCCTCGCTTAATTGCAATGCTGATTCGTTGAGCCAAATAAGTGCCAGCATTTTGGTCATGCGTCGCATCAACCAGGCGCTCTGATAAACTTTGGAAAACGCGATGAGCTCCCGGTCCCCACGGCCCCAGGGTTTCAACACCAAACGGCTCAAATATGTAACCGCTACCGAGATTACTATATTTGCGCCGTTAAATAAAATACTTCCAGGTTTGCGTGCTGTATCTTTTCCCAAGTCGTCAATTACCATCGTAAGTTGGAGGTCAAACGTAGACCTCTCACACTACTTTAATGTAGGTTTACAAGGAGGAAGACTGATCTAATACTACGCATTTGAAACTTAGGTCGTGAGGTCCCAAGAGATGTATTTTTATTGTGATTTGATAGGCTTACGTTTGACCATCTCTATGAACCGTTTTGGCGGCCGTATAGAAACATACGAACATACACAGGTACAAGCATACAAACAAGTTAGCCATCATTTTCAAAAACAATGTTTTTTTTTTTCATCTGGAACGATGAAGGTTACTAGCTCTTTTTGAGCCGTTTATTTTTATTATACTGGGTGCAAATTAATTCATTAGCATCCTTTGAAACTAGGTACCTACTCCTGACACCGGTCACGACCAAAATTTATAAAATCTAACGCATCGATTTGGTGTTGATAATAACTCCAAAACTGGGATAACTCATTTAATCAACTGATACAGTACAAAATTAAATTAAAACAAATAAGAACTGTTTTTAATTATTCCATACAAGGTAAAAAAAACTTAAAAGTATCAAAATCTTACGTGCCGACTACGTTAGGCGCCGCGGCAATCTTCATAATTTATAATTAAAAATATTTTCATTTGCACTCTTCACTCTTTAATAATCATAAATAAATGATTTACTATCTATACCCAATTTATGTTAAAGGATTAAATTGCATTCTGTATATACCATTACAATTGCAAATCGCTGAAAAACGAATTATCACGCAATCACGGCTCGGTTTCAACTTAAATTAAATAACATTTTATTCACAGTTTATTACTTAGATTTGCTTTCAGTTGCGATTTAATTTAATCTCTGCACGGTTTGAAATGCAAATGAAACTTCTAGCCTTATTAAATTTAATCACATAGAGTTAGATTTATTTGAGTGCAATGCGACGCGTGTTATTGCCCCTCTAGATCTCGTTTTACTATCTTAGAGAAACACTTTGACTGTTGCTTTTGCTTTCACGCAAAAATGGCTGCACAAATTTGAAAGAAACATTGCATATTACCAAAGTCAATAATCATTATCAGCCTGAAGACACGCGTCCTACACACTGTTAAACATATGTCCATAGAGCGCCACTTTGAGCGGTTGCTTTGCCTTGTGCATCCACCTGTATACCGCGGTTTTGATTTAAATTCATTACGCATGTTTGTATTTAAATTTCAAGTTACAGAGATGAACCGTATTTTTAATTATCTAATAATTAATTAATTAAACTCATACAAAAAGATTTTGAAACTCTGACTTTATTCTCTCGTTTTAATTAATAACACTTTCATTAATGTAACTTAATGACATAGTATATTAAATAGTGTCTTTTGAATGTTTAATTAACTTTTATGCATCAGCTATTGTTTGGTTAGGCAAAATCTGGCTACAGGGGATTTAGGATTTATCAACTTCGTGATTAAAATTAATCCTTTACATTAAAATTGTATTTAACTCTATCGCTACTTAATTATATAAAGATAATCGTTGTGAGTTTGTTTGTATGGATTTTACGCCGAAACAGCTGAAACTACTCGTGAATTTATAGATTTGTTTTTATTTTTAAAAGGAGGACGAGTTTTTTTTTTAGGTTGGCAACACTGACTCACTCGTGATTGGACAGGTGCGTGAGACAGATGGTTGAACCAGAAAAGCTCGATGGAAATGGAAAACGTGATATTTTTAGTTGACTAGTAAAATGCTGCTATGTACAGATATTGAAGACACTGCGTGAGAGTAAACAGAGTGACTGGATAAGGAAAATGTCCAAAGTAAAGAGTGTAATGGTGACAATTGCAAAGAAAAAGTGGGCATGAGTACATTGCAAGAATGGACACAAGCCGTTGGACGAGAAGAGTCCTTGTATGGAGACCCAGGGCCGATACAAGAGGATGAGGCCGGCCACCACACCACAGTGATGGATGGATGACATCAGACGGCACGGAGGCCATGGCTGGCTACACCGGGCTCAAGACCACCGGGAATAGAGACGGAGGTAAGAGGCCTACATCCAAGACTGGACCACGAATAGACCTCCATTATGATGATTGTGATGATGATGATGATATTTAAAAATGAAGAGGTACCAGAATTTTAAGAAGTGCATTTAAAATACTACCGAGATCAATACAAAATACTTTTTGTACTGCAGGAATTAGGATTTTCGGATTCCGCGGAAAATCGGATAAACTGCGAGTGGAACCGCGGGTACCCATAAATTTGTGTCTTTTTTAATACAAAGCAATATTACGTGTATGAGGAAGCCAGGTGGACGTGTCCGTCCGATTGAGCACTTTCACGTTCAATGTATCGGAAGACTAACGCGTTGTGGTATTTTAAGACACGGTCATAGGTAGGTGCCGGTGGTAAATAACTCATACATCGAGGGATAATAATAATAACAATGTCGCGTCCTCGGCATCTCGTCTCGGAACGAGCAGATCTACAGGAGAACTAAAGTGACCGATATAGCTCTTAGAGTTAGTAAGTTGAAGTGGCAATGGGCAGGCCACATCGATCGTAGAACTGACAACCGATGGGGAAGAAAGGTTCTCGAGTACCACGAACCGGAACACGCAGCGTAGGCCAGCCCCCACTAGGTGCAGCCGCTCAAGGTGGTGCTCTTTGGGGGAGGCCTATTCAGCAGCCACCACCTTGCGCGGCTGCTCGCCTCTTGCATCCATCGGCTCCCCGCGTTTCACCAGATCGTCGGTCCACCGAGTGGGGGGCCGGCCTACGCTGCGTCTTCCGGTTCGTGGTCGCCACTCAAAAACCTTGCCATTTCAACTTGCTAATTCTAAGAGTGTTTCTTTCTATCTAGTTTAAAATATGTAAGGGTAAAACAAGAAAAACACTGAATAGCTTTTCCACTGTTATCCAATAATTATGTAGAAGTTGATTTATCAATTATTGTTTGATACTCTATAATGAAAAGCTGGAAAGCAGGAATGTTCATTTAAGAAACTGCGTCTGTTAGGTAATTATATGACATAATAATTATTTGTTGTAGGTTTATCTCTCAAACATTTTTGATAGTTGGATATTTACCATGTTATCATGACAATTGGAAGTCTTATATTAGTTTATGCCTACCTACCTACTTGATATATTTAATAAAAAATTAATGTATTGAATTTGGACATGCCAAATATAACGTGCTATGTTATAAGATGGTGAATTATAAAATAAAAGATAATAAATAAATAAAAGGTGTACCTGTAGAAGTTGTAATAACAACGTAACGCTAACGTTGTTGTGTTGTTGTTGTGTTGTGTTGTTGTTGTGTTTGTTTGTTGTTGTGTGTTGTGTTGTTGTGTTGTGTTGTCTTGTTGTGTTGGTGTAATATTCTATTCCATAATTATCCATAATACTCAGCAACTAAAGAACTATGAACTTTTTTTAGCTCTGAGGGGCAAGAGAGGAATGACCGAGAATCAGGTTGTTAACTTAAGGCGCGGTCTAAGCACAACCTCAACAAAATGCACTTTTTTAAAGCCCAGTGCGACATGACTTGTCAAAATGATCAAATATAAAGAAATTGAAAATAAAACTTAAAACAGGGATAACCGAATAAAACTTAACTTACTTAACTACTTTGTTTTTCTAAAATAAAATCGGTCTAATGCTTCAAAAACGACTATCAAATTTTCAGCTTTTTTTAACAACACATTTTTTACAAGTCAAATAGCCAGACTTGTGTTACATGGGTACCATTTATAATACTTATTTGATATCCATATTTCACGTCATCCACAAAAATACCCGCAAACACATTTTCAAGTGCAGACCCACAGTTTGACATCAAATTATGATCTGCGATTTTCAACTTTAAACAAAGCCTTCTAAGACTCCCTCAAAAAAACGTGCTGTGACGCCACCTTTAAAACCACATGAATAAACAGTCGGCGTTTAAGTTTTATCAAGCGTCAAACACAACGTAATAAGCGTAACCAATGTTTACTAGGTGGTAGGACTTTTCTGCAAAGTTCGTCTACATACGTACCACCGATTTGCCAGTTATTCTGCCGCCAAGCAATAGTGTGCAAGCACTACTGTGTTCCAGTTTGAAGGGCATTGTAGCTAGTGAAATTACTGGGCAAATGAGACTTTATTACCTGATTTCACAGTCTAGTAATCTGATTACTAGACCGTGTGATGTCTCAGGATGACGTGCACAGTGCAGTGTCACGCGAAAATGTATTATTTTAAAGTTCTGAGTGACACTGCAACTGTTATGGGCGGCCGTGTCGCTTAACATCAGGTGAACGGCTAGCTCGTCACGTCATTCATTCTCATAATGAAAAATACAAACTTTATCACCCAGCAAAAGTAAATATTTAAGTCGAGAGCATTTTCATACCGAGACTCGTCGTCAAAATACGTAATTGTGTACACAAGAAAAGCCGTATGTTTGTTTATTATACACAAAACGATAAAAGCTTTACCCTGTTCTTTTCCACCCCCTGTTGCTAACAGAGAAGTTTATTATTTTTCTATTATCACCGAATAAGGCTTGAAACCCATTGGACTAGACAAACAAGTGGCGTAACTGATTTTTCGTAGAAACTTCTGTTGCGGTAATGGTTACGAAGTAGTGAAGTGGTAATGATGAGGTCTTTATTATTTTCTCAAGCTACGCGTGAGTTTTAAATGAAGAAGAAAGAGAAATAAAATATCTGTTAAAAGAGACAACACTATGGTTTATAGTAGCGATATCTTACCACACCTTTTGGAGATTTGCAAAAACTTGTGTCGTATTAATACATAATTATTGGGGTGGAATAACAGTTCAATGATAAAGTTTTCGCCAACGTGCGCAAGTAAAACGCAAACATAACGAAAAAACTGGCGAAATATCTGTCATTGTTTTCTATCCAAAATCAGAGTAATGTATCCGTCCTTCTAAGCTAGACTTGGACTACTGGCTAAATACGGTATTAACGTGGACCTAAACGTTAAAAAAAAACACCAACGCATCATGTCAATGTGCAAAGTCTATCTTACCTTTTTCCCAGCATCTTTATGCTCCTGCACATACTCCTGCTTCAAAGGCTCTGTCTGTAGATCGGGCAGCGAGTGGCTAATACGTATCGCAGCTTGACGCGAGAGGGAGTCACTGTTGCTCTCGTTAGAGTCACGTCTTGTCCTGGGAAACCAGCACCTACGTCAGTCGATACAGGGTTGTGTTAATGATGGTGAATAAACAGAGAAAATTAAATTAAAAATAAGCAGTTTAAGAAAAAAGTTTGTTATAGAAACGGAGTAGTGTGTTGTTGGCATTAATTAAGTATTCACTCGTAAATGATTAAAGGGATCATCATGGCAGATTATGGGGATCTTGATGGCAAATTATGGGGACCATGATGGGCAATTATGGGGACTATAATGGCAGATTATGGGAATCGTGATGGCAGATGATGGGGATCATGATGGCAGATTATAGGGACCAGAATGGCAGATTATGGGGATCATGATGGCAGATTATGGGGATTATGATAGCAGATTATGGGAACCATAACACTACTTTATTTTCTTATTTCTTGGTACTGTAAACAGTTTAATATGGCCGAGTTATACGGCCAAGGTGCAAGGGTACAAATACACAATGGTTCAAATTATTCTTTCAATATACCATTTAGGGTACACAACAAAACAATGAGACTGTTATCCATGATATTTTTTTACTAAAAATGAAAATCTAGTATTATTTGCAATATAGGCAGGCTACTGACCCCTCGAGCCATCAACATACTTTATTATTCTGTTATGTATTAGTTAAAAAGCTCTTTTCACTTATTAGATAGAAACATCTTTAACTTCATAAGCTTGGAAGTTCTGCTCCATTAGAGTAGCATTTTATAGTATCTTGTAAATGCCCCTAGTGGCTGTCTCTAACAAAAAGACTTGACTTCTGAAAAAATATACATTCTTGAAAAATATACATCCACAAAAGGCACATGCAATGTCTAAATAACTTGTCATCTTCATCATCAGCCTGAAGACGTCCCACTGCTGAACATAGGACACCTCAAAGGGCCACTTTGAGCACCTGCCTCTTGCATCTAATGGCTTCCCGCGGTTTTGACCATGCTGTCGTTCTACCTAGTGGGGGCCAGCTCACGCTGTGTCTTTGGGTTCGTGGTCGCCACTCTAGAACCTTCTCATCAGTTATCGGTGTGCGTGAGGTGTAGCTTGCGCCCATTGCTACTACTCATATCATTATCCTTTGCTCATCTTACTAAATTAGCCAACTTACTATTTCTATCAGCTAATATCCTACTAATAATCTGTCATGATCATCATCATCATAATTAACAGCCTGAAGACATCCACTGCTGAACATAGGCTTCCTCTAGAGAGCGCCATCTTGTGCGGCTGCTCGCCTCCTGCATCCATCGGCTCCCAGCGGTTTTCACCAGATCGTCGGTCCACGCTGCGTCTTCCGGTTTGCGGTCGCCACTCGAGAACCTTTCTTCCCTATCGGTTTTCAGTTCTGCGAGCGCTGTGGCCTGCCCATTGCCATTTCAACTTGCTAATTCTACGAGCTATATCGGTCACTTTAATCCTTCTCCTTTAGTTATCCTGGTAATAATCTGTACCTGCCCACAATCCATCTCCAAGTGTTAGCGCACTGGTAGCCGACAGCGGCCAGCAGTACTGCTGCCATCGCAGCTAGCAGCAGGGCCGCTGCGTAATCAACAGTGCTGGCGCGGACTGCCGACTGGCTCTCTAAGCTCTCCGGTGACCACACAGCTGGAACAAAAATACGATAAGTTATTTGGAGCTTTTTTTAGTTTGGCTCCACGGGATTTGTTAGCTCTGCCTTCTGGACTATATATAGGTTGTGGGTTCCATTCCCATCCAGCACTAACATTTTCGCTCGTAGAACTGACAACCGATGGGGAAGAAAGGTTCTCGAGCGGCGACCACGAACCGGAAGACGCAGCGTAGGCCGGCCCCCCACTCGGTGGACCGACGACCTGGTGAAAGCCGCGGGGAGCCGATGGATGCGGAAGGCGAGCAGCCGCTCAAGGTGGCGTGCTCTGGGGGAGGCCTATGTTCAGCAGTGGACGTCTTCAGGCTGTTAATGATGATGATAACTAACATATTTTTTTAACAATCAAAAAAGTATCTAAGTATTTCTATCAGTTGTCTGGCTCCCATAGTACAAGCTATGCTTAGTTTGTTTGGGGCTAGATGGTGCTGTGTGAAATGTCCACACATATTTATTTATTAGCATATTTAGCCAGTATCAAGTTATAGAGGTTTAAGCAAGTCGAGTCAAATCAAAGTTACGTAAAAGTACAGATAGATGGATGGAAGACACAAGCAGCCGCTCAATAATGGCGCTCTATGGGGGAGGCTTATTTTCATTAGTGGACGTATTCAGGCTGTTGATGAATAAGTGGAATTGATTGTCACCGTATGTTAACCTTGTGGTCAAAGCTTGCTGCCCTTAGGTTTGTTTTTAATCGTGAATTTCTAGCAGGATTTGAACCCAAGTCTATCCATCTTTGTAGATGGACACGCGTTACTTAAGCTGTCGTGATAAGTAATTTAGCGTCCAAATTCATCCTTCACCTTTTTTAATCAGCTTCTAAGGATAACTTTTATATTCAACAATTTAATCAAGAAGATTACGGTGGTAAGTATTTTATATACATAGTTCTGTAGATGAGTTGTGCCCGCCCCATAATTGACTAGACACATTCAAGGTAATTGCCGTGATCGCTACCAGTCTTGCACTGCGAGTGTCTGGCAATACATCTCCGCTAACCGTGTATTTTAACAAAAGTATTGGGATTGTCTTTCCTGTATATTTAAACACTGCACAAACTATACATGCGTCGAATAAATGGTGTATTTGCGCCTAAAGTACTGTATTTTTCATTTAAATAAAAAAATGTAATTTGTTTTATCTCCACGTAACACCGAGACGCAGCGCGTATAACACCGTAACAAACATTGCATGTTGCTTACGGTGTGTCTAACAACAGATGTGGCGTATATAGTCATTCATATTCTTCACAAACTTCATAATAAACAGACGTAGATATGTCGAGGATATCCGCAGAAGAACTAAAGTGACTGATATAGCTCTTAGAGTTAGCAAGTGGAAATGGCAATGGCCACATCACTCGTAGAGAACTGACAGCCGATAGGGAAGAAAGGTTCTCAAGTGACAACCATGAACCGGAAGATGCAGTGTATAGGCCGGCCCCCCACTAGGTGGACCGACGATCTGGTGAAAGCCGCGAAGAGCCGATGGATGCAGGAGGCGAGCAGCGCTCAAAGTGGCGCTCTCTGGGGGAGGCTTATGTTCAGCAGTGGACGTCTTCAGGCGGTTGATGATGATGACGATGATGAGGTATGTCTGCGGTTCCAGTTAGTTTTTAACACAATGTAGTTCGGCTATAACTATTCTACTTATTACAACTAACTGACATTTTCCCTATGTTCTAGGATTTAAGAATATTAAAACACGAAAAATTAAAACGTATGTTAGGTATAATTGCTGGATACGTTTTAATTAGTTTTAGATAAAAGTCGACATTTTAAGAAAGAAAGAAAATAGAAAACTGTTTCAAAAGACATTATTAAGCTTATGTATAAGAAACATAGGCCTATGAGAAACGAGTAAATACCTTCAAGATTAATTTATGTAGGTACGTATTTTATTATTTAATAATTACTCAAGTGATGTTTAAAAAAATAACCAGGCAAATGCAAGTCGGACTCGCGCACGAAGGGTTCCGTACAATTATCTATAAAAACGAGCAAAAAAATCACGTTTGTTGTATGGGAACCCCCGTAAATATTTATTTTATTCTGTTTTTTTTGTATTTTTTGTTATAGCGGCAACAGAAATACATCATCTGTGGAAATTTCAACTGTCTAACTATCACGGTTCATGAGATACAGCCTGGTGACAGACGGACAGACAGACAGACAGCGGAGCCTTAGTAATAGGGTCTGTTTTACCCTTTGGGTACGGAACCCTAAAAACAACTTTTACAAACAAGGGATGTGTCGTCATAGACAGTAAAAGAGATGCCGACAAGCGTATACCTATATATAACTTTACGGTCACTGCATTGGTAACGGAGCGGAGGGAATGTTCCGGAAGGGAGCTTTTATACTATATTTTATATTCTATATTTTATATTATTTTATATGTACTTACTTTCTATAGCAACCAGTAAATAGAACTTGGTAAATAATTCAAATAAAAAAAGCCATTTCAAATGGATTTCTATTGCAGAGATACTTTTTATACAAAGTTAGTAATTTAACCGAAATAAAATTTTGGTATCAATAATTAAAAATCGAGAGTTTAGGCTGATACAGAAAACTAACCACCCAGGGCAAGCATTTGTGTGATGACCATCGATGTTTCTTGTGTTCGGATGTTATATTGTATTCTATGTATGTATTTACAAAATGAAAAAGTATCTAAAGATAGAGTGAAGAAAATGTACTTATCATAGATCGGAATAGAGTAAAAATTATGTCATTTACTTAACAATAAATCAGTATCTATAATATTTGTTTAAATATATCCGCAATATATATATATATATATACATATATATAGTTAGTATAATTATATATGAAATATATTATATATATTTTTCTTATATTTGAAATTATGAGTGTAATATCACTACTATGTTTAGCTGTACACCGTAGTCCCAATTTAATTTTTTCATTTTCTCACCATCCCAAGGTTGTCTGGAAGAGATCGCTTTAAGCGATAGCGATAAGTCTATTAAGTTTCTTTGTATATTTTTGTTTAGTTCGTGTACAATAAAGAGTTTATCTATCTATCTATCTATCTAAAATATTATATCAAGTTATCTGGTTCCCATAGTACAAGCTATGCTTAGTTTGGGGCTAGATGGCGCTGTGTGAAATATCCACGCATATTTATTAATAAACTCTTGTCTGTCTCTTCGTCTGTTTGTAGCTTTCATTTACGACTACATGGCTGAACCGATTTTGACTAAGTTTGAATCCTGGGGATATTTTTTATTGCGACAAACTGTAGTCAATAAAGCTGCAGGTAAAAAAAATCACGCAAATTAGCCCAAAAATATCGCCTATTCGAGATAATACCTACACCTATTTTGCAAATAGACAAGACGTACAGCTACACGCCATCCATTTATGCTTGATATTCCTTCGATTCGCACAAAGCGGTTTGACATTTATTATCAACATTTATAATCCGAGCATCGAAGGAACGGAAAACTTTACTAGCGTCTTTGTTTCCCGATAAGTACAATCTGGAGCTCTTCAACTCGCGAGTGAATAGGTATCTTCTAGGCAAGCATGTAGCATCGTAGACCGCGTCGTCACTTCCCATCAGGTGAGATTGCGGTCAAATGCGGGCCTATTTAATTATATAAAAAAGTAGCCTTTTCCTTTAGATAACATAATATTATCTTCATGAAGCTTTTTAACTTACCTTCACTTTCATTACTGAAAATATTCTCAACAATATCATATAACGCTTAGTGAATGAATAATAACGTAGTTTAAGTACGTAAAACAAATTAAATCACATAATCCACGTATTCACGTGTACGTGACTCGTCACAGAAGTTCATGGGCCACAGTGTAAATAGCTTTAGCAGAAAATCTACCAGTGCACCTGTACCTTAACGGTCAATTTTTAAGAGCACTTTAAGAACTATCCTGGATCCCCCCCCCCCCCCCCCCCCCACATTGGTCGTGCGCATTTCTCGAGCGTTTTACCGGCACATACAAGTTTTGTCGAGCGTGTGACCGATGTGGTTCCGGCCTTTAATGTGGTGTCAGCCTAAGGAGGTTTATCATAGGGGGTTTGCCACAATCGCCACGCTTGATGGCAGGTGTCTTCATGTGCAGGTGTGTCATCACCAGAACCTGGTTTAGGTGCCTTCATCATCATCAACAACAGCCTGAAGATGTCTACTGCTGAACATAGGCCTCCCCAAAGAGCGCCATTTCGAGCGGCTGCTCGCCTCCTGCATCCAGCGGCCTACGCTGCGTCTTCCGGTGCGTGGTCGCCACTCGAGAACCTTTCATGCCCATCGGTTGTCAGTTCTACGAGCGATGTGGCCTGCCCATTGCCATTTCAACTTGCTAATTTTAAGAGCTATATCGGTCACTTTAGTCTCCTGCGGATCTCCTCGTTCCGGAGATTATCTTGCAGAGAAACACCGAGCGTAGCTCTCTCCATAGCTCGGTGCCTTCAGTCTTCTATTATTATGGTAACCCTACCAGCACTATCATTTAATTAGACTAGCCAAGCCTCGCTATTATTATGCTATTATGCTATAACCAAGCTACAAGAACAAATGTGAACATACTGTATTACCTAGTCTGTGGCCAGAGTTGTTCTTAACAGGCTTAAGAGGACAGACGTGAAATGAATCCCGCCCCTATAAACAGAGCCCACAGAGCAAATGAATAACAATTTACGCATGTTCTTGTGGTGCGACGCTATAGCCCTTTATTGTGTAGAGCTAGATGTATAAGCAAATTTTCTAACTTAGAAGAGCTAAATTAAGGTTTGCAGTTGTTGAGAGAATGACGACGAATGACGATGATGAATGATGTTTGTGTAAAGTATTCTATACACCAACATACAATCTGCCACATGATTTTTCAAGTCAATCATTCAAATTGCGTGGAAGGCGTGTTGCGGCTACCCATCCAGTCATCCAGCAAATTGCATCGTGCGGAGTGTATTGCGGGTCCTATCCAGCAGATCGATGCGACGATATCGGTAACGGATTGCATGGTGTGTCGAGGCCTTTACTCAGGGTTTGAATCGGGAATTGATTCAGAGCAAACCATGATATTTGCACAGGCAAAGATTAGGAAAGAAATACTCTAGTTAAGCAACGTATTTGGTGAAGGGGTGTGTGTATTTTGTATTTATTTTATATTATCACTAGCTGTGGCCTGTGGCGTCGCAGCGTCGGCTTACAGCACCTAGATCGCCATGAAAAGTATCTTTTCATCCCATCTAAGTATTCGAAGAGGCGAAGGGTCCTCGATAAGTGCGCTTAAAATGTGTTATTTAGGCGCAGTTAATAACAGTGACAAAATGACTTTTCTCATGGAGGGGGATGAAAAACAGAGTGTGAGACACGGTACCAACATTATTTAACCTCGAGAGACGTACTTTGAATCCCTCGCTACGCTTAGGATCCACTCTGGTATCCTTCGCTTCGCTCTGGATTCAAACAATCGTTCTCGCCCTACATATACATTATTTTGGTCCCTCGTGACATAATCTACTATTCTATGTCCTTCTCCAGGGTTCAAACTGTCTCCATGCTAATGATGACGACATATTGCGCGATTAAACACCCACACTCTCCCAGCAAATTATAGCAGCAAAGTTATATTATAAGCTTATAAACGATTTCGTACAAATAAATCCTTATAATGGCAAACTTTTGATTGTTTTTGTTTGAAGCTCCAAACACTCTTTCATTGTTTATGGAGTTGTACAATTTGGTTGAAAAGGGTAATTACCCACATATTTATAGATAATGGGAATCGTAGCGCTCATAGCAATGCTCAACTTGGCGTTCATTCACTACTTGATCGGTGACTGCTAGAAAAAGTGGTATTTACAACAGCGCTACCGTGCTTATCCTTCGGTCGCCGTTCCAACGTGATGGTTGCCGAAAGACAAATAGTTGGCGGTCTCACAATAAATATCATTCAAAATATGCCAAATGCCTATATGTATATACTACTTCATCATCATCATCATTAACAGCCTGAAGACGTCCACTGCTGAACATAGACCTCCCCCAGAGCACGCCACCTTGAGCGGCTGCTCGCCTCCTGCATCCATCGGCTCCCCGCGGCATTCACCAGGTCATCGGTCCACCGAGTCCCCACTCGGTGGACCGATGACCTGACCGGCCTACGCTGCCTCTTCCAGTTCGTGGTCGCCACTCGAGAATCTTTCTTCCCCATCGGTTGTCAGTTCTACGAGCGATGTGGCCTGCCCATAGCCATTTAACTTGCTAATTCTAAGAGCTATATCGGTCACTTTAATTCTCCTGCGGACCTCCTCATTCCGGATCTTATCTCGCAGGTAAACACCGAGCATAGCTCTCTCCATAGCTCGTTACGCGACTTTAAGCTTACTAATAAGGCCACAACACTATCACAAACAGATCTCATTCTCAACTAATATAGCAGCTTAAATTGCAACTACTTAGATAGTTTGTTCACCAACTTCGACCCAATCCAACAATTTACTCAAACCTAATTGACAATTTAGTTCATATTTTATCTAATATAAGTTACAAGTTCGTTGATCATGTAACAGGATTATGGCTGTAATCCTATGCGTTGTAACTTGTATAACTATTAATTTGTAAGCTTGTAGAAACAAGTAGTTCTTGTAGTTTACATAGGATGAGTGCGAACTGGGTTGTGTAAAATTGTGTAAAAGTAGCGTTCACGCATTCACAAAGATCAACTAGCCTTTCCCAACTTTGCAGTCAGTATGTACTTGGATGGGTGACCACTAATAATGAGTAGTATGTCGTCGTCTGGTTGTCGTAAGATAGAAGGCTTTAAGCCAAGTCAGAACTCTTCGAGCGTTCCAAAAATTCTGACATCGTGTCTAACTATAGACCTAGGTTATTTTCCCTACATTCTAGATGTACGTGCCTAACCACGAACCACGAGAAAAAAGTAAAAATAATGTGTAGAATGTGCTTTGTATGGAATTATAAGTACAGGAACAAATATTTTAACCATCTGAAAATATTTGAATGTATTTTTAAGAATAATGTGGGTATACACCAAAATATACGAACGACTAGCTCGTACGCCATTTAATACATAAAAAAATTAACTCAACATTTACGAGCTGAACTTTGAGGTTTATAAATAGAGTTCATTTCCCTCATCGACTTTCCCATGATTTCATTAGCGGGAAAGTCCTCAAATAAAATTCCAACCGTGAGTCGGGCGCAAAATTGACCACTGCCTTTCAGTGAAATTGAAAAAGTTTAGATGTGTCACTTGTCAGCGTTTTTATTTACGACCAGGGTCTATAAGATAGCAGCTCTCAGAATTTTCGCTCTAAGGCCTGTTTGACGCTACTTTTATAAAGCGCTCCCTACACCATAAACGCCTGCGATGCTATTATAACTATTAGTTCTGCGAACTGAAGACCTCGCGAGCACAAACATTTTTGCAATCACGGGGCATGATGTACTTATGACAAGGTTCTAGGCGCAGTTGTACACTGTACAGCGATGAACAACGATTTATCCAAGACCCCTCGGTCTTTGGAGAACTCAGATTAATTTGTAAAGGAAAAATTTGAATCACGAGCGGGACTTGAACCCGCATCAATCCGTCCCTAAAGCCGGGACATGCTTTACTTAAGCTACCGTGACAAGTGGTCTTGTGTCCGAATTTATCCTTCACCTTTTTACAACCAACTTACGGGGTTGGCAGCGCAATCTATTGAGAAATTCTTAAGAATTATCCCAACCAGCACGGTCAAGTTACATCAACACAAATGCTGTAAAGATAACGTCTCCCAAATCAATATTGATCATCAATATTTGGAGAACTCCACCACTGGATCACAACAAATATACTTGGCTATCTGTCTTTGAGGGATGGTCAATCCAAGACCCCTCAGTCTTTGAAGAATAACTCCACTGGTTTTCAAGAAGTAATCTTTGGTAATCTGCCTTCGAGGGATGCTCAAGTGCATCTTTTTATATTTTTGTTTTCATCAGATCACAATCCTTCTCTCTCGAGCCTTGATCCAGAATCCCCTGTCTCTCAATTTTTCTCCTTGTCATTTTTTAAATTTCTATTCCGAATTTCATCGTCTCCTGCGCTTGCCAAAACCAAGAATATTTTATAAAAAATACAGAGTCGTGTAAAAATAGGTTGGTTGATGAATTATGAATGATCATGAATGGAAAACGCAAATACCTAAATCTAAATTATACTACAACCTACATCGTATGTATACCTATGTAATTCGTATAACGTTTTCAACCAAAACCTTTCCATCATAATACGAGTTTCGTTTTACTACTCGTAAAACGAAATACGAGATGAGAATTATTCAAACGGAATCACTTTCTCGTCTCTAGATCCTTTAGCATTGTATATAGAGGTAAATCCACAGAATTGTACGCATCATTAAGTAGAAGATAATGCCAGATGAGCGCGTGTGAACGAACCTTAGCAAACAATAATCGTCCAACATGTTGAATCTCACAGGTCTGGGTTTGTGATGATTTAAGCTCGTAATATCACATGTGTATTATTAGATGTTTTGAGAGTAAATGCACATTTTAGCGCTAAGCGGGTCTGATTATAATGGTTTTGAAGAGCTGATATTGACAATAGGAGTATCTACATAGAGCTGGTTTCCTACATTCTGACTTGACGCCATCAACACCTGACGACGTTTTTTTTTTTTTATGTAAACGAATGACGTGACGAGCTACTCGTTCGCCTGGTGTTAAGCGTCACGGCCGCACATTACAGATTGCAGTGTCACTCGGAACTCTAAATTAAATTTTTGCGTGACACTGCGCACTGCGCACGTCATCCTGAGACATCACACAGTCTAAAAAACATTTCTAGACTGTGAGATCAGTTCTTAAGTCTCATTTGCCCAGTAATTTCACTAGCTACAATGCCCTTCAAACCGGAACACAGTAGTGCTTGCACACTACTGCTTGCTGCTACTACTGCTGCGTCCACTGCTGAACATAGGCTTCCACACAGAGCGCGTTTGAGCGGCTGCTTGTCTCTTGCATCTATCGGCTCTCCGCGGTTTTCACTCGATCGTCGGCCGGCTTGACAGTAGCAAAGACTAGGAGATCCTACGGTGTCCCTGTTTATTCCGTGAAACATTAGCTTTTTCCGTAGACGAAAAATCGTTGATATACTTACTTATATGGACATTTCTGTTAATTTCAAAATTTTTGTTTTATTAATCGTTATCATCATCATGAGGAGATCCGCAGGAGAACTAAAGTGATCAATATAGCTCTTAGAATTAGCAAGTTGAAATGGCAATAGGCAAGCCACATCGCTCGTAGAACTGACAAGCGACGGGGAAGAATGGTTCTCGAGTCGTGACCATGAACTGGAAAACGCAGTGAAGTCTGGGACTAGGTGGACCGACAATCTGGTGGAAGCCGCGGGGAGCCGATGAATGCAAGAGGAGAGCAGCTCCTCAAGGTGGCGCTCTCTGGGGGAGGCCTATTTTCAGCAGTGGACGCCTTCAAGCTGTTGGTGATGATCATCATCATCAGGAAAACGTCCACTGATGAACATAGGACTTCTCATACCACAGAATATATAATAGTAGGTACGTACCCACAGCGCGCCGCTTTGATCAACTATTTGTCTCTTGCATCCCTCTTCTCTATCTAAGTTTTTCATAATATTATTAGCTTCGTGTTTGGTCAGCAAACCACACTTCGTAATATTACAATGATTAAAAAAATATACTTTGTAATACTTAGGTACAAAGCACAGATAAGTAAGCACATACTTCGCAAGATCGTACGTTGAACTGTCTGGTAGGTATGTTAAGAATATGTCGAAGGAAACAATTAATCTTAGTTCTTTTATTTTCTACCATTTATCAATGTATCTTGTATGCGATTCTCCCTGCTTCCAGGCTATTTGTTTATTCTGTACTTTTATTTGAATCGTTTTATTACCGACTGCTCCCACAAACGTCCCCCACGCGGTTGTAGATGACCTAGATCACAAACCTAGAATACTTTGTACATCCTAGATCTATGGTTTAAGGATCCCTGAGGCATTCAATCGCGATTGAATGTCTCTGTCTTAACGTGATTCATACCAATAGATGCAAAAATTGATCGTTTACTTTGGTGATTGAAGCGATTGTCAAAAATTACACTTTTACGGTATTAACGTCAAATGTAAAAAATTTGATTGACAGCAAATGAAACGCCGTGCATTGATGATTGATTGATGATCAATGATAGCAAATTGCAATCGTTTTTTTTATTCCTGATCGCGCTCTTAAAGAGCAACACGACCTGTGAGTGTGAACTTGACTTTCCGAATGATATAGTCTTGTGTAGTTCACGAACGAAGAATGATTAGGAATGAATTCCCACTACTGAACGAGAACGAACTTTTATTCCCCGACGTCATCCTTATTAGTTCAAATGTACTTTTAGCTCTTTACGAACTAGAGAGCTGAAGAACTACAGAGAGTTCAATGTACTATTAGATCTTTATGAACTACAGAGCCAAGTGGATTTGTTTTGATGCCCGCTCTTTCATTCAATGAAGGAAAGAGGAAGAGTACTGACCGACACCGATTTGTGCGTCTTCGGTTGCTCTCGTAAAGTAATATTAAAAAATAATATGATTTTATTTCTTTTTTTTCGTCTCTTTTTCATACTATAAATATGTGAAATTTTCGTGAAAGCGAGAGGATGAACTATTATGAGCAGCCGCTCAAAGTGGTACCACAGAATAAATAATAGTACCACTAGGTATAAACCCCCGACCGACCCGGCCCGGCCCGGCCCGGCCCGGCCCGGTCGACCCGATACGACCGTAAATAGCATATACAAACCTACGCGAAATCGTTCTATACCAGTGAACTATTAGTACTAATAGAACTAGAAGACTGAACTAGTACATTTGATTGATTGTACTAGTACGGAGCTAGTACGCCTTCAACTGAAGCTTCATTCGAAACGATCAATCACGTAAAGATTGTCAATCGCAATTGACCGTCTCGGGGACCCTTTGGATATAAGGCCATCGTATATATATGTTACCGCCTGCACCATGTCTAGATCCGCGGTAGCGTAGAGGGTATTTTTAATTTTTTTTCAGGTACATAAGTTTGAATACCGTTTCGAGGTTACCCTCTAAAGAGCTCATTTAAAAAAGTATCTTATTTTGATATTCAGTATTTTACAAGTGATTATAAAAAAAAAACAATATAATCAATCATAAGAAGATACGATATCGACATGTGAAGCCTGATTTGAGCCTAATTTATACAATGACTGTCATAAATTACTACATTATGATAATTTATGTATAAGAAAGGAGTCATTTGAAAACCAGCGCTGTGAAACTTGTTTTCTCAGAATTATGCTGTACTGGCTCCTTTTGTGCATATAGATAACATTAGTTAACCTTTTTGTTAATTTTATACTGTTACCATCTTAAATATATTGATGTGCTCAATAAACTCATTTTCTTCCTTCTTTTTCTTTCTTTCATAAAAGACCCATTGAAATCAATTCACATAATGACTTCGATGCAAAGGCGTTTAATTTTATTTCTTTCTCGCTTCTAGCGAAAATCTTAATAATATAACTTAATAATATTGAAAATTTGAAAATAGTTCTTCAGTTAAAAACCACCTGTTATGTTTCATCTTAGAATAAAATTAGTAAAAAAATATCTGGTGAAATGAGGTCAAAAGTAACTTTATTCGATATCTGAAAAAAACTGGGGACATAGACCAAGGGTAGGTTATTTGATCCCTAGTTTAGGGAACCAATGGTTAAAAACTCTAAAAAATTTGACCTTATAATTTGTTAGAATTTTAAATCCAAATATCCAAGTAAATCCCCCAGAGGATCTGTGTGGAGAAAAATTCAAATTGAATCCCCAGGAGATCTGACTTAGGGAAGCCAAGTGGACGGGGACAACATTACTATTCTGTAAAATCATATCCACTGGCGCACTACTTCTTGTTGTGCAACAGTATATAAATTACGGCTTTTCTGAAACCTCGAGTGATTTCAGTGGATGTAAAACTGTAAAATATGTAGTCGTAAAAAGCACTCGTCGTGACACTCGGCTGATTCATTGTTATTATGATGGCAGGGGAGAACTTAGGCCGAGCCAAGGTCTGTAGAATTTATTTAAAGACTTGCATTGCACCCATATTCATAATCTTACATATACCTTGTCCATTTTATTAATGGTTTTTTGACAGCTCGACGACTGACAAGTTAGTGATGTTCTAAAGATTCTCGAATGTGATACTATTCCGACTGTTATCATTAATCGAATTAGTACGTAAACGTAATAATCGATAAGTACGATAAATGTACATTTTGATTTAGTTTTGATGAATTCCATGAAGTACAATATTATTTGTATCAAATTTTAACGTAAAGAATACCTAACTTCATGGGCGTGAGCTGTCAAAAAAACATTCATAAAATGGACAAGGTATAGTTATGTTCCTAGACTTCACTCGACTTCAACCTGAAAGATCAATGCATGAGACTTCTGAATTACCTACTTATTGTGGAAAAGAAAGCACAGATGATAAAAGTATGCATCTTTAGAAAACTGTGGCTTAAACCTTATATTCAGACTATAGATGTATAATTCAGGTTGTCTTAAGGATTAATATATGTGCCCTGTAAGGGTGCTGCACATTTACATTTCGAGTGGTTTCTACAATTATATAAGTTTATTGGTACATGTCAATGCTATTATTATTTAATTCTTATTAGTCAGGAGATTATAAAGCATTTCAAAAGATTATTATTAATTATTTACTATCCACACCCTATTCCTTCATGCGCAGGATTTCACCATTATACCTAGTATCATATCTACCTACATACCACAGTCAATCCACAAGTTTATTTCATTTATATTTTGCTAATTGGTTTATTCAATTTACTTACATTATATTCTCCGTTTAAATAAATAAAAATTAAATTAAATTATCCGAAATACATTACCTACGCATCTATTTTATCGTTTTTAAACTCTTGTACAGTATAATAGGCTTTTTTTATTAAGAATGATTTTAACTTATTACAAAATATATGATCTTTAGCATTAATAGGTGACTTAATAACTTAATAAAAAACGAAAATTACCCTTAAATGTAGGTATATGTTAGTGTTACACTTTGATTCAGGAAACTCCTTAGATTTCCAAAATTGTATTGTTGTTGCCCAAATTGGGCCGCGCGCCGCTCAACCAGTTAAAACTGACTAAGTACAATATTTGATTATAAAAACATTTTAATGAACGCAGTAGGCATTAAAAAAGAAACAGATCTATTTTGTTTGTTATTTATTAGAAAAAAATATCTACCCTTGTAAGTAATGTTAAATAAAATTACACAGGAAAAGCTATACCTACGTACTGTTACAATAAACCCCCGGGCAAGTCACCTTTAACCGGGTGATTCCTGGAATGTTTTTCTTTATTATACCAAAACAAAAGGTAAACGTAACATTGGGCGCACCCAAATGAGGGTGGGGGGCCCTGCCCTTAATCTCTCCCTGTACTCACCAAACCATGCTCATTTTTTAAGCGACACGCCACAAAAAAAGCTCTTAAATTAAGAGGCCGATATAACAAATGGGACACCAAATGACATATTTTTTTTTTTTTTTTTTTATTTTTTTTTTTTTTTTTTATTTCACATAAATGGAGATAGATGTAGGTGTTAGGATTTAGTAAGTAGTTCTTCCATTTAGCCATTACTTGTGGCATGTGAAAATTATTATTAGGTTTAGGTCAATACGATAATACAATTTTCAAATAAACTTAAATAATTCTATTGGTGTTATACACTTGCATATAATTATGATAGCAAAATAATGTAAACATTTGTTATAGCTTGAAACCACAATCCGCCTAATACCTGCCCCTGGCCAACCAAATCAAATGCCTGAAGACGTCCACTGCTAAACTTAGGGCTCCCCCAGAGCGCGCCACCTTGAGCGGCTGCTGGCCTCCTGCATCCATCGGTTCCCCGCGGCTTTCACCAGATCGTCGGTCCACCAAGTGGGGGGCTGGCCTACGCTGCGTCTTCCGGTTCGTGGTCGCCACTCGAGAACCTTTCTTCCTCATCGGTTGTCAGTTCTACGAGCGATGTGGCCTGCCTATTGCCATTTCAACTTGCTAATTCTAAGAGCTATATCGGTCACTTTAGTTCTCCTGCGGATCTCCTCGTTCCAGAGCTTATCTCGCAGGGAAACCAACCTGGTGGTAGCATATTTAGCATATTATTTTTTTTTAAATTATACTTTGTCCCTGCGAGAGTAGGTGTCCCAGTGGTGGAAACGTATAGGATGATAGATTTAGGGGAGTGTTTTGATCCGTACCTGTTAAAAACTCTAAGGGTCCATTCAGACAGAGCAGCAAAATGCTCGAGGACTTTTTTAGTGCTATATGAATATCAACCTTAATCTATTTAGACAAAGCTGAAAATAATATGCAACATTAAAATAGGTAAGATTTTAATGTTGCACATACTATTTTCAGCTTTGTCTAAATGAAATAAGGTTGATATTCCAATAGCACTTAAAAAGTTATTATTGTTATGTATATGCATGAAATTTTAGTTACTATTGATTTAATTGTAAAAAAGTGTTCAATGTATTGTAAGCATTAGGTTATGTAAAATTATTATATACTAACTCAAATATTTGCACAACTGAAAAGTTGAGTATAGAGAAACGTGAACTTTGCGACCATCTAGATGTAACCTATATTCAAGCAAATAAAAATTTCATTCATTCATTCATTCATTCATTCATTCAAAGTGCTCGAGCATTTTTCTGCTGTGTCTGAATTGCCCCTAACACATTCTAACCAATTGTCAAAATTTGTTGGAGTTTGTAACCACCTTAACTACAGATAACACAACCCACCCTAAGACCACGGATATCTGTAATACCATCTCTAGAGACTTCGAGTCTCACTTAGCGAGCAGTGGTCATCATCATCATCATCAACAGCCTGAAGACGTCCACTGCTGAACATAGGCCTCCCCCAGAGCACGCCACCTTGAGCGGCTGCTCGCCTCCTGCATCCATCGGCTCCCCGCGGCTTTCACCAGGTCGTCGGTCCACCGAGTGGGGGGCCGGCCTACGCTGCGCCTTCCGGTTCGTGGTCGCCACTCGAGAACCCTTCTTCCCCATCGGTTGTCAGTTCTACGAGCGATGTGGCCTGCCCATTGCCACTTCAACTTACTAACTCTAAGAGCTATATCGGTCACTTTAGTTCTCCTGCGGATCTCCTCGTTCCGGAGCTTATCTCGCAGGGAAACACCGAGCATAGCTCGCTCCATAGCTCGCTGCGCGACTTTGAGCTTACTAATGAGGCCAACAGTAAGAGACCATGTCTCAGTTCCATAAGTCATCACTGGCAACACACACTGATTGAAAACTTTCGTTTTCAGGCTCTGCGGTATTTTGGACGAAAAGATAGGACGAAGCTTCCCGAACGCTGCCCAGCCGAGTTGGATTCTTCGCGCCACCTCTTTGTCGAAGTTGGACCTACCTAATTGGACAATCTGTCCTAGGTAGACATACTTGTCGACAACTTCGAGAGTATCGTTCCCAACAATTACCGGTATAGGTGGAACATGAGCATTAGACATGATCTTTGTCTTGTCCATATTCATCTTAAGACCAACCTGCTGGGAGACTCTACTGAGGTCGTTGAGCATGGTGCTAAGGTCCTCGAGCGATTCCGCCATTATGACTATATCATCGGCAAAACGAAGGTTAGTGATGTACTCGCCATTTATGTTGATGCCAGATCTTTTCCACTCCAAGAGCTTGAAAACATCCTCCAATGCGTTTGTGAACAGTTTCGGAGAAATAACGTCTCCCTGTCTCACGCCTCTTTGCAATGGAATTTGTTCCGTACTCTGGTCCTGTAGTCGGACTGACATAGTGGCCTTACTGTACAAACACTTCAAAACTTCGATATACCTATAGTCAATTTGGCATCGCTGCAAGGACTGCAGCACCGCCCAAGTCTCGATTGAATCGAAGGCTTTCTCATAGTCCACAAACGCTAGGCATAACGGCCGATTATACTCTTCGGTCTTCTGTATAATCTGGCGCAGCGTATGGATGTGGTCTATGGTGCTAAAGCCTTTTCGGAAACCGGCTTGTTCGGGAGGCTGGAATTCATCAAACCTGCGTGCGAGACGATTCGTAATGACTCTCGAAAACAGCTTATACACATGACTCAAGAGCGAGATGGGCCTATAGTTCTTCAATAAGGTGTTATCGCCTTTTTTGAAGAAGAGCACCACCACGCTCTTGTGCCATGCCTCTGGCGTTATACCTTCAAGGATGACAGAATTAAATAACTTCTGGAGGACTAAAAGTACCGGTCTACCACCCGCTCTCAGAAGTTCGGTCGTAATTCCATCTTCACCTGGTGCCTTGTTGTTTTTAAGCTGTTTGAGGGCCATTCTAATCTCGTACAGGCTGACGTCCGGGATATCTTCGGTATAGTGTCGGACTAACTTGGCTCTGATGTCCTGAGCTGTGTTAGTAGCGGGCTTACGTGTCGAGGTGTATAACTGTCCATAGAAGTTCTCGATCTCTCTCAGAATCTCAGGCTTGGATGAAATGACGCTACCATTTTCGGTCTTCAGTTTTGTCATTTGGTGTTGCCCAATAGACGAATCCTTTGCGAACACTTTAGAGCCTTGGTTCCGCTCAATTGCGGCCTCAATACGTGAAGTACTAAGAGCACGCAAGTCGTGTCGCAAGGAACTCCAGATTCGTCTATTGAGTTCACCGTAGGCTGACATATCAACTGAAGACTGCAGCTTCATTTCGCTCCGGTCGGCCATTAGCTCAAGAGTTTTTTCTGAGAGCTTTTGAGTCTTCTTTCGGCGTTGGGTCTTAAAGAATTTCGATCCAACAGCTTGGACAGTTTCCACCAACCCGTCGTTTAGCTCGTCCACTGTGTTACAGTCGGCTAGGCACTGGAAGCGATTTTGGAGTTCCAGCTGAAAGCCTTCGGGGTTTTGGATTTGGACAGGATTTGGACGGAGCGTAGACTTCACCAGACGTGACCTTTCGAGCTTAACATTGATATTCAATGTGCCTCTAACAATACGGTGATCGCTACCGGTTTTCACCTTGCTGATCACAGAGACATCATCGAATATGTGCTTCTTGGTCGTCATGATGAAGTCTATCTCATTTTTAGTGGAACCGTCGGGACTTATCCACGTCCACTTCCTGGATGGCCGCTTCTCGTAGAAGGAGTTCATCATAAAGAGTCCCTCCTTCTCCATGAAGTCAGCCAGCCTCTGTCCTCGAGGGTTCCGCTGCCCGTATCCAAATGGCCCCACTCTCAGCTCATCGCTATTCCTTGTGCCCAACTTCGCATTGAAGTCTCCCATCACAACGGTGAAGTATGTTTCGGAAGTATGCATGGCTTCGGATATGTCCTCATACATAGCTTCTACTTCATCGTCTGAGTGTGCCGATGTCGGCGCGTATACCTGTATAACCTTCAACGAATACCGTTTGGTTATTCGGAGTACCAGGTACGCTACCCTGGCCGACACACTGTCCACTTTGACCACGTTGTTGACGAGAGACTTGCGGACGAGAAACCCGACACCCCCTTGGGAGAGTTGGTCTCCCTCCCGGTAGAAGAATAAGTTACCGGAATTTAGGATTATCGTGTCCTGTCCCTGTCTTCGGACTTCTGACAATCCCATTACCCAGCAGACAGATTACGAGCAGTGGTACCCGTCGGGAAAAAGATGCCCATCGGGTTACAATGTAACTCAATTTAGTGGTACTCACCTATCAGGACTCATGTAAAAAGTAAGGTACTTTATGTAAGTGATAAACGGGTTAGTTTGCCTTTGTTTGATTAATTAATCGATTATTGATGTCCAAATTATTTTAGCTTATAATACCTAGTCGATGGTCTTCTAAAACCTAACTAATAAATATTTCCTTATGTGATTGTTTGTTTGTTTTATTGTAGATAAAAATCCCTTGAACATGGAGGCCGGAGTTTGATTCTCCTATTTTTTTACACCGTACCTTTTTTTATGCGAATGAATGACGTGACGAGCTAGTCGTTCACCTGATGTTAAGTGACACGGCCGCCCATAACAGTTGCAGTGTCACTCAGAACTTTAAAGTAATAAGTTTTTGCGTGACACTTCAATGCGCACGTCATCCTGAGACATCACACAGTCTAGTAATCAGATTACTAGACTGTGTGATCAGATCATAAAGTCTCATTTGCCCAGTAATTTTACTAGCTACAATGCCCTTCAAACCGGAACACAGTAGTGCTTGCACACTACTGCTTGGCGGCAGAATAACTGGCAAAGCGGTGGTACCTACCTAGTCGAACTTTGCAGAAAAGTCCTACCACCTAGTAGAACCTACATACAAGTTGCTCAGACAGATTATTCTCCATCACTTGTCAAACTAGTATAGTACGTGACACTGGCGAAATTGCGACATCATTCCGTCGCAGAGGCCATAATCATGAAGTCAAGTCAATAAATATTTCTTTATAAAAATAAAAACCACTACGAAATTCCAAAAACAAAACCAGGTCAATGTCAATACCGAAAAATAAGCTATTTTCCGGCAAAATCTGTCTCCAATGGCCGTTATAGTGGTTGACATAAATAATGGATCGCTGAACCGAACGCGATGGACGTCGGCCCATCCATCGATTTAAAAAAAAGCAACTTGCTTGGTAATAATATACTTTAGTTACTTCCCGTATAATATAATCTGTTGTTTTATTGTTATTTTATCATTATCGACCTCAAAATTGTTTAAAATCACATATCATGCTAGTGTTGGAAACATAATTATGCAATTTCAGACTGCACACCCCTCAACTATATATCACATCACATCATCAACTGGAAGAAGTCCTCTGATGAACACAGGCCTCCTTATTAAAACGCCACTTTGGCCGCTTATCATAGGGGGGATTTGCTTTAACCACCACGCTTGGCTGGAGGTTTGGTGATCCCAGAAGATTTTTATGTACCCAGGAAAATGCTATTGATGTTATTATGCACAGACTGAACACAATTGATGCAAAAACATCTGTGCTCACAAAGCATACCGTTCGCAGACCTACCAGTGTATCTTATAGAAATAGTGACCTTTGTTTGGCGTCACAAAAACTCCGTAGAGTAGGTCAGACCGATCCCACTATGACTGGCAAATGTAATATGAAACAAAAACAGCTGGGTATAATACCTAAGGAATATAACAGTGGCAAATTGCTTTCGTACGACCAGGAAGGTGCTGGGTCAGCTATAAAAACTCGGATATACGAGTATAATATGCGTTCCCTGTGCGCGTTCTACTCTCCTCTGCATCTATGTCTCTAATCTCTAATTTTAACCGTTTGTTTGTTTGTAAAACTTTAAAAACCCCTTCATCAACTAAAAAGAGTTGATAGTCTTCAAACTACTAAACAGATATTTTTTTATCATAGCTCACAAAACTCTCGATCAAGTCTGCTTTCAATTAAAAATTCAATGCAGGTTCATCCATTTCAAAGCTAATCACAGACAGGCACACATATACACACGTTAAACTTATAATACTCCCTGTTGGAAATCAAAAAATTTAAAGTTTTTGTAAATGTTCGCACAAATTATCATAATTAAAAACTAACCATTTGCTTGGAAACTAATGTCATCATCATAAGTATACAATTAATACAACATACTTATTCAAAAATTTTGAGGACATGGCTTAGTGACCACGGTTTGGGTAACTATATATATTTGATTCCTAAGTCATTTCAAAACAAGGAAAAATCCGGCGAAACCCGTACGCGTGGCATGCGCAAGTATGTCACAAAACTCATATCTCTGGATGAGTCGCAAAAGTTTATTCGAAACATTACACAAATTATTCCATAACCGAGTCACCTTGACATCTATACTGACAACATGAATATAACATGACATAACAATGTTCGGATAATTATGCCATATTACACGCTCGCGTTAACATTATGCTTCGAAGAAAATATTGGGCGAACGTAGAAATAAAATTATTTGATGTTGAAAAAGAAGGCAAATGTTTTCAATCGTTTTACTTTCATTATAACACAATCATCATCATCAACAGCCTGAAGACGTCCACTGCTGAACATAGGCCTCCCCCAGAGCGCACCACCTTGAGCAGCTGCTCGCCGCGGTTTTCCTCAGATTGTCGGTCCACCGAGTGGGGGGCCGGCCTACGCTGCGTCTTCCGGTTCGTGGTCGCCGCTCAAGAACCTTTCCACCTCATCAGTTGTCAGTTCTACGAGCGATGTAGCCTGCCCATTGCCATTTCAACTTGTTAATTCTAAGAGCTATATCGGTCACTTTAGTCCTCCTGCGGATCTCCTCGTTCCGGATCTTACCTCGCAGGGAAACACCGAGCATAGCTCTCTTCATAGCTCGTTGCGCGACTTATACAGGATGAAATTTAATTCATTAGCATAAATTGAGTACATGATAGTACATAATTTATCGATGATAATTAAAGGGTAAAGAGTGTATATGAAAATATGTTTATTGATAATTATGAAGACTGCCGCGGCGCCTAACGTAGTTGGCACAAATGATTTTGATACTGTTAAAAGTTTTTTATACCTTGTATGTAGTAATAATTAAGAACAGTACTTAATTATTTTAATTTTATTAAGTACTGTAACAGTTGATTAAGTAAGTTATTCCATTTTTCGGAGTTATTATAAATATCAAATCAAATCATTAGATTTCAAAAATTTGGTCCACACGTGACCGCTGTCATGAGTAGGTACCTAGTCTCAAAGGATGCTAATGAATTCAATTACACCCAGTATAACACAATACTATTATATAATAACTTGATTTATTATTTGGTATATGGAATATTCTACTTTGCTAAAGTAAGCAATTAGTATTGAAACTTAAGTCACGCGTGGCTACAATGATGGCAGTTAAAATTGGCACAACGAATCAGCTTTGCAATTCAACGAGGCAATGCTGTCAGCATGTTGGGCACGCTACTGGTAGTACGCTGGAGCATTTAGAATGTCTATTATGTCAGTACGGCTAATAATTATTATAGGTATAATCCAAATGTTTTCTGCAGTGAGAAGTGTAATTAGCTAGTTGCATTTAAGCAGTTATGTATAATTACCATATTAGTATAGTTGGTAGTTATTTTAGAGACACTAACCGTTCCAAAGAAGAAGTTTTAACTGGTCACCCTATTATGCTAGGTAGAACTCGTTAGGAATCCTTCGGAAATAAATAATATGTATTGAAGTACAGTATTGTAAGCCATTGGGAAATAATCCTATAGTTACAGTGTAACCCGTTGGGTAAAAAATCCCATCAGGTGACAATGGGACTCGTTTTAGTGACTCGTTGGTAATCCATCGTTTATAAAGGCAAAAAAATATTTTTACCTTTAAATACTGTAATATCCATTAGCAGTAAATAAAATGTACTGTTAAGGTGGAACGTTACACTAGCGCGGCAAATTCAAATTTGCTTGCGTTCTTTTGCCAATAATATCTTAATTACTCAACGTGATTACATGAAAACTAATTTTGCGCAAATAAATGTAATGTATCAATAAATTACAATTTAAAGTATCACCTATTTATCATTGGTGTAGCGACAAATGGCACTAAACAATTTTCTTCTTAGTTTTTCAGTCTATTGCCATTTGTCGCTAAACCAATGATAAATAGGTGATAGAATTAAGATATTATTGGCAAAAGAACGCAAGCAAATTTGAATTTGCCGCGCTAGTGTAACGTTCCACCTTAAGTTTAAAAATTGAAGCAAAAATTACATTACTAGAAAAGCACACTCGCCTGCTAAGGGTGGGTTTTCTGATTCGCAGTTAAGGTAACCAATGGTTAGAATTTGTTAGCATTTTTAACTATTGGTTACCTTCACTATGGATCAAAAAACTCACCCTAAGACGTTCCCCGGTAGGTTGTTTCCAACTCTATTATCACATTATCACACTAATATTATAAAGGCGAAAGTTTGTGTGTTTGTGTGTATGTGTGTATGTTTGTTACTCCTTCACGCTCAAACGGCTGGACGGATTTGGATGAAATTTGGTACATAGATAGCTTATATAATGGTTTTTTTTTATGTGTTTGAATGACGTGAGGAGCCAGTCATTCACCTGATGTTAAGTGACACGGCCGCCCATAACAGTTGCAGTGTCACCCGGAACTTTCAAACAATAAAATTTCGCGTGACACTGCACTGCGCACGCCATCCTGAGACATCACCCAGTCTAGTAATCAGATTACTAGACTGAGTGATCAGATCATAAAGTCTAAAAACATAACATAAGATTAAAACATAGGCTACTTTTTATTCGCGGGTGAAACCGCGGGGCGCAGCTAGTAATATTATGTTTACTGTCTTACTGTCCGCTAAATAAACGTGTAGAAATGGGAGCTTTATAACTTTTACCACATAACGGGTGAGTTAAGCAAACAAGCATGTTGTCATGTAGTCGCTACCAGACACGGTATTAAGGACATCGAAGGACGCAACCTTGGTAAGGCCTTGTTTGTGAAATATTAGATGGGTACATAAAAAAGGCGTGGATTAATCGGCCTCTTTATGCGTAAAGGTAAAAAAAGGATTTTTCATTCTCAGTGTAAATTCAAAGTAAAATGTCATGATTTATAATAATTTATTTTAATTTAGACTAAGAAGCGTCGCAAAGTTTTTAACTGTCAAAAAAATACCTTGGAAAATATGTACCTATTGGATTAGAAGAAAATCTATTATATGTCTTACCAAGAAAATGATTGTTATTTCAATCATCGAATTAAAATACACATATTGCTATAAAATTGCCATCGCGGCTATTATACAGTCCATAAGTGTTCTTTGTAGTAGGTAGTGTAGCTAGTTTAGTTTTGTTTAGTTTAGTTTTTATTATTGTAGTGGTTAGCTTGAGTAATAAAGGCAATTTGACCTGTTAAAAAAAAAATTGTGTATAATATCTCCAAAAAAATTAATTTACTTAATTATCTTATGACCAATGTATTAATTATTTATGCATGTACCATAGTAGATCGCATCGTCACTTCCCATCAGATGAGATTGCGGTCAAATGCGGGCGGGCCTATTTAGTTGTAAAAAAAATACCAATTTACTCACAAAATCTGTACCCAGTGCCCTCTGTAGATTTTATACTTTTGTTTGCATTGAGAGGATTTGGTTTCAATTTGATTCATTTCTTTAATAATATACTAAACTATAATAGACCTAAAAACTAAACTATACCTAAAAACTTTAGAACTAAAATATAAAACAAAAATAACAACCTAAAGGAATCTTGAACTATCTATAGACTGGCAAAGGTCTATAGATAGTTCAGTGTGTGTGGAAGGCTGGAAGCCACACACAAGAAAATCAGTGTGCATGAGGTGCTTCAAATGTGACTTTGGCGTGATCAGCCTGGAGGTTTTATACATTCATGGTGCGAACAAAATGTAGATCAAAGTTGCGTGACTTCATTTCAAAATCGGACATAACCGGACTTAGTTAAACTGTCACGTAGGCCTGAAACGGACTTATGTATTTTTGGAATATATGTGACTGGGTGAGGCTATAGTGTTTTGGCCGTATTTTGATTGTCTTTTATATTATAAAAGGTTATGGGTACGTTGTCGTAATCGGTTCAATACGTTACGCCTATGCCTAGTACGGGCGGTAGAGAAAACTGTCTTTCCCCGTTTATGTCACTTTCTTCATACTTGCTGGTTGTCAAGTGAAGTAAAACAAAGGGGAAAGACAATTTTGTCTACAGTCCATGCTGGTACATGGGCCTTTTCTCACAGAGAAAGGCTTTCTGCCTTAATTGTCCCCAAAAATGAGATAACTCAGCAACAACAACAATTCAGACAATAACAATTGCATATTCCACAATGGAATTTTCTACTAAGTAATTATTATTAATTTACTGACTAGCAATATTTGGCCTGTATATTGTTTAAACAACCAAGCACGACCAATAAACGAACGAATACGAAGTGATTAGTCAAATAAAAGAGTGTTGCATAGAATTAAATTATGTAAGTACCAACTTATAAGTTAACAAAAAATTCTTTTAAAAAGACCAAACAATGCCAAAAGGTGGGGTGTGTGTGTGTGTGTGTTGATATGTGCTTAAAACACGTTAGCACGTTGAAAGTTTTTTATACTTACGTAATTACGTACCATGAAATGAATCAAAATGCATGTAAAGAGTAAAACTGAACTAACTAATACCTAAATTAAATTTTTGGAAATACTATTAGGTCTAAGTAGTACCTACCATCACCCTTATCGCGTACCTGTTCTGGGTTATAGACAATAATAAAGTTTTGTCGGACTGGTCCAGGGCGCATACAATTTTGACCATGTGCCTTTAAATTTCATAATAATCCGTATCGGATTTTCTAAAAATACATTGTTCATTAACAAAGTCATTTGTTTCTACTTTCCTCTCTGTCCTTGGGTCATTCTTAAGAGATAATATTTCGATCAGAAACTTTCCTCGAGTTTCAATGTCATGTTCCTTATCCGGGATTGCGCGCAGAATATCCGGATGATGGGTTGATCATGACCCAAAAGTAGGTCAATCCGGGCCTCCGATCTTGACCTACAAATAATGTGACGTCGTAAATTTTCATTTCCGATTGGGGGTCCAATAATCCATAAAACTTAATGGTGTAGGTAAGTTAGGTAGCTTTTTATTACTTTATTATACTTTATTATTTTAATCAAAACCGTCTACAAAACAGTCAATAACTCAATAACCTTTTTCTGTAATGCTCTACTAGCTACGCCTCGCGGTTTCACCCCCGGATAAGAAGTAGCATATATTGTGTTAATTCAGTATATGTAAGTACGTATAAGCTATCTCAATTCCAAATTCCGTCCAAATCCGTCCTGCCGTTGCGAAGTGAAGAGGGAACAAATGCACTAAATACCTACTGCGGCCACGCTACCGTGATAATGCCAATAATTATGGTCATAATCAAGACAACACGTAAGTGTAGCCACGGTTAATGGCCATAATTATTTGGCATATCACGGTAGTGTAGCCGTAGCATTACACACTTTCGCCTTTATAATATTCACAGAGGGAGTTTTGGCGGGAACGTGAAAAAGTTCACGTCGTTGCATTGTATTATTTCACAAAACTTATGCTTTTTCCAGTGTTAATGTTTAAAATTGGTGGTGTTTTATGCATTAAGTGCTGAATTACGAGCATGAGTGTGGGCAAGTGATATAATGTAGTGTAACGTGGTTTTTCGTGTTGCTTCCAAAATTCCATAGAAGCCTCTAGTAAAGTTGCCACCACTTTACTAGGGCATGCCTTAGACTGGATTATGACTTAGACTAGACTATGACTACTCTGACTGTGACTATGACTTGACTTTAAGTGAAAATTTCCATAATACGATGAAAAATTACAAAACTTGACACTGGCTAAATACACAATGTGTGGAGCCAAAAAATAAGAAAAAAAAAAAAAAAATTCACAGAGCATTAAAAAAAATGACGCTTCGCAGCGAAGCATATTTTTTGTAGTGTCTTGACTTGACTTCTTGATTATGGCCTCTGCGACGGAATGATGTCGCAATAATGATTTTGTTGTTATATGTTTAGCACTCAAGTGTTTTTTCTCTAATCTGTGATTTTCAGTTTTTGCCGGTTATTGCATTTAGCCAGTATATCAAGTTCATAAATAAAATTAAAGTCATAAGAACAAGTATCTTCCAATATAGGATAATTAAGTGATTCTAGTTAAAATCACGTTTATGTCTACTTTACATTATTATCTAACATGCCATTTATATTAATATAGCTTTAATACTACCACAATACACCCGGTATCACGGTAAGCCCCTGGGACAGGATAATGCTAAAAGAAATAATTTATTCACGATAAATATTATAAAAGAGAGAAAAATAACAATCTTCAAAAGTAGGTCAATGTTACACGGAAGTTGTGCGAGTTAATTGTTTATTTATACATTAATAAAGTTTTTGATGTTCAGAGAGCCTTTCCTTTTATAAGAGAATTGCTTAAGAGTCTATACAACGCCAAAATGGCTTAGCATGAGGCAGTGTCCTGTCAACAATATTGCAACAATAACTTTGAAATTAATATATGGTAAAGTTCAGGACCAATTCTACTGCAAATGTATAGTAAAAACAGGAATTAATAAACTTCTATCCAAACCGTAAAAATAAACAGCGATTATTCAATGACTTCTTTAACTAAGATCATGAAACTTTGTATAGTAGTTGAGCAATATATAATGAGGGCTTATGTATAGTAGATATTTAAAATACTCTTTATATTCAGTGTAATAATAAATTACCTAAACGATTGCGCGTTGAAACTACTCTAACTTAGACCGGCCCTGCCGCTTGGCCCCCCGACTCATCCCCGCTTTGGCCTAGTGTAATTGGTATATCTATTCTGTGGCTTTGACTTGGCCTAGCATATTAGCCCTTAAGATTAACTTTACTTTAAAAATTGATGTTTTTTTAAAAATAATAGTCACGTCTCGTCTACTATAGTTAACTATCCATTTTTTCAATTTCCTGTATAGAAGGACTATAGCTTACTCGGAGAAAAGGTTTTAGAAAGATTCCATTCACATCGCCTTACCAAAATAAAATGTTAATATGCCAACCTGTAGCATAAAGTCAGCCTCAAGAAGAGCTGACATTCTAAAAACCCCGCTAAGCGCGAGTCGGACGCGAACACCAAGAGTTCTATAGCCTTGTGCTTAATCGTTCACTGAGCGGAGCGCTCCGTACTAGTACAATCAATCAAATGTTCTAGTTCAGTCTTATAGTTCTATTAGTACTATTAGTTCACTGGTATAGAACGATTTCGCGTAGGTTTGTATACGGTCGTAGTTATACCTAGTGGTCTAGTGGTACTATTATTTATTCTGTGGTGCCACTTTGAGCGGCTGCTCATAATAGTTCATCCTCTCGATTTCACGAAAATTTCGTATTTTTATAATATGAAACAGAGACGAAAAAAAAATGAAATAAAATCTAATTATTGTTTAATATTTCTTTACGAGAGCAAACGAAGACGCACAAACCGCTATCGGTCAGTACTCTTGCTCTTTCCTTCATTGAATGAAAGAGCGGGCATCAAAACAAATTCACTTGGCTCTGTAGTTCATAAAGACCTTATAGTACATTGAACTCTCTGTAGTTCTTCAGCTCTCTAGTTCGTAAAGAGCTAATAGTACATTTGAACTAATAAAGATGACGTCGGGGAATAGTTCTTTCTCATTCTACTGAACGGTAGTAGTGGGAACTCATTCCTTATCATTCTTCGTTTGTGAACTACACAAGACTAAAGGGTTCCGTATGTGCACATTTATGATAAAGTCCAACACGCACTGGAACGGTGTTGTCATACTTCAGCCGGAAGATGCCCACTGCTGAACACAGGCCTCCCTTATAAAACGCCACTTCGGACGCTTATCATAGGGGTTTGCCATAATCACCATACGATTGGCAGGCGGCTTGGTGATCACAGAAGATTTTAATGTACCGAGGAGAATGCTGCTAACCATTCTCTGGATATTTCCTTAGCCGGCTCTTACGACACCCACGGGTAGTAATAGGGTAGTCCTATTTGTACACCGGGACCACACGGACAATCGTTTAATGGTGCACGCTTGTATGTATTTGAGAAATTAAAAAACAAAAAGAGAAAAAAAAAGAGAGAAAAAAAAAGAGTCCAAAGAAAAAAAAAGAGAAAAAAAGAAAAGAAAAAAAAAAGAAAAAGAAAACGAAAAAACAAAAAGAGTAAAGAGTCCTCTCTAAGGGTAGGCAACGCACCGGCAATGCCTTCGGTGTTGCAGATGTCCATAGGCGGCGGTGACCGTCTGCCAGTGCTGATCCTGCCGGGTCATGGAAATAATTGAAATTTTTTGATGTATTTTTTGTCAAAATTACGTCATAAGGTACCCGAATGAATGTTCTGGCAACAGTTAACCATTGATTAATTATGTAAAAAAAAATTGGTCTGCCATTGCGCACCCTGCCGGAAGTACCTGGCAGACCCCTAATAATGTGCCCTTCACAACCTTTACCTACCTCAGCGAATACCCCAATGAAACCTACGCCCAATAATAGCCAAGATGCCCCTGATAATAGATTAAAAGGTCTGCCAGGTCTAAAGTTGGCGAAACTTAGTATTCAAGGCATTTGAAGTTGGTGCAGGTGGATTATTTCCATGACCCGGCAGCGTTTATACTAGGTGTAATTGAATTCATTAGCATCCTTCGATACTAGGTAACCTACTCCTGACACCGGTCACGTTTGGCCCAATTGGCCCAACACATCAATTTGGTATTGATAATAATCGATTGACTCAGGCGTGACTTCGCGGAAATTCATCTTAAATACAAAATGAAAAAAAATATATCTAGTGTAATTCCGCTAAAAATATCATATAAGATTATCTGTATTGGGGAAGCTGCAAATGATTGTTGTAGGCAAATGTATTACAAAAATGATAAGAAAAGTTTATAATGTATAATATTTATTGAAACCAAAACTGGGACGGCTAAATTGGTCCAACATTCGTTGCGCAGGATTAGGAAAAAAAACCCAGTAAAAACCTAATCAGACCAATGGCAAACTAACATAAACGATCAAAATTAATTTTAAACAAATAAATTATAATACTGGTACTTAACTAAACATAGAATACTTAAATATATTAATAAAATATATGATATTTTTAGCGGAATTACACTAGATATACTTTTTTTTCATTTTGTATTAAATACTATATATATAATAACTTCAAAATATGTGATAACCTACTTAATCAACTGCTACAGTACAAAATCAAATTAAAACAATGAAGTATTGTGTTTAATTATTACATACAAGGTGAAACAACTTTTACCAGCATCAAAATCATTCATGCGAACTACGTTAGGCGCCGCGGCAATCTTCATAATACAAAAAAAAGGGAACTAATTTTTCGAGCTGTTATTTAATTGTTCGAGATGTTATTATGATCAGTTCAAAAACATATTGAGCAGTTATTTAATTTAATAGCGGTTGATAAATTATTGCGACAGTAAAACATGGACAGTAATAAAAAATCAATTAGTCGATTATTTTATCAAGTTAGGTTAGGTTTTTTTTTTTATTATATCTGCATTTCCACAGACATCTGGGTCCGTGCTCTTTGTTAAACATTTTAATTAGTTAGGTTAGGTTCACACGTAACCGCTCGTTCAATAATTTTTTCAACACATTTGCTCAAAAAATGCATTTACAAAGCCTGTATACATTGTTCGAAAGTTAAACATTACGCACCATACAACGGAGCGTGCGGTAAAATAGGTACTCTCACCTAAGTACCTATTTTACCACATCCTTCGTTGTATGGTGCCGTGTGTAACCTTTACGGTTTATTTTTAATTTCAATAAAACATATATAAGAATTTCACCAAAGAGTTTCACATTACGAGAATAAATAAGCTAAATGATCGAAACTCCTTGGAAGCGTTTTTGCTCAATACGTTTGTCTCACTTTAATACTAAAGAGAAAATGAAACTAAAGATGTAGTTCTAACTTTCACCACACGCACGTGGCGCCATTTGAATAGTAAATGCGCGCCATTTTCATATTAGATTAGAAATGTCAAAGATTGTTTGTTGCAATTTTCCCACTAACAAACAAAAGTTTGTTTCATTACCTATTGCATTGTTTTCTCGCAAATGTGTTGAAAAACGTTGTATGATACACGTGCGGAAATTGGTTTCTACAAACTCGTGACTATGGTAAGCCGTTATAAGCACATTTGTCTACTCGTTTGTAAAAACCAACATACCACCCTCATATCATAAATAACTATTACCGCCCATTTAATTATTTTCCTGCTCAATTATATATTCACTGATCCATTTCATTATTTTTATTACTCATTTTTGTTTACTTTACTGCTTAGTTTTAACTGCTGAACTAGTTATTAAACGTGCCATTTATAATTTGTACCAAAACTGCTATTTAAAACTGCCTCTTTAAATCAGTGCCTAAAAAAATATGTTTTAATTTGCATTCTTTACCCTTTAATAATCATCAATAAATTATGTATCATGTACTCAATTTAAGCTAATAAATTAAATTGCATTCTGTATATGCTATCTTATTCCCATTGCACTTAGACATAATGTGGGAAGACAATATTTTCTTGCTTCCGTCAGAATCGTTTCTTCAATGACGCGTGTTATAACTATCCCCCTTACTAGTGAACACTGCATAACAATGGAATAGCTACTCGACGTTTTGTCTCTGTCTATTTCAAACTCGATAGAAAGAAACAAAACACAACATAACTATTCCTTTGCCCTGTTTATTAATTATTAATAGTGTGTTTCAAAGGTAATGGCGGCTGTGAAGCTCTGCAAGCCACCCGCTCGCTGCGCTCACTGCTTACTTCTGCTCACACACATTTAATTTTAGCTACTGCGCAGCGTTTATCGCTGCCATTACGTTTGAATCGCACTCTAAAAGGGTATGTTCAAATCGCGAGAGTTGAGTACCGTTGTCTTGCCTGATTTTAAACTTGGTTTCAGGTCCCTAAGTTGCTCGGATAGCATAGTGTTCGACAGCGAAGCGCCGGCCGGCGACAGTGGCACACATGACCACGATGACCACGTGACCTCGTCCGGTACGAAGACCACGTCAATAGACAAGAGGTTGGCGCGGGTCCAGGAGATAGATTATAAGACTGATAGTTCCAATTGTAAGAAGAAAAAGGTATGACCGCATTGTTATTTTATAATCTAATCTGACAATGACTGCGAAGGGAGTAGGTAGACTTTTTACGACTCAGGCTTTTTTTTAGATATGTAGGGTAGATCCACGATCGCCGTCTTGCAAAACGGCACTGTTTAAACAAGGCGTATGCCTTATTTTTGCTCTCAGTCGCGTGTGACCGCGCCTAATGAAAGTGATGTAACTCACATATTATTGTTTTACAACGCTATTACAGGGTGCTATGGTTCATTATTAAAATGAAACAACCGCTTGTGGACTATTTTATATTAGTTGCGGGGTTAGCAAGGATGGTAGACAAAATTGTCTTTCCCCGTTTTACGTCACTTTCCTCATACTTGCTTGGAGTAAAACAGGGGAAAGACAGTTTTGTCTACCGGCCGTGCTAACCCTACTGGAGTGGCATATATCTGTATATGTAAGCATTGGCGCGGGGACATTTTGAAGTTTGATTTTCATAGAGACTGTGTATCTATAGTTTATTTGATTTAAGCCTTATTTATTATTTCAATTGTATTTCTAATTTTTCTTAATTTTTTTTTTGTTTTGTGTCATGAGTACATGTGGCCAATGCTATGCACGCCGTTCTTGTCGCATATATCAGTCCTATTTGTATTAATATTGTATGTGTAGTTTTAAGTTAATATATGTGATGTGGCTGTGCTATTTAAATAAATAAATAAAGCCTACAGGTATTTTACGATGAAGTCATATAAATCTAGCCATTTTAGTGATGTGTTTAAGAACTAGTCATATTAAGATGTAGTCATTTTGCTATTTCGTCTCTCTGTGATAAAGTAAACCTACGATGTAGTCGCTACGCGATATGGTCATTTTGCGATCTAGTCTATGTAATACAAACCCGGTACTATCTATTTTTGTAGACATGACTGGTGGTACGATTTTACATATCTATACATATAATAAAACTGTAGAGATAAAAAAGTCTGTAATTGCAAGATATCAAAAAAATAATCACACAGGTTTGCTTAAAATTAGCCGCTGATCACGTTAAACCACTTTTTATACACTTTGTCTGTTTGTTTGTTTGTTTGTTTGTTTGTTTGTTTGTTTGTTTGTTTGTTTGTTTGTTTGTTTGTTATGACTGAACTCCTAAAATACTGAATGGATTTTCATGCGGTTTTCACTAATATGCTTAGAAATAGCCGGCGCTTAACATAGGATATATTAAAATTGAAATATCGTGAATTTTTTTTAATGAGAATTATTAAGATTTCATTACGAAACGAATCGGAGTTTTAAACAACATGGCCGATTGGTGTTTTTTTTTTGGCTACTTACGGTAAGTTACGATATGTCACAGACTAGAGCAAAAAACCATTGACTACACTCTGTGCCACACACACAGGTCTGTGGTGCTACATGTTTATCTGGAGGCACAGATTAAAGAAAAAAGTCTCTGTGAAGAATGTATAAGACCAAAGAGTAATATTAGTAGGTATGATACTATAAGGCGTGATTTTTCAATCATCAGATAAAAGTTGTTCATTAGATAAAACAAAACACTAAAAATAAAACCCGAATTAAGGGTGTCGTGAAATGCGATTTTAATCGAGAGGTAAGTAAGTGAATCGATTCCGAGTTTTAGGTTATCTGTGCTGGTACCATTGTATTGTATGAGAGAAAAAAGGCGGGAGTGGTGCCTTGCCTTGGTTTTATTTAGAAAAAGATAGCGAAGCGAGTATGAAGTAAAACGATATTAAGAAAATTTGGTGTAGCAATGAATAACCTCAACGAAACAATTATGAGAGGTAATAATCCTGGCTAGGCTGGGTAAGTGGTTCAAAGATTACTTTTTATATTCCAAAATTATAACACGATTTATTTAAAAACTTAGATAACATATAATAATAAGTATACTAAACTAAACTAGACCTAAAAACTAAGATTACTTGTGATCAAAGAGTTAACTTGTGATGAGAGTTTAACTTTTGATGTGAGTCTTATTGAAAGGGAAATAAAGAGGAATTAGAAAGAGTTTTGCACGGTGGTAAGGGCGGGTCAAATGGGGAAGGCTGGTGGACCCTCCTTCGGGACCTTCGGGTCCTGAAGGTTTAAGGTGAGGAGAAGTAAGTTCGCATCTGATAATGACTTCACTCGTTGGTGAGAGGATCCTACCACTTAGCTGTGGCTCTCGGCAGGGCCATAGCCAGGAATTCACTTCGGGGGGGGGGGGGGGGGGGGGGGGGGCCCCCCCTCAGCTTGATTACCATAATTATATACCTGCACACACAGTTAAAAAAAAATTTCTTATCATCATCATCATCAGCCTGAAGACGTCCACTGCTCAACATATGCCTCCGCCAAAGAGCGCCACTTTGAGTGGTTGCTTGCCTCCTGCATCCATCGGCATTCGGCGTCCCGCGGTTCTGACTAGGTCGTCGGTCCACCTAGTGGGCTGGTTGCTTCTTATACCTACTCGTAATGGAGAGCTGATAAAGTTAGTATGAAATCATACGCAGCACTCAAGCGGTAAAATAGATTTTATAATAATTTTATCAGCTCTCCATTCTAAGTACCTACCCTATGTGTATAAGAAGCAAACGCATAAATATGTTTTTTAAACGGTGTCGAAAATCGATTAGTAATTTTGGCAGTAAGAATCTGTTATTAGATGATTAAGCAAAATGTTGGCACCTACCTGTTACCACAATACTGGTATCGATCGAACTTCCTTAACAGCGTCAAAATATAGAGCGAGAGTCTCGGCTTTCACATTACATAATTTGCATTACAGTTTATGTTAAATCACTAATAGGAAACACTTATAGTAAATATATTAAAAGCGCGAGCGAAGCGAGCGCGAAAAATTTCATATTTGCCGCATTGTATTTTAGAAAACACGTATGGCCATTCAAACATGAATAACATGTCAGTCAGTACAAACGCGCTTGCTATATGGCAAAATACAGTAGAAATATTAAAAGCACGAGCGACGCGAGCGCAAAAATTTCTATATTTTCCGTATTATATTTTAGAAAACACGTATAGCAATTCAAACATGAATTACATATCAGTTACTACAAACGCGCTTGCTATATAACAAAGTCTAGTAGAAATACGAAAAGCGCGAGCGAAGCGAGCGCAATTTTTTTATATTCACTGTATTGTATTTCAGAAAACACATATGGCAATTCAAACATGAATTACATGTCAGTCAGTACAAACGCGCTTGCTATAATTACAACAAAATACAGCAGGAATATAAAAAGCGCGAGCGCAGCGAGCGCGAAAATTTTTATATTTGCCTTATTATATTTCAGAAAATATGTATGGCAATTCAGACATTCTTGTTCTGCCCTTTGACTGGCGCAGATTTCGGGGGGGGGGGGGGGGGTTTGGACCCCCAAAACCCCCCCCCTGCCTACGGTCATGGCTCTCGGTGTTTTCATGGTATCAAGGGCGACTCTCACCTAATAAGTAAAAATAAGAACTGTTTCATCTATTCCTTTCAATGATGCTCTGTAACATTTCATTTGTGGCGTACATTACACTATATTATTATTATAGCTCTTAGAGTTAGTAAGTTGAAGTGGCAATGGGCAGGCCACATCGCTCGTAGAACTGACAACCGATGGGGAAGAAAGGTTCTCGAGTGGCGACCACGAACCGGAAGACGCAGCGTAGGCCGGCCCCCCACTCGGTGGATCGACGACCTGGAGAAAGCCGCGGGGAGCCGATGGATGCAGGAGGCGAGCAGCCACTCAAGGTGGCATGCTCTGGGGGAGGCCTATGTTCAGCAGTGGACGTCTCCAGGCTGTTAATGATGAATGATGATGATGTACATTACACCTAACCTATAATGGAACCTTAGGCAGGCATGATAGTGTGGAGACATACTTGTCATGTCATGCCCAACTTCGCCACAAAGGGTTTCTTTATTTCAAAACTGTTACGGAACCCTAAAAATGAAACATTCTTTGCAAAAGCGATTCTGATTTGAGCTTTGTACACATGTTATTTCCTCACTCCCTCCACTATGTTGAAAGTGCAGTGAAATGAGACAACGTGGAAAATAGTGGACATATAAATGTCGACTCCTTTTACAGTGGTGTACTTAAGTATTTGTAATTTCTAAATAGTATTAACAAAATTAACTATGTACGCGTCGTATAGGTAAATGCATTTTACACGTGTGCTAATACGTGCTCAGCTCCGAAAAGATTTAGTGGATTTGTTGTTTGGTATATAGAAAATGCATGATCTATTATTAGAGTACCTAAACGTAGAAATAACACAATACAAGCGTGCGAAGCCGCGGGAAAAAGCTAGTTTAAAATAATTGTATTAAATCGATTGCCTCTGGTGTGGGGGTTGAGCAGGTCGACTCATAAGCCGGAAGCTGCGGGTTTGATTCCCGCGACAGGACAAGTATTTGTGCATAGAAAAAAACTCAAATACTCGTTCTGTCTGGGTGTTGTGGAACCATGGCCCTCGTAGTACTTGGCCTATAGATACAGGGGATCCTAGTTAGGGTCCAGGATCTATGTATGTGATCGTTGGGCGTCATTTTGCTATGGTGAAATCATAGTCATTCTAAAGATAAAATGGCAATTTAAAGGGGACCACAAAGCGCCATTTGAAGCGTTTCAAAATGGAACTTAGTGTTTGGAAATGTGGTTAAACGCAACCCTACCTGATATAATAAAACTTGTTTATTGTACAGAAGGGTCACACGCGGCACTGGTCACTGGACGCGTGCGTGAGGCGCGCGGAAGATGCGGCCGAGCCGGGCCTCGCCCCCGCACCACTGTACCTGTACATACAGATGCAGCTGTGTCGGCGAGACAGTCTGCACGACTGGCTGCGCGCCACACGGGATAAACATGCCAGGTCTTATAATGAGGTGGGTTTTTTTTTATATTAAGGTGGAACGTTTCAATAGCGCGGCAAATTCATATTTTGTTGCATTCTTTTGCTAATAATAGCTTAATTACTCAACGTGAGTACACGAATACTAATTTTGCGGAAATAAATAGAATATATCAATAAATTACAATTAAAAGTATCACTTAGATATCATTGGTGTAGCGACAAATGGCAATAGACTGAAAAACTAAGACGACGTTTGTTTATTGCCATTTGTCGCTAAACCAATGATATGTAGGTGATACTTTTAATTGTAATTTATTGATATATTCTATTTATTTGCGCAAAATTAGTATTCATGTAATCACGTTTAGTAATTAAGCTATTATTGGCAATAGAACGCAAGAAAATTTGAATTTGCCGCGCTAGTGAAACGTTCCACCTTCACGCCCGTATATCCAGGGGATCTAGCAAAGATGACAGCGTCCCTCTATCTCACTTGCGCACTGCGACATGTTACAAGATATTTATCATCATCATCAACAACAGCCTGAAGACGTTCACTGGTGAACATAGGTCTCCCCCACAGGCGCCACTTTGAGCGGCTGTTTGCGCCCTGCATCCATCCGCTCCCCGCAGTTTTATCAGATCGTCAGTCCACATCGTGAGGGGCCTATGTATGCTGCGTGGGCTACAGATATGATGTTCTGTCTCGTTTTCGCGCGTAACATTTCAAATCAGCCAAAAGTTGACAGAAGGTTTTAAGCAGTGTTTATAAGGCTCTCGATGAATGAAGTGACGAGTTAGTCGGTCGCCTGATGTTAAGCGTCACGGCTGCCCGTAACAGTTGCAGTGTCACTTGGAACTTTAAAATAATAATGTTTCGCGTGACACTGCACTGCGCACGTCATCCTGAGACATCACACAGTCTGATTACTAGACTGTGTGATCAGATCATAAAGTCTCATTTGCCAGTAATTTCACTAGCTACAATGCCCTTCAAACCGGAACACAGAAGTGCTTGCACACTACTGCTTGGCGGCAGAATAACTGGCAAAGCGGTGGTACCTACCTAGACGAACTTTGCAGAAAAGTCCTACCACCTAGAAAAAAATATTCTAAACTATTGTTTCAGATCAAGTCCTTATTCAGTCAGATAGTGTCAGCTGTGGACTACGTCCACAAGGCGGGCCTCATCCACCGCGACCTCAAGCCAAGCAACATTCTGTTCTCTCCGGACGGAGTTGTTAAGGTCAGTTTTCCCGTGGCAACTCCTCATTTGCGGGCATAAAAAGTACCCTATGTTAACCTCTGGACTCTCATGGTCGCGATATCGTGACTTATTCTATTATTATGCAGTAGGCCGGTATTCAATGGGGCCAATTTTAAAGGCTCTAAAACTGTTGCTGTCCTTGTCAGATAGAGGGCAATGTATGAGATGGCTATATTTTTAGTAAATTAAAGGCTGTCAACTAAAGCCTTGGGCCTAGTATCCTGCCATCCTTATGAGAAATGCAGTAAGTAGATAAAACATGTTTCGAGAAAAACGCGAAAACAAAATTGCGAGTAGTCGAGAGTAGTCGATTTGCTGCATTCCTACTTCCTGAGTTTTTGGGTTCCAGGTGGAATTGTGATACGTGATAAAAAACAGCATATAGTATTTTTTGCGATTCTGAATATGTATCTAACTCAATTTTGCCAAAATCGTTAGTTACTGCGTTCTTCACTATGACGGCAGTATCAGTGATCTGTGCGAAAATTTTCAGTCAAATCGATCAGCCGTTTTGACGTGAAAGACACTAACAAACATCATCATCATCAACAGCCTGAAGACGTCCACTGCTGAACATAGGCCTCCCCCAGAGCGCGTTACCTTGAGCGGCTGCTCGCCTCCTGCATCCATCGGCTCCCCGCGGCTTTCACAAGGTCGTCGGCCTACCGAGATCCAAACAAACATACAAACAGACAATGTTACGACGAATTTTTGAATGGTCCTGCCCGCCTAGCATGAAACTTTCTCGTGAGTGACCGTGACAAGGCTATGGTAGCGCCTGAGTGTGTCTCACTCTAACTGCGTCGATAAGTTTTCTCGCAGTGCGCATGCTACTAGAGAGCTGGCTTGCATTTAAGGTGGAACGTTTCACTAGCTCGGCATATTCAAATTTCCTTGCATTCTTTTGCCAATAATAGCTTAATTACTCAACGTGATTACATGAAAACTAACCTTGCGCAAATAAATAGAATGTATCAATAAATTACAATTAAAAGTATCACCTACATATCATTGGTTTAGCGACAATTGGCAATAGACTGAAAAACTAAGAAGAAAATTGTTTATTGCCATCTGTCGCTAAACCAATGATATCTAGGAGATACTTTTAATCGTAATTTGTTGATACATTCTATATATTTCCGCAAAATTAGTTGTCATGTTATCACGTTGAGTAATTAAGCTGTTATTGGCAAAAGAACGCAAGAAAATTTTAATTTGCCGCGCTAGTGTAACGTTCCACCTTAAACTAACGAACCAATTTTGTAAATCTCATGTTTTGACAGATCGCCTTACGCTCGCATATTTAAATCTTTTTCGCACCATAGGTAAAGGCTATTACTGCAAATCACAGGTACCGGTCACTCAGAGGGAGATAACCAGCTAGTGTCGGCTACGTACAGCGTCATCTTTCATCTTTGTCACTCAGTACATTGTGTGACGTTTTCTAGTTCTAGTGATCCGTGTGACCGAGACGAAACTACAAAGCCGAAACTAGCCGATTATCTATTTATCTCCCTCATTAGCACGATGTGCATTATGTAAGTCGGTAGCTGTACATACAAGATTGTTCATAGGTGGGAGACTTTGGTCTCGTGACGTCGATGGGCGACACTTCAAACGACGGCGAGCGACCGGAGCAGATAGACGCTTACCAGAGACATACGTACCGAGTCGGTAAGAATACAACAAAACATAATGGTGCGAGAGCCCACTGCAAAAACACCTACGTCATCGGGTACCCCAATAGGCTATCTTTAGATTGTTAACCGACACTTAAACATGTAAAAAAAAACAGGTCTGCCAGTTCCCATCCTGCCGGGTCATGGAAATAATCCACCTCCACCAATTTCAACCAAGTTTAGACCTGGCAGACCTTTTAATCTACTATCAGGGTCTCCTTGGCTATTATTAGGCGTAGGTTTCATCGGGGTATTCGCTGAGGTAGGCAAAGGGTGTGAAGGGCACATTCTTAGGGCTCTGCCAGGTACTTCCGGCAGAGTGGCAATTAATCAATGGTGAACCGTTACCAGAACTTTTATTCGGGTAAAATTTGACAAAAAAAAATACGTCATAAAATTTCAATTATTTCCATGACCCGGCAGGATCGGAACTGGCAGACCTGATTTTTTTTACATATTTAGATGTCGGTTAACGATCTAAAGATAGCCTATTGGGGTACCCGATGACGTAGGTATTTGTGCAGTGGGCTCTCGCACCATAAGAGAGAAATACTTTATTTGCACAAATTGTACACAGTAACAATATCGATACTTATTAATTATTATAATATACAAACAATAGAACAACAACACAAAACCAACCAACTTACAACTTATTTCTTAGTAAATCTCGTCATTTATTACAATACGTAAGACGTCGATAGTTTAGTTAGATGGTTATAATCTCGAAAAGCTTGTCATCATCATCATCATCATTAACAGCCTGAAGACGTCCACTGCTGAACATAGGCCTCCCCCAGAGCACGCCACCTTGAGCGGCTGCTCGCCTCCTGCATCCATCGGCTCCCCGCGGCTTTCACCAGGTCGTCGGTCCACCGAGTGGGGGGCCGGCCCACGCTGCGTCTTCCGGTTCGTGGTCGCCACTCGAGAACCTTTCTTCCCCATCGGTTGTCAGTTCTACGAGCGATGTGGCCTGCCCATTGCCACTTCAACTTACTAACTCTAAGAGCTATATCGGTCACTTTAGTTCTCCTGCGGATCTCCTCGTTCCGGAGCTTATCTCGCAGGGAAACACCGAGCATAGCTCGCTCCATAGCTCGCTGCGCGACTTTGAGCTTACTAATGAGGCCAACAGTAAGAGACCATGTCTCAGTTCCATAAGTCATCACTGGCAACACACACTGATTGAAAACTTTCGTTTTCAGGCTCTGCGGTATTTTGGACGAAAAGATAGGACGAAGCTTCCCGAACGCTGCCCAGCCGAGTTGGATTCTTCGCGCCACCTCTTTGTCGAAGTTGGACCTACCTAATTGGACAATCTGTCCTAGGTAGACATACTTGTCGACAACTTCGAGAGTATCGTTCCCAACAATTACCGGTATAGGTGGAACATGAGCATTAGACATGATCTTTGTCTTGTCCATATTCATCTTAAGACCAACCTGCTGGGAGACTCTACTGAGGTCGTTGAGCATGGTGCTAAGGTCCTCGAGCGATTCCGCCATTGAAAAGCTTGTATCTTTGTATTAATGTATTAAAGTTCGAGGTTTTTAGTTTTTACAAAACATTAACACAATACTTAATAGTACAGGTACAGAAGATTTACTCCGCGAAGTCACATAAACAAATAACAACTCTTGCTACAACGCAATAAAGTACAATTCAGCTTTCATAGCTCTAGATGTCTACCTTGAACAGCTGCCTACAGCGCTGCTTTTTTGACGCATTATATATAACGTACCGACCCGATAAGACGGGCCGGTCCCTTGTATTGATAGTTTTGTACCTAAAGCGCGTAATAAACACCTGTATCTTTAAATAAATAAATATGTGTGGAAATTTTACACAGCGCCATCTAGCCCCAAACTAAGCATAGCTTGTACTATGGGAACCAGATAACGGATAGAATACTTAGATACTTTTTGTTTGTAAATACATGCATGGAATACAATATTACACCCAGACACAGAACAAACATCGATGCTCATCACACAAATGTTTGTCCTGGGGTTCTAGCAAAGATACCTTTCGATTCGTGTTAACGCCAAATGATAACTAAAAATGTACGGGAATAAATAGAATGTATCAATAAATTACAATTAAAAGTATCATTGGTTTAGCGACAAATGGCAATAGACTGAAAACTAAGAAGAAAATTGTGTATTGCCATTAATCGCTAAACCAATGATATCTAGGAGATACTTTTAATCGTAATTTGTTGATACATTCTATTTATTTCCGCGAAATTAGTTTCCATGTAATCACGTTGAGTAATTAAGCTATTATTGGCAAAAGAACGCAAGAAAATTTGAATTTGCCGCGCTGGTGAAACGTTCCATCTTAACGCTAATGGAAGGGTATCTTAGCTAGACCCCCTGGGTAGGAATTGAACCCACAACCTATAGTTCAGAAGGCAGAGCTACCAACTGAGCTATCAGGCCAGTCAATCTAAACTCGAATCATTCCATCCAGGTACCCATTTATACATGTCGCCGGAACAAATCCACTGCCAACCGTACAGTTACAAAGTGGATATCTACTCGCTCGGTTTGATATTATTCGAGTTACTGCAGCCATTCGGTACAGAGTCTGAACGAGTTAGATGTTTGGAGGATGTCAAGCAAGGAAGGTACCCGCATGACTTTAAGGAAAAATACCCTGATGAGGTAAGATTTTACGCAATGCACCTTTTTACTAATATAATGCTATGAAGACAGCTATGCTCGGTGTTTCCCTGCGAGGTAAGCTCCGGAACGAGGAGATCCGGAGAACTAAAGTGACCGATATAGCTCTTAGAGTTAGCAAATTGAAATGGCAATGGGGAGGCCACATCGCTCGTGAACCTGACAACCGATGGGGTAGAAAGGTTCTCGAGTGGCGACCACGAACCGGAAGACGCAGTGTAGGCCGGCCCCCCACTCGGTGGACCGGTGATCTGGTGAAAGCCGCGGGGAGCCGATGGATGCAGGAGGCGAGCAGCCGCTCAAAGTGGCGCTCTCTGGGGGAGGCCTATGTTCCGCAGTGGACGTCTTGTGGCTGTTGATGATGATGAGTGCCTCAAAAGGGGAAGGAGCTAGCGCCCAAGATACGGTTATTTTTATAACCCAGTTTGGTGTGGTTAGAGCTTAACTATCAGTGTTGTACTTTACACAACTTCGACACTTACCATCAGGTGAGTTGTTGTCAAACTTATGCTAATTTTAGCATAAAAAAAACATGAAATAAACAATTGTTGTATTTCCCGAGAACTACAATCTTGGAGTCTTCAAATCGAGAGTGAACAGGTCTCTTCTAGGCAAGCGCGTTACATCCTAGACCGCATCGTCACTTGACATCAGGTAGTGTAGATAGTGGTCAAGCGCAAGCCTATTGAACAATAAAAAAAAAAAATTGAATTTGAACAACCGGTCACCCATCGAAGTAATGACCACTGCTCATTTTGCTTACCTCTATCCGCGGTACTAGTCGAGCTTCGCTATGACCGCTATAGGTATAATGTTTATTTATACATACATTATTCGTATCACGCAGGTGCTAGCGCTAGAAGTGATGTTAAGCGCAGATCCATCACGGCGTCCCACGGCGCTCGGTGTGCGAGCGAGAGCGCCTCTGTGCGAGCGGACCGACGAACGGTACCACTTCACTCTGCCCGCTAACGTCACTGTTAACGTTTAACGGACACTTTCTAACAACGCGCCTTCATTGTATTGCTCATTCATTTATGAGTTAAGAAAAGAAGTATCTTCTAGGCTATCTTAAGCCACGTCTCCTCCTCGTGTTTTTCGAAATATTACACAAAAACATCCAAAGAGTATATATAATTTTGACATTAAATTAATTAATAAATACAATTAAAACATTGCGAGTAAAATTTTATTATAGTCAAACTACTATGTTATTATTTTCTTCGTAAGTACATATTTGACTCTTTTGTGAAGTCGTCCTTCTCTCTCCAAATTTGCTGCGCGACGGGGTCCATAATGAGCCTACTTATTATACATGTACGTGTATGTGTTATATTATACATATACTTATCATATATTAATTATGGCCACGCCCTTTTGTTGCGATGTTTTGTGTAATGTTTGTCAAAAACACGAGAAAGAGACACGGCTTCACATTTTCTTCGTTCTTACGGGTAACGTGTCACGCCAGAAAGAGACGAAAAATTTAAGTAACATCATTCAAGGCCACGTTTACTTGCTTTAAAGCGTAGTTCGCAATGCATTCTACAGTGCTTATACATAAGCTTTTTGGGTGTATCGTACACCGCGTCGTCACTTGACGCTAGACAGAAAGACCCAAAGATTTTCCTCAGAAAATAACATTGTCGCCATGCACTTAGTTCTGAATCCAAACATAGCATAGTGCCACTTTCGGCCATATTGTCATAATAAGTGTCATGTGGTCAAACGGGACTTTTATCTATTCGGTATAGAAAAATATGGTATATAATAACTTATACAAAAATATAAAATATATTTCGATATAGAATTAGAATTAAAAGTATGACAATTTAGAAAAAAGACGCTGTAGGAGTGGCCAAATTAGGAAGATGACAATTTAAGAAGTGGACCAAACCGACTGGAGGGAAAAATATGTACCTTCGTGAAACAAGTTACGCGTATTCAAGAGAATGAAGTGTTTATGAATAAACTTCCTTACTAATAATAAGTGTTTTGTCTCTCTCTATTGAGTTTGAAATGACCAAAGATAAAACAAGACAAAACACTGAGTAGCTATGCCGCTGTTATGCAATATATATTAGTAAGGGGGAAATTGTTTAAATATAACGTATTGCGGTAGTTAATTCGGTATCGGCAGAAGGTGTAAAGCTAAAAGGTATTTTATTTTAGTTTACTAAATTTCTTGATTTAAGGTTTTTCGTATTTGTTTAAAGTGTCCTCAACATTATTAAATTTGTTTATACTTTCACCACATGTTTGAAATACTTATCTGCTTTGTTTTACATTTTATATGGCCATAAAAAATTATGTCAAAGATTTTATATCCAAAAAAATTGCTAACATTGATATAAATTAAGTTTAGTCTACGAAAGTATTTCCTTTTTGTTAATATTAAGTATAAAAACAACTTTTCCCCAGTAACGTGATTGTGTGAATCATAATGAAATGTTGATTATTTGATGAATGAAAGTAATATTTTTAAACTAAAACGATTTATTTATAAATAATTTATCTGTCTAATGTTTTGTGTTAGTTTCAAATTCCGATTTTAAACAATGAAGCAGAGAATGTAAACTTTTTTGTGTCCTTCATTGCGTTTCGGACTGGAGGCTTTCTGACGCTAATTATAATTTCCTTAATGTAATTATTGTTACTTAATCATTTTCAAAAAATTGTTAATTTTAATAATTTTTAGGTTATAAAATTAATTTTGTTAAAGCGTGATTTTTATATAATGAGATAATAGTTATTCATTAGATAAAACAAAACACTGTAAAAGCTTATAGGTCAGACAGGCAGACAGACAGACAGACACCGGAGGCTTAGTAATAGGGTCCCGTTTTAACTTTTTGGGCATGGAACCCTAAAAACTAAGTAGCAGTTGGGCTAATTCTGCTCAACATGTTTATTTTATTTGCAAACATTTATTAATTATCTTTATTTCAAAGCCCTACTGAAAATATAAATTGTGTTTACAAAATTCTAGCTGCTAAAGTTAAATGACTGATTCGTGATATTGATCTAGCTAATGTAGTGGATAATTCAAGTACAAAACTTTAAAATGTATTACATTATTTATACTGTTATCACAAAACAAATAACAGATTTTATCTCTGTACGTCGACCTCAAATGCATTTTCTATAGTTTCATATCAAGAAAATGAAGAGTAACCAATGAAACGTAAATCAATTTCATTGAATCGAGTCATACCATTGGTTCCAATTCAATCAGTATCAAATTGACCTATAATGCGAATGAAAAGAGATAATTTTGTTCATATTAGCATACAAAATTAATTGTTTCATTAATTTAAACCTCTTTTGCTTGAAACATTGGATCTACATTGAATACACCAAAAAAATACAAATGTGTTTTATAATTACGGTATGTACTTTTTTTAGCTATGGTGGTTTTGGCAGTACTAACATTAATATGTTATTACCAATTACACGTAGGTTAAACGATCCGACGTGGTATGATCTAGGGAAAGCCACGGGGAGCCGATGGGTGCAGGAGGCGAGCAGCCGCTCAAAGTGGAGCTCTCTGGGGGAAGCCTATGCTCAGCAGTGGACGTCTTCAGGCTGTTGATGATGATGATGATGATGATGATGATGGTTATGATGATGATGTCACATAGGTAGCACACTCTACACTCACATACTTATAAGTTTGTAATAAGTAGTCTGTTTTCATACAAAATTGATTTGTATTATAATCTTCATTACTTTATAATTATATATTTTTTATACTAGGTGGTAGTAGTGGTAGTGCTATTCGTACTGGTGGTAGTAATAGTGGTGGTAGTTGTACTGGTGGTAGTGGTAGTGGTGGTAGTTGTACTGGTGGTAGTGGTAGTGGTGGTAGTTGTACTGGTGTTAGTGGTAGTGGTGGTCGTTGTACTGGTGGTAGTGGTAGTGGTGGTAGTTGTACTGGTGGTAGTGGTAGTGGTGGTAGTTGTACTGGTGGTAGTGGTAGTGGTGGTAGTTGTACTGGTGTTAGTGGTAGTGGTGGTAGTTGTACTGGTGGTAGTGGTAGTGGTGGTAGTTGTACTGGTGTTAGTGGTAGTGGTGGTAGTTGTACTGGTGGTAGTGGTAGTGGTGGTAGTTGTACTGGTGGTAGTGGTAGTGGTGGTAGTTGTACTGGTGGTAGTGGTAGTGGTAGTGGTGGTAGTGGTGGTTGTGGTAGTGTTAGTGACATTTAATACGATGAAATAAGATGATTTGTCATTATAGTGAAAGATACTTTATATTTTTTATTCTTACATGGGATTTTGGTGAAAGAAGACGTATTAAAACCATAGAATGGTGGCATAGCCTTGTGCTCATCGGGCTATATAGCTATCATAGTCAGGCCAAGAAACTGTCATCAAGCACTAATAATTGGTTCTGGCAACTTAACTCAATCCAAGAGCTCTCAATCTAGCATGATATTGTCAAACGCTGCCCTGTTAAAGAGATTAGGTAAATGAAAAAAGCTTGGTAGATTCAGCGGACAATACCTGACAGCTTACGTAATCACTTAATATTATCTTCCATTGACGTCATCACAAGTTTTTTGAGTTCTAAAAACCTTTTATTAAAATTTTCATTGTAGGCTTTAACCTTCCCGAAGATAACGTTGGAAAAATATTTAGAAAAAGTCTTTGTGACTTCTAAAGGCAAAGAAGTCAAGTTCTAAGAGCACTTACGCGTAGAATATGTAAGGGTAGAAGGGGCCAGATTAATTGCTACTCTATTGTTATTAATATTGGTTCCTTTTAGCGATATCGGATTATCAAATAATTAACTTTATAATTTCATATTGTAAATAAATTCTGACACAGCTTTCTTATCTTATATCAAGTAAGTATGGTGCACAAACTCGTCTGATGGTTCTGACGTTCTGTTGAACGTCAGCGTCGTCAGACGAGTTTCTGTCTCCAACTCAACATTGGTTTGCAAGTGGGTAATGAAGCGTGAATTAGTAATCTTGTCTAGTATACATACCTCATAATTATAATTTGAGCTACAACCTTCTTTCTTTCGTTTATCTGTGCTAGCTACTTCTGTTCATGAAAGAATTTGTGTGCACGTGTACACCCTTCTGGGATGCTTAGTTACAAAAAAGAAAAAAGATGGTAGTCGAATAAATGTACCCTTTTAGTATTCAGACCATTGAGTGTCGTTCTTTATTATGTAGTTTTCCTTATTGCTAGAGTTAGATGATAGTGTGTCTAAGGTATTGATATTGACCTGTACAATATGTGTTCCCTTTTATTTTTTCTTTATTGTTATTTTATATTGATTATTTTGTGTGCTTATCGACGACCTGTGATGCTGTTATTTTATGATGATCTAATTTCTTATTATCTCGCAAATGGTACCAGCTGGGTGGACCTTAATTCTATATGACCACTTTACAATTCCTTACTTCGAAACCACGCGAATTCCTTGTCTTACATAAGAAATCTACAAAAATATATTCTCTATGAAATGAAAACGTAACCGCGCGTAATGAATGTGGGATTGGCGCAAATTGAACTGTCAAAAATCATAATGTTCCACTAAGACGCGTTCCGAATTCCGAAACATCAACACGTCAAAAGTTACCACCACTTATGTCAATACTTATTCAAAATAAAAATAAGTTTAATGAAAAGTGAACAAGACACGATAACGACGTGGTTTCGTATCGTGTGGATTCTGTGTTTTCATGGAGAAGAATTAGGGCCCTGATTGATTCCCAAACTGAAACTTCGTGGAAATGACAGCCAGTGAACGCACATCTGTCCGTAGATTTGGGGACATGAGCCAACATTTGGCCAACGCGAGCACCGTTGAAAACATGTAATTTTTTTTAAAGGTGCCGAAATTGGAAAACCATTGTGATATTATCTTCTAAAGAGCTCATGTAAAAAAATATCAGATTATGCCATAACAATAAATTTCAGACAAAGGCGTTAAACTTTTTTCATTTGGCTTCTAGCTGAAATCTTCATTTAGCCACAACTGGAGTCCACCCTTTTTTTTTTGCTTATAGTTTGGCTCCACACATAGTGTATTTAGCCAGTGTCAAGTATTGTAATTTTCATCGAGTTATGGAATATTTCACGTAAAGTCAAGTCTTAGTCATAGTCCAGTCTAAGTCAGGTAATCATAGTTCAGTCTAAGTCATGCCCTAGTAAAGTAGTGGCAACTTTACTAGAGGCTTCTATGGAATTTTGGAAGCAACACGAAAAACCACGTTTCACTACATTATATCACTTGCCCACACTTATACTCGTAATTCAGCACTTAATGCGTAAAATGCCACTAATTTTAAACATTAACACTAGAAAAAGCATAAGTTTTGTGAAATAATACAATGCAACGACGTGAACTTTTTCACGTTCCCGCCAAAACTCCCGAGTCCACCCTTATTTTGGCCAAACATTTACAAACGTCAGGTAAATGAAACACTTGTTAACATGGCCAAGTAAGCAAGTGATTACCTCAGTGTTTATGTATTTTAAAAAATAACTCTTTGGTGACAACGAGGAACGGTTAAAATCGGCATCATCGCTGTGGTCTTGCGCGACCACGTTCTGGTTTATCATAGGTTTTATTTGGCAAACATTTGTGGTGATATGAAGCATAGCAAACTAAATGTATCTGTGTGCGGCTCCTAGGCATGTAATCAATCAGCTGTTCTGACAATAAGCGAAGATGGAGGCGTCATTAATCTTGTTTAGATTAAGGTACGTTTCCACAACGCAGTGAACTGCGTAAATGAGATTATTTCATTTTCCTATATTATTGTGATAAAGTGTGTGGTTAACTAAGTTGTTTGAGAAATGACTGATTTTCTTTTCTTTTATTCTACTACGTGGCAGAACTTTTCCATTTGTATGTCATAGTTAGTTTAGGTAGGTATAAGTTGCCAGTTCTTCTGCCACCAAGCAGGTAGCGTGGAATCACTACTGAGTTCTGGTTTGAATGGCACTGTAGCTAGTGAAATTACTGGGCAAATGAGGTCTTATGACTTGGTCTCACTATCTGGTAATCTTAGTAAAGCTGTGCTGATATCTCAGGATGACGTGCGCATCAGTGCAGTACTGGTACGCCATTATTTATATTTTAGAGTGGCACTGCAGCTATTACGGGTGGCCGTGACGCTTAACATCAAGCGACTGACTAGTTCGTCACGTCATTCGTTAACATAAAAAACTGAGTAGTAAAATTGTCCCCAATCTTGGGCACGTCATGAATAGTACAATAACAACAACAAACAGCCACAACAACAACACACAACACAACAAACACAACAACAATACAACAACAACAAACAAGCCAACAACACAACACACAACAAACAACAACAAGTAGACGTAGACGTAGAGTAGTAGTTACAATTAAGCCTTTTGTAATGTTTTTTTGTCTTTTTTGGAGTTTCTTATGAGGATTTTTTATTAATACCAGTACTGCCTATTTAGCGTAATCGACCGATTAATTTTTAATGTTCCTAAAGGTAAAATTAATTCATCATCATCATCATCATTTACAGCCTGAAGACGTCCACTGCTGAACATAGGCCTCCCCCAGAGCACGCCACCTTGAGCGGCTGCTCGCCTCCTGCATCCATCGGCTCCCCGCGGCTTTCACCAGGTCGTCGGTCCACCGAGTGGGGGGCCGGCCTACGCTGCGCCTTCCGGTTCGTGGTCGCCACTCGAGAACCTTTCTTCGTAAATTAATTACTTAACATCTTTTGGTTACCTATAATTGACTGATGACCTACCTACTACTACCACTACCACACCCACTACCACCACTACTCACCACTACATTGGCTTTGATGTTCGACAGGCTGATGATGATGATGATGATGATGATGACGCCTAACATTAGTAAAGAAAGTTTGACCATGACTTGCCATGTAAATAGGGACATTAAAATAAAATGAAATCAATAATTTGAGGTATTTTATAACTGCTGAGAACATACAGGTGTTCCTGGCTTTACAATCCAGTAACACCTGCACATTCCCAGCTTGTAACTCCTGTTACAAGTGGATTACATATTCATTTGCAAAGCTTTTATACAATACTAGCTGACTCGCCCTAACCCTGTTCACGGGAAGGGGGAAGCGAAAGGGGAAAAGGATGAATGCCGGCGAAGGAAAGCAGGCTTCACCAAATACGTTATGATCAGTTTTGCATTATTGTTATTGAGTTTACTTGAACGTAGGTTTAACCACTTATCCTACCTATCTGTCTAACTGTTATGTACCAACTGAAAGATAAAAAAGTTATGACGTCGGTAATTTTGTAACATTATGGCGTTAATAATTTAGGCGTTAGATTCATCATCAGTGATCGAAATAATTGACTGGAATCACTGTTTTACTCTTTATCAGTTCCGTTGTTTGTTCTACCAGCATTATTGACATTTTGAATTCCACAAAAAACCCAGACTCAAAGCACAGATTCGTAGCTCAAATCATTAAAGTATTTTGACTCTTTGACTCTTTGTTGTCTCCAAATACTTAATGTTTTTAATTGAGCACCGTGGTTACGTAGTTACTATTTTATCTGTGAAATTATAAAGGTCATCGAGTTGGAGAACGTCTTTGGTCAAAAGAGTCGAGTTTTAAAAATATTATGTGATGAAGGCTAATGAATTAAAAATGAATTATATTATCTATTCTGTTTGCTATTATATTTAAGTGAAATTTATCATTTTACTAATGTATAAAAATGGAATTTATGTTTATCAAAGAAATAAAATGTCTTGATTTCGAGATTAAAAGGCAGGCTGTTTCTGTTTGTTTCGGTATTCTGTTGTACCTATAATTATATAGTATCTTCATAGACTTAAGGTGGAAAGTTACACAACCGCGGGAAATTCAAGTTTTCTTGCATTCTTTTGCCAATAATAGCTTAATTACTCAACGTGATTACATGAAAACTAATTTTGCGGAAATAAATAAAATGTATCAATAAATTACAATTAAAATTATCACCTACATATCATGGTTTAGCGACAAATTGGAATGAAAAACTAAGAAGAAAATTGTTTATTGCCATTAATCGCTAAATCAATGATATCTAGGAGATACTTTTAATCGTAATTTGTTGATACATTCTATTTATTTCCGCAAAATTAGGTTTCATGTAATCACGTTGAGTAATTAAGCTATTATTGGCAAAAGAATGCAAGAAAATTTAATTTCCCGCAGTAGTGTAACGTGTCGCAGTAGTGTCCACCTTGAATTACAATGTTAGTAGCGAAAATATTCTAGTAATATTTTTAACGGGTTAATGCAGTTGGTCTCTCACCTTTACAGCATCACCAACCTAGGTCTGTGAACATCTCTAATTAATACCAATAACATAGAACGTTTGACTAAGAGTTCTTCATTTGGCCGTGTTATAATTTTTTTCTAGGATTCTAGGGTAGGGATTGTTTACTTCTCTTCGTTTTTGAAAACACTTCAACAAATAGGTAGTCACTAGTCAGGTAATGATTATGCATGCGTTACATAGGTACTTTTTGTTGGTAGCCACGGACGGTCGGGCGCTGAAGAGGCATCATTACGAGGATCTCCATAACTTGAAATGAAATTCAAATTGAGTTATCCGGGCTGGCACGGTTTTACAAATCCTATCTATTTGTTTGTGTGAAAATTCAAAGGCGAAAATATGTTTCATGGACTTCATCTTTTATAATACCGGTACCAATCCTGTGGATATTAACAAGCGTTTAAAATATTCGATTAATTCATGTTGTATATTTGCCACAGAGTAATGTTTTTTTCTCTAATCTGTGATATTTGCCAACCAGTTGACCGAACAACCACAGACTACTAAGAGTTAATACGCAACAACGAACTTAAAATGTATATTGGCGGGATCGCGGAAAAGATCACGTCGTTGCGTTGTAGCATTATTTTTCACAACTTATATTTTTTTTAGTGTTAGTGTTTAAAATTGGTGGCGTTGTACGCAGTAAGTGCTGAATTACGAGCATGAGTGTGGGCAAGTGGTATAATGTGGTGAAACGTGGTTTTTCGAGTTGCTTCCAAAATTCCATAGAAGCTTTTAGTAAAGTTGCCACCACTTTACTACGGCATTACTTAGACTGGACTATGATTACCTGACTTAGACTGGACTATGACTACCCAGCCTGTTTTGACTAATTCCATTCATTTGACTAAGTCCATTCTCCTTCCGCTATCTCTTTCGCTCTTCAAGCATTCATTCATCATTCCGGTCACCCGTCCTTTTTCCTTACAATACGTTCCAAAACACTCATCATTCCTAATTATCTATGATCAAAACTTTTAAAAGCTTGCTTTGTTGTACGATCATTTTATTCTTATTCACAAAATGTGTTTAAACTATTTTAAAGGTTCATGCCCTCGAGACGAGTTTTGTCGCCCCTTTATAACTTTTAATACCTTTATAACAATCTCTTGTAAAGTTACTTAAACCTTTTTTAAAAGGTCAAATTCAATGATTTACTGATAAACTCAAAGCTTAGTATAAAGTTACTATAGAAGTAATCGTAAATGTACCTAATTTTTTGGGTCCGTACCCAAAGGGTGAAACTAACCCTATTACTAAGGCTCCGCTGTCTGCCTGTCTGTCCGTCTGTCACCAGGATGTATCTCATGAACCGCAATAGTTAGACAGTTGAAATTTTAACAGATGATGTATTTCTGTTGCCGCTAGAACAGCAAATACTAAAAAACAGAATAAAATAAATATTTAAGAGGGCTCCCATACAACAAACGTGATTTTTTTGCTCGTTTACCAGATGAGTCATAGATGGCGCTGCTTTTAATAGTACTGCTACTCAACACTAGATGGCAGGGATAGATAATGGTACGGAACCCTTCGTGCGCGAGTCCGACTAGCACTTGGCCGGGCAGTTCTACGAGCGATGTGGTATGCCCATTGCCATTTCAACTTGCTAATTCTAAGAGTTATATCAGCCACTTTAGTTCCCCTGCGGATCTCCTGATTTCGGATCTTATCTCGCAGGGAAACACCTAACATGCTGAGTTTGTCCTGTTAATTATTACAATTTCTCTTTTAATCCACTCATCTCCTTTTTATGTAATCGGCTGGCACGACCTTCACTTCCGCATTAATGAACGTATTGAAGTACAAGCTACATAGAATCTGTTGTTTAATCTGTGGCACGACCGTGAGGCGCATGCGCCAGCATCACCCGGGAACGAGATCCAGTTGCTCTTGACCCGGAAGTAGGTCATGATCAGACCCGTGCAGCATCCGACCTTACTTCCTGTGCCGGCATTGGAAATGAATCTATTTTTATATCGTCGCGTGAAAATAGCAAATACAACCGTTTAGGAAGTTAAAATTGAAGGAAAAGCTCTTGAAGTCCTTGTCCTGATTTGATGGATGTAAATTACCATAATTTTTCGAATGGAAATCATTTTTTGGGGTCCAAGAACGTAGACAAGTATATTTTTTTTGTCTAATTAGCCGCAACGGTAAAAATAAATTAGTAAAGGACTTGGAATAACGATTATTTTGTTACAACACCTACATAATTATTATATCTATACATACACACTTCCGTATTTACAAATATCTTTATTGCAGTAAATGTGGTACAATTCGTCTTAATATAAAATTTTAGTTTCGTCACATTCAGCTTGAATAAGCGTACAATAGTCATACAATTTATTCAGAATCTATTATTATTAATGTAAAATTCAATTCATTTATAGAATAAAAGTTCTTATGTCGTAACCAATTCAATAACTCCGCTTTGAATGGGTTTAATTTTAATGCCTTTATATGTTTTGGTATAGCGTTATCAACTTTTATAGTCATTGCGTGACACTGCTTAAGATAAAATGCTGTTTTAGGATTTTATTAATATTATTTATTTATTTAATTAATATTTTTATTATTATACAGCGGTTTTATTTTTGCGCCTTTTGGGGTCGAGACTCTCGGGCCATGGGGACCAAGTGCACACAAAATCTTTAAAGAACTTTGTAAGCGTCTGGTTGAAGCAACGCGTGACCAAAATGCTGGCCTCTATTTGGGCCAAAGGTTAAGCATTGCCATTCAACGTGGCAATGCTGCCAGCATTTTGGGCACTTTGCTCACTGGTAGTGGTTTGTTAGATTAGTTTTGTATTATATTGTTAATTTTATAGTTTTAGTTTAGTTTTATAGAATACCTAGTTTTATTGTTGTAGTTATACTTATTAAAGTGATTATTACCTGGTACCTTTCTAAAAAAAAAAAAATATTAATATTAGTATTATTAGTCACGCCTTTTTCCTAGACCTTGAGGTTTCAACTCCATCTTTACCTTGCTATTTCAATAACTCAGCTACAAGAAAGCTAGGTAATAAAGTTGACGCTTCCAGCTATGAAATTGCATTACAAATGCATTTTATAGGTCAAGGGAAGCAGAATAAAATGTTACACGAGTCACTAGATTAGGCGCTTCTAGTTTTTCTATAGTTTTACTATAAGTACCTATGCTTTCTGTGATACTATGGATGATGTACTTTTATCTATGAATACCTCACTAGTGGCCGAGCGGTAGCATGTGCGCTTCGCCATCTTACGGCACCGGGTTCAATCCTCGGCCCTGCACCGATGACTTATCTAGTAAGTTATATGTAGTTTTCGATGCCATCGCTCCATGCCTCGGACAGCACGTTAAGCCGTCAGTCCCGGTTGTCATAAGAACATCTGTGGAAATAGTTACAGATAGTCAGAAGCCAGAATCTTACACCGGGTCTAACCATCACTGATATTGATTTCAAGGAATGTCAGACGAACGGCATGTCCATCTGTTTTTAAAATGAATTGTTTTCGTATATTATACCTACTAAGGAGTTTTGTAGGACATTTTCCAAATCTATGGTTAGGTCATCATCATCTTCGTCTTTATCCACCTTTATCAGTTCACTGCTGACGTAACGAGCCGTCGTTCCGCGTGTGAGTGAGTTTTACGCGACTTTGCGTATCGATCGTCTTGATTCCATTCAGATTTATCATCACAACGGATAGCACCGTATATGGGGGCTTTTAAAGTACGCCGCTGAGCCCTGTCTTATCTCTTCTTATACTAAGTTTGCCAAGTCTTGGAAGTCTGTCAAGAACACGTCTACCAGGTCAGGTTAGTTGACCACTAATAAGTTTAAATATAGCACTTTCTTAATTAGCTTCAATTTAGTCCAAATCACCGATGCGTTTGATGTTACTCTTAGAGAAGCTGGTTTCTGTCACGTATACCATGACCAGATCCTCATCAAACTTGTATTAGCATCCTTTGAAACTAGGTACCTACTCCTGACACTTGTCACATGTGGACCGAAATTTATGAAATCATCAAACGCTCGATGCGTTTTTTTTTATTTAGAGGGGTAGTGGGGTTCATGCGTTATGTGGGGGGTTGATGCTATAGACTACTTCTTTCCTCACCGCATGGGAGAAGGAGGGAAGAGGTGCGGAGAGAAGGGAATGGGAGGGGAAATATTATTAACATCACGCCGAGATAACTTCTATAGAAGAAGCAATCTATTGAGAGAATGCAAATTTTGCTCTGGCATGTTTTTAGAAGACTTAGCGCATCGATATTGGGAACAGGCCCCGCTCGATGCGTTTGACTTCATAAATTTTGCTCCACACCTTGGTATTAATAATAACTTCAAAAATGGGATAACTTATATAATTAACTGCTACAACTTAAAATTAAATTATAATAATGAAGTACCTACTGTTTTTAATTTTTAAGCACTAGGTAACAAAAACTTTTAAAAGTATCAAAATCATTCGTGCCAACTACGTTAGGCGCTGGCAATCTTCATGTTCCAATAAAAAGTATTTTAATTTGGACTCCTTACTCTTCAATAATTATCAATATATGACGTACTATCATGTAGTCAATTTATGGTAATAAATTCAATTGCACCCTGTATAGGACCATGTTGGATATACGCCTTGGATCAGGGATACAACCCCTAGGCATCCCTGATCGAAAATATGCGCTCACAATACAAAGAAAAACTAACAAAATCGGATATTAATTGGTGATTTCACCTTAACATTATGTTGTAGTTATAATTGTTTATCGTTAAGGGGTGGCCTGGCCACTGTCATAATTAATGAAAATAAAATTTATTAAGGGGGTGATGTTAACTGTCTTGGTTAATAACTATATTTTATGCACTTATGATCAATGATAGATTTGGTGTGAATTTTAAAGAGAAATATTAGATAATCGTACTTCCCAGTCAAGGTAGTATCCCTATAGAAGTTGGCCATTTAACTACGAATATATATTTTTAAAAGAAAAACATTTTGTAAAAAAGATTGCCTGAATATTCCCAGCGGAGAGGTCATGAACTTTACTTCAAGGACCGTTTCTATTATCCTAACTAGAAATCAAAACCTATTTGTGTAGGTTCAGCCTAAGTTATAATAAAAATACAAGTGTATACCATTACCTTATGTTTGTGGGAAATTCTTCATACTAACTATACACAGAGACTCTGTGTATGAAGAATTTCCCCCAAATATAAGGTAATGACAGAGCAAGTATCTGTTTATAAGCAACGGGTTATGAGCCGGCCCAACATCAAACAAAATATGTAATTATATAGGCCTCATATTTGATAACTAAAAACTTCACTTAACGCTAGGTTATAGCGCCACTGAAGTTGCCTCCAGTCACGGGAACATTTCTAAAGTTCAAAACACGAAACGAAAAGACCTTCGGTACTTTTTATTCTACGGATCCGGAGGAAACATCCTCGTCGGTTCCCAGCAATTTTCGCTATAATATAGGTAACGCCAAACAAAATGGTGGCTTCGGGAGCATCGCTCACCGAAACATTGATACGTTACATGCGTTATATTATATATACTCATATACTTACTAACACATAGACAAAAAACACACAGCGGACTCGAGAACCATATTTTTTGTGTAGTCACTTAAAGGACATTGACAGTCTTAGTATGGGTTTTGGCCCAAATACTGCCCAGAGAAACGAGTGTAATTTTTAGACTCCTGACATAAATAAATACTTGTACACAAAATATTTTCAAAATCTGACCATGAAACAAAAAAAAAATTATGTTCATTCAGGGTGGATTTTTTAATCAGGCCAGCAAGGGCAGGTACCTTAACCGTTATAGCTATACTGGAAAACGTTCCTAGAAGACTAAACATGACGTTTTGAGATATTCTGAACTGCATTCACATATTTTGGGAAAAATGTACAGTCAGCGAAAATAATACAAAAATACACAAAAAAAATTTTTTTTACGCCAATCGATCCTATTTCATGTAGGGATCAAAATATTGTATTGGACCATTTACGATGAGTATTAACTTATCCCATACATTTTTTACGGGAAAACGATTAATTCACTCCGAATATTTTTTTGTAGCCAAACGATCTTATTTTTTACTGTGATCAAAAGACTCTTTGGGCCAGCTGAAGTTTGAAGGCACAAGACCAGGTTTACGCGCAGGCACCTTATGCAGCGGGCATAAAATTCATTTCACAGTTTTTGTTAAGCCGGCCTCGTAGCATACTGTAGGTACCTAGAAGCAAAAGTACCTGTGAAATCGTTTGGAAACAAATAATAATATTTCACATGCCACAGTTCAATCATAACCTAACCTAATAGTGATCTGCGTTACATATTTTTGCAACGTGCTACACTCCCCCACTAGGTGGACCAACAACCTGGTGAAAACCGTGGGGAGCCGATGGAAGCAGAAGGCAAGCAGCCGCTCAAAGTGGGGCTCTGTGGAGGAGGTCTATGTTCAGGAATGGACGTCTTCAGGCTGTTGATGACGGTGATGATAATGATGATGATGATAAGATAAATTCATATTATCCCAATACTGAAGTATCGGGTAAGGTCCCATAGTACCAAATTCAATATTAAAAATTGATTTAAAAAAAACCCATGGTCAGATTTCGAAAATATTTGACGTGTAGTTATAAATGGATGTAAGGAACGTAATGTAGGCACTCTCATCACTGGGCAGTATTTGGACCTGATCCTATCAATGTCCTTTAAGGGTATTAACACATTTCATTTTGTTTCGTCACTTAATATTTTAGTTCTCTCTTCTACATACTTCTGTGAATTCAGAAGTTATTTATAGCTCACGTAGGAACGCGATGGATGGTGTGTACATACATTACGTTGAACTTACACATCGTGCGTACGCGTACGTTCTATCGTAAGTATATCAACAAGGTTACCTAGTCCAAGCCCTTCGTTTCTAGCTAGTTACGACATACGCCCACGCTTTTCACTCGGGTACTCTAAATATAGTTTTGTAATTATATACGCCTTGAATTGAGTTTCATATTTTATTCATTAATAATTTGTCCTACAAAATTTCTATGATAGAAATTGTGAGTACCTACTTTAAAAATCCAATGAACTGTAATTTTTAGTCATAATAATATAGGTGATTAGATAATCGCGTATGAGCAAAAAGAAGGGGACCCAAATATAAATAACAATAATGATTATTATGCTTATCCGACCGAGTAAATAAGATTTGAACGTATATTATAGTAGATGATGTTTTTACCTTACATTTAAGGTTATTATATGTATATACCTTAAATGTAAGGTAATAATAATAATATAATATAATATAATATATTTATTCATTCAGCAACCAATGGCAACGATAACAATATCATTCTTTCTTAATTACAAATAAAATTAAACAAGACAAAAATCATAGTTGTAGTAGATATCATTATTCGAGCCCTGATCTCCACACTAGGATTCCCTGTGTTGTGGAGACCAGTTTTACAAACATTTGTGTATCAAATTGTTGGGACGTTACAAAGTGTTCGGTGAAAATTAAAAACAAAATAGATATTAAGATAACACAATGGCAAAAATGAGTAGTTTTTAGAGTTTGACGCATGATTATAGAAACTGTATGAGTGATTGTAAAACTGCAGATATGAATGATTGTAAAAGCTATATTATGTTACGAGTGATTATAAGAACTGTAGGTATGAATGTTTTTAAGAGCTGTACGAGTGATTGTAAAGAACTACTTATATGAGACTAATGTAAGAAACCAAATACTAACATGATTGTAAGAAATTTGTTTTGTATTGTATTGTTTTCGAGTAAAAGATAATGAAATAATAGTAGTAGCATAAGCAAAAGTTAATATGCATCTAATAAATGTACGTACCTAATATACATATCCATATATATAAAATAAAATAAAATACATTAACAATAACAACATGAAATTATTTGTCTATCTGTAATATTTGCTCACTCTCTTCATAGTTCATATCTAGTAGCCATTTCTGCAAAGTACTTTTACATTTCCTTTTCGTCAACGGAAATATGTTTATCTGTCTATTAACTTTTGTGTATAGATAGGGTGCTATCCAGTTATATGATCGACGGTAGGATTCTGTGTGTCTGATCGGTACTTTCCATCGGATATGACGGTGACAGATAATAACTTTCAAGGGTGCTATTTTATGAAACCTTAGGATTACTGATAACAAATAAAGCTATCTAACTCGTAAGTGTCGACACTCATTGTATAGATCATTTGTAGGGTAAAGAAATGGCTTCCGATATGCAATCTTGAAGGTAACAATCATCATCTGCCTACCCCCCCATTCCATTTGAATGGGGTCGGTCTTAGAGGGCTTTGTCGTTGTGCGACCACCATCAATTTACGACACAATTTAGGTTTCTACGGATTTTTTAAGCAATGTATAAAATGCATTAATATTTAATCAAGTGATGCACAGAACACCTAACCGAAACCATCATAAAAGGTGGTGTTGCTTATAGCGTCATGAAGCATCTAAATTTTCAAAAGACTACCGGTCATTCATTCATATATAATTAGGTAGATAGTATCTTTCCAACAACTGATAACGCCTACTACCAAAGCAACTAGGTTATTCATAGATGGATGTTCCTAGTTTTACGGCAGGCACGCCCACGATTTTACTCGAGTACGTAAATAAACGTGGTTTCATAATTAATTACAAATTCTACCGTTTCACAATTTCACCTGAAAAATACGTGCTTTCCCGCGTAGCCACAGATTAGAGAAAAAACAATAGACGCGTAGCAGATAACTGGTAAAATATGTATCTACATAATTTTTGTCTTATATAAGGTTGCTAACGCGGATCCACTATCTCGCTCGCGCATTGCTACATTTGTGAAAATATTAAATAACTGAATTTATACTTGCGAAAATCTGGCTAAACTATGTTCTCATGAATAAACATTACAAATATTCAACAAAAATGTCATATTAATCCTAATAAGTTTTCATACATAAAAACAGTATAGAAAGAAAAAAACTTTGATACTGTTGTATTTATAAAGTCTTATTTGGATACTTTTAATAATGTAATGTTATTCATGAGAACATTTTAGCCATATTTTTCGTAAGCATATTCAGTTATTTCATATCTTCACAAATGTAGCAATGCGTGAGCGAGATAGTGGATTCACATATATAGCAGCCTTAAGGTGGAACGTTTCACTAGCGTGGCAAAATCAAATTTTACTGCGTTTTTTGCCAATAATAGTTTAATTACTCAACGTAAACAAATAGAAAACGCCAAACGCCAACCCAACCAACCAACGCCAACGCCAACGTAAATAAATAGAATGTATCAATCAATTACAATTAAAAGTATCACCTAGATATCATTGATTTAGCGACAAATGCAATAGACTGAAAAGCCAATACGAAATTGGTTTATTGCCATTTGTTGCTAAACTAATGATATCTAGATGATACTTTTAATCGTAATTTGTTGATACATTCTATTTATTTACGTTAAATCAGTTTTCATGTAATCACATTTAATAATTAAGCTATGATCGGCAAAAAACGCAAGAAAATTTGGTTTTGCCGCGCTGAGTAAAATTTTCCACGTGTTAAATACATAGAATACAATATTATATTAATGGGTACTTACGAAATTTTCTATTAATTTCTCTTTTATATCGTCCAGGCTAATTAAAACGTTTGTTGGATAAAATGTAGCGACTTTTCTCTAAATCAATGGCTTTGTTTTCGGCTTTGAGAGTTTGAGCATGAGTGCTGAACAATATTTGTTTGAGTTTTTCTTTTGTATATTATCGTCCTTTGTTGATTTTCAAATGTTTCGCTTTCAAATATTTTTATTATAAATTAAAAGAGCCTTTTCGAATTGGTTTCCGTTTGTAGTTTGGTTTTATTTAATTGACTATCTCTGAATAATATTTACGAGATTTGCGTAATATTTATTTTATATTTTATTTATATATATTTATTTATTATTATTTTTTTATATTTTTATTTATTATATACAGCTCTTAAGTTGCTAATACACTAAACGTTGGTTAAACTTACCACGAAAAAATAATATTTTAAATGTACCTAATAATATTATACTGTTAATCAGGGACAAGTGACTACAAGAGAGAGTGCGCACCGCTGTGACCGGCCACGATGCACAGAATAAGAAGACCGTGCTGGCAGAAGACTTCTCCATTTTATATATCAATACTTAAAGAGTAATAAGAAGTTTATAACGTTACTTCTGTTTTTCTTTTAGCCTAAGCCCACACACCACACTATATAAATACGATATAGTAATACAACCTCTTAAGTTATAATCAACCCCTCATAATGGAACCAGGCAATATAGCACCCCATAAACCTTTTTATATCCCTCTGTGGTCAACCCTTTTCGCTCACGGTCATGGGTACCAACATAATAATAATCGAGTAGCCTCGAATCAATTATTTAGAGGTTATAATGAGGCCGCCGGATTCAGGCAAGACATCAGTGAAATATCACTTAACTCTCTGGCTCAGAATGCGAAAACGTCAACTAAGACATTAAAATTTACATATTTTTTTGTACATTAATTAGTATTGTTTTCTTGCTTTTTTCAATGACATAATTTATGGGAAGAAAAGATAATAACAATAATCGTTCATAAGGGTCAAATATCAGCCAACCGCGGCTATGACACCTGCCAGCTAAAGGTTAACAATAAAAATAGTTGAAGAAGCCGCACGTGCTGTACTTTCTTAGGATATAGGAAGCAAAAAAGCATACAGCCTTCTTGATGGGAAGAGAGAGGTCATTATAGCCCAAAGATTATGAAGTCCGTTGATAGCTCGTGAACATAATTTCTCGTACAAACACGACTCACCTGCGCGGGCAGGGGACGAGGTAACTAAACGAGACAAAGCTATACGAAATTACAAAGGACAGAGCAGGATGGAACAAAAGACATCAACGGATTCCCGTGATTTGTGTGAAAATAGTAGTTGAAATACACTACTCATTTTCGTATGAGGGGAAGTTGTATCATTGGTCAACTGGATTTATAGTCAATGCTATAGCTCATGGAAATCTATGTATAAACACTATTAGATCTGACACTAAAGCGTTGCTTACAATGGTTACTCTGATGTCGTCGTACGAATCTGATTTAAAAACAAATTATATATTATTATGCCAATATGAGCGGATTTTCATAAATTTTAATTATTTTTTTGTTATTCAATACCACGGGTTGGTTTACATTTCTTAAATACTGGCAATGGTACATGGAATGTACCATTGCCAGTATTTAGTAGCCAGTTTAGTTGCCAGTAGTTGCTATTGCCATGGTTTGTGTGTAATTATCAAAACCTAATAAAAAACACATGTTTTTTGAGAGTAAACATTTTGTAAGCAAGCAAAATTAGTACTTTATGTACATACAAAATGTTTACTCTGATAAAATGGATACGGTCTAAAGTCTGAAAGTTTTTATAGATTTTATAAAAAAAATTGCTGTAATAAAGCACAAAGATTGAATGAAAACACATAATACTCATAACTTATCATTGTATTAAGTGCGTTGAGTCACGCTTGTCAAAACTTATGAATACACATTTCTCCTCTATTGAGTTATGTACCGAGCGTCAGATCGTAATCACCAGCCTTGCTGCCATGTTGGTACAGCTGACTAAAATATAAGAATAATAAAAACAATTCATCTAGAAAGAAACTTCATTACGCCCTTAATGAAATGCTGGCTGGAATACTAAGTACTGGCTAAGACTTCTTTTCAATTAGTGAAAAGAAAAACTAATTTGAATGGCTTTTCAAACTTGGAATGTCTTTAGGATTAAAATGTTGCTTGTTTATATCTAAACTAACTACCTATTTATTACCATACGACGCGCTCAATCACTTTTTGTATTTAAGTCGCAAGTCAAAAATTTCTATTTCTCCAACTTAACTCCTAAATAAACGTTAACTGTTTCCTTTTAACTGTTATAAGTATATATTTACAATTATGTATTAATTATCTATATGTATACATAGGTGTATTTATTTTATTGTTATGTTTTATGTATTAAGTATTAAAGTAGGTATATGTAGTACTTATGTATATACTATTTATTTGCACCACTGTCCATGCTCGTAGTGTCTCATATCTCTGTCCATCCAAAGGTTGTCTGGAAGAGATCGCTCTTAGCGATAAGACCGCCCATTGTACCTATCTTATTATGCGATTCTTATTTCTATGTTATTTTTATTTTGGTGTCAATAAAGAGTTATTGTATTGTAACTTAGTTAAATATCTCTATGCAATTTTTGCACGTGTTCTTATAACGACATTTTTACGAACACCAATAATAGCAATAGGCTATTTTTTATGTAAATTAATGACGTGACGAGCTAGTCGGTCGCCTGATGTTAAGCGTTATGGCCGCCCATAACAGGTCGCAGTATCACTCAGAACTAAATAAATATAGTTTCGCGTGACACTGCACTGCGCACGTCATCCTGAGACTTCACACAGTCTAGTAATAAGGTTACTAGACTGTGTGATCAGATCATATTATAAAGTCTCATATTTAGACCACTATTAAAAATGAACAAAGATTTTTTTTTAATCGGTTAAAAAAGAACTTGATAATTGTAAAAATATAAGTAAAACCGGTAAATAAATTGGGGAGTAAGAGGAGGCATCACCTGTCCCTTTCTCGTAAAACAGAGATCGTGTGGGAGTTACCTTACAGAAATGACAGCTGATATGTAGTTCATAATATTATTATATGATGTCATATGCCAGAGATTCTATGTAAAGAGTACCAAAGAGGGTGCCAAAGGTTTGTGTAACTTAATCGGCCCGCATTTAACCGCAATCTCACCTGATAAAATACATAAATTGTAAGGTGGACCACCGACAAGAAAAAGTGCCCGCGGTCCATCCAGATGAACGAGGTGGACCACGGGTAAGAAAAAGTGCCCGTGGTCCACCCAGGTGAACTGAGCAAGTGGACCACGTGCAATGCCCGGTAATGAGGTACTATGAATTAAAGTTTGTGATGTCACTACGTGCTTGACCTGTCTCGTTCTATTAATTGCAACTTAAAATGCTTCTATATTCGACTGGCCTGTTAGCTCAGTTGGTAGTACTCCGCCTTCTGAACTATAGGTTGTGGGTTCGATTCCCACCCGGGACAAACATTTGTGGTATGAACATAGGTGTTTGTTCTGTGTCTGGGTGTTATATTGTATTCTATGTATGTATTTACAAACAAAAACGTATCTAAGTATTCTATCTGTTATCTAGTTCGCATAGTACAAGCTATGCTAAGATTGGGGCTAGATGGCGCTGTGTGAAATGTCCACACACCGTTATATTTATTTATTTATTTATTACTTATAATTTTGAAGTTTTTTTGAGATATTTAATTTTTGTTTTCACAAGTAGATTTGAGGAAAACAATTTATCTACTTAAAAAATAATTTAGTTAAATACTCTATTATACACTCACAAAAAAAATCATTAAAAGGTTTTAAAAAATGATTGGTGATGGAGTAGATCCCAATAAGATATTTATTTAAAATAAAAGTCGTAATTGCGGGCTAATACCGGTTTATTACAACCTTTAAACTACGTAAATATATACCCGGATCCTTACCCGAGCATAAAAATAAATAAAAACAAGCATAACCGTTCGCTTCCGGTGTCCTTCAGCAACATTACCCGGGTTACAGTCGATCTTCGCCTTGAAACCCGGACGAACTTGGCCCTAGTAGGTATCCGTAAAAGAATTGCAGAATCTTGACTATAAAGTCGTGTGTGATCACTCAATTTTTACGTCTCTTGAGACAAAGCTCATGTGTTCCTTGACTCTTCAAGGCCCTTTATAAAGGACGGGGTAGCAGGTGACTTCTGTCATACATTTTCATGTGACGTGGATAGATGGGCCTTTATATTGTGATTGTGCCCGCTTGGGTTGGAAATGAACGCTTATTTTAATACTAGCTGCCCTGCCCTGGCTTCGCACGGGTTAATTAGTTTTACGCCTTATCTCAGTCTAAAGGAAGAGAGAAGGAAGAGGGAAAAAGATAAATGGAAGGATGAATGGATGAAGGTGAAAGGATCCTTTCACCATTTCATTCCCTTTTCTCTTTTCCCCCCTACCTTCTCTCTTTCCCAAAGTCACCCCTATCCTGTAGGATAGGAGTGACTTTGGACCTACTACTGAAGGTTGAATGTCTGTAATTTCTGAACCACAAAACTGACAACCTTGAAATATTTACGGTACAATATTTAATACACCCCCTTTTCAACAAAAAATAATGATTGAAATCAGACTACGCGTTAATGAATTAAAAATAAGTACATATTTTTAATTTCATGCCCTCTTCCACGGGAACCGTGCTGAGTTTTGGGATTAAAAGTATCTTATATCCTACCTCGTAATATGAATTCTAATCATGCCAAGTTTCATTTGAATCCATTCCGTAGTTTCGCCGTGATGTTCAGCCAAGATACAGACAGACAGACAAAAATTTAAAAAATTATAGTTTTGGCTTTAGTATCGATTATAGAGAGCCCTACAACAAAAATTTTCAAAATATCTTTAATATACAGAATTGATCCTGTTATAGTTTTATTATAAGTATAGATACATTGCTGTTTTAAACAATTTTTCATGTTCATGAAATCTTCTTCTTCTCATGTAGGCAAGTGGTTAGCCCTGGTGTCCGAATTTTTAGGCCGCCCAAAGGCTTCTGACTTGGCTTACAACAACAGCCGGGACCGACGGCTTAACGTGCCCTTCGAAGCACGGTAGCACTCAGTTGTAATATTTGCTTTATAATATTAAGTGTGAAGTGTTATAATGTAAATAACATATTTTTGAGACTATCATGCTCTGTAGCCATTAGGCCGTGTTACTGTCGACAATTGGCTATTAGGAAGGGTTAATCTGCAACAGAATAGACTATTTAAAACTGGGTAGTCTCATTAATAAATAATGACTCATTAGGATCCGATTTTATGTTTATATGTAATTTGGCAGGACAACGCTTTGTTTTCGGGTAGGTATCTTAATACTTGCACCTTTTTAGTTATTTTCGTGTAAGTAACTTCATATCTTAATCTTTTTTATGTTAATGAATGGCGTGATGATCTAGTCGTTCACGTGATATTAAGCGCCATGGCCACCCAAAACAGCTGTTTTAACATGTTAAGCAGAGTGTATTGGCAGGGTAATTTTTATGCAAACTAATGATGATAAACTAGCCGTTCGCCTGATATTAAGCGCGTCACCTCACCTATAACAGTTACAAGCTGTCACAGGAAATTCTCTTAATCAAAAATGTTCGTGTACCTACACTATACTATGCACGTCATACTGAGACATTAGTCCAGTCTAGTAATAAGACTAAGGTATACTCGACTGTAAGTAAATCTATCTTTTCGTCCAAAATACTGCAGAGCCTGAGAGCGAAGGTTTTCAATCAATGTGTGGTGCCACTGTTGCCAGTGATGACTTATGGAACTGAGACATGGTCTCTTACTGTTGGCCTCATTAGTAAGCTCAAAGTCACGCTATGAGCTATGGAGAGGGCTATGCTCGGCGTTTCTCTGCGTGGTAAGCTCCGGAATGAGATCCGAAGGAGAACTAAAGTGACCGATATAGCTCTTAGAATTAACAAGTTGAAATGGCAATGGGCAGGCCACATCGCTCGTAGAACTGATAACCGATGGAGAAGAAAGGTTTCCAAGTGGCGACCACGAACCGGAAGACGCAGTGTAGGCTGGCCCCCCACTCAGTTGACCGACGATCTAGTAAAAGCCGTGGGGAGCTGATTGACGCAGGAGACGAGCAGCCGCTCAAGGTGGCGCTCTATGGGGGAGGCCTATGTTCAGCAGTAGAAATCTTCAGGCTGATGATGATGATGCCTACTGAACATGGACTTTGAAGTTCGGAGATACTCTATGGAACTTCTCAATTACAATATTAAGTCGATTGAAGTCACTTAGGAGGATATCATTATTTTTGGCAGGCCAGCACATCCCGCGCAGACCCGACGACCGATTGGGAGGAAAGGTTCTCAAGTGGTAACTACGAACAGTAGGGTTAGCACGGCCGGTAGACAAAACTGTCTTTCCCCTGTTTTACTCCAAGCAAGTATGAAGAAAGTGACGTAAAACGGGGAAAGACATTTTTGTCTACCGTCCATGCTAACCCAGCTGGAAGACATATTCATAGACCAGTCCCCCACTAGGTGGACTGACGATCTGGGCAAAACCGCAAGGATCCGCTGGATACAGGAGGCAAGTAGCCGGACAAAGTGGCGCTTACGGGGAAGGCTTATTAGACGTCTTCCGTCTAATAAATAATAAAATAAAATATTAAATGTATACCCCACGATTGACCCAACGACCACATACATAGATCCTGAACCCTAACTAGGATTCCCTGTATCTAGGGACCCATGAACTACGAGGACCATGGTACTACAACACCCAGACACAGAATAAGTATAATCGATCGTGATAATGTTTATTTTTTCTCTATTTCTATAGTCTGTCGAGTGTATTAAGTATTCGATAAATACGCACCTATAAACGTTAATATGAAAATTCTACCCCATAGAAGCACCCGTTTCAGATTAACCGCCCCAGCAACACGACCCCTGTCTAGTACGCTGTTCGCCTGGGGGTGTCTACCCCGCTTATTTATTATATCCTTTTATGCTTCTCTTGTTAATTCGTTGTCAGATTTTTAAATCGAGGTTAGTGTAGTTAGAATTAGGTAAGTAGATAGGTACTTTAGATCTTGGAATAACATAGTAATAATTATAATTTTGCCCTGAAAAGTATGCGGTACCTGAAGTTAAAATCCGTTAAAACCCCCTAAAAGCTCTAAAATCCTAAGTTAACACTTATTTTTCTAGGTATAATATTTTGCTATTAATAAACACAGTGACAATTAAAAACATATCCTCTAAACTTTAGTCTAAACTCACCTAGTGAAAATACCACTTGCCAAAATCCCAATCAAAATGATTCCTTAATCACTCTACTTTAAAATGCACTATTATTTAAAAACATTCATTTACATTAATAACTGTTATTTACAAGACGCGTCGTTTCTGACACTGTGTTTTTACAAATATAAATCTAATGGAATAATGTTTGAAGGTTACATAAAGACCGGATGAAATATCCGTTCTCGATAACCAACGATAATACAAACGTTCTCTATTTAGTTAGGTTATTGTAAACTTATAATTATTATATTGACACATAAAGTTATTGTTTTAGCGTATTACACATTCTCCAAGTTGTATTTATTGAAGGCTGCTGTATACGCGGATCCACCGCTCGCGCATGGCGACATTTTTGAAGATATTAAATAACTGAATTTACTTACAGAAAATGTGGCTAAACTGTGTTCTCGTGAATAACATTTAGCAAGATACATTGATAAAAGATAGACAATTGAGATAACGAGATGGGAAGGACCGATTGGTAAAAGAAGACGAGGTCGTCCAAAGAAGAGGTGGATAAACGATATAATAGATACTGCAGAGAGAATGGAGGACAAAAGCAATGGATAGGGAGATCTGGAGTAAGCTGGAAGAGGCCTATACCCTAATAGGGGTTCCTATCCAAGAAAAAAAAAATAGAGATACCTAGTGAATAAGTTTACTTATTAGTTAATTTTCAAACGCATTTATAAATATTTTACTGTTTCATGATATAAGGATTGGAAATAAATGGCTTAATAATAATAATAAAATAACCGAACTTACTACGGAAAATCTAGCTAAATAAACTCATATTCCCGTGAATAACATTAGAAATGTTCAATAAAAATATCATAATGACCCAAACAATTTTTCATGCATATAAGCAGTACAGAAAGAAAAGAATTTGGTACCGTTGTATTTATGAAATCTTGTTTGGATGAATGTGATATTTTTGTTGAATATTTGTAAGAGAACATAGTTTAGCCAAATTTTCAGTAGGTAGTGAAATTAGGGCATTGTAGCTAGTGAAATTACTGGGCAAATGAGACTTTATGATTTGATCAATTCAAGGGGAAAGGATCTCAGGATGACATGCGCAGTGCAGTGTCACACAAAACCATATTAATTTAGAGTTCCGAGTGTTACTGCAATCTGTTATGGGTAGCCGTGACGCTTAACATCACGTGAACGACTAGCGCGCCACGTTAGTCATCATTTACATAAAAAAATAAAAAACTTAAATCCAGTTATTTAAGGCAACACGTGACCAAAATGCTGGCCTCTACTTCGGCCAAAGGTTGAGCATTGCCATTCAACGTGGCAATGCTGCCAGCATATTGGGCACGTTGCCTACTGGCAGTGGTTTGTTAGATTAGGTTTTTGTTTTTATATTATTTAGCTTATTAGGGTAGTTTTGTATTATATTGTTAATTTTATAGTACTAGTGTGGTAGTAGTTTAGACTTTTGTTGTTATTTAATATCTTCAAAAATGTAGCAATGCGCGAGCGAGATAGTGGATCCGCGTAGGTATATAGCAACCTTTTAAGTGAAGTGCTCGATGCCTCGTTACAATAATCTTTGCTCGGTACCGTAGAACTCCATTCTACCTTACATTTGGTCCTACTTAGTAGGTATGTTCCTCGGAGTATAGTTTTTTTTTATCAACGATAGGCTAACATTTGGTTATTTTTGATTCCTTTAAAGAATAAAGGCACGTTTCTTCCCCGATAAAAAACAAAGTTATAATCAATGCCATGTTACAATATGAAAACAGAGACAGTGGGCATATGTTCAATGCCCTTGGAAATGCAATCAGTGTGAGTGTTGACCCGTAGTCTTCCCGTCTAAGGAACAAACTTTCATTACCCTGAGAGCAGGCTTTTTTATTTCACTAATGAATTAGAGATCTTGCGCCCGAAACTTTTCTAGGGAAGCTTGCATTATCGTAGGACGTCACATAACATCTCGTAACTTTGATCAACTTTGCAAAATGAGAAAATTATTTGTTTTTTTAGTAGCGCTCATAGGTAAGCACGACTAGCCGTTTCTAACAGATCGGTAAAGTTTAGCAACGTTCGCTGCGGTCACTACTTTGATGACCGCTACAGCATAATGTGGTGTTTACAACTGAGCGCTACCGTGCTTCGGAGGGCACGTTAAGCCGCCGGTCCCGGCTGTTGTGTTAAGACAATAGTCGTTAAGCCAAATCAGAAGCCTTTGGGCGGCCTAAAAATTCTGACACCAGGGCTGACCACTTGCCTACACGATAAGAAGATTTAGTTTTTTTTAAGCTGTTTTCGTTTTTTATATAGTTTTAATTCATTATTGAATATTTTTGCCTATTTGTAGATTTTTGTAGAAGTTGAATTTTTCGTTTTTTTTTTTAACTTACCCATACATTTTTGCAAGTGCTTATTGAAACTGTCAATCGTTACAAAATGTCTCAACCTGTTTCAATTTCAATTAATTAAAGTGACGTAATTGCTGAGATGAGAACATGTTAAAATGTTTAGGCTATTATCAATTTAAAAAAGTAGAAACTACAGTAGTTTGTACAGAATAACAGTCAAATTGTTTTATGAAAATTGAGTTATTTATTGACAGGAAAGTAAATGTTGAATTGAATAACTCTAGAGAGAGACTATTCCAAGAACAACACTGAAGCCGAAATTGTTTTCTTTTATTAAGAGCTCTAACGATACTATTGTCAGAAATTATTGTCTGCGACTTGGTCCGACGACGCGTAGAATTGAAACCGCTTCTCTAGGTTTGTAATCTTTTCTTGTGAAATGAAAACATTGTTACAAAAGCTTAAATAAACTTGGATAATTGGGTGTGGTGTCGACTTAAAAATGTAGTTAGGATAGATTAGTCTTACGGTTTCTATAATACGTAAATTGTTTATTTAACTGTCATCATCATCATCAACAGCCCCAAGACGTCCACTGCTGAACATAGGCCTCCCCCACAGAGCGCCATTTTGAGCGGCTGGTTGCTCGAACGGCTCCCTGCGGTTTTCACCAGGATGTCGGTCCACCGAGTGGGGGGTTTTAACTGTCGATTATGTTTTATTTTTTATATATTTTGGCTCCACACATAGTGTATTTAACCAGTGTCAAGTATTGTAATTTTTCACCCTGTTTTAGAATATTTCACGTAAAGTCAAGTCTTAGCCACAGTCCAGGCAGTCATAGTCCAATCTAAGTCATGCCCTAGTAATGTGGTGGCAACTTTACTAGAAGCTTCTATGAAGTTTTGTAAGCAACACGAAAAACCAGGTTTCACCACATTACATCACTTTCCCACACTCATGCTCGTAATTCCGCACTTAATACATTAAAACGCCACCAATTTTAAACATTTACACTGGTAAGAGCACAAGTTTTGAAAAATAATGCAATGCAACGACGTGAACTGAAGGTGGCGTGAACGTGAACAACGCCAAAAAAAATCGTCGATTATGTTACCTCAGTGTAAGTTGTCAAAATTTCCACAGAGCACGAAAAAAGCTTAGAGTATAGACTAAAAGCATAGACAGAACTTGATTATGTGTCAAGCGTACCACTTTTTTGGACACTTTTTATATGACGTGGACACTTTGATGTGAATGAGTCTGACAGATTTGTATAGAAAAAACAGTTCGAGTCGAGAGAATCGAGTCGAAATAAATGGTACGGTGACTTTTCGCAAGCGTAGCTAATTACTATATGTTTGTTTCTTTCCTTCGCCACTGACGTAGCGATACGTGTGAGCAGTACAAATATAATATCGTTTTGATGATCTCTCTATGCTTTTAGTCTATACTCTAAGAAAAAAAGAGTGTCGCTCGGCAGCAGAATAACTGGCAAAGTGGTGGTACCTACCTAGACGAACTTTGCAGAAAAGTCCTGCACTTAAATTAAGTAAAGGGGGGAATCAAATGTGAATAAATACGCAAGTAAAGCCGCAGCATTTCTAGTCATAATAATACTATATAGACCTGATTTATACGTCTAGGCAACTATTCAACAAAACAATAGAACATGCCTTGCCACTAATTACCTCCCAACCAACCCTAACGGAAATTAGAGCGACAGTATATCCCAGGAGAACATAGCAATGGTTTAATTAGGCACCTTTGTTTTTGCGCACTAGTAGGTACTTACTAATATTTCACTAGTTATACCTTCAACGTTTTCCACAAGTTTTACGGACAACAGTTATCGCAACCTAATTTTTTATCTCGGACATGGAGTATTTGACTATCGCCTTATGTCACGTCATCTGGCTAATACATTTTTTTTATGTAAACGAATGACATGACGACCTAGTCGTTCGCCTGGTGTTAAGCGTCACGGCCGCCCATTACAGATTGCAGTGTCACTGGGAAATCTAAATTAAAGTTTCGCGTGACGCTGCGCACTGCGCACGTAATCCTGAGACATCACACAGTCTAAAAAAGATTTCTAATGAGATCAGTTCTAAAGTCTCATTTGCCCAGTAATTTCACTAGCTACAATGCCCTTCAAACCGGAACACAGTAGTGCTTGCACACTACTGCTTGGCGGCAGAATAACTGACAAAGCGGTGGTACCTACCTAGACGAACTTTGCAGAAAAGTCCTACCACCTAGTGGCACATTCCCGATTGTCGGACTTATGCCCATTTTCACCAAGGATCCCTAAACTACACCCTAACTAGGAATCCCTTTGGCTAAGGGCCCCCCAAATTTGACCCTTAAATAAATTCGTTTTCACAGCGCTGAGTGACACTTACATTGTAAAGTGACAGTTTATTCTTTTCTACGGTTTCCAAAAACCGTACGTTGCCAATTTTCGTTATTTTATTCATATATTTTAGAGAATAACTGTCAAAAATACAAGGAACATGCTTTATTGATATGAGCACTAGAGTTTTTAATATAATTATTATGCATCCGAAAAAATTAAAACAAATACCTTTTCTGGCGTTACGCGGGTAGAAACAATTGGCAAATACAATTGAAAAAAAAACTGGCGTTTTGACAATTTAACCTGCCACTTAACGCTAAGGGGTTGAGCTTCGGCCCCCTAAACTTAGGGGATCCCTTAAGCTTTAGGTGTCCCTTAATCGCCGGTGAAAACAAAATTACTGTCAGATGTCACTTAAATCTTTTTAAGGGTCCCTTAAAATTTAGGGATCTTTGGTGAAAACGGGCATTAGACCTTCTCTAACATGGATTGAGTGGATTGAGTTGATGGTCTACACCATTATCCACTATGAATAAATGAATGATTTATTTCAAGAATTTACGAACATCCCTTTTTTATGTAAATGCATTTCGTAACGAGCTAGTCGTTCACCTGATGTTAAGCGTCACGGCTGCCCATAACAGATTAGTAAATATAATAATTTACAAACAGTGTTGCTAGGCCAAAATTAGTTACACCTTGGTACCCAAACTAGGATTAACCGGTGAATGGTGTACCAATGCCCTCCGCCAGGTTTAATTTAGAGCACTAATATGTAAACACCCTCTGGAAGACGCAGCGTAGGCCGGCCCCCCACTAGCTGGACCGACGACCTGGTCAGAAACGCGGGGAGCCGATGGATGCTGGAGGCAAGCAGCTAACCAGGTGAGCATTACAAAATTCTACCTACTTACAAAAGATATAAAGTTCATTGCAGGTCGATAATTATGGTCACCATCTCTGCTAACATAACTTTAATAAAATACTTAGTTTCATGAACACAATATAAGAGAGACTAAGTATACATAAGTAATGTATTAATTAAACCAGTTGATACAAGCTTGATTAAGTTTTTCATAAATATGTTTTCAGAGGAAACATTTCAACTCCTGAATTTTTGATCGAACTTGAAGTAACAGAAAGTTAGTAATATTTTTAAAAATATTTTATAGTGAAACCGTCTGCCAACTTGAGCTTACTTTGATTCAATCATAACATTCTAGTCTCGAGGTTAGCGTACGACCTCTTGGGTTTTTAACTTTTATATAATAATAAAAGTCTACCCACTGGTATGAAATAGCGTATACTTCAGTGTAAATATTTAAGTTATCACATAAGCGAGACACAATGTTTCTTGTGATGATAAATAAAGATCTTTGAACCTATATATTAAGGCGACGAGTAGAGCAAACAAGGTGTTTTTGGTACGTTTCCTGGCGTAATTAAAATATGTGGAGCTTTGAATTTAATATATCATGTAATTCATTTCATTAAGTCATTTGTGATGACCGCAAATACAAGATTAATAAATATAGCTCTATAGAAAAAAACCGCAAACCTCCCACTAAAAATTTGAATGTTCCCATTTTACTGAGCTTCTACCGAATATATTTTTACAAAAAATTAATTAGTGTATTCCCAACAAACATTCAGATATCGTGATGACTTAAAAACTTTGAAAAATACTATATCAAAATAAAAATTATTTAAAAACCGTCAAAATCAGTCATTTTGTGTGTTGTCTTTGTCGTAAGCCAGACTGAATTCATATTTAAGACTACGACGTTAAGGTTGATGTTTCTTTGAACGGATTTGGACCTGCTTATCTAGCTCTACTCGTCACCTTAACATAAAAAACGGAACAGCATTGCAATTCAACGGGGCAATGCTGGCAGCATGTTGGGCACGTTGCCTACCGGTGGTGAGCTGGAGCATTTGGACTGTCGATGGGTCGTCGCGGATAATCATCATCAACAGCCTGAAGACGTCCACTGCTATAAACATAGACCTCCCCCAGAGAGCGCCACCTTGAGCGGCTGCTCGCATCCTGCATCCATCGGCTCCCGCGGCTTTCACCAGATCGTCGGGCCACCTGAGTGCCTATGCTGCGTCTTCCGGTTCGTGGTCACCACTCGAGAACTTTTCTTCCCAACGGTTGTCAGTTCTACGAGCGATGCGATCGCGGATAGTAGTAGTCAAAATGTATTTTTTTTAATTGGTAGTGTAATTAGCATTTTTATTATTGTCGTAGTTAGTGAAAAGAATAAAAGCACTTGTGAGGTAGTGTTTTGTCATCAAAGCTAAGCCTGATAAGCGTACATATTTTTTTTTTATTTATTAATTATACTCCTAACAAACTACAGTCGGTATCGTTAATAAAATATAAATACTAAAAAATATGACCTGGACTGTATGCTCAAAAGCTTCTGTACACAGAAAAATAAATTATATATTCCCATTTGAAAGTTATAACTTTAGCAGTCTTGTTTTTAGTGACTTTGTCGAAGTAAATTAAACATGAATTTTGACCAAAGGATTTTACTAGTCCTACTACTAAAATAAATAAAAAATTAAATTACGTTCGTTACTTAGTACGCACACTTGAAAAGGTTTGCCAGTCTGGTTTTTTTTATATCTGATTTCCTGGAAAGTTTTCAAGTTCGAGAAAGAACTACACCCCCTTTTGTCAATGGTAATTTTGTACAGGACTCCTCGGGTATTATTATAAGTGAATAGTTGTCTCTTTCTTTTCTTTAATAATGGCTGAACAGTTGATCCAGATATGCGTAACATCATCATCAGCCTGCTAGTCCACTGCTGGGCATAGACCTCTCCCAAGGTACGCCATTGAGTCCGCTCTTCGGCTCTTCTCATCCAATAAATGCGTAATACATAACTACGCCACCAACCAAGCCACCTGCCAAGCGTGATGATTAAGGCAAACCGCCCCTCCCCCCTCCTATGATAAGCGTTGTATGTAGTTGCGTTTAAGGTGACGAATAGAGCCAGATAAGCAGGTCCTAATCCGTTCAAAGAAACATCAACCTTAACGTCGTAGTCTTAAATATCAATTCAGTCTGCACTTCAGCGCGGCGCTTACGACAAACACAACGCACAAAATGACGGTTTTTAATTAATATTTATTTTAATATAGTATTTTTCAAGGTCATCACGACATCTGAATGTTTGTTGGGAATACACTAATTTATTTTTTGTAAAAATATATTCGGTAGAAGCTCAGTAACATAGCAACATTCAAATTTTTTGAGGGAGGTTTGCGATTTTTTCTATAGAGCTATATTTATTTATCTTGTATTTATGGTCATCGCAAACGACCTAATGAAATGAATTACATGATATATTAAATTCAAAGCTCCACATGTTCTAATTACGCCAGGAAACGTGCCAAAAAACACCTTGTTTGCTCTATCTACCCTTCGCCTTAATGGGGAGGCCTATGTTCAGCAGTGGACGTCTTCAGGCTGTTGATGTGTGGTGTGCGACATTACTTCGGCTAAAAATACAATTAACTAACTTCTAACACACCAAATATTTACCCACACAAACATTATGTATCTTGATATATTTATGTAGAATATATGTATCCATCTCATACAAACTCAAATATTAGAAAAGGTAAAACATATAGACTCAAGTCACAAAGTACATTTTACAAGCAGTATAACCTCTTTACGACTCCCGACCAAAGTAATTTCGTAAATAAATATTTTACATCGAACACCGAAACCGTCAGAATAATATTTACAAATGGAATTATTTGACTAACCTCTTGTGGTAGATCTGTTTAATTAAAACGTAGAACTTGTGAGGATTGCGCGAAGTTGGTTAATTCGATTTACTGAAAATTTTGTTTACCACACAAATAACGAATAATTATTCTTCTCTTTCGGTTTAACTATATTAGAACTAGCTAAATCCCACAGTTTTACTTAAGTAGAAACTATGCATTGAGATACAAGGGCGCCTACTGTTTCATAGAAAGAAAGAAAGACGTAAAACACACATACGTATCCCTATCTACTAACTCCAAACTAATGAGTATGAAGACGACTAACTGTTAAGGTTGAAAATAAAGTGGTCGCACGTATTTTTTTCCGTAAACTCACGTATTATTTGACCTCCGAAAGTAAACGCCTTAGCAAACATTATACAAAAGACACTGTCTGAAAACGTAGTTCACACTCTATCACTGGCCGTAAATAAAAAAAGGCATTCCATTTTTTGAAGTATCAGTTTATATATTTTTTTAAAGAAAGTGATACGTAATCTTATAGCAGGTTCCAGTTGAACAAAATTATCGTTATTATCGCTCACATTGACTGGAACGATCATATGTTCAAATGCGTTCCATAAAAAGGGTTTTCTTCTAAATCAAAACTGGCAAGCACGAAAACTATTTTTTTAAGTAGCCAGAGACACTGTTCTTTTTACAAAAATGAAAAGAACTAACCTTCTCCGCGCGCTTCCCTGGAATCGTCGAGGATCAACAGGTGCGGTCGGCGCGGTCGCGCGAGCTCTGGCTCGGCTGATGCGGTCGTAACACCAACGCGATACACGCCCATCGCGGCCGGCGGTCGGGGCGCGAATGGCAAGCTCGCGTAGTAGCGCCTACCCTCAACCCTGTATAGGAACAGAGAAAAATGGCTGCACAGGTGCGGGGTTGCGTGCGCTCTGCGACCGAATGCCAAGGTGAATGCCAGCGTGCGTTCGGAAATGGTATTCTCTCGCCTTTTGTAACGTTGCTAGGCGTGATGTACGTAACTTCTATTGTATCTGTGGCTTGAGTTTGTTGCGAACCTGTAGTAAAATATTTTACTATGAACATTTTTAAATTACGAAGACTACTTAGAGCCTTTGCAATTAAAGTTACTAAGTTACTCTCGCCATTTATAATCTGACGAACAAGTAAATATTTTTTATTTATTCCTTTATTGTATTTGTGTTGATATAGGCTCTTTTAATTACTTGTTTTTATTCAGTAGAGATCTTAATAAGTAAGTAGCTACCATCTGTAGTAACAATTTTATTATCTAAAGGCGTGTCACTCGGTGGCGACGATCTGGTTAAAGCCGTGGGGAGTCGATGGATGCAGGAGGCCTATGTTCAGTAGTGGACGACTTCAGGCTGCTGCTGATGATGATGATGGTGATGATGATGATGATGAAAGGCGTCCCACGGCTTTACTTGTAATTACTAGTTTTCTAACGAGAATTTAATATTTTCGGGATAAAAATGATTCTATCTTAGGGTTGGTAGGGTTGGAAATCTCTGTAAAAAATTTCATCAAAATTGGTTTTGCCATTTTGGCGAGAAAGCCTCACACAAAAGAACAAACAGATAAATAACGTTATACTTTTATATATTAGTAACAAAAAGTACAGATGGAGATTAAACAAAGAGAAAGATGACTATTTAAGTACTTTAGAAACAAAATAACAAATACTAATGCAGTTATTAAAAAGGTAGTTATAGAAAAGTCTTAAAAAAAGCTCTAAATTAAATAAGACAAAGCTTAATTTATTTTAACTCCAGCATTTATTAAATATTTCTCCCCCAGATGTAAATCATAACTGAGCATCTGTCAGTTATAATAAGAAGCAAGTTTGTTCTGTCAATCTCAGGCTCTTTGTTTGCTCCGCCCGTAGACACCTCGTAGCCTGCGCTACGTCGTAGCCCCAGCGGTCGTAGCCCGTAGCGCTACGCTGTAGCTCTTTGTCTGACGACGTTGACTTGATGTGTTCATTAGGTTTTGTGTTTGTTTAAAACGTTTTGTTATTAATTGACAGACAATAACTGAATGTTTATTTTGTAATATTTCTTAAAAAAAAAAATTGATGTGATAACAATATTATAATCATTGTACAACATGCGTTATACTATCTGAGTTTGAATACGACGACGTTGAGCTTCATAATCAGAGACTGGTTTTAACCAGATTTCTCCACTCTGGCTGTATAGCAGCGTGGTGCTCCCACTGCGAGGGCTCTATGGAGTATTCTTTATGTGTCGCTTAAGCACATCTTTATAGGTACGATTATATTTTTTTATGAGAATAAATGACGCGACGAGCTAGTCGTTCGCCAGATGTTAAGCGACACGGCCGCCCATAACAGTTGCAGTGTCACTCGGAATTTTAGGATAATAAAGTTTCGCGTGACACTGCACTGCGCACGTCATCCCAAGACTTCACACAGTCTGGTAATAAGATTATTAAACTGTGTGATCAGATCATAAAGTCTCATTTGCTCAATAATTTCACTAGCTACAACGCCCTTCAAACCGGAACACAGTAGTGCTTGCTTGGTAGTAGTGCTTGTAGTTGTGCTTGTGTAGTTTGTTTTTGTGGCTGCAGAATAACTGGCAAAGCGGTGGTACCTACCTAGACGAACTTTGCAGAAAAGTCCTGCCACCTAGGAAAATATACTTATATCGTTAGCTTACTAGTTTACATTGTGTTGTGGAAGATAAACTTTGTGTGTCCACTAGGCAACCGGTTAATATCGCTAATGGTCGTGTGTTTGCGATCCGATTTTAGCGTACGTGATTGACTCCGTTCCAATGTTCTGCGAAATTTCAATTAACAGCGAATGTTTGCTTTTGAATTGTTTGTTGGACAAATGGAAACTTTGTGTTATTTTGCGTATGATTCTGTTTACTCTGATTACAAAAAATAAAGCTTAGCTATAACAATGCTTGTTACAATGGCCGAAATTAACCTAAAAATAAGCTTATTGTTGGCCATTGTAAAACCCAATTAAACCTACACCTTTGGGACTAAAATTGTATTATATTGAAACTAACATTTTCATTATTTTCTTTAGAAGTTCATATTGACACTTACGTGAGGTCGTCCTCCTCTCTCCAAATTTGCTGCGCCCGACGGGGTCCATAATGAGCCTACCTAATTAATTTTATACTTATTCCACCTATGTACACTATGGAAGCAATAAAATATCTGAATCTGCATCTGAATCACCAACTACAGTGCTACAGGCGACGGTAACTGCTTCCCATCAGGCGGGTATCAGCTTGTTTATCCATCCATGTTATAAAAAAAAAACACGTACTCGATTTTCAAATGTCCCCACAACATACAAGACGCGGAATAGACAGAGAAGGGTTGTGAACTATACGCTTTCTTCTCGGACATGCAAGAGTGGCTAAGATGGACTGGGTGGAGCCAGACCACATTTAGCTCCTCCAGACGAGGCACGGATTGTCCGTAAGAGGCTAAATGATATGAAGTTGTGCGGGGGATGGATGTGCGAAAGTAGCATGGAAGAAGAGAGCAAGTGCTACGTGCTGTGGGACTAACAGGATGTTGGATAGCATTGCTCGCCTCAGTGTGAGTATTATGTAAAAATTACAACAGCAACGCAACAGCAGTAGCAAGGCAACAGCAGTAGCAAAGCGATATGAAACACTTAGCAATCGGTCGCAGTCGCGCGCCTGTTGCTCGCCTGTTGCTGAATTTCAATTTGGCCTTTGATACTAGGGCACTAGCAACAGAATAGCAATAGACGGAAACAAAATAATGCACTTTTTAGTTCATTGGTTGTCCGACAGACGGTGACCTAGCGCTCGATCGCTTTTTGCTCTGCCAAAGTGACTGATTGCGAAATTTACGCCTGTTGCAAACTGGTTGCGAGTTACGTAGGTAATTAGCCAGCCGGTTTACCATGGAACTGGTGCGGATGCGGGGAGCTTTAGATGAGAAATAAGGTAATTCTGAAATCGTATCGTTTGCATGAAAAAGAAACTTAACTGTGTTGCCATGGAAAATTGTGCTAGTTTTATTTGTATGTCTCCACACCGCGCGCCTATACACTTTCGTACCTATAAACTTTTTTGTATATTAGCTGGCATATTTGTGTAGAAACAAAATTCATTCTGCAATTTTTTTTATTTATTGTAAATTATAAAAAATGCGCGTAGTTCCTTAACCAAACCATAAAAAAACGGGCAATGTTCATTTTTATGTTAACAAATGACGTAATAGGTTAGTCGTTCACCTGATGTTATGCGTGACAGCCGCCCAACAGACACGGCCGCCCATAACAGAACATGGTGGTTAAATCCCAGGCTTCCGTGGATCCACTTATGACTTTTCACCCTATAGATCCGCCTAATAAAGCAATATTATTAATAGCTGGTAAAAATAAATGATCATCATCATCATCATCATCATCAACAGCCTGAAGATATCCACTGCTGAACATAGGCCTCCCCGTGAGAGCGCCACTTTGAGCGGCTGCTCGACTCCTGCATCCATCAGCTCCCCGCAGCTCTCACCAGGATGTCGGTCCACCGAGTGGGGGCCGGCCTACGCTGCGCCTTCCGGTTCGTGGTCGCCACTCGAGAACCTTTCTTCCCCGTCGGTTGTCAGTTCTACGAGCGATGTGGCCTGCCCATTGCCATTTTAACTTGCTAATTCCAAGAGTTATATCGGTCACTTTAGGTCTCCTGCGGATCTCCTCATTCTGGAGCTTATCTCGCAGGGAAACGCCGAGCATAGCTCTCTCTACAGCTCGTTGCGCGAATTTAAGCTTACTAATGAGGCCAACAGTAAGAGACCATGTCTCAGTTCAATAAGTCATCACTGACAACACAAATTGAAAACCTACGTTTTCAAGCTCTACGGTATTTCAGACGGAAAGATAGGTCGAAGCTTCCCGAACGCTGCCCAGCCGAGTTGGATTCTTCGTGCGACCTCTTTGTCAAAGTTGGACCACCCTAATTGGGCAACTGTAAAAATAAACACCTTTGAGGAATTACACTAGTCGTATGATTAACGTTATCATGAAGAAAATGATTTGAAGGACCGAAATGATTGGTGGGCGTAAAAATGCCCATTCGTAGCTAGTAGCGTAGCAGACCCGTTAGGGATATGTGCAAGATTATTGTCCAAAAATGCCCACCGATGTCTTGTAGTATAGTCGGTCAATGGTTTGCGTCAATTCGTTCGCCCATTTCTCTCGTATCATGAGAAAGTACAATGGAATGCTCTCCAGCAACAGTGTTTCCTCCCGGGTATAATCTGGATCTTTTTAAGTCAGGAGTGAATGGGCATCTCATGGGCAAACGTTCTCCACCTTAGACAACTCCGTAAACTCGTCACTTACACTCACATCAGGTAGGTTGTTGTCAAACGTATGCCCATTTTAGCATTAAAAATGAGGATAACCGGACAAAAATTCTAGAAAAGCCCACCAGTGCTGCAGTGGTAGGGGTTTCCGGAATTAACCGTCCTTTCATCACTTTATAGTCAAACAATATAAGTACTGGCTCTACGCAATATTAACTGCTTTTTTATTAAGCTACAGGCGTACTTTGATAGTATGGCACAAGAGCACACTTCCAAGCCCCAGGCTTTTACGATACTCATTCTAAGAGGTTATGTCTACACTGTGCTATGTTATGAACAGAACATAACAGAGCAGAATAGAATAGAGCAGATCAGAACACAGCTGAGCAGAACAGAACATAGAAGAGCAGAATAGAATCGAAAAAGAGTTTATTAAAAGAGTTCCTAAATAGAAAAAACATATGATATTGTTAAGCTTTTTAGTTAGATAAATCATTAAAATAACTAGACTCAAAAAAATGGCTAAGGTTATTTATACACGAGACACTTTCAAATCGCAAAACACCATACGGTCTTGTAAACGCAGCCTTAGAATAATATCTTTCATGTATTCTTTGTGTGTCTGTGTGAGTAACGCGCAACAGGCGAGACGCACACAAACAAAGCCTACTCAGCTACACACACATCTTAATCTTCGAGTGTGAGAGAGAAAAGCTAGCACTTAAATGAATGTTTTCCTAATAAATGGAATGGCAGAGTCCGTCTGATAGGGATCGCCGGCTTGAAATGTTTTTTTTAATCGGTTCGGCACGAGTCGGGATTACATAGGTCTTTTTTGTTTTTTTAAGAGATGTTTAGATGAAATGCAGTTGGCCTTTCATTAAGAGGGCCTTTCATTTGTTGTTGAGTGCTTTTTGCATTCATTTTCATTAGATATTTTATGAATGGTGACTGAAGCGCCATTTTGAATTGCCTGTTGCAGCCAGGAGGTCTAGCAAAGATTCCTTTCCATTAGTCCAAAATGTATGGGAATGACGTTACCTGCGGAAAACCATCATCCACAGGTAATGTCATTCTCATACATTTTGTATGGACCTAGTAAATTGGTGCATGCAAGATGGTAGGCGATGTTCATTACCAGGACAGTTACGTGATAAAGGTGCAGGTCCACCTAGTGGGTGGCCGGCTTACGCTGCATCTTCCGGTTCGTGGTCACCGCTCGAAAACTTTCTTCCCCATCGGTGGTCGGTTCTGCCGCTAATATTGCCAGCTCAATGCCACTTTAGTTTGTTAATAATAATAAATAAAGCACTTTAATGAATTTATTGGTTTTTTTGGGTTGTATTGTATACCTGCCTTTACTTTTAAGCGTTCCGACAATCAATTTTCGTTCGAGTCCCAGGGGACATCCTTTATTTTAAGCCCTAATTAAATGAACAATCAAAAATCAATTAATTTCCCAAACGTACAATAAAATATAACATCTGCTAGTAAATCTCCGGGGTACCACGGTGATTGTGTAATTTGAGTTGATTAAATAAGTTTTTGCGCGCAGTAAATAAGCTGATGGCACGCCAGATGGTAAGCGGTCTTTGCCCTATCTTCTTTTTGGTACTTAATTTAAGGAATTGTTGTGACTTCAAAAAAGAAGCCATTTTCAATTTGACCTTTCTCGTGTCATCATCAACAGCTTGCAAGACGCCCACTGCAAAACATAGGCCTCCCCACAGAGCACCACTTTGAGCGACTGCTTGCCTACTGCATTCATCGGCTCCCCACCGTTTTAACCAGATTTTTGGTACACCTAGTGGAAGACCAGGTTATGCCACGTCTTCTGATTCCTAGTTGACTTTTTTGTGTATGTTATACCTACCTATAATCTCCGCTATAATTTGCAAACCAATTTTGATGGTTCTTTTTTATTCTGTCAAGTATACTTCCAGGCAAGTCCCATACAAAGGTGCACACTGGAAATTGCTCAGTCTTCTTCTGAATAGATTCTTTAAGTTCTATATTTGAGCTTTGTAGATATCCTACATGCAACTCCTCATCAATTATGTACATCCGATGTACCGTAATCATGTTCTTGTACTAAAGATCACAGGATGTGGTGTTAAATAAAGAAAGAAAATACATTTATTCAGTAGGTACGTACATTCTTACATATCACAAGAACAAAGTAATAGTTAACAAATGTAATGTTGCGTGACGTCGTGAAACTGATTTTCAGTCGGACCCTTAGTGTATACATAAGCAAGCTTAGTACAACATAATACCATCATGTGTGATTGCAAAGCCGTTTGTGCTTTGTGCTCGCGAGATCTAGCATTCGCATTAACTCACAACTGCTGTCGGATTATGTAAAAGTTGCAACAGCAGTAGCAAAGCAATAGCAGTAGCAAAGCGACAGCAAACACTTAGCAATCGGTCGCAAGATGTCACTGGAAATCGTAAGTAGCCCGCCTGTTGCTGAATGCACTTTGGCCTTTGATACTAGCGCCACTAGCAACAGAACAGCAATAGGAACAAAATAATGCACTTTTTAGTTCATTGATTGTCCGACAGACGGTGATCTAGCGCTCAATTGCATTTTGCTCTGCCAAAGTGATGTTTGACAGCAATGATTGCGTTTACGCTTGTTGCAAACTTGTTGCGAGTTACGTAATTAGCCAGCCGGTCGAACGCAACTCAACCGTACTATACCTTATCAAATTTAAGAAGTCCACTATGAAGTTGACATGATTAGTGATTGACACTGTCAGATTAACTGGTCTAGAGATGTGAACTAAATAATCGATATCGGATAAACCCGATTTTAAAGAGTAAAGAATACTGATTCTACATATTTATTCAATAATCGTTTAGTTTTTTCATATGATATGATCTCAGTAAGAGAACTAATGATTGTTGCGAATAAGAGTGTTGCGAAAATAAAGGCTTTCACTTTCACGCGATAGCTTTCTGCGCCCATCGATGCTGCGATGCATCGCTGTACGCGGCCACATGAGCGTTCAACAGCGAAGATTCGCTGTTGCTCCGCATGTCTGGCCGCGCCATAACACCAAGAGGCCTTTTTGAATACAAAAGATAACACGGTCACACTATTCCTATACTTGACGTCAATGGCTTGCATTTCAGCGAGGACAGCTAGACAAAGTGACCGAGTTGTACTATTTATTTCTTACATGTTTGCATACCTATTCATAACTATTTTGTTTAATAAATGAAGGTAAAAATATCTGGACTATTGTGGTGAACTTTTGATGGATTATTATGATCTGGTTTATGGAATGAGATAAAATTTGTCTCATCATATCAAATTTTTGAGGGAGGTGATGACTTGCCACACTATAAATGGGGCACCCGTAGGGGCTACTGGCTACCGAGGAAGCAACATCGGTGTGGGGCGGCTTAGGGTGTGGAAAGGTGTGCTGCACTTTCATTGAACGCTACTCGCGGCGTTATGCCCTTTAACATTTCCACCCTGGAGCTTTAGGATTGTATACTATATAATTATTATAATTAAAATCACCCTTTCAAAGTAGATAATTAGCGAACTGCACAAGATTATATCACTGAATTATGCTCGCCCAAAGATTTGATTCGATTAATTACCTTATACGAAAATTTCACCGATTAATCGAATGTGTAATAGTCGCATCACTATTGTTAGAATAAAAGTGCTGCCAGTTCCTAAAGATTTTTTTCCCTAGATAACTTAAATCCCCTAAAAACCCCTAAGCTTTTTTTGTATTCCTAGCATATTCATTGTATGTTGCAGGTATATAAGTATTTGAAGCTCATAAAATAAAGCAATAATTATACAATGTTTCTTAATAATATCTAAAACGCAATAGTCGTGACACGGCGACCTCAAATCCTTATGCTATAGGAACATTTGTAACATGAAATAAAAATGAAAGATTTTCTCTATATGGTTATAGTTTTTATATTCTTTACGTTACTTCCTCATTTATAAACTGATTTGAGAAATACATAAATTTTTAAATTAGTACCTTTATCTTTTCTTATTCTTGAATGCGTACTGCTTCATGCGTCATCATTAAAACATGTTAACACTTATAGTTATATATTCATGTAAAAAACAATTCGTTGACCACAGCATGAACAACAGATGTATATTAGGTGATATACATCGGTTGCATCGCCTGATCGCACGGATAATTTTTAATAAATAGACTTTTTTCATTCTCATGAGATGAATAATCTTAAAGTGCGAAGATTTCTGCAGCAAAAAAACGTTAAGCAATCTTGCCATCAATTTATTATTATTATTATTATTTTTAATCCCCTAAGAACCCCCATTCCTCTTTTACCTCAAAATTTAGGGAAAAAATCTCTAGCTTGGTATCCCTCGAAATGTCATACTGTACCTATTAAATTTGTGTAAGTATAAGTACCAATCAGAGCTCCGGTAGTTAGGATAGTTATCAACAAACTTTAATGCTAAAACAGTAAAAGGGCATTGACTATAAAACCGTACCCTTGTGGATTACGTCTGTAATCAACTTTACCATGAACTATTAAAGTATCATCCAGAGAATTCATGGAAAGTTTTAGGACACAATCAAACATGGATTATACGTGGGCTCCATATGCCTGGTAAACTTTTCCAAATCATAACTTTCCGCGACACGTTTCAGTATTCCGTGCGTAGGACGAGTGGAACCCATGAGGAGATACGTTCATTTATGGCCATCCTACTTCCTTAACTTTTATAGGTTAAGATAAGTAGCATAACGCGTGTCATCAATGACACGGTATGCTACTTATCTTTACCAGACGATTTTGACGAAAACTATAAAATATTGTTTCACACTTCTACCATTATGTTTAACTGCAGTGGGAGTGTGACAGCAATAGAAATTGTCTGCTCTTTTCAGAGCTTTTCTTTATTTAATCGCGTTATATATATCTATTCTATACTGATAGCTAATCTATTCTAACTGATAGCTCAGTTGGTAGCAGCTCTGCCTTCTGATCTGTAAGTTGTGGGTTCGATTCCTACCCAGGACAAACATTTGTGTGATGGACATAGGTGTTTGTTCTGTGTCTGGGTGTTATATTGTATTATATGTATGTATTTTCAAATAAAAAGTATCTAAGTATTGCATCTGTTATCTGGTTCTCATAGTACAAGCTATGCTTAGTTTGGGGCTAGATGGCGCTGTCTGAAACGTCCACACAAATTCAATCAATCAATGATTGATTGATTAATAGAAACAAATGGTGTAAAACAATTTAAAAAAAATACACACAGATAAAAACTATTAAGCCATAACTTGGTAATAAATATATTATATACTTACCAAGGTAAAGTCTGCAAAGATAATTTAGAAATTGAACATTTTTGAGGATATTAAAAGGATTAATAGAGTAAGTTCCTTCAAAATCTATGAGCACCCACGGAACAGAAATTTTATACATAGTATTATTTATGTATTATTTATTATAAAATAATAAATAAGTAATATTATTATTTTTTTATTTATTATTTATTGTTTTTTTTTATTATTTATTTTTTGTATTTAAAAGTCATAACCACGTGAACAACTGAAATTAGAGAGAGAAAGCTAATATACTGAGGAGGGTATACCTACCTACTTATCTGTAAAGCTAAAACATATAAAATGTGTTACCCATCCAAACATGTTTTCATTTTTAACTTAAATAGCTAACAAAAGTATTTCATGTCAACTCTAACGAGTACCTTTTATTTGTATTGTTTATAAAAGTATTGTTTTCCTATGTTACACGTGTTTTTATAAAATGCCGCGCCATTTATTAACACACACTAACCACCACGCAAAGTCTAAATAATTTCGGTATCGTTTACATTTCGCAGGTAAACCTGTAACGACGGGGACCTAAGTAGACGAACTTTGCAGAAAAGTCCTACCACCTAGTACAAATATATATTATAAATATATAATGAACTTAATTTCTCAATAGCTAAAGAGAACAGTCATGCTGCGATTCTCCATACAAATATGTCCAAACGTATTCCCCTATTTCCTTCCTGGACCATGTCTCTCGACTAATTTTTTTCTTCGTAAAATCTAGGCCTTGCTTAGGCATGTCACTGTCACTTGTTTTTTTTTTCAGAAACTAATTGCAAAAGAAAATATGGCACACGCCACCTTCGGCAGTAAAATACATACTCAGATGCTCTGCTGCCATATTGGAGATAACAAAAAATAAATAATTGTTATTTTTTTAATTTTACGTCCATAATATTTTTCATTTAATTTATCTATTTATGTATATCCAATATTTTATGTCTAGTTTTAGATAGTATTTAGTTGTGCCTTTAGTGGGTTTTGACATCAGTATTTTGACTGTAAAATCAAAATACTGATGAATAATATCATAATATCTAAATAATAATATCTGGTGAAAGCCGCGGGGAGCCGATGGATGCAAGAGGCGAGCAGCCGCTCAAGGTGGCGCCCTCTGGGGGAGGCCTATGTTCAGCAGTGGACCTCTTCAGACTGTTAATGATGATGATTTTGACTGTAAGTATATGACTAGTAGTAGGCAAAGGCCGTTACATGACTAGTACCATAATACCATTGGATAGTACCGTTAATGGTAGGTGACGCTACTTAGGCTTGTAACCTTAATAACATCAAGTTTAGAGACAACCTTTACACGTGTTTTATGACATTTTCGAACTGCGTAGCGATTGTTAAAAACAGCATTTAAGTACCTAAAGTTGACCTACCCATGCACCGGTCGACGCATTTCATAAAGAATTTCACGGTTTTTGAGCAAGCAATAACAGCTGGACGTAGCGAGGTCGTAAACGGACAGCTCGCTTGGTTGGCTAAAACACCCGCGCCCACGCCAAGCAAATGTTCGTCAAGAGTGGAGTAGGAATTCATTAATTCTTCTTTCTGTGAGACTTTCTAAAATAATATCATAGAAACTAACGTGAGTAGTATTCATAACTAAACAACTAGTAACCGGCTAGCACTCACGTAATTTTAGTCGAACAAACTCGACCGGTTTCTAAAATATACAAAGACATCTACAGGAAACCCAGAGTTGCGGGTGAGACCACTGGGCGCCTTTTGTATACAATGGATATCGATAGCTAATATAAAAAAAGCTTTTTTTATTTTTTTAAACAGGCAATGTACTTTTACTCTTTAAACTAACTACTACAATAATATAAACTAGCTTCACTAACTACTACAAAGAACATTTGGACTGTATACTAGCCGCGATGGCCTATAGACAGTCCAAATGCTCCCACTACCGGTAGGTACCGTACCCAACATGCTGGCAGCATTGCCTTGTTGAATTGCAATGCTGATTCGTTGAGCCAATAAGTGCTAGCATTTTGGTCACACGTCGCATCGACCAGGCGCTCTGATAAACTTTGGAAAACGCGATGAGCTCCCGGTCCCAACGGACCCAGGGTCTCAACACCAAACGGCTCAAATATGTAAACGCCTTTTTTATTTTATGTTACTAATCCTAATGCCCATACAGTATGTATGTATGGGCATCAAATAAAGCAATAACTTTTGTAATATATGACTTTTCATCACATCACATCATCAGCTGGAGGACGTTCACTGAACATAATTATAGGCCTCACCTAAAACACCACTTAGGCTTATCATAGGGAGGATTTACCGTAATCACATAAGTTCTAAATTCTATCGATTTAGGGTATTTCAGGGATTTCATGATAATGACAAAACGGTTAAGAAATGACTATAACATTAATAAAAATTATCATCATCATCATCAACAGCCTGAAGAGGTCCACTGCTGAACATAAAAAAATGTATGCAATTTTATGAAACATAGTTATTACATGTTTTCCATTTCCATACTTTTTTGCGTATGAACTGTTTATAACAACTTCACCTGAATGGTTTTCTTGACAGTTGACTAACTCCTAATTAAAAACAAAACAATCTACTTAATTAACAGTGTGAGTCTTTTAGTAGAGATTGAATGGTCAAATAAATGTGGGATTTGTGAATGTATGCAAGCTAGTTCGAATGGCACTGATTTGTTTTATGTGAACATGTATCCGGACGACTGAATGAATGAAAGGAAGGAAAGAGACAAGGAGCGAGAGGGACGGAAGACAGATTGAGTTTAGATCAGGCATTACGAGGGAGCATACGTTGGTGAAAATTATAATTAAGAAATTTAAGAAGAAACAAAATAAAAAGCAGTGAATTTATGAAGATATCGTTTATTATTGAAGTCCTGGAACCCACATAAATAAAAAAAATTGATATTTAAGAAAAAAATTCATTACCATTTATTATTTTCAATATACTGATCGTGAGACGCCAATTTCTTCGATCTCTTTAAGGCCTTTGAACTTCATTATGATGTGCAATGGAGAAAGTTCAGGGTCAAGGGTGTATTGGTTGAGGTATATTATTGGTGACGTGCGTTAATTGAATTTTGTTTATAAGTATAAATTATTTATTATATTTTATTGTATTTCATATATTATAATGTGTAATTTATTTGTATGTTTTGATACTTGTTTGCATGTGACATTGAATATTTAATAAATGACTATTTTAAAATTTGGCATCTCTCACCATTTGTACGCCTACTTGGGCAAAACATGTAGCACTTTTTTTAATTTGTAAGATCTGCATGCATTATGTTTGTAGCGAACCACATTTTTATACCAACAAAGAATCTTTATCTATTATCCTTTATCTTTATGCTAATTTAAATTTTCATTCACCATTGACCAGTGCGACGCAGTACTTCATCGGAGACTTATACAGCATGATATCATAGGTCGCATCCAAGCCCATCAGGCCATCACGTCATGAAGGCCTTATGGGCCTGAACCTGATGTGCAGTGACGATGAAGAACCTAGTTTCTTACCCCTTTAAATAAATACCGTGTAGCGGAAGAATAGCTAGTAGTTTGTCTCTCTCTGTTGAGTTTCAAATGCGAAAAGATAAAACAAGACAAAACACTGAGTACTGAGTAGTCATTCCATACTGTGTTTACTGGTAACCCCTTATCAGTAAACACAATATGGAATAACTAGCTAGTGTACAAGGGTAAGTAGGTGTACCGGCAGTAAATAATACACATCGAGCTAAAGAGCAGATAATCAACTCTCTCAGTGAGAGACAATCGGCTATTGTACACTTCGTGAAGAATCGGTTTCGTGAAGCGTCGTCTCTCTCAGAGAGATAACCGGCTAGTGTCAGCTTCGTAGCGCGTCGTCTCTCTCAGAAAGATAACCGGCTAGCGTCGGCTTCGTAGCGCGTCGTCTCTCTCAGAGAGATAACCGGCTAGTGTCGCCTTCGTAGCGCGTCGTCTCTCTCAGAGAGATAATCGGCTAGTGTCAGCCTCGTAGAGCATCATCTCTCTCAGAGATATAATCGGCTAGGGTCGGCTTCGTAGAGCGTTGTCTGTCAGAGAGATAATTGGCTAGTGTCGGCCTCGTAGAGCGTCATCCCTCTCATAAGGAGATAATCATGCTAGGATCGACTTCGCAGAGCGTCATCTCTCTCGGAGAGAGAGATAATTGGATAGGGTTGGCTTCGTAGAGCGTCCCCTCTTTCAGATAGACAATCGACTAGGGTCGGCTTCATAGAGCGTCACCTCTCTCAGTGATATAATAGGCTAGTGTCGGTTTCATAGAGCGTCACCTCTCTCAGAGTGATAATCGGCTAGTGTCGGCTTCGTAAAGCGTCATCTCTCTCAGTGAAAGACAATCGGCTATTGTACACTTCGTGGAGAATTGTCTTCGTCACTCGGAGAGAGATGATAGGCTAATGTGACGTTCCTAGAGTTGTCTCTGTCACAGTGTACAATATGTAACCATTTGTCGCTATGTGACAAAGATGATGCTCTACGGAGCCGAAACTAGTGATCGTAAAGTTCGTGCATATTAATGGTCAAAGTTATGACGTCGCTAACATTTTGTTTCCCTTCGTAACGTGACTCAAATATAAGAGTACATTTCTCGTCATGTATGTAATAATATTAAGGCTGCTCAACTCCAACCTATTGGGTTGAGTAGGAGGTAAATAAAGCGCAGAGCTTTATTGGTTGATATTTACAGAGTATAGTTGCGTCATCATCATCATCAACAGCCTGAAGACGTCCACTGCTGAACGTAGGCCTCCCCCAGAGCACGCCACCTTGAGCGGCTGCTCGCCTCCTGCATCCATCGGCTCCCCGCGGCTTTCACCAGGTCGTCGGTCCACCGAGTGGGGGGCCGGCCTACGCTGCGTCTTCCGGTTCGTGGTCGCCACTCGAGAACCTTTCTTCCCCATCGGTTGTCAGTTCTACGAGCGATGTGGCCTGCCCATTGCCACTTCAACTTACTAACTCTAAGAGCTATATCGGTCACTTTAGTTCTCCTACGGATCTCCTCGTTCCGGAGCTTATCTCGCAGGGAAACACCGAGCATAGCTCGCTCCATAGCTCGCTGCGCGACTTTGAGCTTACTAATGAGGCCAACAGTAAGACACCATGTCTCAGTTCGATAAGTCATCACTGGCAACACACACTGATTGAAAACTTTCGTTTTCAGGCTCTGCGGTATTTTGGACGAAAAGATAGGACGAAGCTTCCCGAACGCTGCCCAGCCGAGTTGGATTCTTCGCGCCACCTCTTTGTCGAAGTTGGACCTACCTAATTGGACAATCTGTATAAATTAATAATAAATTAATAATATTCCTCAATAAATAAACAGTCACGAAGACAAAAATTAAACGACTCAAAAAATTATACGTGCATTTTTTAAATACAGGAATAAAAAGAGACAGCTCAAACCAACAGTGACGTCAGAATTTGGTCCATCATAGTAGGTACTTCATTACTAAGCTATGGTAGCATTACATACAATCTGGTATGTTTTGCGAGAAAGGGACAGGCGATGATACTCAAATAGGTTGACACTCACTAGTACTCAATTATTATCCGTTAAGTGTTCGTGAACATGCACGAGTGTTGGCAAATGGTTCCAAGTTTATAAACCCATGCACTTTCGTTTTCTCTTCAATGCTTCCAGAGCTTTTAATGTATCCACCATTTTACTGACGGCATTTTGACGACTGACAAAATACGACTTTGACATGTCATAACCGTACAAATTTGTACTCACCTGACGATGGCTTTCTATCGCTTAGAAGAATTATCGCTAAACGGCCATAACGATAATTCTGCCAAGAATTTGAAGCGCCACTCCGAGTGTCCTGAGACCTATAATTTGAAAATCTATTGCTTTGATTGGTAGGTTTAATTAGTTCCGAGGACACTCACGATGTCACTCTTAGTAATCAGCGCCAAAAAATAGTCAGTGCTTGGAACTATTAAAAAACTCCCAGATTATATTTGTCAGGAAAAAATGACGCTGGTAAGGTGCTCCATTCCTTTGTTGTCCAAATTATAAACGAGGAATCAAAACGTTTGAAAAACAAAAAAATATTTACGTATTCGAGGAATTTCAACCATATACGAATGCCGTGTTTCCGTTCCCAACACTACTACAACATGCCTACAAACAAGTGTTAATTATTATCTGTTCAAACCTTAGAGTAGGAACCTATACATAAAAGGTTCAAACAGTAACAAATCGATTATATAGATATATTAATAACAGTGATTGGAGTGTATTTAGGTACCCCAAGATAGTTACTTCGAATTTATTATATAGCTGTATTGTATCCTAAACTAACAATGGTGAGAAAGTTTATTACCTACGCAGACTAAAATGGTTTATTATGCTAACCGTGGTAGTCTACTGACCGTCAATAATTTTATTAGTTTTTCCTAAGAGATAGATATATTTATAATTGGTACCTACTCAACATGCTGTGATAACAAATAATCCGATTTCTAGCAAGGCACTTTGAATGGCTTTCTGCATTAAAAAGTAGGTATGTATCAGCCAAATTCAAGATGAAATATTTACTAACATTGCACTGATTACAAACATTTTTAGGGTCGTGGCGTACTCGCCAACGGAAAGTTTTCATGCCAGCTTCATAGAGAACCTCTTGGCTGCTAGGGGTGACGGATCATAGTCAAACACCACAGCAGAGTAACCAATTGTTTTTTTCTCTAATCTGTGTCAAACAAAGAGTACTTTTTCATGTCAAAAAGTAACAATTGTTTCGTACCCAGGACGTCAAAACTGAAAGTCATTATGGTTGGCACCTTAGAGTAGACTAAAAGCAAAGAGGGATCATCAAAACGATATTATATTTGTACTACTCACACGTATCGCAACGTCATTGGCGAAGGAAAGAAACAAACATATAGTAATTAGCTACGCTTGCGAAAAGTCACCGTACCATTTTTTCGACTCGAGTCAACTGTTTTTTCTATACAAATCTGTCAGACTCATTCACATGAAAGTGTCCACTTCATATAAAAAGTGTCCAAAAATGTGGTACGCTTGGCAGATAATGACGTTCTCTCTATGCTTTTAGTCTATACTCTAAGGTTGGCACTGATAAATCTCTGATGATTTTAATCTTCTAATCTAAATTCAAGTTGTTAGACTTTTCATTGCATTGACATCGCTCAACCATTTCGAGGCGACAACCTTAAAAATCAGCTGATTCAACTGTCAGTGCAATGTTGGTAAATAAGTATTGCATTTTGAATATGGCTCTGGTAGGTACCTAAACTTAAGGTGGAACGTGACACTGGCGCGGGAAATTCAAATTTTCTTACGTTCTTTGGCCAATAATAGCTTAATTACTCAACTTGATTACATGAAAACTAATTTTGCGCAAATAAATATAATGTATCAATAAATGATGATTAAAAGTATCACCTACTTATCATTAGTTTAGCGACAAATGGCAATAGACTGAAAAACTAAGAAGAAATTTTTTTATTGCCATTTGTCGCTAAACCAATGATATCTAGGAGATACTTTTAATATTAAAATTCTCATGAGTGTGATTCATTTTAAATAAATATGTATCCGACTGTTACTCACGAATAGTGTGTCAATTTCTCGACCAGGTTTCGAGCATATCCGATGCTCTTCCTCAGGATGAGTTCACGCAGCAAGATCGCGGCGGTGACTGCGGGCGGCCGCCCGCTCCGCCCGGCGCGAGCGCCGAAGGGTCACGGGAGGGGACCGGGGAAGCACCGACGTTAGTGAAGGCGGCTCTGTACCACTATCTCCGTGTACGTCATAGGTGTCATCGCACACTACACTAACCGTGTCACACTCCAGACTAACCGTTGCACCATACTCCGGAGTACCGCTCCTGAGAATTGGTTTCCACGCAGATGGCAGCAGCCAACCACTGTCCCTGTTAAAATTGGGATGCCGACTGATTGGGATGCTGACCGGGCCCTGAAATTGTGTGACCCTCAGTATATCAACGAGGAACTAGTACATTTGAGAAGGGTACTTGAAGATAATGGGTACTGTTGGAGGCAGTGCTCTCGTTTGATGAACCCTAGTGAGCGGCTACGTCCTCCTAGGGTGGAGCGTTCTCCAGTATATTTGCCGTTCGTGAGAGGAGTAACGGATAAGATTGGACATATCTTGCGGCGGAAGTATAGTATCAGAACCATCTTCCGGCCTCCGAGTCAATTGAGACAATTGTTGCGTTCTCCAAAAGATAAGGATCCCTTAAACGTGCCGGGTGTGTATAAAATACCTTGCGACTGTGGTAGAAGTTATGTTGGTGAGACGCGACGGAATGTCGCTGTCAGACTGACCGAGCACATAAGGAGTATCAAGAACTTGGACACGGTGACTTCAGCTTTGAGCGAGCATGCTCATCTGTCGGGCGCCAACCACTTCATCAGGTTCGACAAAGCCTCCGTATTATCGAGGGAGAAGTTTTTCGTGCCTAGGAAAATACGAGAGGCTATAGAAATCAGTCGGCATCCCAATTTTAACAGGGACAGTGGTTGGCTGCTGCCATCTGCGTGGAAACCAATTCTCAGGAGCGGTACTCCGGAGTATGGTGCAACGGTTAGTCTGGAGTGTGACACGGTTAGTGTAGTGTGCGATGACACCTATGACGTACACGGAGATAGTGGTACAGAGCCGCCTTCACTAACGTCGGTGCTTCCCCGGTCCCCTCCCGTGACCCTTCGGCGCTCGCGCCGGGCGGAGCGGGCGGCCGCCCGCAGTCACCGCCGCGATCTTGCTGCGTGAACTCATCCTGAGGAAGAGCATCGGATATGCTCGAAACCTGGTCGAGAAATTGACACACTATTCGTGAGTAACAGTCGGATACATATTTATTTAAAATGATACTTTTAATCGTAATTTGTTGATACATTCTGTTTATTTCCGCAAAATCAGTTTTCATGCAATCACGTTGAGTAATTAAGCTATTATTGGCAAAAGAACGCAAAAAATTTGAATTTCCCGCGCTAGTGTAACGGCCTGAATCACACCAAATCCAGCTACATTCCGTGTCCCTTGCGGAGTTACGGGTACATTATACATGAGGACTAGTAATGTATGAAGTTCTATGAAACACGTCACACTACATGCAGTACCTTTGCAGTCCAAGTGCAGTCACACGTACTGCATGTAACTGCAATGACGTCTTCATAGAATTTCATACATTACTGTCATACATTATAGGGATAAGGGATAATATCTAACTATTCTGTGATAATGCTACGAAGGCTATAACTAATTATATACTATGACTGGCCTGATAGCTCAGTTGGCAGTAGCTTTCCTTTCTGAACTACAGGTTCCAAGCCAAACTTTCATGTGATGAACATAGGTGTTTGTTCTGTGTCTGGGTATTATATTGTATTCTATGTATGTATTTACATACAAAAAGTATCTATGTATTCTATCAGTTATCTGGTTCCCATAGTACAAGCTATGCTTAGTTTGGGGATGGATGGCGCTGTGTGAAATGTCCACACACATTTTTTTTATTGTAAATGAATGACTGGTGAGCTATTCCTTCGCCTGACGTTAAGAGTCACGGCTGCCCATAACAGATTGCAGTTATCACTCGGAACTATAGTTTTGCGTGGCACTGCACTGCGCATGTCATCCTGAGACTTCACACAGTCTAATAATAAGATTACTAGACTGTGTGATCAGATCATAAAGTCTCAAAATACATATATATCATATACTAGCTGCGCCCCGCGCTTTTACCCGCGGCTAAAAAGTATCCTATGTGTTAATCCAGTATAAAAGCTATCTCTATTCCAAATTTCATCCAAATCTGTCCCGCCGTTTGAGCGTAAAGGAGTAACAAACATACACACATACAAACTTTCACCTTTATAATATTAGTGTGATAATTTCTGTGACAAAATATCTCTTAATATTTAATTATAGCCGCCCCCATTCCCACCCTGAGCTCAACCTTCAGCGGTTATTAATCCACCGCCGATTGCGGCCTAACTTAATTATTATTCCAATAACGAAAGGTAGCTCTTTCATAATAATAAAGCCTTTGTTGTGAATCGACTTACTTAGTTTATCTCCATTTACTGATGACGGAACTAAATCAATAAATAAAAACGCCCAACGATCACATACATAGATCCTGGACTCTAAATAGGATTCCCTGTATCAAGGGACTCAGGAACTACGAGGACCATGGTCCCACAACACCCAGACACAGAACAAGTATTTACGCTTTTTTTCCTGTGCACAAATACTTGTCCTGTCTCCGGGTTATGAGCCGACCTGCTCAGCCACCACACCATGGAGGCTGTCTAAAACTGTAACTGTTATACACTGTTTCCTTTAGGTGTAGGTTGTCATTATTAAAACTAGTAGGTACCTGAACCGCAGTACTTAACAGGTACTTAATACTTATGCAAGGATGTATATTGAAGAATCCAGTCCTATTCAAACCGCGGCGGGCGCGTGCTGCTGTGATTAGCGGTTTCCCGCGCGGGATTCCGCCCGGGTATATTGTATCATGTTTCGCCCAAGTTTAGTGCTAGATGCAGAACTCCAGTACAAAATACCGCGCTGGATCCATTCCCGTGCGGTATTTTGTACTGAAGTTCCGGTTTTTACCGCTACCCACAGCGGTACAAATATCGTGCCGGTTTGAATAAGGCTTCAAGAGTAACTGGTTTTTACGATAGACGCATCAAATATTCTTTCAGACTCCGAGGGCAAATAATTCGTAGCGAATACGCGATAGTCGTTTGTTTCAGTGCAAACCAAAATGCGATCAAAGCACGCGGCACATTAGGTAGTTACCTACCTACCTACATCTACATGTCGTAAACTAAATTTAAAAAGAAAAACTTAAATTTAATAAAAATCAAAACCTTACTCTTTACAACTAGGTTATCTTTATTACTCAAGCTAACTACTACAATAATAAAAACTAAACTAAACTAAGCTAAACTAAACTAAACTAGCTACATTACCTACTACAAAGAACACTTATGGACTGTATAATAGCCGCGATGGCCTATAGACAGCCCAAGTGCTCCAGCCCACTACCGGTAGGTAGCGTACACAACATGCTGGCCGCATTGCCACGTTGAATTGCAATGCTGATGCGTTGGGCCAAATAAGTGCCAGCATTTTGGTCACGCGTCGCATCGACCAGGCGCTCTGATAGACTTTGGAAAACGCGATGAGCTCCCGGTCCCCACGGACCCAAGGTCTCAATACCAAACAGCTCAAATATGTAACCGCTACCGAGATTACTATATTTGCGCCGTTTTAGCTGCACAGCAGAATTAGCCGTGGCGCCGGCCCTAACGTGTGTCTCGGGAAGGTGTGACGGCGCCATAGTATCGACGCAAGTAGCGTCCCACACTAAAGGCCGCCCCATCTTCCAGGGAACCAGAGTCATTCCGTCGGGTCTTGTTATCGGTTATCTTCCTTTTGCTTTTGAACTTGACTTTAGATTTGAAATGCTAATATGTATTGAACGGAACAAATCGTGAGTTCGTTGCTCTGCAAAGTTAAACATCCACTCTTCGCTACGTAGTTACTACCATTGAGTTGATATATAGTAGGTGTGCCTAATACTTGTATTTAGTTCATCATTATCATCATCAACAGCCTGAAGACGTCCACTGCTGAGCCTATGCTCAGCAGTGGACGTCTTCAGGTGGCGCGCTCTGTGGGAGGCCTATGCCTCCCACAGAGCACGCCACCTTGAGCGGCTACTCGCTTCCTGCATCCATCGGCTCCCTGCGGCTTTCCCCAGAACGTCAGTCCATCGAGTGGGGGGCCGGCCTACGCTGTGTCTTCTGGTTCGTTGTCGCCACTCGAGAGCCTTCCTTCCCCATCGGTTATCAGTTCTACGAGCGGTGTGGCCTGCCCATTGCCATTTCAACTGGCTAATTCTGAGACCTACATCGGTCACTTTAGTTCTCCTGCAGACCTCCTCGTTCCGGAGCTTATATCTCTCTTGTATTTAGTTGTAGACGGGAAAAAACATTCATCGTCCTCAGCGACCTCATTAAAACGCCCAAGCACCTACCTAGCAGCTGCACTGTGCCACTGACCAGTATCTATAGGTATTATCTGTTTTAATTATCTAGTAAGAAGATAAAAGCTGTACCTACATAATTCGTCAGACAGCCTCTGTGGTCTGGTGGTGGTCGGCTCATAACCCGGAGGCGGCGGGTTCGATTCCCACGACAGGACAAGTATTTGTGCACAGGAAAGAAAACGCAAATATTTGTTCTGTGTCTGGGTGTTGTAGGACCGTGGTTTTCGTAGTCCCTAGGTCCCTAGATACAGGGAATCCTAGTTAGGGTCCAGGATCTATGTATGTGATTGCTGGGCGTTATTTATTTATTTAATTATTATTCAGATTTGTCTAAATTAATTGAGGACGTCAAACTTGTTGCCGTATGTGGCGATACCAATTCAAGTGTTTATCACGAGTCGGGTTTTATTCGCATAATTTATTATGAACACAAGCAATTAAAAAATTAAAAAAAATCCACTGCCTTATGTTATTAGCAACAGTGCAAATGCCACTTGACGTAAAAAATATTTTAATTAAATTTTACCAAAGTGACTGATGTTGCCAGCATAGTATAATTTATGCACTATTGAATGCTACTCTGATACAGATTCGTCACCTCTGCTATCTAAAGCTATTCAATTGTTATGATTCTACGCAGTTCACTTCAATATTCCCAGATTTTATTATCGTCACCGTAAACAGCTATATCATGAAGGATCATAATGCTAAGCTAAGATCATAAGCTTTCCTAGAACAGTCGTAAAAGTAAAACTAACTGATCCGGATCTACGAAGGTTACTCGTAAAAATGGTACCAAGGTTGAGTTGCACGTGGAACTATATCATGAGACTGATGTATCTGTGGATCAAAGGTAGAACGGTGTAGTTATTGTTTTCCCGGTAATGTTTATCTACTGTTGGGTATGCTTTCCTAAGGGGATTAGAAGTTCGATGGCAATCACTACTTTTACCTATATTGTTTGTTATTATTGAACCTTTGTTTGTGTTTATCGAAGCTATGCTCGGTGTTTCCCTGCGAGATAAGCTCCGCAACGTGGAAATCCGCAGGAGAACTAAAGTGACCGATATAGCTCTTAGAATTAGCAAGTTGAAATGGCAGTGGGCAGGCCACATCGCTCGTAGAATTGTCTACTAATGGGGAAGAAAGGTTCTCGAGTGGCGACCGCGAACTGGAAGACGCAGCGTAGGCCGGCCCCCCACTCGGTGGACCGACGATCTGGTGAAAGCCACGGGAAGCTGATGGATGCAGGAGGCGAGCAGCCGCTCTAGGTGGCGTGCTCTGGGGGAGGCCTATGTTCAACAGTGGACGTCTTCAGGCCTTTGATGATGATGATGATGATTGAACCCTTATATTGTATTACATCAGGCCAGTGAAAATAACTTGCTTTTAACATTAGCGCTCATAGCTCAAGCTTGACTACTTGACTAGCCTTTCTTATCCAATCGGTTTGTTGCAATCGCTCTTTGCTTAATTGGGTGACCGGTACAATGCTAAAAAAGTGGTATTTACAATAGAGCGCTACCGAGGGCGAGAGTTACGTTAAGCCGTTGTTATCTTCTAGGCAAGCACGCACCACCGTAGGCCACGTCATCACTTACTATCAGGTGAGACAGTGCTCAAATGCTATGCCTATAAATTATAATTATAAAAAAAACCGGGCTGCTGTCGAAACACGTCAAAATAGTCTACTTTCCACGAGAAGAAGACTTCTACCACACAACAGATTTATAGTACCTACCTACAAACATCGTGACTGTGTGTTTGTGAAATTAATAGGTACTAAGAGGTCGTCCATTAATCACGTCATGTTTTTTTGGTTATTTTTTGATTCAACAGTGCAAGCTATTGAATTTACTGGAAAAATGGGTAGGTACGACAAAGCTTTTTCCAAACGGAAACTCGGCGATGCGGAAGCAAAGATGTCATTTCATTTGCTATGCAGGAAGGCGGCGCGACGTTGCCGTGTCGAATTCAACATTTCATTCTAGAGGAGATTGCGTCGTGTTGTGGACATTGACAAGTGTCCAGTGGTTTAGAATACTTTCACTACTCTCGGTTTTACCATGGTTCTATTTAACACGCATGATGGTATTGATGGTGCTACTATGGTTCTACGCATTCGAAACTTTGGGCATGACGTAAAAATTTCATAATGGCTACTGGCTAAAAGTAGACCAGGTACCTATATTAAATGGTGCTACAGCGAACATTTCCCCTTTTTGGGCGAAATACACCTCCAATCAAAAATCGCCGATAACATGTAGAACCTTTACCAAGTTCCGTCGATATTCGTTGAAAAATACGACCACCGCGAGTACCTATATACGTACATCCATACTCCGGAGGGATGAAAGCAAACATGGCGAGTTGAAGCAAAGACTTTCGCTCACTTCGTTCTATCGGTCAATTATCTATACAGAGTTCACTATGAAAAATCTGCCCGCACTATTATATACAGGTGATTTCGGAATTAGCAAATTAGAGTGGGACCTCTGGTCCAAGAACCTACTTTTGACCCGTCTCGACGCGCCCCGGTCCTATGTAGGTACTTGTATTAGAGACTATATACTAGCTTCGTACCCAAAGCGCGGTCGTAGGTACCCAAAGCGCGGTCGTAGGTACCTAAAGCACGGCCGTAGGTACCTAAAGCGCGGCCGTAGGTACCTATAGCGTAGAGCTGCGTACAGGCTGGTGCTGCTGGCTCACTCCACCGAGTGAGCCAGCAGGCCTGTCGTGATCACTATTAGGGACACTTCTCTGCATAGCCCCAACGATTATCAAATTACGTGCTATCTATACCTTCAGGAAGTGTCTGTAATAATATCTACTTTGCAGTATTTCCTTATAGTAGAGGTTTTACTGCAAAGATCTTTTGCTCGCATAAACAAAGCTAAAACCAACGAATAAATCTACAAACAAAGACAATATGAATAGCAACTCTTATTTCTAGTATGGTACCTAGGTAAAGAATTATAATTCAAAACTTCCTCGTACCTAGGTAGGTAAATACCTACCTATTCCCGTACTTATACCTACTATTAGTATAGTAGGTACGTACTCTAACAATGGCACAGAACAAATAATTGAGTACCTACCCTAATAGTATAGGTACGCGAATAGAACAAGACAATGCGATGTTTCACACAGAACTACCAAGTATCAAGTTATAATGATCCTGAGAACACTTCAGTGCATTTCAAACGCAGTGACCTGTACTTGGAATGTTCTAGAAATACCACAAAGAAAATATCTATATTTCTACTGTACCTATAGTGGAAGGGAAACGATTGCCTCGATTGACTATTATCAAGTCGCCACTCGGTTGCCTCGGCGTCAGGTATTGTGTAACTTCTCTCGTTTTAATGTCCAATAGCCAGTTCTAACTTTCATTGTTGAGAACAGAGTTGGCGTAGAGACGAAACAGTACATAATTTTTTTTTATGTAAACGAATAACGTGACGAGCTAGTCGTTCGCCTGGTGTTAAGCAACATGTTAAAACGGCCAAGTACGGGTTGCACGAAGCAATAAAGAAGTAGTTTTTAAGCAAGAACTTTTGTTTGTATATTATTTAAAAAGACAGTGATAGACAATTAAAATTGGTAAAAGAACTATTTAAATATCTTGAAATCACGTTGAAATATGAAGTTATTCAAATTAGTCCTTGCGTCATTTTCATGGTATAAGATAATATGGCCGACCTCCAGCCTCCAGCCTCCTCCTCCTGCAGAGTCACAGATTACTGAATATGTTACTGCGGCAGAGCTGTGTAGATAGCTGCTGCTGTGTGCTGTGTGCTGTGTTATAGATAATTAGGTACTTACGTGACGTGTGACGTTATCCATACGCTGCGATAAAACATAGCCGGCAACGAAGATGAAGCCACTATACCTACTCATCCTGTCGAAGGCAAAAGAGAAGGGAAAGCGAAAGAGATAGAAGAAAAAGATGAATGGATGAGCCGGCCAAGGAAGGCAGGCTTGCCGCCCCATCCATTCATCCTTTTCCCCTATCTTTTTCCCTTTCGCTTTCCTCTTCCGATGAACAGGGCTAGGGCTTAAAACTAAATGCGAAGCCGGGGCGGGTCAGCTACTACGATATACATTAGTGTCGTCTCTACAGCTTCCTTGTTCAAGTCACACCTCACCGACCATCAGTCGGGTTGTTCATTTTTACCGTTCTCCCTTTACCTCCAGCTGTAGATACAACAGAACCTCGATCGTTATTTTATTTATTCATTTGTAATAGATTTTTTTATTAAAACTACCTATCGATTAATTAAGGTACTGCTTTTGAACGGTGCGTTGAATGAGACTGTAGGTATGATATTACCTCCGATGAATAGGCAAATAATTTTTCACCAAAGACTTCTATGTATACACTAGACAGGACATCTCTAACTTGCACTGTCAACCACTGCAAATATGCCTATGAGCATCTTCTCGCTCATACGATGCTCAGCACTCAAAGCGACTGCACGTGCAGCAGTGAATAGCAGTAATAATTATGATCCAAATGTGCCATGGCACTAGCGCTGCGTGTTGTGATCGTTGGTTAGACGATTTAATCTCGTAAAGCGCTGTAGCGGATTTTAGTTTAATTATACAAAAAATTACAACTATTATTTTGTGCTTTGAATAGCTTCTCTAGTACGTAGTACATATACCTCTTTGTTTTTCACTAAATAATCGTAGATAAGTCGAAGATAACCTACTTAATTACTGTAGCTAATTAAAAAAAATAAGTTTTGCTCAAAATATAATAACGGCCAACAGAATTCACCGCGTTTTAAAATAAAATCAACACTCAAACTAAAAAGTTTATTCATCATCATCATCATCATTAACAGCCTGAAGACGTCCACTGCTGAACATAGGCCTCCCCCAGAGCACGCCACCTTGAGCGGCTGCTCGCCTCCTGCATCCATCGGCTCCCCGCGGCTTTCACCAGGTCGTCGGTCCACCGAGTGGGGGGCCGGCCCACGCTGCGTCTTCCGGTTCGTGGTCGCCACTCGAGAACCTTTCTTCCCCTTCGGTTGTCAGTTCTACGAGCGATGTGGCCCGCCCATTGCCACTTCAACTTACTAACTCTAAGAGCTATATCGGTTAATAATAATCGAAATTTATAAGAATGAAACTCAGGCATATGTAACATAACTTATGAACAAAATTATTTATAAATAACCACCATTATAAAGATGATTATTAAAAATAAGGTATGTGAAATGAAATTATGTATAATGAAATTATTAGTACAGACGGTATCCCATTTTAAATACCTACTTAGGTAGGTAACTTGGATATCTAAGATGCCATAAATTCAAGCTAATACCGACAAAATATAGATGTACCTTTTTTTTTTTTTTTTGGGGAGGAAAATGCCCACGCATTCCCCTGCCAACACGGGGGTGGCGGCAGGGGATATGTGGGACTCGAACCCACTAAAAACCTCCCCATGAGCAGTCTACCGCCATGGAGGGGCGAGGTGGGGTCGCGTTCGCAGTCGAGCCATCCCGCCCCGGCGGTAGGCCCTTTCGGGCCTTTTTGCGCCTTGGGATGAGTGACCTTGCTCACCAAGGCCACCCACCAGACTTGTGGGACCGTTCTATACGGCGGAGAGTCCCCCGACTCTCCACCAGTGGCCCCAAAATATAGATGTACCTACTTTATTAAAAGGTAACCCCTTATAAAGTTACCAAAAACTTAAACATCACTTTTTATAAAAGTAGGTTTTTTTTCACAGATGAAGTTTCCGTTTTGATTAAGTATAGTCTTTACGAAAGATTAATGGATATAAAATTCTCAAAGCTCAAGAAGAGAATCAAGTTGACGGAACCCTGCGTAGGAAGTGCCGGAAAATCCAACGTAAAATGTCAACGTGGGAGTTGTTTACGTTTAGCTAATAGGTCAAGTATTTGACTTAAAGAATATGATTTCGTTGGTAAAAAAAATGTGATCCATTTCGTTAAATTGATATTTTAATAAAAAACTTATTACCTAGCTAATTAAGTGTACTTAAGTGGGCAGGTACTTAGGTACCTACCCAATATTTCATTTTTAAATTATTTTTAATTAAGACATCGAATCCTGCTTCAATAGGAAGGTATTAGATTGTAGCTTTTTCTCGACAAACTGCAAAGCCAATCTTGACGTAATCTGACAGTGAGATAGCATGAATCCTGGGGAAGGAAATGGGATACTTTCTATAGTCATAAACGTATAGTAGGTACCTACCTAGTAAAATGTAGTCCACGCGTTCCGCGGGCAGGGCCCTAATTCTGTATGAAAACGCAGATTCCACACGATACGAAACCACGTCGTTATCGTGTCTTGTTCAAATCGTGTCACAGCATTAGAAATACCTTCACTTTACATTATGTTATTTTTATTTTGAATAAATATTGATATATTAAGTGGTGGTAACTTTTGACGTGTTGATGTTTCGGAACGTCTCAGTGGAACATTATGATTTTTGACAGTTCAAATCGCGTCATTTCCAAATTCATTTCGCGCGGTTTTGTTTCCATTTCATAGAGAATAGATTTTTGCAGATTTCTTATATAAGACAAGGAATTCGCGTGGTTTCGAAGTAAGGAATCGTAAAGTGGTCATACAGAATTGGGGTCCTGGACAGGCAGTGAGTGATAAATATGAATAGGTGCCATTTCTCAAACATGCTTCGAATTTTGAGTATTATTTTGACAACCTTCTTCGAGATAATTCGAAATCGCTGTACTGGCGAGCAGCGGCCGGCAAAAGTTGTATGAAAGTCCATATCGTAGTGGTTAAGCGGCCAAACCCAAATAAATTACCTAGTACCTACATAGTCATATCTTTCGTGTAGTTTAAAAATGGAACGATCTTTTACTCCGAAACATGGCAACCAAGGAGGTAACTTATCAAAGATTTTATTTACATTTCGAACTGGCTTGAAAATAAAATAGATGAGAAGAGAAGAAAAATTATTTTCAAATAAATAGTTCTGCCTGATACTACTTGTTTTAATTTCCGCGCATTATTTGAGAAAAGTACCTACTGTACAAGTCTTGGCCACAACTAGGCCTTGATGGACTGACGTATGTGTGCCTCGGCTTCACATATACACCTTCGTCCATCAATGTCTCTGTTGCTGGCCGCTGCAGTAATGTACTATACCTAGACATAGGTAACTAGGAATTGCTAGCTAATAAATTGCTAAGTAGGTACATCTATCTTTTCCCACGGGTGCCGTAAGAGCTGGCTAAGGGAATATCCAGGGAATGGGCAGCAGCATTCTCTTCGGTCTGCATCATAATCTACTGCGATCACCAACACTTCTTCCAAGCGTGGTGATCATCGCAGTCCCCCCTAACGGGGAGGCCTATGTTCAGCAGTGGGCGCAAAGTAATAATGATAACGCCCAACGATCACATACATAGATCCTGAACCCTAACTAGGATCCCCTGTATCTACGGATCCAGGAACTACGAGGACCATAGTCCCACAACACCCAGACACAGAACAGGTATTTGCGCATTTTTATCCTGTGCACGAATATTTGTCCTGTCGCGGGAATCGAACCCGCCGCCTCCTGGTTACTTATGAGCTGACGTGCTCAACCATCACACCATGGAGGCTGTGAAAATCAAAAAGTCAAAAAGTCGAAATGGCTGTATAAGTTTAGGGAAGGCACTTAGGCGCTTATAAGTAACCTGCTAAAAAATAGCGAATCTACAGGAAACCGGGACTAAAACGTGCTTACCGAATCTAAAAATAAAGCAAGGTGAACCTATGAATTTTTTCTTGCGACAACCCCAGCGAAACTACTAGATGTATTATTTACGTATCTATGAAACTTCTAGAGTTACAAAGAGGCACCAAGGATGAAAGGGTTTGATGGTTACAAAAAAAATACCCCTGTCAAAGAAAAAGGTGGATGTCACAAGTCTTTTTATACCTGCTTATTGATCGAACGCAATTTGATATTTTTCACGGTTATTGTGTCAGTATTGTGTCGGGCCCTTATTCTGTATGACACATGAGATTCCTTGCCAATAACGCGTGACGTCATAACACGCTCGAAACACAAACGCGGGTGCTAACGCGCCACGACGTGGAATTAAAAAAATGTATTCTGTATGCCGCACGTTAAGTTGTCTATGCCCAATGTTTTCTATTTTTCAATATCACGCAGTGCGTTCATAAACATTAGATCCATTCAATTCGGAAAAGTAGCGGTTTTTTTACATATCAATAATTTGCTCCCAATCTTTATCTTACGTTGGTTTATCTGCAATAAAGGACTACTTAACTCTTATTAGACTATTACTTTTGTTTAATTTTATTTAAGGAAGTAAAATAGTCCTTACCGTAGTCTGTTTTTCAAATATTGTAGACTACCGATAGACTACTTTATGAACGAAAATGTCTGACGCTGGTAATGGACTGTGAACATAACCTATCATAATAAACAAAAACAAACATAAATAAGTACTGTAAATAGGTTTGCATTGCAGTCGGTTCAAAAAATAGTAAATATAATGAATGGTGTTGTCCGTAGACGACTTGTAACGCGTTGGCGCCAACAACGCACTAATATTAATAGACGGTTATTAAGGGATTCTGCGGATCCGCTATCGTTAGATCCCGAGCTCTTTGTGCGCAGTTACAGAGTAACTCCAGATTTATTTAAACTTTTGTGCGCTACCCTTGCCGACAGGCTAAGTTCTCCTCAGAGGTGTACCGGTATTACGACAGAAGTTAAAGTGAGTGTACCTTCATTGCAAAAATCCTGTAATTTAAATAGCATAAAGTTAGGTACTATATTTTTACTATATTTCTAGGTACTTACAACCTTGAACTTTCTGGCTACAGGCAGCTACCAAAAGCCTGTGGGAAGAGATTGGTTCGCCCCTGTAACCCCCCTGAAACCCCCCCTGTGCCCTGTTATACAACGACTTGCAGTTGGCTGGCTTACGCCAGCCAACTGCAAGTCGTTGTATAACAGAAGTTGTGGAAGCATTAAATGGGCTTCTTTCTAATTATATAAAATTTCCAACCACAGAGCAAGATAGAAACAACATTAAACAAGGGTAATGTTTTAATTGATAAGTTTTCTTCCAGTATTTGATACCTCTGGAGAACAACAGAGATTTAGTAAAAGAAATATTTCATTTCAGTATTATAATAATATTCTTATTACAGATTCTATGAGAAATTTGGAATGCCAGGGGTTCTTGGTTGTGTGGATGGGACCTTGATTGCCATACTTGCTCCAAGGAATCACCCAAGTGAAGCAGCATTTTTCTGCCGTAAAGGATACCATGCCATCAATACTGCTATTGTAAGTGTACTTTACATAAGTGTAAATCTTGTTCAAACTTTGACTCAAGTGGACAATTTTTTATATCAGAGTGTAAAAATAAACTGCATTGTTTCAGATATGCGATAGTGACTTGAAAATAATTGGCATATGTGCAAAGTTTGGAGGGGCAGCACATGATAGCTTTGTGTGGCGCTCATGGAACATCAGCCATTATCTAGAACAAGAGCACCAGAATGGCAAAATTGGGTGGCTTTTGGGGGGGGCCCCCCCAAAGAGTTCAGTTTCATTGTGAGACTCTGCCATGAAGCCTCCAACGTAGCCCGCCCTTGCAATGTTTGGCTGAGCCCTGAAGCCATGCTAGCATGGTTCTTCATGTACTCAGCCAAATAGCTGAGCTGGGCTGGGCTGGCTTTGCAACGGCTAGCTTGTTGTTTTTGCATTTTGGCTAGAAGTGAAAGCATTAGAATATTATACAGGTAAATGACCAATTGTTTCTAAACAATCACATCAAGCTCTTTAGCGTATTTATTGAGTGTACATAAATTAGGTAGTTACACTGTACTTACATAAATATATTATTCACTCTATTTCACAGAAAAACTTGAATAAAATAGTGGAACTCAACGTGTAAACACAACAAGATACACAGTAAAACGCGCTAAAACGCGCGAACTTGAAGCACGTTATTTTGACAGTCCATAACGTGCGTGTAACGAGCCTTGTCGCGCTTGTCAAGTTTGACAGTGGCATACAGAATAGCATTCCACGCAGATATCGTAACGCGCCGCGTTACGTGTCCGAATGGTCATACGGAATAAGGGCCCTGTCTGGACCTTTTATCGGTGGTTTTTGCGCACTTTAGTAAAATAGCTCAAGTGGTCATACTATACTTAGGTACCCTGCGATGATACATAGGGTACATCTACGATCACGCCTCGAAAACGGCACCGTTTAAACAAGGCATATGCCTTGTTTTTGTTCTCAGTCGCGTGTGACCGCGCCTATTGAAAGGGTGTAACTCACATGTTATTGTTTTACAACGGTATTACAGGGTGCTATGGTTCATTATTAAAATGAAACAACCGCTTGTGGATTGTTTTATATTAGCTGGAGAGGTACCTATTAAATCTGTGTAAGTAAGCGCGGGGACACTTTTGAGGTTTGGTTTTCATAGAGACTGTGTAATGTGTATCTACAGTAGGTACATTTGATTTAAGTAGGTACCTATTTTCTGAAATACGATATGGCAAATTCAGATATTTTTTGAGCTCGCGACGGTAAAATAAGTATAGTGTCTGTCTATGTATTATAGACAGGCATCTTTTCATTGCAGTAAATAGGGTGAAATCTGTGCTTTTTATCGATTAAAATATAGGACACCATAGCATAGGTACAGTGCCATAATTAAAACGAAATAATTATAGATTATAAAATAAATTGTTTTTATTACTAAGAAATATAAATAATTCAATTCTAGTAAGTAGGGCGCTTTACATAGCTTAGGTATATAAATAAATTATAAACTAATACCTGTAGGCCCCCCACTAGGTGGACCGACGACCTGGACAGAACTGCCGGGAGCCGATTGATGCAGGAGGCAAGTAGCCGCTCATGGTGGCGCTCTTTGGGGGAGGCCTATGTTCAACAGTGGACGTCTTAAAGCTGATGATGATGACCATAATAGTATTATGGTTTATTTATACTATTAATATACCTTAGTTATAAAAAATTGATAGTACCAACAGCTAATAAATAATAATATAGAATCTATAAAGATAGGTAGGTAGGTATAACTATGTTTTCTATTTCTTTAGATGTTCGTTATCTCAATTTTGTTCTCTATGTTTACGAGTTTTTCTCCGATGTTGTTAGGGCGTTATTTATCGATACCGATAAATAGAAGGAAAGCGTCTCGCTAACAAGAGAACACCCCTTTTAGAAAGTCAGTTATTTGGTAGTAGGTTACCACCGCACGTTAAGTTTCCGCCATTGTACTCTAAGCTCTATGTTTTACTTTGTGTACCTACCTATGTTTTTTCGCTTCGGAGTAAAATATACAACACGCAAAAGAGCACGACACTCAAAATTAACATTACGCAAAATGTACAATACGCAGAATGTGCAAATCGCAATATGAGCACAACACGCGAAATGTAGAAAACTCAAAATAAAGTTAGACAACTCCTAACGGTCAGTTCAGACAGAGCAGCAAAATGCTCGAGCACTTTTTAAGTGCTATTGGAATATCAACCTTATTTAAATTAGACAAAGCTGAAAATAGTATGCAACATTAAAATAGGTAAGATTTTAATGTTGCATACTTTTTTCTGCTTTAGGTTCATATTCCAATAGCACTTAAAAAGTGCTCGAGCATTTTGCTGCTCTGTCTGAATTGACCCTAAGATTCCTCTTATCCCTCTCCTTTTATAACACACCTAACTGCAGCATTTGGATATGCCACAGAGGAAAAGTGCGAACTAAGGACTTGTCAACATTAGCACAAATGAGCATAAGTGTAATCAAAAATAAATAAAAAAACATTTTATATAGATACATTAATTTTATTAAGTAAAATTAATTTCTAAGGTCATAATCTAGTCTATATGGAACAGTCCATACACGAAATATCTTAACTTATGACTAAAAACTTACATAACGAGTCGATTTTCCTATCGAAAACTTCTACATAGAATAGGAAAATAGAACAACAATTTTGAGGAGAGCAATGAGTTACCAAACGTTAGTTCCCAAACCATTCAATATATTGATATAATAATAATTTGTAATCGTTTTGTAAATCGGACAATCGGTATTTGGAATGTACCTTATTGCTGACTGATTCTCCCAATGTTTCTGAGGAATTATTAAAGAGGGAAATAATTTTATCTAAACACTCACATCTAGATAATAATGTAACTAACAAAGCTTAAAATCATAGTCATGCGCCATAAATATACATAAACGGCTTTTTAAATCCACCCTATTGTTTCTATTACATTTTGCTGTAAACAAAAAACACTAATAATTTTGACCTCCAAAATATATTTACATCTTTTGCGTCAATGATCGGTAGAGATTGTGTTAATCTAATGAATTCATTAAAGCATATTTTGTAAATGATAAAAATCACACCGTAAAGTCCTAATATCGGAGTGTTTTTTATTATTTTCTCAAAATTAAGATGTTAGTCCAGTCATTAAACATAATCTAAATAGTGACGGAAATATTAGGACCGCCTCAGAGTCTATTAGTCGCAAAGCTATGCCTTCCCAAACTTTGTATCTAAAAATGGTAGTACTTAGATCAATCCTTCGGAAAAAAAGTAGCCCAATATTTAATAAACCATTTTTATGTATACTTTTTATGTATATTGAAATACAAGTGGCCTCGTAGGAGGTCTTCTGTGTGGGTGTGTGCGGCGCGGAAAGGAATAAGTTAGACAAAGTGATTTTAAAATTTCCACAAAACCTATCTTGTGTTTTAAATGAGGTCGCCGCACACGTTTGGTTTAATTAATAGACAAATATTTTTTAATTAATTATAATTTTTAAGGTATTCATTTTTTCATTGGTTCTTGTTCTATAAGTGCAGTAGATTAACCTCTGTCGGGGATCAACACCCAATGTAAGCAGTCCAAATGCTTCAGCCTGGTAGAAGTTTTTATCATTGTATTAGCTTGCGTACAATATAGTGACTGAAACGCGAACTTCGACAGCGATTAGTTAAGGATAGGTACAGCTTTGCAACGTTAGACACAGGATTGGTCCAGCAAAATCTAAACCAACACGCAGCGAGTGTTCACTAAAAAATTTAATTTGTATTAATCCATCCCCATTCCGCTAGCGGATCTAGCCTCCGTTCTGTAGCGTATCTAGACACCGTTCGCTAGCAACACTAGCTCCGTTAATGCCTGGCGTCCCTGCGATGGTCCCTTTCGCGGTCGCGTTCCGCTGCTGGAGCGTCACGTTCGCGCCTCTCCCTGTATCTTTCTTCATAGTATTGAGCGCCTGAACGGCTTTTTGTGCCGCTAGCGTCACCCGCGCCGCTTTCCGGCGCCGGTTCTACGGGCGACTTGCGGGGCCTAGGATAGAACAATAAAACTTGTTAAACTGCCTATTTGCAATCATAATTGACTTTGTTCAAATATCTATCTTCAAAGTATTAGATTGGATATTATTCAATAGTGAATAAATAAAAATGTGTCTGGACATTTCACACAGCAACATGTTGCCAAAATACTATATATTACATTTTTTTATGTTTTATTATCATCTATCACCCAGACGGGAACATCTGGATGGATAAGATGTTAATAAGAAAATATATTGGTATGTTTTTTTCTTAGTCTGGGAAGACCACACTAAGAAAAAAACAGCTGAAGTTCACAAAAGCTTGTCCTGAGTGGATACTGATTTTTTTATAGTTTTATAGTTTCTTTTTTTGTTTATTAAGTTTCATAAAACTCACCTCTCCTCCCGACTGTGTCCCCTATTGTAATGCTCTGCCCTTTCCCTATCACGTGACCTGGAGCGATCCCTCTCGCGTTCACGGTAATCCCTGTAATACCTACAACAAATACAATAAACCCCTGTTATTGTTGCATTGTAGGCAAGCACGCACCGACACCATACAGAAGCTACAGACGGTTGTGAAAAAAACACGTATCTCGATCATCTGAGTCGATTTTTCGTATTGATGATATGAATCGATTATAAAAATAAACAATATACAAAAAAAAATATTGGAACCATATTGTCTTAATTGTTTGTCTTTTTGTGCGTTTTGTTTTTTTTTATACCTAGTGTGTTTTAGACTTTAAATTCTTATTATTCAATTATTAATCGGTTAAATAAACAAGGTTGAAATTCCTGAACTTTATACACCATGAAGATGTAGGTAAACGTGAAGTCCCACGTATCAAACTCTAACATCTTTGTTTCACTCGCTGACGTTCTTGTCTCTTTCATATGCGATCTAAGCGACGAAATTGTCAACACCATATCACGTAAGAATGAGACAAGATAAGAACCACCGAGTGAAACAGCGATATTACAATTATTTTTTTTTACTTCGGACTTAACTAGCATTTGACCACGCTCTCACCTGGGGTTAGCACGGCTGGTAGACAAAACTCTTTCCCCTGTTTTACTCCAAGCATGTCTGAAAAAAGTGACGTAAAACGGGGAAAGACAATTTTGTCTACCGTCCGTGCTAACCCAGCTGATGGGAAGTGACGATGTAATCGAAGGTGTAGCATGCTAGCTAAGTAAGTACCTATTCACTATTCTCTTGAACACGCCCGGGTCATATTTTGCCGGAAACACAGACGCTGGCAGGGCATCCCAATTCAATTCAGCACGCATCAGCATTTAGGAGTGTTGTCTCCACCTTTACGTAGGTACTACTCAACTTCATGGCATAACTTCATAATTCAACACTGAAATAAGACAAACCGAAGCCAATTTCGCGGAGTACAAGTACATTTTTCTCGGTACTATATTCATTCTGCAATCCATAGTAAATCAACGACTACAAAATGAACCAACCAAATTTATGTTTTTGCCACAACCGTCCATTCACTACCACACACAGTAGAAAAATAAACACAAATAAAAATAAAATACCCGCCGGGGTAATTTTGAATTTTGTGCGCTAACCTACATGCATGAAACAGGAATGGCCGCAAAATAAAAAAAAATAACATCTTTTTCTATGCTATTTATATCTGTTTTGTAATTCGTGCACGAAAAATTCAATACTGCAATTTATCTGTCAAAAATACAACATTGCTAACGGCTTATTTTCAAGTCAGTCTGTTCCCGTACTTTAAAGGTAAAAAAAATTCAAGCCAATTAAACACAAAAAAAAAACTACTCTACATCATGTATAAAACGGAAAATGTTCGTATAGTATCATAAACCTAAAAGCGATCCCATATACGATACATTAGTTAGCACTTAGCAGGTCGACAACACATCATATTGATAGATCTTACAATCGACTATTCCCTTCACTAATATATTTATTAGCGAAGGGAATAGTAAAAACTGAGGGGGGAAAGACTGAGTAGCTATTATTTAATAGCTAGTTTTTTCTCTTTTGTCGTCTTTGCCAATTTCAAAGGACATTGACAGGATCCGGTCCAAATACTGCCCAGTGATGAGAGTGCCTACATTACGTTCCTTACATCCATTTATAACTACACATCAAATATTTACGAAATGTGCCCATGGGTTTTTTTTTTGGAGTGAATTAATCGTTTTCCCGTAAAAAAATTATGGGATAAGTTTTTTGCGATTTCTGTCATTTCTAGTACTCATACCTTAAACGGTCCTATACAATATTTTGATCCCTACATGAAATAGGATCGATTGGCGTAAAAAAAATGTCTTTTGTGTATTTTTGCATATTTTTCGCTGACTGTACTTTTTTTACAAAATCAGTTAATGCAGTTCAGAGTATCTCAAAACTTCATGTTTAGTCTTCTTGGAACGTTTTCCAGTAGCTATAGCGGTTAAGGTACCTGCCCATGCTGGCCCGTTTCAAAAATCCATCCTGTATAAACCTAATATTTTTTTACTCCATGGTTAGATTTTGAAAATATTTTGTGTACAAGTATTTATTTATGTCAGGAGTCTAAAAATGATAATCGTTTCTCTGGGCAGTATTTGGACCAAAACCCATACTAAGACTGTCAATGTCCTTTGATAGAGAAAAACAAAACACTTTATTAGTGTTATTCTTTCTCTACACAATTTTTATTAGTAAGAGTAGGTATGAGGTTAAACTATTAGTAGAAAAAAATAAAGTACAAATATTTTAAAGAACTGAAATGTTACTTCAAAAACACAAATCAATATGAATATGATAACACATACCGGCGATCATATCTAAAACGAAAATAAACTAGTTTTCAATTATGTAAAAATGTCAGGGGTTACGTGAAAAACAAAACTTAACAGATGCATTAATGTTATTTTAAAAAATCTAAATACATTTATTTTAAACACATTGGGAGACAATTGAGCGGCGTGCCAAGAAGCTTATCAAAGATGAGAGACTAGTTAAAGGGAGAATTGAAAGTCTTGAACACAGACGCAAGGTTGGTTGGTCGGTCTTCTATCGGTTACATTTGGAGAGTGTGCACATGCCCTTCATCAGCTCATTCCGTCATCCCCTTTCCATCATAGAACTACAAGGCTTGGTGATTATTCGCATCCTTACGTCGTTAGTGTACCACAAATCCGCACTAAGCGTTTTGCTGAGTCATTTATAGTCCGAACGGCCAAGGAATGGAATGCTCTTCTAGCAAGTGTTTCCTCCTGGGTATAACCTGGGTCTTTTCAAGACAGGAGTGAATGGCATCTCATGGGCAAACGTGACAACTTCATCACTTAACATCAGGTGAGTTGTTATCAAAAGAATGCCCATTTTAGCATTAAAAAAAAACAATATTTCAGATACAAAATGAAAAAAGTATATCTAGTGTAATTCCGCTAAAAATATCATATAAGATTATCTTTTCTTATCTTTAGATTTTTTTTCGCACGAGCCTTCGTCGAGTCATCATCAATCCTGAGGATGCCTCGTAGAGAGGCGAAACACGTGTCGGTAAAGATTGTCTATATTGGGTTAGTGTAGGTGATTGTTGTTAGGTATAATGTAGTATATTTTAGGTATGTCATTTTGGGTTATATTCATTTAAATTTATTATTATATTCGTTTTGATTTTTTCTCGGAATTATTTATGTTCATTTAATTTAAGTAATATATTTAAGTATTTTAAGTTTAGTTAAATGTCAGTATTATAATTTATTTATTTAAAATTAATTTTGATCGTTTATGTTAGTTTGCCATTGGTCTGATTAGGTTTTTATTGGGTTTTTCCTAATCCTGCGCAACGAATGTTGGACCAATTTAACCGTCCCAGTTTTGGTTTCAATAAATATTATACATTATAAACTTTTCTAATCATTTTTGTAATACATTTGCCTACAACAGTCATTTGCAGCTTCCCCAATATAGATAATCTTATATGATATTTTTAGCGGAATTACACTAGATATACTTTTTTCATTTTGTATTTAAGATGAACTTCCGCGAAGTCACGCCTGAGTCAATCAATTAATATTACAGATGGCGGTTGGCTACCAATTGTAATATGGACCAAAACAGAGGTGCCACGCTACTTCTAGATTTAATATCAATTTAAAGGAAGTACACGTACATCCAATGTGATTTATTTGATACATGCAAATACTTGATGATAGAAACCAAGACATGACATAATGGATAGATTAAAAATACATTAGCGTTACATTTATACTACGTTACCAATGTCCAGACATTAAAGTGGATGGTCTACTCTGAATCGAAAAATTCCAATTTTTTGCAGTTAGTTAGCTCTTGTAACTAGTATAGTTAACTTTTGTACATGGTAATGAAAATCGTAGAAAGTAGATTTTATTCTAACAACATTCTGCAATAGTCCTCCTGTTTACGTATATTGGTCCCTAAGCCGTTTTAATTATAAACAATGATTTAGGAACCAATGTACAGAATGAGGTGCTTTTTGTTGATTATTTTTATTATTATGATGTAACAAAAAATGCCCTCTGCCCGCGGTTGTAACCCTGGTAACCCCGATGTTACCAGGGCTAGATACAAAAATAAAATAAAACTGGCAAAATTTTAAATTTCCCGCTTCAGAGTTGACCTACAGTCTTAATATTGTATGATCTATCAATAATGCGGACACTTACGCTTCGTTTACGCGCTCACGGTCACGGTCCCTCGACCTTTCCCTATACCTGCAATCAACGGTGCAGTCGCATTAAAATGCATTCATATTTGCGAATTTGAACAGAAAAATTAATATGCCAGTATAATCCAATCCAGTAATAATCCAGTGACCAAAATCAAAACTGGAACAGGGGTAAGAAGATTAAACCCTATTCAAACCAGCGCGTTATCCGCACCGCTGTGGGTAGCGGTATACCGCGCGGGATTCCGCCCGGGTATTTTGAATAAAGTTTCGCTCAAGTTACGCTCTAGCCGCGGAACTTCAATACACAATACCGCGCGGGCGCGGTATTTACCGCTACCCAGAGCGGTACGAATAACGTGCCAGTTAGAATACGGCTTTATACTGTAAAAACAGTCGAAAAGTTGTTGTTTTACCAAGGACTTTTTCATGTGACAGATAAAAGTCGAATTTATGAGCACCAAACGATTAATGCTCAGTTCAATTTTTAGATGAACTATTGCAGATTTATCCGAAAGCATGAGATTAGGTTCAGCTGCGTGATTTTAGAGAGGCTCTAATTTACACACGGGTTAATTATTAAAGTTTAGCAGCATTCTACATTTCTAGTATTATCTCCGGCATACAATCACAAGCCAAAAATTGTAACATTTTCACGTCAGAAAATTTTACGTCGTTGTAGGCTTAGAAATCGCGCAATCAAAGAAAAATTAAACACACGTGATATCTCACTACACCCCAACTGGTGATACTTCGTGATATTTCCGAACCCTCTCCCCTCCCCCCTTTCGAACCTCACGTGATTGATGGACGATCGCTTACGGCACACACGGGAAAAAATGAGGCCCTACCACCTGGGTCATAATTCTGTATGAAAACACAGATGCCACACGATACAGAAACCACGTCGTTATAGTGTCTTTTTCAAATCGTGTCACAGTACGAAATCGTCAATTTTTGTATTCTGTATAATCTAAGACAAATTATCTATGACAGGTTTTTATCCCTCGAGTGCGTTCCGAATTAGAACTAAAGGATTTCTAATCTCAAAATCAGGTAAAAATTTAAAATAAAGTAATAGCTCATATTTATGTTGTGATATAACAAAGCCATGGGTAGTTATTAAAAATTGACAGAAAACCTTTAGAAATACCTTCACATTACATCAAAATTAATTTTTATTTTGAATAATTAATATTGACATAAGTGGTGGTAACTTCGGACGGGTCGATGTTTCGGAACACGCCTCAGTGGAACATATGATTTCTGACAGTTCAAATCGCGCCAATCCCAGTTAATTCCACATTCACACAAGAATAGATTTTAGCAGACTTGTTATGTAAGACGCGGGATTCGCGTGGTTTCGCGCGCAAGGAATCGTGAAGCGGTGATACAGAGTTAGGGTGGGGGCGACTCACCGGTCCCGGTCCTCGCGGTCGCGGGAGCGCTCGCGGTAGCGGCTGGCGGAGCGCTCGCGGCGGCGCTGCGGGCGGTGGTGCGCGCGCGCGTCGCGGTCGCGCGAGCGCGAGCGGCGCCGGTCGCCCGAGCTGTACGACTTGCTCTCCACGCCGTGCAGCGTGTCCTGCAGCGACGATATCAGGATCTTGCAGCGGTCGTCGTGCGCCACCTGGGACAACAACACGTATTAACACCCGATGCAACCACGTTTATTACACCAGTCGAACATGGAACGTATACCGTATAATATAGCATCGATTTTTGAGCGTCGACTTTTCCATTTTGAGGTCATCATCATCATCAACAGCCTGAAGACGTCCACTGCTAAACATATGCCTCCTCCAGAGAGCAGCACTTAGGGCGACTGCTCGTCCTGCATCCATCGGCTCCCCGCGGCTTTTACCAGAATGTCGGTCCACTGAGTGAGGGGCCGGCCTACGCTGCGTTTTCCGGTTCGTGGTCGCCACTCGAGAACCTTTCTTCCCCATTGGTTCGTTGGTCATTGATTGGTTATCGGTTGTCAGTTCTACGAGCGATGTGGCCTGCCCATTGCCATTTCTACTTGCTAATTCTAAAAGATATACGGCCACTTTAGCTCTCCTGCGGATCTCCTCGTTCTGACCGGGACCATACCACTGTGTGCTATACGATCAACTGTCTCTTACCTTGCTCTGCTTGATAAGCGAGATGGCAGTGACGAGTGTCTCGATAGCGGAGGCGTATTCTCCAGCGGCCGCGTCGCTGACCGCGCGAGCGATGGCGGACGACGAGACGGTGCGGTTGCGAGACATGACCTCTTCGAACTCTGCCTCGGAGACCGCGGGGTGGGGCGGGTGCGCGGGGAGAGGGGTCATCGGGGCCACGTGGTGAGGTCGCGGCTCTCCGGCTGGGCCGTATTGCTGGAAAGGCAGTCAGAAACTGTAACTAGCACTCTTAACTCTTAATACAATGGTCACAAAATTATGACCGCCTTTTCTTGGAAAATAACAGACAGGATTTTGATTTTAATGCATATTCTTTTTCTTATGTTTTTTCTACACATAGTGTATTTAGCCAGTGTCAAGTATTGTAATTTTTCATCGTGTTTAGAATATTTCACGTAAAGTCAAGTTTCAGTCACAGTCTGGGTCAGTCATAGTCCAGTCTAAGTCATGCCAGCTTACTAGAAACTTCTATAGAATTTTGGTTGCTACACGAAAAACCACGTTTCACCATACTATATCACTTGCCCATACTTATGCTCGTAATTCAGCACTTAATGCGTAAAACGCCACCAATTTTAAACATAAAAATTGGAAAAAAAAAACACAAGTTTTGAATAATAATACAATGCAACGACGTGAACTTTCCGCGTTCCCGCCAAAACTCCCAACTTTAATGCATTAGTTAAAACTGTATTTTTTTTTCAATTTTGGATGTTATGATGCTAAATTAAGTTGAAAGTTCAATTAATTGGGATAAATGTAGTAATATCAAATTGTTCTGTCATTAAAATCTGTTTGGTAAGAATTTAGTAACATCAAATGGATTAGTCATACTCATTAAAGACCTGCTGTGTACAATGGAATAATAGATAAAAGTCATCATAATACCTGTGGCGGTCTTCCGTAGGGCTGCCGAGCGCCCGGCGGCGGGCCTTGGGCCTGGGGCGGAGCGCCGTGCGGCGGGTGGCCGTACGGACCTCCTGGACCTGTCGGAAACATTACAATTACTATCACGCAAAAGTGAAAGCTGTGGCAGTGCTTTCAGTTCGAAGAGAAGCTCATGACTCGATCTTGAGCATTGTAATCACTCAATAAAATATTGTTAAGTTGACACTAATATTCAATTGCGCTGTTTTCAGATTTTCGACAAAATAACAGACACAATAACTAGATAAAAAAAAAGGAAAAAGAGGAGGCAAGAAAAAGCAAGAAAAAAAAATTAAAAACAAATAAAAATAATAAAAATGACGAAAGGAATGATAGGATAGGCTACAAGCATATATTATTTTCATAAAGTAGGTTAAAAATGAATGCAATCATTGAAAAAATAAGTAAAATCACAGCGCACAAGAGTAGCATCTCTCTAGATCTGCGGTTCATACATACCGGGCTGCGTGGGCTGCACGGCCGGCGGCGGAGCCCCGGGCGCGGGCACGGCGGCGGGCTGCTGGCTGAAGAAGGCGGGGTTCACGTGCGGGGCCGGAGCACCGCCCACTCCCACAGACATCACTGCACAATCGGAAACATGAACCAACATCACGTCGGGAGTTCAAATAAATAAATATGTGTGGACATTTCACACAGCGCCATCTAGCCCCAAACTAAGCATAGCTTGTACTATGAGAACCAGATAACTGATACAATACTTAGATACTTTTTTGTTTTTGTAAATACATTATAACACCCAGACACAGAACAAACATCGATGTTCATCACACAAATGTTTGTCATGGGTAGGAATCGAACCCACAATCTATAGCTCGGAAGGCAGAGCTACTACCAACTGAGCTATCAGGCTGTTCATCGCACTAATATTATAAAGGCGAACGTTTGAAAGAGTATTTGTGTGTATGTGTGTACGAGTGTATTTGTTACTCCTTTAAAATACTTTATAGGCAAAGCATTTGACCACTGTCTCACCTGATGGAAAGTGAAGTGGATTTAGATGAAACTGGGAATAAAGATATCTTATATGAAAAAAACTTAACGACGACAGAAAAATCTGTGAAAGTTCAAGACCTAGAGGTCTAGAATCCCTCTCCCTTAGCGTTAACGCCAAACGACAACTCCAAATGTACAAATAGATATTTGCTAGACCCTTTGTATACCAAGTTTTCGTCAAGCTAAGTTGAAAAATACCTGACCAATTCGGAAAGATGAATCGAGTTGAAGCAGACTTCACTTGGTTCGTTCACTCAAGTAATATTACCTGGATGCTGCGGCATGGGGGCAGGTCCACGTGGCGGGCCTTGCTGGTGCGGCGGCATCTGGTGCGGCGGCGGGCCCATACCCTGACCGCCAGGCTGAAAGCAGCAATAGCATTAGCAACAAACAAAAGCTAGAGCTAATTTAGGCTATGGTTACGTGTGTTTCCGGTTTGCGAATAGGACCACCCCATCTCTTCCCATCATCATCCTGTTTGCCTTTTTCCCATTTGTTATTGGGGTCGGCTCCCAATCTAACCTGTAGCGGCAAGCCACCAGAATTATACGAGCGACTGCCATCTGACCTCGCAACCCATAAGGAACCAGTAACAGGGATGGTTAGATCAGGCGTCAGATTCTATCAGGCTTCTGACTACCCGTAACAATTGCCATAGATGTTCTTATGACAACCGGGACCGACGGCTTAACGTGCTCTCCGAGGCACGGAGCGATGGCATCGAAAACTGCACATAACTTACTGAAGTCATTGGTGCAGGGCCGAAGATCGAACCCGGTGCCGTAAGATTGCGAAGCGCACATGCTACCGCTCGGCCACCATCTCTTGCCGTGGGTGCCGTAAGAGCCGGCTAAGGAAATATCCAGGGAATGGGCAGCAGCGTTCTCCTCGGTACATTAAAATCTTCTGCAATCACCAAGCCGCCTGCCAAGCGTGGTGATTATGGCAAAATGCTCATATGATAAGCGTCCAAAGTGGCGTTTTATGGGGCAGACTTATGTTCAGCAGTGGATGTCCTCCGGCTGATGATGATGATGATAATGATGATGAACGAGAATAAAACTTTGTGGATAACGAAAGAGTAAAGCTAGAACAGTTTTAAAATGGACCTGTGACATTGAACAAGCCCTTAAAACTTTTAGACAATAGAAAAAATAGATCCTCTTTTGGCGAACAATGCACTGGGGTACATTGTTCGTATCTCCGATACGAACAATGTACCCCGAATGTACCGCGAATTCAGTCGTGTATTTTAACAAGGCTCCGGCCTTGTTAAAATACACGACTGAATTCGCGTCTATTCTACAACTACTCCAATCAGATTTCAGTCATTTTAATGTCTTTTCTATAGTCAATAGACGTGAAACTCAGTGTACTCGCCATTATTAATCATACTCACAATGGTTTGCAAACTGAAAATCCAGAGAGCTGTTTGCTGTGGCTTTTAATAGAGGATTGGAGAACAGTCTCATGTTCATCAATGGATTTCCGACGGTACCTAACTTTCGGAAATCCACTGCCAAAGATGAAAGTGCTGGTGGTGGTGGTTACCCCAGCAAAAAAGCTGGAGTAGAGACATTAAACCCCCCTTTAATATAAATAGATGCCTGATACTATCTGTCCCGGAGGGCTTCTTCAAAGCCAGCGCTACTTGTAATACTAGATTTACACTCGCGCCACGCGCCTCGTGCTTCGCCCGATGTCTCGCCTCGCTCCCCGCGTGTGCGGATGAAAATTAGTGCTCCCTCGTTTTCGTGGCGAGGTCTCGTGTCTCGTGCCCAAAAAGCCGCTCCCGACGCGAGTGACGAGGCGAGGCGTGCCCATTCACACTCACGCCTCGTACCTCGCCTCGCACTTCGCGCGCGAGTGTAAATGTACTAACTGGCTAACTGGCTTTTACTAGGTGGCAGAACTTTTCTGCAAAGTTCGTCTAGGTAGGTTACCACCGCTTTGCCAGTTATTCTGCCGCCAAGCAGTAGTGTGCAAGCACTACTGTGTGCCGGTTTGAAGGGCACTGTAACTAGTGAAATTACTGGGTAAATGAGACTTATGAACTAATCTCACAGTGACACTGCAATTTGTTATGGGCGGCCGTGACGCTTAACACCAGGCGAAAGACTAGCTCGTCACGTCATTCGGTTACATTAAAAAAAAAACAAAAAGAAAATGATCATTATAATACTCACAGCATGCGGCGGCGGCATCTGGTGCATCTGGTGTTGCGGCGGGCCGTACTGGGGCGCGGGCTGCGGGGCCATGTGCGGCGGGCCGCGCGGGGCCCACTCGGGGCCCGGCCGCGGGCCCGGCGGACGTTGCATCTGCGGGGGCCCTTGGAACTGGAACATATGAGGCAGTTAATCGAGCTCACCCACAAGTTTCTACTTAAAACTGTTAAATAATCTCGTGTGACATAAATCACCAATGTGAAGGTGGAAAGCCTTGCCTTCTGCACCTCGATTCCAAATTTACGGTCTCCGTCTCCTTCATCTACATTCAGGATGAAGGAGACAGAGGTGTAGATACCGAATCAAAACGTTTGCCAGGGTTTTGGAATTGGGGTGCTGAATTATAGTATTCACACTAGTTCAGAAATGTATGGACCTTTGAATATGTACGAGTAGAACCGTAGCATATGACGTCATTCATGGACAACAAGCAGAGCACTATACATTCGGTACTAAGCAAAAAAAAGACGAACGTAATATCTTTGGTCCTTGTCACCGTTACCGGGTTTTTTTATTTGACTTCGTTTGATCTAAGCCAAACAGGTTAACAATTTTTGAAATTGTTGTTTTTTGTGAAATAATCCTATTTAAATCGTGATCCAGGCAATAAATATTTGAGAAATAATGTGTGTGCAGTGGGTGGTTGCAGCATTTTAAGCAACAGAAGTCGTACTGAGGCGTAAATATGAAGGAATAACATTTCACAAGTAAGTAGCCATTATTTTGTCTATTTTCCCTTTTTAGAAGTGTTTATTGTGAAAAATATAAATACAGCGTTACATTTCATGTAATAACAAGTCCTCAGCTAAACAGAAAAACAGCTAAATGATTAATTAATGGATAAAATAACCATACCTAACCAAAAAATTTCATTGTCAAGGTACTGCCAGTTTATGATTTTTATTTTCCCATAAAACCAGCTAGGTACCATGTTGATTTGCAAATGTTTATAAGTCGGAAAAAATACTTTTGTAGGTAGATTAGCTAATTATTTGCTTGATTTAACTTAGTAAAATATATCATTTTATATTTAAGGTCAGGTGGGGTAAGTGAAACATACTTGCACATCTATCCACTTTGTGAATTCTGCTAGGACGCTAATTTTTTTTTACACATAGAAAGCCTAAATCTGGCATGGCAAATGACGGCAATAAATACTTCTCAAGAAAATAATTTTTGAAAACTCAATTTGCATGAATGAAACATGACTTCAAAAATGGTTCAGGGTTTTGACAGAAACGTTCCGATTCAATATTCTGACGGTAGGTTGGCATTGGCGTTTGACTATTTAGCAGTTGACTATATTGACAGTTTTATTTTTACTGGGTGGCGCAAAAGTAAAGACCCTATTTGGTTCAGCTATAACATTTTTTCTAAATTAGAAAACTAGATTTAGGTTTTTTTAAATGTATATTTGTGCCATTAAATTTCGTACCATTAGGATTTAAAGATGATGTCTTTTAAATGGTGACCTCCAGAGTTGATACACATTTGAGCCCTATTTATGACATTTTGCAAGATGATTTTCCTTCAAAATTGGTTATGAGTGACGAAGCGCATTTCCATCTCTCAGGGCATGTCAATAAGCAGAATACTCGGTTCTGGGGCACTGATAATCCGCGCATTATTCAAGAAACACCTCTACACCCACTAAAAGTTACTGTATGGTGTGGCATCTGTGTTGACAGAGTGATCGGACCCTATTTTTTCGAAGACGCTGGAGGCAATGCGATAACTGTCACTGGAGAACGCTACAGAACCATGTTACGTGAGTTTTTGATACCCAGTTTGGACGAATTGGGGCTGGAGCACATCTGGTTTCAACAAGACGGGGCTACGGCACACACAGCGCGCGACACTATGGACTTAGTGAGGGACGCTTTTCCAAGCCGAGTTATCTCTCGTTTTGGCGATTTGCCTTGGCCTGCAAGATCACCCGATCTGACCAGTCCAGACTTCTTTCTTTGGGGTTTTTTGAAATCTCGGGTGTATGTGAACAAGCCACAGACTCTCGCAGCTCTAAAAGAAAACATTCGTCAAGAAATAACGAACATATCGCAGGAAGTGTTACGGCAAGTTATGCAAAATGTCATAAATAGGGCTCAAATGTGTATCAACTCTGGAGGTCACCATTTAAAAGACATCATCTTTAAATCCTAATGGTACGAAATTTAATGGCACAAATATACATTTAAAAAAACCTAAATCTAGTTTTCTAATTTAGAAAAAATGTTATAGCTGAACCAAATAGGGTCTTTACTTTTGCGCCACCCAGTATTATCTGTTATCCGCAGTCATTATATTAGGTACCTACTTATATAATAATAGCTGCCAGGTATCACTTTATTAGCGCAGAATCTCCATCTCTTTCTTTGGGTGCCGTATAAGAGCAGACTAAGGGACTATCCAGAGAATGGGCAGTAGCATTCTCCTTGGTACATTATAATCTTCTGCGATGACAAGCTACTTGCTAAGCGAGGTGGTTATGGCAAAGCTCCCTATAATTAGCGTCTAAAATGGCGTTTTATGGGCATGCCTGTGTTCAGCACTAGACGTTTTCCAGCTGTTGATGTGAAATGCGTGATTTTCGCCCATGGGACATTTACAATGACATTTGTAATGTAGTAGGTATTTGATTATTTTATTACTTGTGTCGTCTGTGACTGCAAATACTAACCCCACATTACGCGACGTTTCATGCATTATTTTCGTGTAAAAATGTACATCAACACTATTAAATTGCTTCATGGCATCAGCTGACTTGTGTTTTGTAAACTTAAAGATAGCTGATTTCTTTTTATTTTATGACCTAGCAGAAAGATTGTGTGACGCATGTGCTAGAGCATTGAAACCATTTCGCCACATAGCATAGAGCTAAACTGCGTGATTTATTGATTACGATAGGGTTTCACTTAGGTACTCCTTCGTTTCACTTACCCCACCTGACCTTACATTTTAGTTTTTACAATAAAGAAGCAGTGAACACTGGTAAAACATAAATTCTAGGTATCTAGGTAAATTACTCTATAGATAGAGCTAACGAAATCTCCCATTATCTACCCAAAATTTTGGGAGACATTCTTATTCAGGCAGCACCTCGTGTGGGAGCAAGAAACAACTAGGCGGCCACGTGAAATAGATTTCTACTAGTGGGAATTCTGTGGTATGGACTAATAAAGTAGGTAGCATGGAACACTTCAATAAATGATTATTTGAAGTGGAAATGGCTACCAAGATTCTAACATTCACAAAGAATTAAATAAAAAATATGTTAGAATCTTTGCAGCTATTTCTATTGTCCTATATTATTTGGGTACAGCGCAGTATGTCTTGCTCACAGGAATCAGGATGGTGTACATCCTGATTCTTTTGAACAAGACCTACTGCACTGGCTTAAAATAAAACTGGACCAGAGCAAGCAGATAAAAATGAGACTTTTGACTTGGAAGAATTCCAGCATAAGTATTTCCTCCTAGATATAACCTGGATCTTTTCAAGTCAAAGAGTGAATGGGCATGTCATGGGCAAACGTGCTCCACCTCAGGCAACTTCGTCAATTAGCATCGGATGAGATGTTGCCAAACGTATGCCCAATTAGGCATTAAAAAAAACATAAAGAGCCGCTCTGGGACCACATTCCAACCCCCTCGACTTGTTTTCTCTCCTTTTCGTTCATACACCATAAGAAAAATGAAACGGATAAGGGTATCAGAAAAAATAATAGGGAAAAATCGAGTATTACCTGCATCGGCGGTCTATGTCCAGGCGGTGGGCCCTGATGCGGCGGCGGACCCTGATGCTGCATGTGGTGCGGCGGTGGACCCTGATGCTGCATGTGGTGCGGATGATGCGGGCCCTGCGGCGGCCCGCGCATCTGGTGATGAGGCCCCGGCGGACCACCGCCCATCATCATCCGTGGACCGTTAGGACCCGGACCGTTCGGGGGGCCGAAGAACTCTACGACATTTTCACGTTTAAGAGATAAGATGGCAAGGTAAATTAAGAAGTCAAACTGTGTCTGTTCGATATGTCAAATCACCGATCTAAAGCCATAAAATTGTATTCAAGTCGCCTCTGGCTAATGCATATCTCTTCTAACACGTTACGTTTCAAACCTTGTCCAGAAGGGGCGAATTCCCCGCAAATTCATACGGGTGGAAAGCAAGGTACCGGGCGGCGGGCCGCTACATAGCGTCCACCAGCATCACGCGAATTTGAAATACGCGCGTAATACGCTGATGATGGTCCCATCCTCCCTGATACTTGTAGACAAGTGATTATATACTCTTTGCTTGTAGACGCGATGTGTGGGCGCCCAGTACCTCGCCTTCCGCTCGAAACAATTCGCTGCGAGTTCGCCCCTTCTGGACAAAATGTACCATTCATTCATACACTGGCATTAAAATATACTATTGTACAAGCGTTTACCTCCAGGATGCGATCCGGGGGGTCCACCAGGATGCGGTGGGCCTCTCATTCCCGGGTTGGGTCCGGGTGGCGTGGACCTCGTCTTGGACTGGCTCTCGAATTGGTTCAGTGCCTGCATACGAAATATTCACATCGTACGTAGAGACCTAGCAAACCGGGCTAAACACGTACCTATCGCCCTCATTTATACGACTGGCATGGAGGTGTGCAGACGCTAGATGGCTATTGTGAATCTAACACATTCCGTTTATTTATCTAACTTATGCCCGATTACTCCTGTTTACCCTCACGTTCCTAAAACTCGTGTGAAATTAGTACTGGACGCTCATTGGTTGGCTGCTGATCATCAGCTGCCTTGAACCAATAAGTGTACAGTTTGACAAACGTACGAAAAACAGGAGTAAACCATTCATACTCAAAATTTCAGCTTACGATACTGGCTGCTGGTGTTTTCGTAGCAGTGTAGTGTAGTAACGGCTGTAGCGAGATAACGCTACAATATAACTTCACATTGATAACAGAAAGAAAAATGTTACAGCAACCTACATATTAACATAAGAGGTAAAATAGATCTGTCAATAATGTTTAAAATCCCCTGAGAAACTCGTAAATTGACCTTTGAGCGGACTGCAGCGACTCTCAACCTATTTTTTTGGTGGGTCGCTTTATATTTTAAAATCTCCTGAGAAAATCATACATTGAAACGTGTCAAAACAGGTTTACCGTCACTGATTAACCTTGTCTCGCACACTTCCTTGTACCACAGAACGCGGTAGATGCGTTAACGACAATGAAGCGATGCATAATTGTATGGAAAGCGATACTGTCGCTTTTTTTGTGGGCTAGCATAATACCGGGGGAGCAATGCACGAGTTTCTCAGGAGATTTGAAACATACTACTACTTCTCTATCATTAAAGTAATTACTCTCGCCGTTACTTTGGTCAATCTTACCTAGACTTTATTACCGTAGTCTCGTAGAAAACTGAAATCGGTTCAGCAGAATAGTAGCAACTTTTCTCGTAACTTTTTCGAGTTGATACAAACAGCTACTGCCACACGGTGTCACATTAAAATGTACACAATATGCTCAACAAGGCACCTCTGCTTATGAAGTGTAAATAACACAAGACATTAAAAGGTCGTTACCAATCGCCATTACACCTGATTTATGTGGAGTGAGGAACTCTCTTAGATGACGTCATAGTATGTTCACAGAACCCAGTACTAACTACGGCTGCTCTCCGGCCCAATGCATATGATATCCATAATGACCACGGGAAGAAATAATTGGCGGTGGTACAGCCAGGTGAACTGAGCAGGTGGACCATGGGGAATGCCCGGTGATAATGATACTTCACCCCGATAAACTGACCAGCAGTTGCATTCCTGTTTCTTATAGTGTATCTCATGTGCTAGTATCAACTGCACACATATTTTTATGTTTCTATACTTAACTTTGTTAATACACAATACAGACCTACTATATAATCTACTTAGGTCTCTCGCAGAACCAATAATCGATTGGGAAGAAAGGTTCTGGAGTGGCGACCACGAACCGGAAGAATCAACGTAGGCGTCTCACTAGGTGAACCTAAGATCTGGAGCTGTATTGTGCAAGTCTAGTGGCGATCGTGATCGCGTGCTACTTTACTCGCACTCACGGACTTGTAAATGGGCGCGTGCAGAATGGCAGATGCGGTAGGGGAGCTAGTTAGAACAGGGAGGACCCGTTGGCTGCAGGAGGCAAGTAACCAATCAAAGTGGCACTTTATGGGGAGTCCATGTTCAGTAGCGGACGTCTTCCGGCGGTTGTATGAAGTGCACACCGCCCGTATTGCAGGACGAGTCAGCTGTCGCAGAAAATAATTCAGTTGTCGATCAGCGCTCAAATAGATTTCAATCATAAAATCACCATTTTGTGAATGAAATCTCTACTTGAGCAGATTTGCGACTAAACGCCGTTCTCTAATATGGGCCTATGTGCCTAATGGCTATCTTGCCTGAAGTTCTTAATGTTTGAATAAAAATGACTTGATTTACCTGTTTAGTGGGCAAAGTGACAACCGGGTGCTGGCCATGAATCTCTTTCTTGGGTAGCCGGTCAATCACCAAACGAATGGACTGGTCAGAACCCAAAGATATGACGCAGAACCCCTTGGATTGTCCATTTGCCCTATTCTCGAAGAACTTAACATCTTGAAAGTCCACGACGCCAACATCTGCGACGGCATTGGCTATATCTTGATCCGTGGCCCACTGAAAAAATCGTTATGCAAAACTCAACTAACGGAAGGCTGAATAAGAATGTTCTCATTATTGAGATAACGCATAATCAGTTACATACCTCTTGGCATAAAGTCGTCACAAAAATACGGCCCGGCCCTAACATAATAGAGAAAACGCCTAACACCTACCAAATACCGTAAAATTAGAAAATAAAACCCCAAAGTTGGTTTTTGAAATAAACAGGAATTGTGAAGACACGACTACAAATGATATTGAAGCAGCCAACTACTAATTAATCTTTTTTATTGCAAACGCGGTTCTATCAGAGAAAACTGAATTATTGTACTACAAAACCGAATCACATCTTCCGACTTCCGCAACAGGAGACGTTGGGATAAAAGAAAGAGTTTTCTTAGTCACCATAATTTTATTACCTTTTAATTATTATCACAGGTTTTAAATTACCAGAATATCAATATAGAATTTAAATTAGGCAGTGCACAGACTGCTGAAACGTGTTACGTGTTACAGAGTGGGAACTGAGGCCCTCCAAACATCTGAGAAGGCCAAATATTACTAGACACGACTTTTTTAACATGTATTAAAATTCTTATGTTTTTTATAGAACATGTTGGATAACTTAATTAAAGTTCTTGATATCAGAAGATAATTCACAATGTCTAATGTTAATTTACAAGGCGTTCAAATTTAACGGGGATACGAATACTATTTATCCGAGTTACGATACATTTGACTACCTATCCAAACGCAGATACTAAGGTAACATAAAATAAGGTAACGGAACATTTTCAGATGGATTTGGTTATAATTCCTAAACATTTATCTGCCTCAAGAGTAGATAATACAATCGTTTAACACAAGTTTAATTCGATGGAATTGTATTCATTACAGTTACAAAATTGTAATAATTAATATTAATCGTAAAAATCTGAGGTATGTATTATGGTAACAGAAGATGTCATTTCAAAAAAAATACAACTTTCAAACGAGAATAATGGAATTAATTTTATGCCGTATTTTGATTAGACATTTTTACGGAATGTATAATATATTAAAAATATAATAACGTATCTATACATTAGATGTAGATAGTTCGATCAATAACATTATCAACAAAAAAAACCACGAATAATAATTCAACAGACGAAAAATGACGGTAAAACACTCAAAATACCATTTTCAATTCAATATAAGAATAAACACCATAGAAACATGTCACAAAAGAAAAATAAAATAAATAAGTACATTTATTGCTACGTGAGAAAGAAGCTAAAACATCTTACCTCGTTGAACCTGATAAATAAAATATTAATTAAATTACACATAAATAAGGAAACCAGGATATAAAACCAACTACTGTAGGGTTCTGTAGGTAAATATTCTGGCTTTGTGACAAGCGTTTTCGAACAAGCAGTTAAATTTACGTTATGGTTGCACTACATAGACCGATATTTAAAAATAACAAAAGTAGCTAGGTTATCACGTTAAGCGTGAAGTGGAAATGTAAATCCGCATTATGATTTTAGGATGAAAATTTTAAAAATGTATTTACAATGCCAAACCGCAGAGGCACATTTGAAAGTAAAATAACATTTATTTAGCCTTAATTAATTTAAATGAAATAGAAAGGTGTATACGTGTCGCGATATCAGACAGTTTTGTTCTACGTAATAACCGTTTCTGTAAACAGTTCTGGATCACAGATCTTTAAGGGCAGTGTATACCCCCTCGTGTCCATACAAAAAATACCAACGCTTTGCCACCTCTAAATGTTATCCGATTTTTACGATTTTTTAATATCTGTCTACAAAAAAATCTAAGCTCGTACGTCTTCCTTTTTTAATTTTTTACAATATCTTCGTATTTACAGCCACCTAAAGTTACGAATTTTTGGCGTCAAAATTATGACGAAGAAAAATAGTTGTAACAAGACCACGAAACATATTTTCAAAAAAATCAAGACGTACAAGCATAGATTATAATCTATCCAAACGATTGACACCAAAAATCAAAAGTTTTTGTGAAGTTTTAGAGGGTGAAAACCGTTGGCGCCCGAACTTCTAAAATGTAGGTAAATTTACTCATGGGGCTCTATTGTCTCTATCATGTATACGTGTGGAGAGCAGAGCGACGGCATTAACATTTTGAAATACCAGGATGGTGCTCTTAACATATAGCTTGGCCTATTAACGCCCAATAACACTAATAATGTACCTAATAATCAATCTAAGATCATTGATGCCAGCAGAAACATTGATGTGACAATTTTGGGCTAAATAGATATGAAAATTATAGATGTATAAATCAGTAATGTAAAATTACGGAACTACAGCAACAATAGGCATTTACCAAAGCTAATTTTACAAAACACCTAAAACATGCTTTAGACATTTAGCCCCCTCACAAATAAACACTGAACATCAGTGGAATTGCTACTCAGTGTTTTATCTTTCCCCATTTCCAACTCTACAGAGAGACAAAACACAAAATAACTATTCCTTCACTGCACAATGTTTATTTATAAGGGGTGTCTTTACGTGGGGTGGTTATTAGATCACTTCACTACATTGCAGGACAATACTCAATTGCGATGTGTAAAAATATAATAAACTTTGTACATTTACTTAGAAATTAAACATTCATCAACATTCATAATGATCTGACACACAAACTAATTATGGAATTAAACAAATAATATTGAATAAGTATAATATTTTGTATGAAAGTGATTTATACTAAAACATAGATAATTATAGGCAAATCTAAAGAGATATTTACATTTGGTTTCATGATTAGATACTTTACCATTGTGTAATGTATAACTGCCGAACAACAAATTAATTTAGTGTTAATAAAAAATGAGGGTAATTTATAACTAAGTGAAAAAATTAGTAATTTCTTATGCAATATTCTAACAGTTAAACCATCTTGTGTTCTCATTCACTGGTAAAGCACAAGAAAGTTGAGATATTAAAATAGGTAGTATAGAACACAAATCAAATGTCATTATACCAATACATATTGGTCACCATTTAAATAGTCCAATTTAACAAATTTTAATTTTATTCATATTAAAAAGACTTGTGATCTCTGAACACTTTTAAAAATTATAAAATTTCAATAATCAAGGTCAAGGTCAAGGTGTCAAGGTTATTTATATTTTGTTTACAATATTGTTATTATGTATTATCTATCACTATCTACATAAAAAGTAAATACACAGATTGCAATAATTTTCTTGACTTGTACAAACCATGGATCTTTAAAAACCATGCAAATATCTCTTTATTCTCATAAAATATTGATTATTATAATGAGTTGTGGTGAAAAAAAGCAAATGTCTAAATATAACATATTCAGAGAGCACTGGAAAAATCTTGGGTTTAAAAAAGAATTACTGATGGAGACAAAACTGTTATAGATTTTCATGCCCTATTTACCCAAACAAACAAACATTTTGGTTAAGTACTATTATTACTATTAGCGTTGTATAGTCAAGTAAATACATCCTGAAACCATGTATTGGTGATGAAACTCTCACAGAAACTTGATCTGTACTAAACTTAGTTCCCTAGGTGACAATTTTTGTGGCGGTTACAAATTCCTATGAGCACAAAAGAAGCTCTTCAAATCAAGAAGTCAATCGCTAGAACCAAGTACTTATCTAGTAAATGAGACAAGTCTCTAATACTATTGTAAAACAATACAACACGTGAAATAGGTCAACATTTCTGAGAGTACCTATGGACAGTTTTGTCCCCAAAAAATATTTAAGTATAAAAAAATACTAATAAGCATATTTCAGATTCAGAAGCCCCACTTAATTTTACCATACATATTTATAAAGTAGTAATTCAGGCTGAACAATCAGCCATTCTGGGAGATTGCACAAACGTGAAACGATAGAGCAAGTAATACTTAAGCTCAAGAATAACCTTAGTATTTCGCAGGAAACGAGTTTACCTTATAATAAATGGTTTAGTAATACAACCGTAAATAAATTTTGAAGCAAAAACCTGGTTTTTTTGATATTTTTTGTTTTTGTTCTTCAAATAACAGAGGTAAATAGTCATGTTTTTGCTTACCAGTGTTTAAATAAAAGTATAGCAAACATTTTGATTATTGGTTAACTTTTATAAATCTAACGTAAATAGGCTAGTGTCCTGCTATTAATATTATTTTCATAAAGTAGGTTACAAGTGACTGCAATAATTGAAAAAAATAGTAAAATCGGTAAATAAATCAAAGAGTAATAAGCTTTTGTCTGGAGGGACATCACCTGTCCCTATCTCGCAAGACAGAGCTTCCCCATAGCTACTACGAAAACGCACGTTAGTGACGTCACATGCCGAAGAGATTGTATATACTACAGCTTAGTAATGAGGTACTATGAAGGAGCAAGAACTGACGTCACTGCACGGTCGAACTGTCTTTTTCTATTCCTGTATTTTAAAACGTATGTAATTTTGGAATTTTTTGAGATATTTAATTTTTGTTTTTACATCTCTTTATTGTTTGAGGAATATTACTAATTTGTGCAATGAAAAATGAAAAAAAATGAAAATCATTTATTTGATAAAAAGGCAAACATTACATTGTGGTTAGTAGAACACCTGGTTCCTACACTAGGCTCGAAACCCGTGCTGTAGAAGCCAGGACTCTTTCGTCGGAGATACACTTTATACGCCTATATATTGCAAATAATAAATTTAATATGTATTTAAAATTTAAAAATATAATCTAACTTAAGTGTAAGTGTGGATATTTGACACGTGAAATGATGATGAATGAGGGTGATAGATGAAGTGAGTGTTATTGTATGGGGTGTGTGTTAGTGTATGGGGTGTGTGAAAGTGTATGGGGTGTGTGTTAGTGTATGGGGTGTGTGATAGTGTATGGGGCGTGTGTTAGTGTATGTGGGATATGTTTGTGTATGTATTGTGTGTTGATGTACGGTCCAATTACCTCCGGGGGTGTGCGTTAGTGCAGTATGTGTGTAAGGTGTGCAGTAGGTGTTTGGTGCGTACAAGGTGAAAATGAGTGTGTGGAGTGTGTATGTAGGTATAGTTTTTGGATTTGTCTTTTACTTAATGGATAGTAATAAATTTTCCGTGACGTCGTAATTTAATTCAGATAGTGTTTCAAACAGGACTTTCTTACACTGATAAGAGGTAAGGTTGAAAATTTTTGAACTCTTATTAATTTTATTATAAATGAAAGGACCCAGAAAGTCAGGAAACTTACCAGCAAATTCTGTATTTGTTCTAGGCACTAGGCACACATAATGCGAAACACGTTTGTCTGTTATAGGGTTACAATAATATGTAAGGGAGTGTTGATGGAGTAATAAATTTTGAATGTATAATTGTCTAACCGTAAGGACCTTACATTGTTTGTATAAAGCCACTGTTGGATATCGATAGGGTCTGTATCTGCAATAAAATAATCTGTCTGGGTCTGCAATAAAAAATAGGAGGACACTAACATATTATAATATTTATACTAACATAACACTTCGCCAGTTTAGTTGATTATGGCCCACACTCCACCTGTGAAGGAAGGCCTGTATCCCAGCAGTGGGAATATTTATTTTTATTACAAATTACATTAAAGTTCAACACCAACAAAATCAATGTTTGCTATACAACCAGTATTTTTTCCATGTACTTATGTGAAACATATTTTCTTAACTCCATACAAAAGTATGGTGGTTTATAGTAAATGTGCTACTAAGGCCCGATTTTATCAAACTAGAATAAATTTTATACTAAGTATAACTTTCCGAGAACACACGAGTATAACCCTTGTACCACCAATTTTCAAGGTATAAGAAACTTATTCCCTGGATACAATCAAAATGGCGTCTTTTAATTGTCATTTCATTTGTCAATCAGCTGTATCCAAGAGTAACCAGTAGCTTTATACTTGGAATTGAATTTATTCTACTTTGGTAAAATCGGGCCTAAGACTGATTTTATGGTAAAGCCTTTAAAATAAAACAAACTGTAGAGCAATTTCCTAATGAAATGAAAAAAAATATGAGTTCTAGCCTCCACAATTTTTTTTTTATAAACCTATATTATAACACAGTGTTTAAGTATAATACGAGCAACATGTGTTATACATTTAGGTCATATTTTTTAATAATTAATATTATTTTTTTATTTTTTTTGGCAATGTTGCTTTAAATTTTTTTTCTTTCAATTATTTCATATTTATATTTATACAACACAACTGAAACATTTGTACTGTTAAGTGTGGATGGATGATAAGCACATCAATAACACTTCTTTCGGCCTCACAAACAGTTAATCTCATACCTATTAATCTCATACTTACATACAAATTCTCGCTAAAATACATTTTTATTGAGGCTTTACCATAAAACTCTTGTGTAGACTACAGTAGCACAAGAATTATATGTATACTTACTTTCATGTTTTATTATTAGTTAAACTTAAACTAATGCCTTATTTACATCCAATAATGGAATAATAATAACATGATTTTTTTTTTCGATATTTTATTGCACATAGTCCAACAAAAGTATGTGAAATGCTGAATCTGTACCATTTCCATTTAAGATTTAGATAAATAGTTTTAGCATTAGCAGTTTAGGTTTAGCATTTCATAATTTGAGTAGGTACTAATTTGATATAAATAAGGCATACATGAACAATCAAATGAAACCAGCTCAGTATTTTGATGCCTGACATCTCCCCCATGGGCTTGATAAACCACAAAATATGATGCTCCTTAAGTTCATACTAATGACAATGTTTTCATAATGTGTTATAGTGGCCAAAAATGATATTGGTGAAATGAGAGCAAAGTTTTTATGACAATTTGATTACCATAAAATCATAAATAAACACATACTTATATTCCCTTACAGTTCCATGATATTTCTGTGGTTCCACTTAAATTTCATTTGCTTACTCAATAGAATAAGTCTGTCACCGAAGCGCGTAATCATTATTGGAATTTTAATGTGATGTCTGTATTTTAATTGCCATCTGAATGTCTACTCAAAACAATAGACATAATGATATTATGTAGATCTACAATTCATTATGTATTATAAACTTTTATTTACAGAGCAAATTATCCCAAGTCTGTCCAAGTTTTCACAAAAGTATTACAGTGAAATAAGGTGAAGTTGCAGGCAAGTGCCAACAAAAGATAGTGGACATGTTATTTAAACATTATTTACCATGCAGACAAATCTGACAGACATAAACAAAATTATAACACACTTACCAGTACCTAGATCTATTGATTACAGACATAAATTCCAGTAATAACACCAGATACAAGCTGTTCTACGCACAATTGGCACTTGTTGTAGAGGCTCAGCCCAATCTATGATTAGAAATCGCTAAAACGAAAAGTGCGTTGTAATGTCGAACGCTTTATCGGTGGCAGACTTGCCAGATCTCAGTTTTCAGAAAACAGAGATCGAAACAAAAACAGTTCTTTTTACATTACAAACTATATAGAACAAAATCATGTACGAACCCAGGTTAGGTTGCCGACGTAAAGTTGGAAGCGGCGGCCATGATGTCCGTGACTTGGGCCATTGTTGTGGTAAGGAACGTTGCCGTTGGTCTCCTCTGGCGCGTGCTGGGACACAGAGTTCGGAGGGCCATCACCATCTTCAGACTTCGATGCAGGCGCGGCGATCACGTCGTCATATAAATCCACGTTCTCGCCGCCAAACTCGTCCTGAAAGACGCCACAATCGCCCATTTCACCACAAAATTCAGAAAGCCACAATATAGAACCAAACCTGTGAACTATCATTGTTATAGATTATTAATAGGTATATTCGACACGATTCTGCGTACCTGGCGATTAAAATCAGATTCAATATCATCGGCGTACAAATCTATATCCACACCTCCATCCGCCATTTTGCGAATTCTGCCGAACCGGACGCGGGACGACGCAACGCAACGCAAGGCAAGTCAAATTATCATAGAGTATATAACGAACGCGCGCCAGTGCTGCCAACCCGTAAAGACTTTTTCCCCTAAGATAATTTTAAATCCCCCTAAAAACCCCTAATTTTTTTTTGTTTAAGTTTTTCCTTTACTAAATCTGTTGTTTGTTTATATTTTTATGTAGTCAATAGGCCCGATTTTGAAGGCTTTAGTTGACGGTCCTTACCTTACTAAAAATATATCCGTCTCTTACATTACCGTCTATTGGACAAGAACAGCAACAGTTTTAGAAGTTTTAGATCTGTCAACTAAAATTACTAAAGCCTTTAAAATTACCCCCAATAATATATGGTTTCAAACCTCATAAAATAGGTGGTAGGACTTTTCTGCGAAGTTCGTCTAGGTAGGTACCACCGCTTTGCCAGTTATTCTGCCGCCAATCAGTAGTGTGCAAGCATTACTGTGTTCCGGTTAGAAGGGCTTGTAGCTTGTGAAATAACTGGGCAAATGAGACTTAAGAACTAATCTCACAGCCTAGAAATCTTTTTTAGACTGTGTGATGTCTCAGGGTGACGTGCGCAGTGTCACGCGAAACTTTAATTTAGATTTCCGAGTGAGACTACAATCTGTAATGGGTGGCCATGACGCTTAACACCAGGTGAACGGCTAGCTCGTCACAACATTCTTTAACATAAAAAAAATAGAAAAATAATTAGATTATATCATTTATCATGTTTAAAACGGCATCATCATCGTCGTCAGTGATTTTGGAGTTGCTAGGTGCTAAGTCCGTTCTTTTAAATCATAATTTTCGTTTAAAATACCGCAGAGCCTGAAAACAAAGGTTCCCAATCCGTATTTTCCAGTGATGGTTTATTAGCACTGAAACTAGGTCTCTTACTACTGTTGGTCTCATTTGTAGATAAGCTCAAAGATGTGCATCGAGCTATGGAGAGAGCTATGTTCATCGGGATTTCCTTGCGTGATAGCATCCAAACCAAAATGAGGAGATCCACAGTCTGCAGAGTCCGATAATAGGTCTCAGATGTTCAGCAGTGGGTGTCTTCAGGCTGATGATGATGATGATGAAAGTATTCAGATGAACAAATGGACAGACATAACGAACTTAACTAATATTGCGAACTTATAAGGGTTTCTGGTACTTCGGCACTCTAAAAAGCTATAAATATGAAACAGACGTTGCAAAATAGACCACTTATTTGTTATGTAGGTACAATACGTAAAAAACATTCTTTCTTCTTCTAAATATTTTAATTATCATCTGAATGCATGAACAAATTTCGCCCATTTGCGGCCACGTTGATCAAGAAATGAAGTTGTTTGGTGGAACAGAGCGATTCACTGCATTGGAAAATATATCAACAGGTGCAAATTGGCACCATTCAGAAATGTATGACTGTTTTAATATACTTTAACACTAATAAGTTCCCCCCAAAAAACCCCTAAAGAAATCATGCCCCTAAACTTCCCCCTTTCAACACTTCTTCCCCCTAAATTTACGGGGAAAACCTCCATGTTGGCAACACTGTCGCACGCGTAACTTATTCAGAGCTTATTCCACAGATTCCACTACGGAGTTGACAGAGTTATAATTTGCCCACAGATAGTCAATTGTTCTTTTCCCTAATCTGTGTTCGAAAAAAAAATGTTAGTTTGTGATATCGTCAATAGATGGCACGGTGAGTTCTATTTCTATGAGATCTCAGATTGAGGACAGTTACTATTATACTCTTTGATCTCTTTAGACTGATGAGATGAAGCTTTCTTGTAGGTGGTGTAACCGGTGTAACATACTGTATAAGGTGGATCTCCGTCTGATGGTCTGTCTGGGTATTATTATCATAGAGGATGACAAGCCTGTGTTGCACAGTTCTATACGTAAATTAAATAAATTATTTAATTTCAATTAATTTTTATATTAATACTATGCTTCTGTTATTCAAAATAGTGCCATCTAGTGTTTTGTTATGTACTGCCATTGGCACTTATTTGTTATTGTCATGTGCTGCCATCTGTCCAACATCTTCTGCCATCAAACATGCGCGGGGTTTGAGCGGAGAGAGGGAGGGGTTTCCATCCACCCCTCGCCATTTTCCGTCAAACTAAACTCAATCAAGTTTGCTTCTGTCACTCGTTGTGTTTGTGTATGGTGTTGTGAAAAATTATCTGTGCCGATGAATCTAAATGGGAAATCGTGCTGATTACGACTCGAAACAATGGGTCGGTTATTATTTGTGTGGTTTTAATGCATCTTGCGATCAGTGATGATGATCGAGTGATTGGTTTAGTGTTTGTGTTTTATGGTGGGCTCTCACGACAACAGTGAGATCCTTTCTTTGGATACATCGTCAGCTGGACGACGTCGGGCCTCGGGCCAGGCCGGTGACCCAACATGTCGGCGAAAAACATACCAGGAGATAAGGTAAACATCTTGGAATGACCTCCCAGCGATGGCTTCAATATTGGTCGTAAAGGTCATTTCTTTTTTGTCTAAGACCGCTCCTTTCTCTTGAGGCGTGGACTTGACTACGCAAGAAAGCTTACATTAACTACTTTAAAAAGGTACTTCATATTCATATGGTTAGGTAAAAAACACGGGAAATATTGTTACCATTTAGTGTTGTACACCAAAAGTAAACAAACCTATTGAATCAAACTCAGCATCGATAAGTTAAAAAAAATACACCCTATCCTATGCTTAGAAGCAGAATAATCATTTCTTAAAACATTTAGAAAATAAGTTTTAAATACACTCTTAAAACCCCTAAACAAGCAGAAAAAACTTCAATTAAAAACGAAAAGTCTGTCATGTTTGAATGCTATATTATTTTAGTTAAAACTGTAACAGGTAAACTTATTTCATTCCTGTTATCAAGCTTAGAGGTAGGTACCGAGATGTTCAAAACTGTTGCACTCGCTGTTTGAAAGAATTTAGGTATGTACTGGTTTTCGCATGAGAATTCCTCAATTTCAGAATGAAAAGTATTCTATGTTGATTTTGGTTGTATTAGCAATCTGCATGTAAAATTTCATCCAAATTGGTATAGCTGTTTTGTTGTGAAAGCCAAACAAACAGAGAATATTTATGATTTTTATAGCAGTATTGCCTGCTCTGCGTAATCAAGTCATGATGCGGGTTCAAGTCCCACTTGTGATTCAAATTTTTCCTTTACATATTAATCTGTAAACATAGAGAATGTTTCATCTTTAAATATGAATAGTAAAAAGCAGGGGTTAGTATGGACTAGGTAGGTACTAGGTATTTGTAATTGTCAGATTGGCTACAGGCTTGGGAACCCCTTTGACTGACAATGAGAGATGAAACCTTGAATTTTCATGGTGTTTTGGGAAGATTTTTTATTTATTTGGGTTCACCCAAATAAATAAAAAATCTTATTATTACTAAATTGGTATTATTGTGTCTATGAATCTGTTGCTTAATAGATTAATTGTCTCTTCCAGAATTACTATAAGCCGTCACAAACAATAGGTTAGCTAGGCCAACCATAGAGAAAGAACAATAATAAAATAAAAGTGGCAACGAAACCTCTCCTGGTTTGTACATGCCAACATGCAATATTCAGACCCACATATACCTATGTACGCAATCGCCTCCGCAAAATCAAGCCGACAAGATCAAACTCTAATCTATTCATAAAACCCTTCCCCAGTTCAACTTTTACACCCACAAGATAAAACCTCTCGCACCTGTTTAAAGCCCTGCATAATTGTGCACCGAGACACCACCAAGTTCTATCGGTTGCTACTTGCTATTGTCGATAGAGCTGCAAGTAGACTTCTCGCTTGACCGCTCGGATGAACGGTTGTTTATACAAGAAGGCCGTGTACATTTTCGATATCTTTTTATTTTAAAGTAGGTCAGACAACAAAGGTCGGAAAGTAAATCGTAGCTTAAAACACCCAAATGCGGAGTTCCTGTCCTTTGTACAATAAGCCAACGGGGCCACATTTTGCGGGCATGGGGGTCGAAGTGGAACTGCAGATTATGCCGACATAAATTTCCAAATTCAAGCCATTTTCCCGGAGTTTTTCTTTTCAGGCAATCGAGCTCGGCGAGTCTTTCTTTTGGCTTACTGTCGACGCGATTCGCGACCAAATATCCGGGTCTTTTTAGCTTTGCATTATAAATGCCTTTCTATTCTCTGCAGTTTAGATTTAATGAATTCATAACTGCGATTGTTTTTTGAGAGATAATCTTGTATTGTAAGTTAATCATATAAAATCTGCTATTATAAGGAGAATATGCTCATTGTTTTCCTTTAAAAATAGGTATTATGCTTCAACGTTCTAGGTATATGTTTCGAAGCAAAAGTGTAGGCACTCGACAATGCATTGCATTGCATGCACTAAGTACATTTTGCTGTTTAAACATTTGCTAAGCACTTTGTTTTTCTGAGGCTAAGCACCAAAGGAAGTGTAACGCGCTTTTATGTGTGTTGTAATTACTTAAATCCATTAAATTTTCTTTGTAAGCACCTACTTTCAAAAATCGTCTATTTTATTACAACTCATGTGCTATTTTTGCGTTGCTTAAATGCATTGAATTAAGGTTAAACAAGGTCGGCAGTGTATTATTTTTCCATTAGCAGCGGAGCCGAACAACAGAACTCTAACCAGTAAAAGCACCCTCGCCTCGTTGGCGTTCTTGGAACAGAATAAAACAAAAATTACACTCGCTCTGGGTGCTATCAACAAGACGATGCGACACCATCTAGGTGTATTAGCCGCCTAAGGTCCCCCATACACATTCAATTTAATTGGTCAATAAAATTGACGATATTATTTCCGTCAATGTTTTCTCCATACTGTAAACCGAAAAACATTAATCAATACTAACCCTACACGATCAATAAAATTGATCAATCACAAAGATTATAAAATATAAATAAAATTTAACGTTATGGGGGCTTAAAACATACAAACTTACGCAAAAAAAGATTCAAATGTCGCATAATTTCCTCAGCGTCGTTCGCCCATTCCAGAGAGACTTAATAAGCAATCCAAGTATGCAACAAGACAAGCAAGCCGCCATCTTTTGATGTCAGTTAATGCCATGTATTCGTTATTGCTCCCCTCGCCTACCCTTCAGCAATTTGAGATTTTCTTCTTTATATTTTACTTGGCGATGATTTTTTTTTTATTACGTTTGTTTCCTTTGTTCAGGCACCTCTATTATACATACTTGTCGCTTCAGGTTGTGGTTTATTATTAGCACGAAATATAAGGATCATAAAGAAGGTAATAAAGTAAAAGGTGCGGTAGACAGTAGACACAATCAACTTTGAAAGTCAGGTTAGGCGAATACATAAGGACAATGAACTCTATCAATCCTACAAGAATAAAAGAACTGGGAATTTTCAAATTCACCTAACTCTTTTCTACTCCTTAACTCTTTACTCTCTGTAAGACCACAATTATTGTGGTACTATTATAGTAAAACCTATTGTGACTTCTTCACTGAATATTAATGCCCGTTTTCACCAAAGATCCCTAAATTTTAAGGGCCCTTAAAAATATATAAGTGACATCTGACAGTAATTTTGTTTTCACCGACGATTAAGGGACACCTAAAGCTTAAGGGATCCCCTAAGTTTACGGGGCCGAAGCTCGAGCCCTTAGCGTTAAGTCATATTCAGTAATCTGTGGTTAAGTGGCAGGTTAAATTATCAAAATGTCTTTTTTTTTAATTGTATTTGGCAACTGTTTCTACCCGCATAACGCCAGAAAATATATTTAAAATATATTAAAAACTTTAATGATAATATCAATAAAACATGTTACTTGTATTTTTGACGATTATTCTCTAAAATATATAAATAAAATAACAAAAATCCGTAGAAAAGAATAAACTGTCACGTTACAATTTAAGTGTCACTCAGCGCTGTGAAAACAAATTTAGGTAAGGGTCAAATCTAGGGGGTCCTTAGCCAAAGGGATTCCTAGTTAGGGTAAGTTTAGGGCTCTTTGGTGAAAATGGGCATAAGTCACCCTTTTTAAATTTTATCTAAAATATTTACCTGGTCTATATATAATGTTATGTGGGCAAAACATATTTTGGTTCAAGCAAATCTGAGGAATACTCAACACTCCAAAAGTATAACTGAAAAGTGACGCACACAGTCTATTGTTTTAGCTAAAGCCTCGGCGGGAAAAGGATAAAATGAAGACCCGAAACTCGCAGCCAGAGCAAAACAATTGTCCTTTGTTCCTTTCGTAATGATTATGAACCTCTCGCGAATTGTAGAAAAATATGCCGTCTCCCTTTCTATTCTTTCGACTTTAAAATGATGGAACGATTCGTAATTGTCAACTGCATTGTATATTGTTGCACATTATTTCGCAATAATTACTCGTTAAAGGTCGACGAATCAAGTATTTGACCATTTTAGATTTTGACCCTGGTTTCTAATTTGACATATTAAGCTTTTGACTTGTGTAGGAAGGGCCTATCAAGTATTTGACGTGTGTCTGCGCCAGTCAATGCAGCTTCAAGCTATGACTTGACTATATATTATGTAGATCTACGTCAACTAATACCTCATACAAATCACCTAGCACCTATTTGGGTTCCATTTATCGTCAAAATAGTTTTAGACGACTTGCAGACGTGAGAATGGCGGACTGATATAAGTACCTAATAACGTCTATTTCGTAATCAGGTATTTAAGAAATGATCTATTATGTACGTAAGTATTCAAGGTACCTATGTGCAGTTTTCAATGCCATCGCTCCGTGCCTCGGAGAGGAGAGCACATTAAGTCGTCGGTCCCGGTTGTCATAAGAACATCTATGGCAGTCGTTACGGGTAGTCAGACGCCTGATAGAATCTGACACCTGGTCTAATCATCCCTGTTACTGGTTCCTTATGGGTTGCGAGGTCAGATGGCCTTTGCTCGTGTAATTCTGGTAGCTCGCCGCTACAAGTTAGATTGGAAGCAGACCCCAATAACAAATGGGGAAAGGCAAAAGTGGATGATGATGTAAGTAAGTATTCATTCATCAGTGACTTTGAAAAACGAAAAATAAGGTCAAACTAACGAAGCTCCTTGAGAAGTAGGTAATCAGAGCAAGATATCTGTGACAGTCAAACAATTAAAGTACACTTAAGCCGCCAAATATTTGTTTAGGCTTCTAGAGCTAGTCTAGACTAGTAGCGAAATGATAGTATTGTTTACTAACGAACTAACACTTGAAGCATAGCATGGACAAAGAGGTAGGTATATGAGCATGGATGAACATTTTTCGTTCATGGATGTAAGTACCGCGTATAGGATGATTCAGATAGTATAGGATCTTCGCTTATTTAGTGTAATATTAGTCACAAGCTGAAATATTTTTGTGTTTATTTAATTTTCTGGGTAAGTACATTAACTTTCGTCATTAGTAGTACTATATTAATTTTCAAAGCTTTCAACTGTGGTAAGTGATTCATTGCTCAAATATTTTATGTTTATTTTATGCATAATCTAAGAAGAAGAAGAAGATAATGAAGACATGTCTTTGTTCACGTTTCAATAATTGCTCATCATCGTATGAAAGAAGAAATTGCAAGGCACAGCATAGGTAGAGGCATAGAGGATTATTACGCTATTCTATGGGTAGAGGTTACAACCACTAGACAAAGTAAAATTCCAAAAAGTGTCTAGAGTTTCAGTGTTGGTAGAGTGGACAGATACAGGCCTCTCCCAAAATATACCATCAGTGGTCAGTGGTGGCGGATGATCTGGAGAATAACTAGCAAATTAATGTTTCTTTAACTTGAACCCTATTTTCAGTGTGTTATGTATTTGAATTCCTTAGTTGCATCACAGAAGACGAGTCATCACTGACTTCTTGATTGGGTAGAAATCTTATCATAAGCATCGGCAAAGCATCACCTAGCAACCGACTTCCACCTGAAAAAGCTGGGTCACAGTGCCAACATTATTCAGCGGTCACCTAAGCGGCGGTTAACGATCCGCAATTATGACGAGACCAGTCTCGGCTCTCGGCTCCGAACAATGGACAGTTAACTGTACAACAGCGGTTTCGTCACGCTGACAGTACTATTGCTACAAAATAATAACGTCGGCAGTACAATAGATCGTGATCGGATGTTAATCACTAGGACTATGTTTCTTTCGGTGTTAATTTGTTATACCCTTATCCCACCAAGTGTAGCGGACAATGGACAGACTTGTCTACCGTTCTTTATCTGTCCCTGAACAATTTTCCTTTCGTCGTTTTTCTAAATTTGTTTGCCGCTCAAAACTACTCCCTGTTCCCTGTCACTAGTGAGTATTTTAGATTTTACGCATTCCCGTTGTCACCACACAATACATGTCCATCTCCTACGTTTGCACTTCAGTTGCATCTGCGTGCAATTTAATTAGTTCTTACAAGGAGACAAAAAAAATGTCAAAAAATATGTTGCAAAAACATTAGCAGTACAACTAGCCATTCATTTAGTTAGTGCATATGCATAGCTAACATAGCCAAAATTGTACAGTATCGGTAATGAACTAACAGCTTCTCTGTGAAGCTTCTCTATTTGGCACTAGGTATCTAAATTCCTCTGCTCTACATTTTCTTTCCGGTTCATGGTGGTTTTCAAGGCGGGCGTTTATCAGGCTAATGGATTTTAACGGATTTGCGTTTCCAAATGGTTCCAATGTCTGGCAGTCACGATAGATTTGGATATTGATCAGAAAGTTTGTCAGTAACGTTTTGTTTTTGCGGTCAATTTTGAAGCACCGTTGATTATTTGTGCCGTCGTGATCGTTGTAATTAAAGTATTGTGTTACATTGCTATGACACAAATTAATAATTAGCCAAATTATGTAAATTAGCGTAAAAGGAAACTTCTTTTATGATAAAATTTTAACATACTAGTTTCGTAACTTGCCATTTTTATGTAGTTTGAAATTATAATCGTAAGTCATAACAAATTCATAATCAAATATGTAAACCTAATCTCATTGACTGTTTCAGTAGATAGGTGCTAGTGAAAACCACCGAGGCTTAATTTATGACGTTCATAATGATTCCTTTGTTTATGATGATTAATGTTCTCCGCAGACGCAAGGTAAGCTTTTGAGTCTTTTGACGCAAATTACTGGAAGACTCAGAACCTCCGTGAATTACGTTAGTCTAATTGCTACATTTGGCTTTCACGTGAGAGTAAGTACATTGAAATATATAGTGTAAAACAAACATATTGAATAGGTAATTATTCCGATGACATCATCGTTAGTGGGAATGGAAACGCGCGGGTATGTGGAAAAAATCTTCGTGACTGACAGAAATGATAATGCATGGTCAGGAACTGATGAAGTAATCAGAAACTTAGGTAAATACATAGGTATAGGTATATTGTGGGTTGATGTTGATTATCTATGTGGTGATGCAGTATGCTGCAATAAAGAATCCATCAATGCATATTTATATATTTGCTAAGATATTATTTCTCATATTGTATTGATTAACCTTATTACTCAAAGACGTCAAAAATCCGATAATTTATCTATTTTTGTAAAAAATGCGTTGTAAAACGTAACGTGCGTAAATGAGAGAAAACTAATACAAGAGTTAGAAATAAACTTCAGTTCGAAAATCAAATTGCTCTCTTCTACTTTAGTCTTCATCCAAGAATATTAGTCGTGCGAGTCTCTTGAGTCTAAAAATACACGTTATTCTTACGTCAATCTCTACCCGATACTTCCATATCTGCCTCGCATACAAAACAGCTTGTCGGCCCATTAATCTGGCCATGATTTGCCGACGATCCGTGACTCGCTCGCTTGTAACGGGATCCAAACTGTAGCTACTGATCTCTCGGTACCGCGCGACCACTCGGGCACTTGTCTCTCCCTACCTCGAATAGAGTTGAATGAACTACCTATAATATATTGTGAATTTATAAGATCACCAGAAAATCGAAAGTTTGTACTGCGTTAAATACAAAGTCGATTACATTTATTCATTTAGAAAATCCAGCAACCATTTTTTTAACGATGTTTTAGGTCAAAGGGAACTGAGTCAAGACGACTTCCCCCTCAGATTCTGAGTAGCTTCCGCTTTGAAGCACCACGGCACGGCTAAAAACGATGTGGTGGAACAGTCACGGTTTTTACAAAGCAATCGCGCACCTATCTGTACTATAGATGGATAGCCTTTTAGTTTTTACTAAGCTTTTTTGCTTGACTGAAATATCTGTTGCACGGTACCCGTATTTTACCTCCTAATCCACCTAATCCAAGAACCCCGATACAGAGTTCATCGAACCGTCACGTTGAATAGTGGAAACTACTTGAGGAGCGGTAATGAGAGCCCTGTATCATCGTAGCACAAGCGTGGGTTTGATCACAAAGACGCGATGAGATATAGTATGTCACCTGACTCATCATAATGGAGATGTATTAAGGCCGTTCACATTACTAAGGGCGTGTAACTTCCATAAATGTTTGTTGTTACTAGGTGTAAGCCTGTAAGGCATTGAGTAGTTAAAAATTTGGAACAGTATAATATCTGAATGGATCGTATAAACGTGGGTGTGATTACAAAGAAGCGACGAGATTTCTTAAGCCGCCTATCACCTGCCTCATTGTAATGAATCTTTGTGTGCCATTCAAATTGCTGTTCATTAAAAGTGTTTCAACTTGACACCGACATGATGATGCTTAACTTTTAGGATTACATAACTAGTTCATGTTTAAAAACTGGTGAGATTTCTCTAATGGTTTTATATTTAATTGGTTTCGTACAAGGACGAAAAAGTCTTCGATCGCAACTGGTTTCGAAACTCCGGTTTCGTACACGGTCGAAGGGCAAAAAGTAGCGATACCTATTGACTTGTTTGGTACAATAATTGTAGGATTGCTTTCATTCAATGTCTCATTTTCTTTTTAACAGGCAACCATTCATTTTCAATTTAATTTCTTATTTGAGATGTTCTGCAATGAGCATAATCTAAGCTGATTGGGAGTATCGGAACGGTTCTTTACGGTATGCCTGCCACGACACTATTTACATTACATAAAGAAATTATCTATTATGGCAAGACACCCTATTCCGACAGTGTCGCAATCTGATTATAAATGTGGTTAATAATAATATCGTATAGTACATGTAGGGAAAATTAAAAATACATTGAATTGATTGGGTGTGTATCTAGCTTACCACTATGCCTGATGTGTCCGAGGGCTTTGTTTTCTCTTGTACTCCTCGCCCTTATCATTATCCGCTTCACAATATTATTTTAATGGACAGAGAGACTGGAACCGCTGTGCAATCTGTAAAAGTTGTAACCGGTGACACCACGGTATGTGGTGCCACCGGTAAAGGGGGATCACTCAAGGCTTTCACCAAGCAGTGCTCCCCAGTACTAGCTAGGCTGGAGTTATTGTGTCATATTAAGCAAACATTACACCTAAGAAGTCAAACATATTAAACTGAGTTACCATCAAGTCTGTACTCTGTCAGTACTCATACATAATGTGGGGCACATGGGCTTGCTAGATGGGCTACATTCATATATACATCATGGAGCACATGGGCTTTGTAAATAGGCTGCACCTATACATACATCATGTAGCACATGGGCTTGGTAGATGGGATACATCCATATATACATCATAGAGCACATGGGCTTAGTAAATAGGCTGAACCAACATAGAATCATAACACGAGCACATGGGCCAAGCAGGTGGGCTGCATCCTACCCACACATATAATACTGAAGCACATGGGCTAGGCATGGCGGGCTGCATCAGCATATAATCGCAACATGAGCACATGGGCTAAGCAGGTGGGCAACATCATACCACATATATAAAGAACAATGGAGCACATGGTAGGTAGTTATAAAAAGGTTAAGTAATCTCATCAAATTAGTAATTGCAAATTAATGTCTTTTAGGTAAAGAAATTATTCTAGGTACTTAACATTGATCCGCTGGTCCAGCACTCCTCGGGAGCACACCTTGATTTATATTCAAACCGAACTATTCTTATTCTGCGTCCGCCATATTTAAACTTACTGAACAAAGTGACTCACTTGGTTGCGCACACTAGCAGGTTTTCCAATCCCTCTGTGTTGCCAACTTCTTAATTGACTCTATGGCATCGCGAAACGTCGCGACACACCCGACGGCAAAAAGGTGTTGACGGTGACCAGGTTACGCGTCCACTCCCGGATCTTCTCCAAGGCTTTCGCGGCTGCGTCGCGCCTCGGCCTTGACGGCTCCGGAGTCCGCGTTGGTAAGTTCTCACAGGTTGCCTTTTGACTCAAATCAGCAGTTTCAGAAATATCATGTTTTCCTAGACTCTCTGTAAATTCTTTGGAAGAATCATTTTCATCACACATATTTAAATGACTTTCAACTTCACTGGGTGGTGTTTCCATGTTGATGTCCTCAGACTCATTTAACGTTTCCGTGTTCCTTATGATAGCTGGTGGAACACGGAGATATGATATCTCTGGGACTTGATCTTCCATGAGAGTTTCCTTTGCATTATCTTCCACCTCCAGTGGATACAACTGGCCAATGGATCTGGTAAGCTCCTTGTCTCCTACCTTAACCTTCGCTGTTCTACACTGACCATCTTTTCCTTTAACGAGTGTGGTTATCTTTCCAACCCTCCAGGTATGACGACCCTTTGTGTCTTCTTTGATTTGTACTATTTGTCCTTCTTTAGGTACCAAACTAGATTTTATTCGTGGTTCCCTGACTGTATGACTGTATCTTTCGCGTAAGCTAAGAAGATAACGATTTGAGAACATGTCCCTGAATTCTTCTATCAGTTTCATTGCTCTCTTCCAGCCTTTTATTAACTCAATCTTGGTTGCTGTTGCGCTTCGCAGGTTGCCAGTCTCCTCAAGGTTATATTCAAGTGTGATACATTTCCCTACTGCTAAGAAGTCAGCTGGTGTCAGTACATGGTCCATTTCCGAATCGATACAGGTAAGTGGCCTAGTATTTATAACTGCTTCTATTTCCTTCACAGTAGTGTTCAATTGGCTATCACTCAACAGATGTTTTTCAAGGGTCCTTTTTAGACAATTCTTAACAATTCCTATTAACCTCTCATAGAATCCTCCTTGCCATGGAGCGAGTGGAGTGATAAACTTCCATGATATTTTGTTCTTTATGCAGTAGTCATCAGCCATCAATTCTGCATTCAGCTTAAATTGTAAAGCATTGTCAGATATTATGACAACAGGAACGCCTCGCGTTGATATGAACCTTCTCAATGCAAGAAGACACTCCTGTGCATTTAGGGATTTGACAACTTCAAGATGCACTGAGCGTACCACTAAACAAGTGTACAAGCAGATCCATCTTTTCTCACCTAGGTTTCCACTCACATACAAAGGGCCTAGGTAATCCAATCCCGTATATGTATATGGAGCACTATAGTTCACTCTTTCCGGTGGAAGTGCAGGAGCAGGCGGTAGTTTGAAGGGTCCCCCTCCTTGCTTGATACAATTAGAACACCTTCGAATAAGTTTTTGAACTTGTGCCTTGCCCTGTGGAATCCAATAATATTTACGGATATTACTTAAGGTGTGATTCGCTCCCACATGGTAATTATCTTTATGTACTTTCTCTATCAATTTGTTTGTAAAATCACAATTTTTTGGTAACAGAATTGGATATTTCATATCGTATGACCATTCTGTATTTTCCATTCTGCCTTTGCATCGTAATAATCCATCTTCATCAATGAATAACTTTAAGTTTCGGCTTAAAGATGTCTCTTTTCTGTTTGTCTCATCCGGAAAAAATTCTTTCTGCAGCATTTTAATTTCTTCTATTTCACTATCTATATTTTTCTTATGTTCTTGTTTTCTCCTTTCAGGTGTCAAACTCTTCTTTGGCGTACTTGGAGACTGTACTTCGAGTTTATCTGTCTCGGACAGACTCTCCCGAGTCAAAAAAGAAAGTTCCTTCAGTCTATTAGTCGGCCACATTGTATAAGGCTGCAGTAAAAAGTCCGGACCCTGCAGCCAATATGATCTTTCAACTGTGTTTTTGTTAGGACGTGTTGCTACATCTGCTGGATTTAACTCTGAGCAAATAAATCTCAAAATTATATTTTTGTTTCGTTTCATTTCTTCAATCCTTCTTGCTACAAATGGTGTCAAAAGTTTATTTGAATTATACCAGTCAATTACTATTTGACTGTCAGTCCAAAGATATTGTTTGTCTATGTCCATTTGAAGTGATTTTTCTACATACTTCAGTAACCGAAATCCAATGAGTACTCCTAACAGTTCCAATCGTGGTATTTTTAAATTTTCTTGTTCTTTGATTGGTACCAATCTTGATTTTCCAATAACAAATGCTATTTCATTTTCATTTACCAAGTACACTACTGCAGCGTAACTTTTTGAAGATGCATCTGTGAAGCAATGTAGAGAAACTTTGTTCAAATCTGTTTTAGCTTGTATGTAACATCTTGGTAACGTTACTAGGATATTACTAAGATCTTCATATATGGTTTTCCATTTTTCTACCATTTCTTCTGACAAGGATTCATCCCATTTTACCTTCATTTTCCATAAATCTTGTATAAATAATTTCGGTGGTAATAATGTTGGTACAGCAAATCCACATGGATCATATATTGAAGCAACTGTCTTGAGAATACCTCTCTTTGTTGGCAAAAAATCCGTAGTTTTGAATCTTAGTTGCATTGTATCCTTTTGAGTATTCCAGTTTAAACCAAGAGTTTTTACTACATCGTCATTGCATTTATCTGGAATATTCTGTCTTAATTCTTCAGCATTAGAGCTCCATTCCCTCAAATTCATTGAGATTTTCTGAAACTCCTTTTTCAAATTATGATACAAGTCTATGGCCTGATTTATATTTGTAGTACCAGTTACCAAATTATCAACATATATATCACCGGCCACTCTTTGTATGGCTGTATTTTCTGACTTTTGAAGGTGGTGTTTAATGGTCGCATTTAGGAGGAATGGACTCGAAATTATGCCGAATGGTACACGACAAAAGCGCAGATGCAATATGTTGTCTTCAGTCGCAGGTTTGGAGATATCTTTAAGCCATAGGAATCTGGTTACGTCCCTACTATTTCCTTGGAGACTTAATTGAAGAAATGCCTTCTCGACGTCAGCTACTATCCCGATTTTATGTGATCTAAACCTTATAAGCAGTCCAATTAAATCTTCCAATAGAATAGGTCCAGCTAACAAGCATTCATTAAGGCATTTCTTGTCTTTCAATTTTCCAGAACCATCATAAACAATTCGGGTAGGCTTACCCGGTGTTTTTATTCCGTGATGAGCTAAGTAGTGTATTGGGAATTCGCATGTAGTTATTTCTTTAGAAGGAACAACCTCTACAATACCCTTTTGAAGTTGATCTACAATGGTATTGTTGTAAGATGTTAATGCTTCTCTATTCATTCGACGAAGTAAATTGATCAGCCTCCCTTGTGCCAGTCCTTTGTTAGTAGGTAGATCAGGTGGATAAACTTTCCATGGCCAGGAAACAGAGTATCTCTGGTCCTCATATTTAGTTGTTTCATTAAAGTTCTGGAGAGCTTCTTCTTCCTTAGTGGTGTTAGGAGAGTCCACGATTCCAATAGATTCTAAGTCCCATAGAGTCTTGACTTTCACTTCATTTAGGGGTAAATCAGGCTTTGTTAATTTGAAATCCACCGCTGATTGGAAATATGTCACTACTGACATGTCATCTTCTGGTTTACAATCAGTTTTGCCCGTCAAAATCCATCCTAGTTCAGAGTTGACCAAAAATAAGTTATCCTCAATTCGGTGCTTTTCTGTTGACATCATTGCAAAATAATAGTCGTTACCAATGAGTATATCAACTTGGCCGCCTAATGAACCATCATCAGCTAGAGTGACATTATTCTTCCAGCATGTCAGTTTTTCCAGTGGGTATGGAATATCCTGAGAGATGGTTGGAACCACATTAGCATACAGTGTTCTGTGCTGTTTGGTTCGACTCTCAATGCACAGTTTCACTAACGGGCTCTCATATTCTTGTGGTTTGTCAGACCCGAAGGTGAATACAGAAAGATGATTTTGTTCTTCCACAGGTAATTCTAAAGATTTTGCTAGCTGTTTTGTCACATAGCTCCGCTGACTCCCAGAATCCATCAAAATTCTACAGTTCTGACTCTTAGATTTATCTTGATTGGTTACTTGAACAACCGCTGTCTGGAGGATGGTAAGAGAAGGTTTGTAAGCATCATTAGCATGCATAACTTTAGTATTTCCTACTTTCCATTCCTGTTCCTTGAGATTTTCTTGAATCCTTGGGCACAATGCCCTATTGTGTTTACCATAAGCTGAGCAATGAGCACATTTTCTCTTTCTATTACACATGGCTAACACATGTCCTATTTGAAAACAACTGTAACAACGATCCTTCAATTTTGATCTTCTTTCATGGAGTGTTGCTACCTTTTGACACTGGTCATTATAATGTGGGCCATCACAAAACAGACAGGAGTGCTTCCTTCTCTTGGGCATGGGTGCCTTGTTTGAGTTATTTCCCTTATTAATTTGTTTATCCTGATCATTGAATTGTTTTACAAATGGTTTAGTTCTATTTTGTTCATCAAATCTTCTTTTATTGGAGCTATAGCTGCTATTATTTCTATTGTTCATAACATTTGCTCTTGGTACTGGTTTAAAGTCTTGTCTTCTGTTAAATCTATTATTTCTTGAATTAAATTGTCCAATTGGTTGATTGAGTCGAGCTTGTTGGTTTGAATGCAGCGTTTCTACAGTGTAATGGTGATTTATCTTTTCAAGTTTGTCTGTAATCCGACTGGAATCTTCCCTTGCAGATATTATGATTTCCAATTGCTTTCTCATGTCTTCAATGGTGTCTGTTTTCAACGCTAACTTCATTTCATATATCACATCCTCCGGAAACTTCTCTGTTATCATAAATCGTAGATGATTATGCGTGGTGTCTTCTCCTAGTGAATTTAACACTCTTAAGTGCCGTTCAATTTCATTTAAAGCTCTCCGACAATCAGTTGCAGTTTTATCCGCAGTCTTGACTGCATATAGAGCCGCGTAATGTGCATCAATGATTTGGTTTTCCTTCCCATAACGCTCCTTTAAGGTGGCCACCGCAATAGAATAATTTTTACTTGTCATTTCCAAGCCTTCAATAGCCCTTTTTGCCGTTCCCTTAAGGGAAGATTTGAGGTATAATAATTTATCAACTGCTGGTAAGTTTCTGCTATCAATGTTGGATGAGAAATGGTCCCAGAAAGATGGCCACTGCAGAATGTCACCTGAGTATTCTGGTAGTTGTAGTTTAGGAAGATTTTTCGACCACCCTGTTTCATTTTCAGTAGGGGTATTGTCTTTCAATGCTTTAATTTTATAGGCCAGCTCGCTGAAAACTTCTTCAGCTTTCAATTGAATTGAACTAAAATTTGAAATATCATCCGCTGAAGGTTCGGTACTAAGCTTGAAGTAGTTATTTAATTCCGTTGAGAAACGTGTGTTAAATTTTTCAAATTTATTGTGTATAATTTCCGCGTCTTGTAAATTTAATTCTGATAAAGTGCTGAGTTTTAAGGCTTCATTAGTGAATGCATCGATGCTATTGACTATAGCCTGCAACCGTGAGATTATAATTGCTTCCATAATTTCTCTTTGTTATTCTTTGCATAAATCCTGAAATTCAATATTGATACTCTACTACTTATCCTTTAAAGTTACAAACACAAAGATAAATAACTTGGGATTGCATTATTATTTAAATTTAAATAGTTCAAAGTTAATACATAACTCTGTATGGTCTACACTTCCCCACAACCCGGTATAGTGAAATACTATCCAATGCAACTCAGTGCAAGCATTTGGCAAAATTTTCAATTTTAATAGACATTACAATTCCCATTCTTGACTATTTTATTTTTTATAACTTTCTAGTTATTTTTATGAAGTAATTACTTGTTATCTTAAAGGAAAGTCAATACCCTATATTCTGTTACATCATACCTATAATAATATAAATAAGTTGGACAGTTATTTTGACATGATAAGAAATATTGTTTTCACATTCATTCAAGGAATCTCTAAACTTCAGTCTAAGCCTTATTGAAAGGCATTAAATCCAAATGAGAGACAATCAAAATGATGAGCAGCACTCAAGAATAAAAAACGAGAAATTTCTAGTTGATTCTGTAGGTACTCGGGTACCTACCTGAGAACATTATACCTACATAGTTGTATATTATATTTCATCATCCTCTGAACTTTGATCCAATTTCTATAGGCGTCGTTATCCCATAATAGATGAACACATAGGTCCATAGTATAGAAATCTATGCATAGGCGTCAAAAATGCGATTTATCATGTTGTCAAGTTTGCATGGACAAAACAAAGTAAGAAAATTATTTCAATGGCGTCCATCTTATGTACCATAAACTTACGTTTCTATTCACGATTGCCGTTGAAAATATGTTAATTATGCGTAAATTAGCGTAAACCATGATTGGCATTTCACCTTTTCTTCTTGTTATACTATATTGAAGGGCAAGTCCCTTACAATACTCACCATCAAGCAAATTATTCGAGACCCACGCCAATGGCGGATTGGATACATCAACATAAGACCAGCTTTTATAGAGAAAAATTGCTCACCTTTATGTTTTTTCGTAATTTTTAACGCTTGGTAGTTTATCATCCACAATACACACTCAGTGTTTAGGCTTTTCAAAGTTTATAATATCCCTTTTTCTAAAACAGCTTTCCAATACACTTTTCACAAAGAATTTGAAAGAATTCACTTTTCACATTTGAAGACTTCGAATGCGACAAAAGTGTTGCTAACTCGTCGACTACAGAATGTGCTAAATTGGTGTTCAAAAATGGCTTAAAATATGCTAAGCGTAATTTGAATATGCCAACATGGTTAATGTACTTAAAAAACCATAAAATCAAGGTAACCATACTAGGTTTACATGGAATTAATATAACTTCATCAATAAAGTATACAGATTAAAAAATAAAACTTGAAATAGGTATTAAAACATTCTAAGAAATGTCAATATCTCTGTCTGTCCCCAGACATTTTTGTGTCAATTTATTCGGATACATACATATTTATATGTCAAACATATTTTAGGGTGGCCACTTGTACAAATTTTATTTCCACTACGGATTACACTCAATCAACCACCTAAATGGCTCCGTTGCAGGTGGAACTTGGCAGTATATCAAAGGTCTCAGTTTGAATAATACCATTTCAGTCATTTTCTTCCTCCTCCCTTCATCATAGGGACAGCGAAGAGTTAGATACGCAAGTCGGTCTATTTACTTAGGGAATCCCACACAGAGCTTGTTGTGGAGCATGTTTACGCGCTCCTCCCTAAGGTGAAAATTAACCTGCTAAACCGTACCTCTGTATGAGATGTGAACCAGTGTTGTAACGTTTGTTCCATTATGCTAAATTAATATGCTATATGCTAAACCATAATGCTAAGCAAGGAGAAAAAATAAAAAAGCTAAATTTAGCATATGTAGTACTAAATCGGCAACACTGCCCGTATATGAATGGGTGGTTTGCCGCCCAATCATGAGTGTCATAATTCACAATAAAGGTAACCAGTTTGTTAAAGCGCCATCTCTGTCGAACTGGTAGAACTAATTTCACACGTAAATCAAATCAGTGTTGCTAATAGCATAAAAATTGTTTTTTACCGACAAACCAGACACACACCCAACTTAGTTACGTAAACAAAATATTCAGATGTCGCTAATAGTATAGAAATTGATTAATGATTTTATAAGATCATTTTCTTTTTAAGTTCTTTGGGGTAGATCCCACAGCATCTCCACCATATCGGAACGGTTCTTTACGGTATGCCTGCCACGACACTATTTACATTACATAAAGAAATTATCTATTATGGCAAGACACCCTATTCCGACAGTGTCGCAATCTGATTATAAATGTGGTTAATAATAATATCGTATAGTACATGTAGGGAAAATTAAAAATACATTGAATTGATTGGGTGTGTATCTAGCTTACCACTATGCCTGATGTGTCCGAGGGCTTTGTTTTCTCTTGTACTCCTCGCCCTTATCATTATCCGCTTCACAATATTATTTTAATGGACAGAGAGACTGGAACCGCTGTGCAATCTGTAAAAGTTGTAACCGGTGACACCACGGTATGTGGTGCCACCGGTAAAGGGGGATCACTCAAGGCTTTCACCAAGCAGTGCTCCCCAGTACTAGCTAGGCTGGAGTTATTGTGTCATATTAAGCAAACATTACACCTAAGAAGTCAAACATATTAAACTGAGTTACCATCAAGTCTGTACTCTGTCAGTACTCATACATAATGTGGGGCACATGGGCTTGCTAGATGGGCTACATTCATATATACATCATGGAGCACATGGGCTTTGTAAATAGGCTGCACCTATACATACATCATGTAGCACATGGGCTTGGTAGATGGGATACATCCATATATACATCATAGAGCACATGGGCTTAGTAAATAGGCTGAACCAACATAGAATCATAACACGAGCACATGGGCCAAGCAGGTGGGCTGCATCCTACCCACACATATAATACTGAAGCACATGGGCTAGGCATGGCGGGCTGCATCAGCATATAATCGCAACATGAGCACATGGGCTAAGCAGGTGGGCAACATCATACCACATATATAAAGAACAATGGAGCACATGGTAGGTAGTTATAAAAAGGTTAAGTAATCTCATCAAATTAGTAATTGCAAATTAATGTCTTTTAGGTAAAGAAATTATTCTAGGTACTTAACATTGATCCGCTGGTCCAGCACTCCTCGGGAGCACACCTTGATTTATATTCAAACCGAACTATTCTTATTCTGCGTCCGCCATATTTAAACTTACTGAACAAAGTGACTCACTTGGTTGCGCACACTAGCAGGTTTTCCAATCCCTCTGTGTTGCCAACTTCTTAATTGACTCTATGGCATCGCGAAACGTCGCGACAGGGAGAACTAGACGTGGATAATTGAGATCTTTGTATTAACGTGTCAAGTCGTAGGTGTGATGTGAGCAATTGCTGAGCACAAAGGAACGGTGATACGTTTAACGCCTGTCACTTGAATCATCTTCGTGAGTAGACCTGTTTGAGCTCGGTTCACATACGAGGGCGATCACATCTTAGCTAAATGAGCTCATTGAATCTGGACCAAGTTGAGTGGGTGCGGATTACTGTAAATATTGTTGCTTACTTGCCTGTTAACAACATGGCTAGCTCTGAATCTAGTATAAAGGGACCATGTTTCTTCCCATTCTCATCAGCAGATAAAGAATCTTTCTTTAAGATATCTGTAGCATCAAAGTCAAGTAATTTATTACAAATAGGGTATTATTAGCACTTACAAGTATTAGAAGAAGATCTACATAGAATGCTATGCCAAATTAACTTGACAGTGCTTACGCGTAGATGTGTAACGTTGGTTCATAAAAAGTTCAAAACGTTACTGGAATTCTCCGCTCACTCATAATCTGCGGCAATTGAGCCAGGTGTGAATGCGACCTAAGGCATTTTGTATTATTTTGAGATTACTTTTTTATGTAATTGTATGACGTGACGAGCTAGTCGTTTGCCTGGTGTTAAGCGTCACGGCTGCCTATAAAAACTGCAGTGTCAAGCACGCAGAACTCTAAATTAAAGTTTCGCGTGACACTGCGCACTGCGCACGTCATCCTGAGACATTACACAGTCTAAAAAGTTTTCTAGACTGTGAGGTGAGATCAGTTCAAGTCTCATTTGCCCAGTAATTTCACTAGCTACAATGCCCTTCAAACCAGAACACATTACTGCATGCACACTACTGCTTGGCGGCAGAATAACTGGCAAAGCGGTGGTACCTACCTAGACGAGCTTTGCAGAAAAGTCCTATCAGCCTGGGCCCTAGTTCTGTGTGAAAACTCAGATTCCACACGATACGAAACCACGTCGTTATCGTGTCTTGTTCAAATCGTGTCACAGCATTAGAAATACCTTCACTTTACATCATGTTATTTTTATTTTGAATAAATATTGATATAGTAAGTGGTGGTAACTTTTGACGTGTTGATGTTTCGGAACGTGTCTCAGTGGAACATTATGATTTTTGACAGTTCAAATCGCGTCATTTCCAAATTTATTTCGCGCGGTTTTGTTTCCATTTCATAGAAAATAGATATTTGCAGATTTCTTATATAAGACAAGGAATTCGCGTGGTTTCGAAGCAAGGAATCGTAAAGTGGTCATACAGAATTAGGGTCCTGGTGTGAATGCGACCTAAGGCATTTTGTAACAATCGCCCACGCTGGGTGTTACTATAAATTAATGGTATTTACAAATGGATGATGTATCACTCGTGTTGTGAAAACAGCTGTTATTATCATGGGCGGGTTAAAATGTTCATTCAATAGAATAAATAACTTCAGAATCAATGTTTGTTTTCAATGTTTTATTTTCTAACGACTTAGTTACGTAAATGTAGTAATAATTACATTGACATGAATATAATATTATATTAGATTTAAACCTATGCATATTTTAGTAAGTCTTAGACGTTACGTAACGTAATAGCGGATGTCAGTGAGCAGAGGGCCGAGGTAAATAGGACAGGAAGCCCCTTCGGTCAGGCAGGATGCAACGGAAAAGAATGTGCGAGTGTGCTTTAGCATTATTATTTACTAGTTGCGCTCCGCGGTTTCACCCGCGGATGAAAAGTATCCTATGTGTTCATCCAGTGTATAAGCTATCTACATTCAAAATTTCATCAAAATCGGTTTAGTAGTTACGGTGATTAATAGTAACCAACATTCACACACACAAATTTTCACATTTATAATATTATAGTAGGATTTTGTGTTCAAAGTCTAAAATTTTAAAATTCATCGGATTACAAGACAAGGTGCGCAGAAACTCGGCATCCTTATATCGTTAATATCCCTACAGCCCGCACTAAGCGTTTCGCATCAAACTTTATAGTGCGTACAGCAAATGAGTGGAATACTTTGCTATCCTCCTTGTTTCCAGGTAACTATAACCTGGGAATCTTCAAGTCAAGAGTGAATAGGTATCATCTAGGCAAGCATGCACCACCGTAGGCCGCGTCATCACCTACCATCAGGTGAGACAGTAAAATATAAATAAATAAAATAAAAAAACAAAGTATGAACAATTAAACAAAGCTGGATAAAAATGAGAAAACTGCGTAAAATATTCCTTAAATAAATAGGTGATTCAAGTCAAGTACAAGTAAATTAATAAGTTCTGAAAGAAGTACTGTTCAAAATTAATTTCCCCAACATCCTGTGTGAAATAGCTTATTGGTTTCCTCCCATTGTTTTTCCTTGGCTGGAACGAATTTCTTGGTTACATTAAAAGTGTTTTCTTACCCGGATGTCTCGAGGGATGGAGCCCTCATCTAGGGGACGATGCTTCTTACGGTCCCGTTTCCACCTCGCCCGATGTTCCCAAGCGACACTATAAAAGCACTTGCATGACTATAGCTGACTTAACTGCTCAATACGTATTTTTGCCATCCACTAACTGGCGCGGTTAATTTTGGAAAAATATTTCAGTACCTTCCTTGTTAATTACCAATTTCGACCCTGATCCTGTGTGAGAGTCTAATGAGTAAGTTGTTTTCTGTATTTTAGATATTTTATAGTACCATAAAATAGTGGAATAAAAAAGTACCACAGTAGAAAAGCTTTTAACAAAATTACATACACGTCTATATTGGTGATAAGATTGCTAGACTGTGGGATCAGGCCATAAAGTCTCATCAAGGCGGTAGATGACAAGTCGAATATGCGGTATGTCGGTACAGCGAACCGAGCAGCTGATCGGTAGAAAATGTTCACAACAAATATAATAGTATTAAAATTCTCATGAGTGTGATTCATTTTAAATAAATATGTATCCGACTGTTACTCACGAATAGTGTGTCAATTTCTCGACCAGGTTACACCCACCCACCCCACCCAGGTTACAGTCGGATACATATTTATTTAAAACAAATATAATGCGAAGCGAGCGAATGCTCATATGTCTGTCGCCCTATTGATTATTTTTTCTGCTTATAGCGTGTCAAACAACTTCTTTTTTGCGACCGATAGGTACATTGCAAACTACCGGACAAGGATCTCGGCTCGCTTGTCAAGTTGTCACATACAGTTTGTTTGTTTACTTATCTAACGTGAATAACCTTAGTGCCGGCTCTCATTTGTTCTTGATAATATCACATTATCTATAGAGATATTCATTATCTATTTATTTCTAGATTATGTGTTAATTAATGTAAGAGAACTGACCTTTGTTAAAAACGAGTTTCATGTGAACGACAATTTTGTATTATCCTACCTCAATGATTATAGATAAAGGTAAATTGTCAGTATTTGCACTAATTATACTATGATACTAAACAAGTTGTTTTTACAAGGGAACTGAGAACTGAACTGAAGAGCGGCTGTGATGCCTAAAATATTATGGCCGGGTTCATCGGGTTCAATTCGACGACGAGGACGACCAGCTCTTGACGTCATTCGTCGCATCCATAGAACATAGAAAACCGGAAGATGCAGTGTAGCCCCTCCCCCCCCCCCCCCACACGGTGGACCGACGATCTGGTGAAAGCCGAGGGGAGCCGATGGATGCAGGAAGCGAGCAGCCGCTCAAAGTGGTGCTCTTTGGGGGAGGACTATGTTCAGCAGTGGACGTCTTCAGGCTGTTGATGATGATGATAGAAAAACTAGCGAAAGAGTATCTAAGCAGAGCCTTTCCCACAATCATACCTGCCAACGAAAGTTTAAGTTACCATCGCTAATCGCAGTTATAATCGCAGTTACACAGGGAAAAAGTAGTACAAAAGCATTGACTGACTGATAATCTTTGTGCAAAAGTGAAGTGCAGCCATCCTTGACAAATTCTAGCCTAAATCATTGAAAGGCGTTAATTAGCATCGTTACATTATCGTCCCCCGTATTATGTAAAAATTGCAACAGCAAAGCAATAGCAAAGCGACAGCAAACACTTGCAATCGGTCGTAGTCGCCCGCCTGTTGCTCGCCTGTCGCTGAATGCACTTTGGCCTTTGATACTAGCGCCAACAGAACAGCAATAGACGGTAACAAAATAATGCACTTTTTAGTTCATCGATTGTCCGACAGACGGTGATCTAGCGCTCGATCGCTTTCTGCTCTGCCAAAGTGACGTTTGACAGCTTTAACAGCAATGACTGCGAAATTTACGCCTGTTGCAAACTTTACGTAATGAGCTAGCGGTTCTTTGATGGATTGCGCATGGACCTAGAATTGCAGATAGTGTTTAAATGAAAGAGGCAATAGAGGTCGACCTTGTCAATGTGGTCCACTTAAATAAGGTTAACGCACACAATTCGCCGTGTGACTGAAACTAATATGCATATTGAGCAACAAGAAGAGCGAGACGCAGAGCTAAATTTTAGCGATATAAGGACGAACTTGTAGTCATGTATCTTCTTCTTTTTCTGTTGGTCTTGCCTGGTCTTTCTCCTATAAATTTCAGCAATCAAACTAAAGCTAGCCCGCTTGGCATGCGAACCGTGAGAAAACTTGTCGTCGCTGTTAGATCGAGACACACTTGGTGTTGGCGCTAGCTACCATAGTCTCATCACGGCCTCTCAAAAGAAAAAGTAATGAGAAAATTTTGTCGCGGTGCGCATGATAGGCGGGCAGGTAGCGAATCTTGCAACTGCCTACTCTGCTCCTGCCAACACAATGAAATTCAGTATTCTCAACTTCTCCATGTCTTTGTATTATCAAAAGGTTTTAAAAATCAAACTAATTTTTAAGTTTCTCTATCATTTAACCGAAAACACTTGATTGGTTGTTGTTACTTGTTCTCTTTCCACTTTTATTCTAAGTATGAACACAATACCTCTTTGTTCTGGTCACTGAGCACAATATTGTATCTTCAACATTTCCTAGAAAGTTTGAACATCCCTTTGTTTCTATTCCGAGTAAATAGACATTTCTGTGGTCACAATGATATTGTAATAGCAGAGTGATTCAGTCAATAAATTCAGCTAAATATGCTTTATTGTACCTTGATTTACGACATATGCAACAAGTAAAATAAAAGTAAATTTTGGAAACTTTCCGCTGGTAAAAAAAGCAGCTGTAAGTTCTCTCAAATGGCATGTTGATCTAAAACTTCAGATAATAATTATTAATTAAGTACATTTTTGGTCTCGTCATGCTTTTATTGTTAACTGAAATGAAAATAAGTAAACCCAACGGTTTCAACTACGTACATAAAAAATATCGCCTATCCCATATAAGTTACCATTTAAATCCGTTCAGGTACCGCGGCGTGAATAGTCCTGTATGCCTAGCACGAATATTTGCGTAAAAGTAAGTGTATCGTTAACGTAAGTCATTTGTATGGCATTTGATCAGCGCTCCTACAGGGCGTAAAACGAATCAAAATTTAGTAGCACGAAGGGTTATCGTATCGACTTCGTAACGCTAACGTTAGACATTTTGTATGGAATCGCGAGCACGAATATCGCTTTGACGTAAACTCGAAGGCTGGCTATCGTAGTGTCATCGCAAACTTACGAAGGTTTACTCACTTGGAATTTGTTCGATATGATATTTCGATAATTGTAAAATTTGCTTCGTGCTACCACCTAGCGTCGCTCTGCGTAAGTGTACGGTAAACTCGATACGTTAACCGTACGATTTATTGAAATATTCGTGTACTCGATTGTTTAGAGGAATCGGCCCGGGTACGTATTGTACAGTGAATCAGACTTGACTACATTATTCCGCGCCACATCTCCACATATTCTTGTGCTGTTATTTTGTACAGATGCATAAAGGTAGAAGCATAGCCCGAACATTTTTCATTGGCCAGTCTCTGTATTCTTAAAATTTTAACCCAACTGTCCATATTTTTGGCTGCTCTACAAATTTTGTCGTCACTCCATATAAACTAAACAGGATTATGGTATAACACGTTTGACAGGCTGTTAATAAGAACGCAGCACCCCTGTTAGTTTTACACCCTCCCTTCATCTAATCTTACACGTGCGTGTAAATACATCATGTCTGTGTAGGCATTTTAACAATGGGGTGCTGATTTCATGTTGTCAAAGTTTTGTTTTACACAAGAGCTCACAATTGTTAAATTGATAATTTATATTCTAGTCCGAGCCAATTGTTACAGCTATGGCGAATAAGGGTGTTAGTATGTTTTATTTTGAACTTTTAGCTACTGCCCGTGAATTCGGCCATGCTTGAAAGTTGGCTTATTTGGCAATACTTCTCAACTTTAATCATTATCAATCATTCTGACAAGTCAAAAATGTGTATGCTTCGCATAATAAGTACCTAAATTGAGTTTGTCAACGAACGAATACAGAAGTAATGCACGGGACGTTGAAAATCTCTACGATCGGCAGACGTTTTTCCATTAAAGGCTGCCGGCAGTTTCTCTCAGTCGGGCCATTACCCCTCAAATGGCTCGCGCTTGAACTAGATACACGCACGATTCTAAAATAACACCGCAAAATAAAATTATTTTTTCATAACCAAAGAAATAACATAATATACAGGTTGTAAAGCTGAAGCCGAGAAATAACACCTAGAGAATATTATAAAGAAATAGCAAAGAGAAGCAAGAACAAGCATCACAGGCACGGGCATTCAACAGTCGGGCATAAAATGCATTAGGACTTGGATCCTGTACCGTTGCAACTTTTGTAAAGTGGATTTTAGCAGAAAGATGCTAATTTAGCTATTCAATCCTCACACATTGAGCTTCCTAACTTAACACGAACTGCTATTAAATATTTTAAGCTGAATAGAATCATGATATGACATACTTAGCATAATTCTTCAATCAACAAAACACGAATCTGTCTGACATTGAGATTTTAAGGCGTAGTACTTTTCGAATATTTACCTAACCCTGAATTAAATCCAAGCGACTGGAAATTTGCACAATATGTAATATAAGCTAGACTTTTGTAAGATGGTGTTTTATAGGACACCACAACAGTGGCTCAGATTTATTTAGATGCTAAAACAAACACTGATAGGCTAAAAGTAAAGGAAGCTTAGCTTTAACTATCAGAAGAAGCCGATCTTTGCTCTGATATAATCCGATAACATACGACTAGTAGAGCCAAAAAAATTTGATTGGTTGATTCAATAGAATCAAGCTGTAAGTGTACGAAGAGGACTGTCTAGACAAATTGTATCGAGCTGCGAAACCTGTCTTTGAATTAATTGACACGAGCCCTCGCCCCGAACTCGTCATGCGAACTCATTTGTCTGTGCCGGTGACTCATCGAAGTCGAGGGAAGTGTCCAGTCAATCTACATTAATAATGAGGGCACCAGATGACCGCCCGTAAACCCAACTACTTAAATGTGGTCGCAATTCACCACGAAATAGTAATACGACATGCGACCCTTCAACCTTCTCGATAACTCTTTGTTTCTAATCCAGGTTATAGTAAACAACATAGTCCGTTGGAACAATCGAATATGCTCAGACAAAGCTGCTCGTAAAGATTAAGGTGACTTATCAAGTAACGTAATGCTTCGCAAAGGGACATGCCAATAATCCCTGATAATGCTTTTGGGGTTATCGCCCTCTTTTTCCAATATGTGCCGTTACGGGACTATAGAGGGTGCATTCTCAAGTGCAGAGGCAATAATCCCTTTTAACGTGGAAGTCGCGTGTCGGTTCCTCGGGGGTGTTACGTAATTTTATTTCGCCCCAACTGTCTTAAGTCGCCTGGGAGTACGTTTCGTATGGTGTAATCTAAACTGCGCTGGTATGCTTAAGCAACGATTGCTTTCGTTGTAGAAACGCTGTGTATTTTTTGTTGATCAGAATGTTTAAAATTTTTGCGACTTTGCAACTTACATGCAGGTCAACGGAATCGAATAAACCACCAATTTATCCGCGCCTTCGGTTACAAAATCGTAGATCAAGCATAATGGCAACATAATTCGTGTCCAGTGGCCGACGCTGACGCGATTCGAATGCGGCCAAGATGCGGGCAGATTGCGAGCGCCGATAAAACGTGGGTAGTTGGAAGTTTTATGGAGCGCCTGGTAGCGTGGCCTGTTTGCTCGTTATCGCCGACAGGGGGCTCTAAATCAGGTGCCTTTTATTCTTACAGGCTTTTACCCAGACGCTAAGACGTACCGCAAGCCTCAGCTAATGTACTAGGTTACGTACTTTACGTAGTAACGATAATTAGCAACATTGGGTATTAGATGTTACTTCACCAATCTTGCTTGGTGATATTATGATATCTCGTATATCACCAAGTGAGATTGTTACTATAAAAATTATTACAATCGTAATCAAATGCCACATTAGAGTACTCTCTGATGCCATGAGAATGAGACTCCTTGTGGCATTCAATATTATAGCTGAAAACAAACAAGAGTATAGCAACAGCAGTGGACTAGTATAAGCTGATGATGATGATGATTAAATATCTCATATTTTATCGTCGTAATCATCAGCTTATACTAAACCACTGTTGGACATAAGCCTCTCCCAAAGCAAAGCACTCCACTGTGCCCGGTCTTCCGGCTCCGGCTATACTATACCCTGTCAGTTGCTGCCAGCTACCTTGCGTATGTCATTGCTCCATCTTGCCACAGGATGTCCTACACCACGTCTGCCGATTTGCGGTCCCCACTCCAGAACACGTCTATCGCCCAACGATTATCGCTTCTTCGGCAGATAAAGTTTGGGTATAGTTAAATTACGTCGGTAACTTTAGTTCTCTGGCTTATATTTTATATTGCAATTTAACTATCTACAAAATGGCAACATACGCACTTACAGATGCTTGTAGAGTCATTCAACTTTCTAGCTATATCTGCTTGATCTAGTTCGTGCATGGGAAGACCTCGTTCAACGCAACTTTGCTTTTACAGCTTTTAGGTATGATACGTCTCAGTCTGACTCTGAATCTGAACTGAAACTTGACTTTATGGAATCGACGTTAAGCGAATACCACCTATTCGTTAAGAGTGAATTGTATTTTAAAGTTCAAGGATCTAAGTAGTTCACTGTTGCAACCGAATGTCTAATGTCGTCTTTGTTTAAGATGTCAAAGTTGAAACCAAAAACTTTCGACTAATAGAGATTGGTAGTATCCCTAACGAGTCGGGAAAACAAGGCGAATTCACTTCGTAATTGGACAACTGTGTAGAAGCCGTTGAAGACAAGACAACGCAAATAGAATTACCTATACACCCCCTTCCAAGACATTCTTGAAAGACCTTAATTGACGGTGACGTGGTTCGCGCAGAATTTGTTTCGTATAAAATATTCAGTGAAATACCTTCAGGCGAGCTCCTTTGTCTCTAAAAGAAATTGCTATAGAACAAAGGGAGTAGCGATACAATGATTGGCGCAGATATTTAATTGAATTTTGGATACGTACGTACATTCCCGCCTAATTCAATTTAAAAATCGTGCTCTCTCGAAGTCTTGCGAGGTCATTGAAGAAAAAACTTCCAATACATTACTGTCATATTTTGCCTTATCACGATCGGCTTGAAATGTCAATACCGGAATAAACTTTTAAAAGAGAATAAGTTTCGCAGATGTAGAAATGGCTCCCGGAGGAGTGCTGGATAATTCAAATGAAGGGGAAAATTGAGAGGGGTTCTTTTGATTTTTGCAAAATAGGATTATGATAATGCTGACTTGAACGAAATGGATCTCGTGCAGTCCGTAACTGAGGGTAAATCTTTGATGATAATAATATGATAATCCTTGATTTATTATGCCATGGGTCTTAACTAGTTTCCAAATGATGCTAGTAGAAAAGTTAACTACATGAAAAAAAACCCAGAAAAATCGAGTGCGTTCTGTACAGACCTTTCATCATAGTTTGAAGAGAAGATGTCAAATTCAAAACCGTTGATTTTAAAGTCGCGAATATACCCAAAGTTTTTCAGCAGTAATATTTTTAGTTCACAATCTCACCTTGTGGTAAGTGACTATGCTATCTAGGATGAAACAATCATGTTTGGCGAGGCAGATATATAATCTTATTTGAATGTTCGCTCTCCATTTTAAGACTGCTTCTTCTTCTTCTCCAACGATAAAGTATCAGTATACACGGCAAAGCACTCCTTCGTTGCTCGTTTGATGTCAATAGCGCTTCTTTATACGTTTGCTTTTCCACGCCCTACGAAACTGGCAACTTTGCATCTATGATCGAGCGGCACTACTTACAATCTAGTTAACTAATATTATTCAATGTGGATCCTATACATCGTGCATACATCGTGGATACCTGGTATTGGCTGTGTTTTGATAATACATCGGTATGTTGGTTTATCAAAATACACAGACGATACCGGATTACGCACTTGAAGAATTCAAAACAATAGTTCGCATATTAGTCATTCATTAATATTCTAACTTAAGCTGCGCCAATATTAGCAGACAACGATTACCTCATAAAGTTCCTGCTGCTTTAGAGTTGTATCCTACATCTTAGCCACGAAAATCGCTGCCAGATCAGCTATGGAAACCCAACGTTTTACATTAGCCATGACAATCGCTGCCTGATGAGCTATGGCAACCCAACGTGTTACGCTGTTATTAACCTACATAGAGAGACATTGAACCAGTTACCAGTTGATTTACGGTAACAATAACTCTCACCCACACTAGACAACTGAATCAGTCAATGCTAACACATAAAGTATGTTTGATATGATTTATTTAAAGAATCACAGTTATGTGTGTGGGCTGGTTAACGTTTCTTTTACTTCAAATTAAGGCATAGGCACAGCTAACTTTGAGGTTATTTATTAGAAAAATATCGAAATCGAATTAGTAGGCGTTTCATAAAAATTTAGGCAAGTCAAGATTTCACCTGCAGTTTTTCATATACGTTTCTTAAAAAAACTGCTCTCTTCTCCAAAACTTTCAACATTTAAGTACGGTGTACAGTTACAAATCTCCGTGATATGTCCCATGCGGCAGCCGCAACACCACCTATATCCATAAATCTCACAGGCACGCCTTAAGGGATCTTCTTACTGGATAGTCAAAATTTAGTAGGGCTGCTAGATGACAGTCGGAAGATTTACCAGTGTTGGGCGGCGTCGGCACCGGCGCAGAGACTCGTTTGTATCTGGACCGTAGGTACCATTTAATCCAGTTTTTCTGACTTATCGGCGATAATGTGCCAGTAATTTACGATGATATATTAGTGTCCCCGCCATTACGTTTGCCCCAAGAGGACGATTTAACGGCCTGCAATTCAACATTCGAGCTCGAAACATGTAATTTGGTATAGATATCAGATAAAACTGACTATCATCTTCCATTGTTACGAACTTTACCTTCAAAAATCGACGCGCGGCTGAACTTTATACGCTCGTATCGCTATGAAACAAACGCGTGTTTATAAAGGAAGGCACAATACATCGTGCTCCTCGTACGTGATGTATCGACGAAAGAGAGTCCGCATGTGGCTTTATGGACGATAAAACATCTAGGGACGTCTATTTACGGCGGTTTTTATAAAGGGGAACATGTGTCGATCGATGGCATTAAATGGGGAACGTGCTGGGCACCTGTGACCGTTTCTTACGGGGAGATGAAGAAGTTCAATTTATTTCAAAAGGTAGTGTTTTGCGAATGTGAAGAGATATCCTCTGTACTGATGGTTTAGACTTTAGTCGATATTGAACCTATTCGCAAAACGGCTTACCCTTAAAATTAAGACTTATTCGCCAAATGACTTATTCTCAAAAAGGCCTGTTCGCCGAATGACTCATTTCTTTTGATGATCCTGACTGATGGTTGATGACTGATGTATGTAAGTACTGTTTCTTCTCAAGTTTTGCAATTTGTACTTAAATATTCCAGGATTCCCAATAATAATAACTTTCATGTTTTATTGGACACATATCACGCCTGTAAGCTATTTGAAACTAAACTACGGGAGTTCTTCCATTCCAAAATACGGGGCTTTGACTTCCATTCCAAAATAAAAGATCAAAGTTTGTACAATCGAGTAGAGTTGGAAATAATAAATAAGGCAATGTTTTCCCTTAATGCGTGTTAATAAAGTAAATATTCATTATGAATTCATATCATCAGTATAATAATATGTGTAAAATAGTGAGTGTGTCAATATGACGAAGATAAGCATTATATATACCTTTTATTGCAATGTTTTATGATCTCTGGGTCAACGGTGAAAATATTCGGGCAACCTTTTCAGCAAGGCCGGATCATCTGGGGACTTGGCCTTTTCCTGTTTCTTCTTTAGCACCGTTTTCTATTCCCCTTTGAAGATATCTAATCCGCTTCCGATGAAATCTCAAGATGGATTTAATATTGAGCAAGCATGCTCAACAATATTAAATGCTATGCGTTTGCGTTTACAAGATTACAACTAAACATTATTACTTAGGCCTATGTTCAGCAGTTGACGTTTCCACGTCTTCAGGCTGTTAATGATTACTTGGTGATCTTTTGTATTTATTTATTATAGATTTTGTATTTGTGGTCTTCCAATTAGTTTCCATCGAACTGCCATTGAAATGTAATTTTGTTTTTCTTTTATTTAGGTTCTCTAATATAATTTTACAGCCAGATACATACATATATAATAAAGATAAGAATTATTTTATCTTCTAGGCAAGCATGTACCATCGTAGATCGCATCGTCACTTCCCATCAGGTGAGATTGCGGTCAAACGCGGGCCTATTCAGTAGGTAAAAAAATAATTGCTATGGATAGCTTGCTATCTATGATTTTGCTTTAAAGTTTTACCAGAATACCAAACTTGACTCAATGGTAACGGAGTATCAGTATATAGGTATTATTAGAAAGACAAGGCAGTGCGACTCTATATTGCAGATCTGGACCCCATATTATTTTGTTAGGATAGCTAATAGCTCCTCTCACAATTATATATTCCGACCATTAAACTGTTTACCCTTTATCGACAATTCTCACTTTAGGCGTATAACCCGTGTTTAATTTTTAAAAATAACGTTTACTTTCAACACCATTCCATTGGAAGTGAAGTCATAAAAAGTGTCCTTTACAAACATTATTTCATTAACAAACAAAACACGCTCTCTGGGGTTCCGTTACCGCTAACTATAAAGCGAGAAACCCTAATCCTGACATAGATTTGTTTAGAATTAAAAGATATGATCTGATGTATTTAGGCCTTGTTGGTATCCAACTCATTTTTTTTTGTATTTTAATCATGTGCAGCCACGCTCTAGTCACGCATTGTAGCGCCTAACGCGTTACAGAAAATGAAGGGATATTTCATAAATCTCAATATCGGCCAGCGGGGTTAGCATGAACGGTAGACAAAATTGTCTTTCCCCGTTTTACGTCACTTTCTTCATACTTGCTTGGAGTAAAACAGGGGAAAGACAGTTTTGTCTACCGGCCGTGCTAACCCTACAGCATGGATTATGCTGGTGCCCTAAAAAACTTTAATCCCACAACCAAAAATCCCACAGCCTTCGACTTGTTTTTTTTACTGGTAGGTACTAAAATTTTTAACTACATTTCGATCTGCTATTTAAGTACTTATATTCACTCCGCTGAACCCTTTCCAATTTAATACAATTTCTATCGTATCTCAACCCCCCTTGGCACGTTATGTCGGCATCGGCACCTCACATGTGGTGTTCATTACTGGAAATGTCATGTATGCATGTTACAGACCGATAATGAGTATGTGTCGGACGCACAAATATGCTGAAAGTGAGGGTAGATAGACAATAGAGCAGATTTAGTAAATGGAAGTCTGCTCGTGGCTGTAGTTGATGTGGGACCTCGAAAGGGATAGGTGGTTGATATGATAGTTGACGACATTATTTAAGACTATTTTAATAATTTATGTCAGGCTGGTGTTGTGGATGGACATTTAATAAATCTAGAAGGTTTCATTCGACAGTTCAGAGTTCATCCACTTAATTAAACTACTTGGTTTAATGCTAGTTTCACCATGTGTTTAGCACCACATCAGTACGACATTACTGTTATTTTATGTTATTTGTGTAGAACAGTTACTAATGACCTGTAACAAAGAAATGTATTTAAGATTAAGCAATCAAAGGCCATTTTAAAATTAAGCAATTAAAAACTGGCTACTAATCAACGTGATTAAGTTTAATTGATTGTTGTCTAATTAAAATATGTTTGATCCATTTGTCACGTCGTAAGAAGGCGTGATAAAAATGTACTACGTACTTTAGAAACTAAAGTGGCGGTGGTCAAATGGTTGGTCTAAAAAGCATGCGACCCTAAGGTATGAGCAAAGGGTCATGTTAAGTACAAATATTGGGTCAAAACATAATAATTAGCTTCCCAATAACAGTACAAGTAATTCAGCACAAATTTGATTTTTAAAAAGCCACTTTTAAGTCTGAAATCTCTCGCGTATTTTCAACTAGTGGTAGATAATCATCAAAAAGAAATTGATAAAAATGCAAACCGGCTTGACTGGGAATGCTCGAATTTCCGGCCTTGGATTAGAGAAAAGTAATCTTGAGTTACTAATGAACAAGCCGGTTTCCGAAAAGGCTTTAGCACCATAGACCACATCCATACGCTGCGCCAGATTATACAGAAGACCGAAGAGTATAATCGGCCGTTATGCCTAGCGTTTGTGGACTATGAGAAAGCCTTCGATTCAATCGAGACTTGGGCGGTGCTGCAGTCCTTGCAGCGATGCCAAATTGACTATAGGTATATCGAAGTTTTGAAGTGTTTGTACAGTAAGGCCACTATGTCAGTCCGACTACAGGACCAGAGTACGGAACAAATTCCATTGCAAAGAGGCGTGAGACAGGGAGACGTTATTTCTCCGAAACTGTTCACAAACGCATTGGAGGATGTTTTCAAGCTCTTGGAGTGGAAAAGATCTGGCATCAACATAAATGGCGAGTACATCACTAACCTTCGTTTTGCCGATGATATAGTCATAATGGCGGAATCGCTCGAGGACCTTAGCACCATGCTCAACGACCTCAGTAGAGTCTCCCAGCAGGTTGGTCTTAAGATGAATATGGACAAGACAAAGATCATGTCTAATGCTCATGTTCCACCTATACCGGTAATTGTTGGGAACGATACTCTCGAAGTTGTCGACAAGTATGTCTACCTAGGACAGATTGTCCAATTAGGTAGGTCCAACTTCGACAAAGAGGTGGCGCGAAGAATCCAACTCGGCTGGGCAGCGTTCGGGAAGCTTCGTCCTATCTTTTCGTCCAAAATACCGCAGAGCCTGAAAACGAAAGTTTTCAATCAGTGTGTGTTGCTAGTGATGACTTATGGAACTGAGACATGGTCTCTTACTGTTGGCCTCATTAGTAAGCTCAAAGTCGCGCAGCGAGCTATGGAGCGAGCTATGCTCGGTGTTTCCCTGCGAGATAAGCTCCGGAACGAGGAGATCCGCAGGAGAACTAAAGTGACCGATATAGCTCTTAGAGTTAGTAAGTTGAAGTGGCAATGGGCAGGCCACATCGCTCGTAGAACTGACAACCGATGGGGAAGAAAGGTTCTCGAGTGGCGACCACGAACCGGAAGACGCAGCGTAGGCCGGCCCCCCACTCGGTGGACCGACGACCTGGTGAAAGCCGCGGGGAGCCGATGGATGCAGGAGGCGAGCAGCCGCTCAAGGTGGCGTGCTCTGGGGGAGGCCTATGTTCAGCAGTGGACGTCTTCAGGCTGTTGATGATGAATCTTGAGTTTGGCTCCGACTACATGACTAGCATTTTGATGAGAGTTTCAATCGAAATACATCCCATTTGGATACGATCATGACCTTTTGGTGTGTTGATTATGAACATATATTATTCAAATCATTGCAGACGTTTACCTAAAGTATTGAATAAACTTTTTGATATTACTTGACATGTCACATGACCTGTGTGTATATAACCTGAAAGCTAAATGACAATGAATCGATGATCGTCAATATCGTAAATAATCCAGCAGGGTTATTAGCATGGACGGTAGACTAAATTGTCTTTCCCCGTTTTACGTCACTTTCTTCATACTTGCTTGGAGTAAAGACAGGGGAAAGACAGTTTTGTCTACCGGCCGTGCTAGCCCAGATGCTAGAAAAAATATATACTTATATAGACAATGTTCCATACAAACTTAAATAATTTTTCATACATTCCATGGACTGAAATAGTTATTTTATTTTATTTTATTTTTATTTTACATGGAAAACTAACAGCTGCTTATAAGCTAATAAATAATGATTATAAACAAAAGAGAAAGCCTTAAATAGTTTCCGCTTGTAGTTATAGAGCTTACAAAGTTTACAGTGTCCTAACAGATAACGGTGATAGATAAAAACCAGGTGAAAAGAAAAATATAAATACCTATACCTAAATCAAAACCTTGAGCACAATAATCATATTAGTCAAAGCAATATAAAATATATTACAACGCGATTGCACAAAATTATTAATTACTGATAAAGAATTGATTATTGATAAGTAATTTGAAAAAATTCCGCCTCACTGTGAACAAATCCACATTTTCAGAATAGTTAGAGTTAAAAAGATTGACAGTCCGTATGAAGAAAGCGTTTTGCCGGTAATTAGTAGAACAAAAAGGAGTGTACAGCTTCAGATAATTTCTACGACAAATTGTTCTAGTTGGAGTTACAAGTTTATAATGCCAAAAATTCAAAGTATATTTTTGAATAGATTAATTTTAATTTAAATGACAAAACATCACGATCTCTGTTGATTACGCTTAGCAGTAAATGAATGTTTTGGAATTTCGTAACTTTCGTAGATCCTTCTAAGCAAGATTTTGGTGAAAAAACTATAAAGGCGGGATGGCCAAATTAATAATGATACCTGGGGCCTTACTGTCACCTCTTAGCGCGATTCAAATGAAGACCTAAATTGAATCGCTACAGTACAAATTGTAAAGTAGCAATTCACTTTAGGTCTTCAGTTGGATTTGGCATGTATACATTAACATTTAGAGGTTTATTATTCGCCGTAGACCTCGTCAAACCAAATTCCTAAAACTGCTGAGCACAATAGGTTGCACAGTGTAAGTGGTTGCGATTGCGAGCCGTGAAACTGCACTCGTTAGTAAATACCCTTGGATCGTTTGTGAGATTAAACGCGAAATCAACAGCTTGGTCTTGCAATCGCGGCGGGCCTTGGTATTCTTAGCCATGTTAGTGTTGTGTTCTTGATTGGTGTTCGAGTACCTTAACTATTTGCTTATGTTACTTAGGTTTTCATCTGTGCAGGTTCTATACGTTCTTAATCTTTTCGCGCTTCCGATAAATGCATCTGCTTTCTACTTTTTGTGCGTCATAATTTTTAGACTATATAGTTTTTTATTTCTCTCTTCTGATTTTTGTTTTATGTGTGAGTGGCTAACAAGCAGATCTAATGGTTAGTGGTCATTGGTCACCATCGCTTATTGACGTTAGCAATATTAGGGGTGTTGGGGATGCGTTGCCGATTCATTCACTGATTTCTTTTGATGATACCCTTTTTGAAGAACTCTGGACTTTACGTTGAATTGGACTTGTATATTATAACCACCTCTATTTTATATATATGATCCAAAATTATGTTGACTAAAACATGCAGTACTTAGTGTTGTTGAATATTGCATCCTTTTCAACTCCTCACTCAAATTCTTAATATCAAATCAAGTATCATTTACATTAACCGTTTTGATACTGTGCAATATGAAACTTGTACTCGCACACCGACGAAGCATTCTATTTTTGGAGCTAGGTTGTGCTAACAGCCGGTTCGGTCGGAGCACTGGAGAGATCAAAATAAAGGTCAAGTAGTTGAAATTCTCCTTCAGCGCCTGTAAAGGTAACCGCGCAATGTTATTAATAAAGACTTATGTTTTATTAAATTGAGGTATTGAAAGTGGCAGAAATTTTATTCCCCAGTAATGTTAAATGATTTTGAGTTACCAAGAATAGATATTAGGTGACCAAGAAAAGCTATCGTAACCCTAATATATATTATACTGTATATTATATTCTTGTAAAGATACCTTAAATTTAGTAAGAGTAGCGTCTGTTGCATCGTTATTCATTTGGATTTATTCAGTTTGTTGACAACTTGCGCACTGATTTTTGATGATGATGTTGCCACATATCATCGCGATTTCTAAAACGCTAAAGATATTGCAAACAATAACAAAGCTCAACAGATCACCGATTGATCAAAAAAACGTAGAAGTTAAGAAACGCTCTTACTCCTCTCAGACAATGTAATTGCAAAACAAAAAGAATTTCTTAATTCATTGAAAAAATTGATGTAATCTCAAAATGTCTTAACTCGTATTGCGTGTGAACGTGTGACTGTGAATTCAATTCGGTCATTGTGAGGAGCATTGCTTTTTTGAAGGTGATACCACTATCTTAGCATGACATTCGTAAATGAGAAGAACTGTTTCAACATTTTCATTTTCAACGGCGCAAATATAGCAAGGTAACATATTTGAGCCGTTTGGTGTTGAGACCTTGAGCCTGTGGACTCCGTGGAGATCGGGAGCTCATCGCGTTTTCCAAAGTTTACTAGAGCGCTTGGTCGATGCGACGCGTGACCATAACGCTGGCACTTATTTGGCCCAACGAATCAGCATTGCAATTCAACGAGGCGATGCTGCCAGCATTTTGGCTACGCTAACTACCGGTAGTGGGCTGGAGCATTTGGACTGTCTATAGGCCTAGCATACAGTCCAAATGTTCTTTGTAGTCGATAGTGTAGCTAGTTTATTAGTTTTTATTATTGTAGTGGTTCGTTTTTGGTACATTTTCATTGACTTGAAATCTATCACATCACAATGCGTACGCGACGACGCGCAAGAGCAACAAAACGAACAACACGGTGCGGGTGGCGTACATACAAATATGTCCAGTCATAATAGTAGCAGTGATTGCTAAACATAAATTGGCTGAAATATCTCTAAGTGTTTATGTGACTAGCTAGAGATAATATGGAGGCTATTTTGGTAAAGGCAATTTATTCATAACTATGTCTTATTTACTTAAGCCAGATCAAGCTTCGTTTCTAACTTTTTAATAGGAAGCTACGCAGATAATAATTAAAGTTGCTTCGTAATATAAACTTTGCATTTAGTCTCAGCCTACTATTAGCCAAATAAAGTGATCACTAATCAGCGTCTTCTAACAACTCTTTTCTGAGTAAACGAAACAAAAGTACGTAATTATAAACGCTTACAAAGATATTTTTGGAGCAGCCATGTTTTTACGACATGAGAAACCACGATGAGCTTACTCAACAAAAATAGTGGTTAAATGAGGAACATGATTTTATTTTATTTGCACGTTATAGTAGAGCAAAAGTTATTCTGTAACTTCCACGAAAATATTGAAGTCCTTCAATATTTTCATGAAGTGAATGAAAATGAAATGTTTTTTTTTTGTTTTCGTCTTTCATTTTATGTTAAAGGTTTTTGTCTCCATAGTCCATTTACGGACTCAAAAGACCGAACTAAGGATGATGGGTGGAATCCTTGATGTGTATCAGCGCCCAGGGAAGCGTGTATTGCATACCAAGTAAAATCTGAGATATGTGGGTACCACTACACTACCACTGTTAGTACATTACCACGGGTAAGTAGCTACAATTATAATAAACAAATCACTCATAAGATACCTTTAACCAAGATCAACTACGACGAAGTCGTCTAAAAACACAGCTACCTACTAAAACTGGATATTAATTAAAACCACCAAAAAACTCATCGCCGCAATTTAAACCGGCCACTAAAGCCAAAAGTTAATCGCCTAATTTTGACCATCGTCATTAAACCATCTGTTCTAGTTTAACCAGCTCGTAACGTTTAATTAAAGCAAGATTGCATAACGCTGCCGCACGACTAAGTCACATTTGTTGATGAACAACCCAAGTTCGTGAAGATTTTCGTACAGCCGTATCTCGTGTGGGTTGGGTTCAAATTCGTATAACCGAAAGGAAGGCTTAGGTGCAAGGATGTATATGTTGTGTATGCTATACGTAATATCTCTCCCACTATTGTTTGTGTGAAAGTAGGTTTTGTCTCTGTGTAATTTGTTTTAGTTAAAGTCACAGCTATGTGGTAACTTGGTGTTGTCAATGATAAGGCCTCTATTACTGCTCTTAATTGATTCTCATGGTAGAGTCTAGTAGAATAGCGTTAAGGGTGGCGTTTATGATTCGTAGTTAAGGTAACCAATGGTTAAAAACTAACCAATTTTGACCAATGGTTAGAACTTGTTAGTTTTTAAATGGTTTTTAACCATTGGTTACCTTAACTACGGATCAAAAAAACCCCACCCTAACCCCCGGTTTCCGGTACGTTTGTTAAAGTTAAACTCATGTCAAATTCAAAATACGGAACGCTCATTGGTTGCCCGTTGATCATCGGCTGTCTTCAATAAATGCAGCTTCTGTTGTAGAGTTTAAATACTCAGATACTCAAATACTCATTTATTGATAAACTATGTTTACACGTCATAATATTATACATTCAGCAAAAAATAATTTGAGTTTTTTTTTTTTAAACGAATGACGTGACGAGCCAGTCGTTCGCCTGGTGTTAAGCGACACGGCCGCCCATAACAGATTGCAGTGTCACTCGGAACTCAAAATTAAAAAAAAACGTAAAGTCAAAATAAAAATATTAGTGTATACATTTATATACAGCTAAGAAAAAATACACATGATCATAAAAAATATTATACATGTCAGAAATGATGATTATTATACAAATAATCACAAAAATGCATTTCTATCGTTTAAATCATAAGTTTAGTAGGAACGCTTTAAAAAATTATTCGGACTGCCTTTAAAGTTACAATCTCACAGTAAACCCAAATAGTATATATATGTATAGTATATATAGGTACTAAGAATAATATAAGAGCAGTTTCAAAACTTCCTCCAGGATGTTATTATTTTTATGATGACGAGAATCCTAAATAATAATAGCGAGAATGATACCCGTGCGCATATTTAAAAAATACCTTTTTTATTATAGGCAACAGGTTTCTTTAGAAACAGGTTCTCCATGTCCGTATCAGGTGTCATACTGTAAAAGTTGAATAAGTATTCATAAAATATATATTTTTAGAACTAAGTTGTATTAAATGCCTTATTATTGATTATTTTTAAATCATATTTTTTTGTTGCAGGTAAATAAATGAAACTCCCTAACAGACTGATGGGTCAAAAATACGATTTATTCCTGGAGTGGCTTGATATGAGTAAGAATTAGGCAACCATGAATCTAGATGACAACTTAAATATTATTATATTTACGAATGTTCACGGGTTCAATTCCTAAACGATGTTTTTTTTTAATGTAAATGAGTAACGTGACGAGCTAGTCGTTCGCCTGATGTTAAGCGTCACGGCCGCCCATAACAGATTGCAGTGTCACTCAACTAAATTAACATAGCTTTGCGTGACACTGCACTGTGCACGTCATCCTGAGACTTCAGACCATAAAGTCTCATTTGCCCAGTAATTTCACTAGCTACAATGCCCTTCAAACCGAAACACAGTAGTGCCTGCACACTACTGCTTGGCGGAAGAATAACTGTAGTGGTACCTACCTAGACGAACTTTGCAGAATTGTCCTACCACCTAGTGAAACCTAGGTTCCACGAAGCATTTCAAATACTTAATTTAATTTTGCCTACCACCTTCTACGAATGTTCCCTGATCAGTGATCACCAATGACTTAACAGAAATCTCGGGTAAATCAATAAGTTCTTGAAGCGCCCTTTCCAATCACACTTATCTACGTTTCATTCTACAACAATCGTATCTGACATCATGAAGTGAACTCAATGAACTATGAAATAGAACACACATTCTTCTAACAGAGTCATTGGCATCTAAGTTAATTGATTTTGTGACTTGCACGCACCCCATTTGTGAAAACGGTTCGGAGATTAATCCCATTTCAGGGTATTGATAGATTTTGACATTCAATAATTACTTGGTTCATTAAACACAGTGGTAACACAACAAACAATAGGTGAATACTAGATATTAGTTAGCATATGATGGAAATAGTGTAATGTTTGATGATGTAGGTGGGCGTTTCTCTGTAAACTGGGCATCTCCTCCTAACAAAGTTGTCCTGGCCACTTTTTTTGTTGTTTATCGAAAAAATGGTATTGTAGGGATAGATATCTTCATGGTTAATAGTAAACGGCAGATGAACCAAAAATATTTCCATTACTTTAGGAAATATTGAGCATTTACTGAAAAAACCGATACAGGGGCTGTTGCCTTTACCAGGGGACTGTGTATTGAAATGAAATGAATCCTATGTAATTTGGACAGAGATGCTACTTTACGACGGTGCTCAAAGGAAAGTAACCTAGCGGAAAGCAGGCTCGTATCTCCAAAGAGGCTCATCACACGTCTGTCAACAGATGCAAACGTCTCGAGTTAGTATTTGGCATAGCCATCTAATAGGTTGCAACAGTTCTCCACACACGATTGGGCTTGAGCTTGATACACGGTCCGCTTCAAGCACCGCCTCACTTTGCTTTAAAATACCTTGCCTGTTTGCTGACTAGTTTTGCCTTTGATTGACCCATGATGAGATCCAGAGTGTCAGACCAAATTTAATAGCTCTAGCTTTCTATGGTCAAAGATTCACTTCATTGACACTTCTTGGCAGAGAAAAGATTTGATTGGCGTTGAATTGGACGAGGTTAGCATCATCCCATTTGGAAAGGCCTAAAAGAGCCTGATTTATCATGGAAACTCCGCGACCCAGGTGCATAAACAAGCAGATAGGCCAAAAGAGAGAAGATCATTATCATATCAATAGGGCTATCATGCCAGGTCCTATCAAAAAATGCCTTTGAGATATCGAGAGACACGGCGAAGGCTTAGCCGTGCCACTCAAAGCAAAAGATCCCCAATTGACCTGTTAAGGCGGAGTCCGTACTGCAGATCGCTGAGGAGATCGTGGTCAATCGAGGTGTGCCAAGAGCTTCCTATTCAGAACACGCTTCATGGCTGTGCACGACTATCTTTTCTAAGAATAGGTTGCTATGTTCGCAAGCTTCCAGCTTAACGGGACCTTCCTGGATCCAAGTGGAATATGGAACAACTGTGTCAGAACAGGTGTCGGTTCAGGTGCACTATTTTTCAATACTATTGCCGATTTACCATCTGGTCCACAGGCCTCATTAACATCTAGGCCGTTTGGCTTTTATCTATCCTTAGACAGCTTTTCCCTCTTGGTGCCATGCTCTAATGATATTATGTGCAACTAAAGCACATTATCACATATTAACTTATAAAATACATTAATCAAGCAGTCATGTCATAATAAACAGGTATGTATAGACAGTCCTCTGAGGCGGAAACAGTCCTCTGTTCGGTTATAAAGCAGGGGACTGTTGCCAGGGGACTGTTTAATTTTATTAATTTGCAAGGTAGCTCAAAATATTATCGAGTAAATAATTTTTGCTGTACACGGGGAATATGTGTATATATCAACATGTTTTTTCTAAGATTTAGAATGAATACATAAAAAGAAATTCAGCAAATAATCTCACCAGAGGACTGTCCGCTATCCGGTTTCGGCGTGGGTTCTGCGGAGTGAAGCTCGTGCAGTACTAAATAAAATGGTGTTTGGTTGTTTTTGGCGGCAGCCGTGCAAACTTCGGGTTGTTTGCGTTGTCTACACCCATAAACACAATAGTATAAAGCAGTAGACTTTCCGCCACGTAATTTAAAATATGAACAGGGGACTGTTCTCAAAATGCTGGGGACAAACTTCCATTTAATTTTGGTGGTTTTAAAAAATATATTAATTTATTATTATGCAAGTATTCACATCAATTATTCAATATTATCCAAATAATCTAAGAATGTTTTTATTCCTAAAACTGTACATATATATAATTTAATCAAAGGTAAAGGGTAAAGGACAACCAGAGGACTGTTTCTTGAGCACTTCAAGAACGTTTTTTGTCAACAAAATTAATTGTAATGGATAACCTTATGCTGAGCACGGGTAGACCAGGCAATTATCTTTTAAATGTTATTATAAAATATATAATAATTAAGTCATTTTTATGTAAAATTGGCCTGGGACAACGACATGCCCAGTTTACGGAGAAACGCCCAGGTACTAACATTATAGAAACAGTGAGACTATTGGAACTGGCAACTGTCACAATCACGCAGATCTGAAAACTTTAGTAACTTACTTTTAAAAATGTATTCCATAAACTGACTGTAAAACACGGAATTTATCTATTGTTGCTGTCAACAAAAGGAACATCTATACTCTAAATATATTCCGAGTTACGTTGAACAACTAAGTTGAGATGCTCAATATATTTATAATTATCTAGAACATTATCTTACGTATGTATATTTTCAACCACAGTGTAAGGGAGGGCACTGGCTTCCATAGCACAGTTTTTTACTAGTTTGGAAGCCTGGGTTTCACCTAAATGTAAACTTGTATAAGATGTGTTCAATAAAGATTTATTATTATTATTATTTATTATTATCATTTGTTATTTTTACTAGCTAACCCGCTGCGCGTTCACAAGTGCGTTTGTAGACAAGACAGACATAAGTGAAGAAGTGACAATAGGTACAATAAAGGTTTTACTAAAAACCATGAAAGACAGTAAAAAAGACTCATTGATTTGCGTTGCTAAATTGTGTCAAAATTGCATGGTTTAAAACCATTTTAGAACAAAATTTAACATGCTGTAAAAATAATACCAATCAATTCTCATGGTGATTCTGAACAAAATATTTTCAGGTTCGCACTCCACACTAAAAATAACGTTGTATAAATAACAGCAACATTATTAACTTACTGTAACAGTAACAACTAACACGCAAACTCAATTACTATCGACACACATAGTGGATGCGTCCGTTAAATCGATATTCTTGCATTTTCCACTCGATTAGCCGCTGAACGTTTGCGATGAAAAATTGCCGTCTCTAGTCCAGTCACGTTTTCCCAACATGCTCTTGAGGTGAACAGTTTATTGATTTCCATTATACACCCCTCTTGCTGTGATGGAGTGAAGCCGGTATTATGTCTGACGATGTTCCAAGGTGTTAGCGGTTATGTTTGATCCAATCACTGAGCCCACATCTCGTGTAGTTGGTTTGTCTATTGTCAAGGACAATCAAGATTCTGGAAGCGTTACTATTTCAACATTCGAAATTTTAGATCCAAGGAATGGTGACATGAAGTAAAGAAAACGAATGTGTTATGCCTTATAATTGTGCCTACAGAATTTTGATAGAAATAAAAACGTATATAAAAAATTATATTATTTATTCTTTCTGCAGTCCTCATAACATAACACAGGCTTTCAGCTTTGCCTAGGGTTCTGAGGCGTTTGACTTTTTATTAAAGTATTCATGTTGATTTGTTGTTGCATGATAATTATTAAATAAATACTTAATTCTAATTCTTCAATCAAAAGAGCTGCGGATACCGAGGTCCTACCACTTTATCAGGACAATCTGATCACGTGGAAGGTTTTCCACATGGTAAGCTTTTTTTGGATTTATATAGTTGTAAAACCCCCATGTCGGCACATTGTACTAATATTACAGAAAAACAAAAATGTATCTAACAGTAAATAGGCTGAATTTCCGGAATAAGCCCCATAAACACGCACCGGCTGCTAGAATAAGGAAATAGTTCCACAGCAAAGTTCATAAAATGTTATGGTTCATAAACTTAGCCGCATAGAGAAATCTGTAAACATCATTGTTTTCGTAAAGTTTAGTAAACAAAGCGTAGAAATTATAAACAAATTGTTACCGATTGATTATTATCTGTAGTAAGATCATTTGGTCGTAACAACGTACAACTATCTATGACTATTTAACGAAATAACCCTGGCCCTGATCAGGATTCTCAACTCGCAAATTCGACACACTGCTCGTGAGTAACATTCGGTAACATATTGATTTATTGAAATTAAATTTAAAATTATATTATGATTAGTAAACTTTTGAAACAATTAATTACGAAATAAAACAAATTGCTTTGAATTGAAAAGCGGTTGCAGGTGTTTCGACTTGCTAATTATGGAGTTATCGTTTCAATTAATTACACCATGTCCAAGTCTCCAGGCTACAATTCGTTATTCAAGTTCAAGATATTATATACCAACAAATACTCGATATATTCTAAGCTATAAATGTAAGTACTAAAGGACTAAACATACCAATACTAGTCAACGGGAACAGAGACGAAATTTTCGGAACCAAACCAAGAACTCCATACTTACAATATTTTGTGCTATTTCATGTTATTACCCCAAAACGGCTGACAATATTTGCAGGAAATACCCGGACCGATATTTAGTCGAACGGCCATGCAGGTAACAAAGCACTCTCGCAAAGCGATTCCGCAAGCAAATCAACCGGGATAATGCATCGCTTCGATTTTCACGATCCGATACGAAACTGCGGAAATTGGGAATTATCTTGCTGAATTAAGATTAGCAGTTACAGATGCAACGTTGGAATTAGATAATTCTATGAATGTGTACGTATTTGCTTTTGTTATTATAAATATATTAAGAGCTTAAAAATAGAAACTGCAGAATTGTGAACAACAACTGATGAAGATCCCTAAAGTCACACGGCACGTTCATCATCAGTCGAAAGACGTCCGCTGCTTACATAGGCCTCCCCCATATAACGCTACTTTGGACGCTTATCATAAGCATAATCACCACGCTTGGCAGGCAAGGAGAATGCTGCTGCCTATTCTCTGATGGGTATTCTCTTGTCTTAGTCGGCTCTGACGACACCCACGGGAAGAGATAGGGTAGTCCTATTCACACGGCTAAGTTAGCCGGGCTAATGCACACGGCACGTTAGTATCTAGTATTTATTGGATAGCTTATTGGGTAGTCCTGAAGAATCCAACCAAACCGATGCTATTTAAAAAAGTCTTACAGGTACCATCGATTAATTAATCGAGTCGCAGCTGATTCTATATCAAAATCATTGATTCCACTATTGTCAACAAAGTGCTGACTGAACTTATAATGAAAAGCAATTGGCAATATTTAATTATAGTTGTAATTAAGCAATTTACGGCATCAGAGTAAAAACCGAAAGCTGTTTCGAAACTATAGTCAGGGCTACAAAAACAGGGCAATCAGTAGAGAAACTAGCAATCAGCGAGCAGTGTGCCGTAAAAGACTGTCAACCCAATGTGAAACTGGATTTCCAGTTACTGTCCAAACCATGCGTGAACAAACGCTATGCTAATCTACTGGACCATTAAAAACCTTCAAACCGTAGTGTAGTGTCCCAAACCTCTCAATGTCTAGAACAGAAATCTACTTTTTTCGAACGGACTAATTTTGTTGGTCTCTACCGACATTCACCGGGCATGACGGACTTTTACATATTCTAGAAGCTTTATAATAAATTACTACATGATTATCTTATTGACAGGTACTTAAAGCTTGTTTTCCATTTATCTAATTAGTGAAAGAACATAAATATAATATTCTTTATTAAACACCATTTCAACAACAAAAATATTGTATTGAAGTACACGATTGAAAATACCTTTCATATTGAATGTTTCCGTAGAGGGTGTTACAATTTGGAAAGGAAAATTGTATTGTGCTGAAACAAACCAATAAGTGAGTAACTAACTTTGATACCCTGGACAGTAACGGTCTCAAACCACTGCGATCCAGCCGCGCCAGTTTCACTCGTGTCAGTGTTCACTTCACACAAATAGCTTGACATAAGGCAGTTTTTTGTGAAGCTCTAAGTACCTACTTGTAAAAAAGCAATGCCATGTAATAATTTCACAATCAATCTCGCACATCCCCCGAGCAAGTGGCGACGTTGATAGATCACGAAGACGCTCCAGCAAATACCCTTGCCGTCGCTAATTGTGTGATCGATAAGGCATTATCCAGATTTTACAGGTTCTTTGTTGGCGTGTGTTTCTGCTTTAATTTATTTCCAACCGTCGTATCTTATATTGAATAAAGTAGAATGTATGTACAATAATTAGTTGTGCTAGATTAATTACTTCTTTGGGTTGTTGGGCTGTTGAACCCACACCGGTAGGGCCCACCCGTGGTTAGGCGTAATGCGAAATAAATTTAATCATGTTGTTTCATTGTTGGTTTAGCTCCACTGCAAGTGTTGGGCCGGAATTCTTTTAAAGTTGTTATTGTAACTGTAAAATGTCGCGCTGTCCAACTCCGGACGATCGATGTTTACAAAAGACCTTCTTTTTTTTCCATTTCCTAGAGTACCTTCCTACTGAAATAAGCACTCTACTAGAATTACAATCTAGCCATTATTTTGGCTAATAAGTAATTTAAATTTAGCCTAAACTTCTATAAACCTTATTATCTAAGAATGTGTCCAATAACACTTTTCTTATTGTCTCTATTAAGGCGACGACACTTTGTTCTTGTGTTCTTTTGGGTAGCACTAGCACATTACACTAACTTGTGAAAATTCACTAATAACACTACACTAACTCAAATGGTTTTGTTCGTTTAAGTCTTCTAATAATGTTCGTGTGATCAAGCAGCTGGATTGCTTCTACGTTCACATGATGGTAAAGTCTATATTGGTGACATTCTGCGTATTTTTTGATAACATTATCGACGAGCTCTATATTAAGGTCCCGATGAAGGAAAAGACCTTCTAACAACTTTAAATTTTGCGAGAAAAGCTATTTTATACCAAGTTTCTTAACTTATCATATCTTTGTGATAAAGAAAAGTAAGTTTCAATTTATGGCTCAATAAATCAGTACCAAAAGTACTAGTACACAATTTCTCCGATTCTGTTTCACTATTATTTACGACTTTTCTTGCAAATAGGATAACAGAAAACCGTAATTTATCTTACCGTATAAACAATGTCGTAAACTTTGATCCGTATTCGCACATGAACTCGAATAAATCTGGCACTGCGCGCATCGAGAATCGGGCCAAAACATTCATATTTATAAGAGTCAATCTGGGTCGGTTTGTTTTTAATTTTTCGATGCCTCATATTGCCCCAAATAACTCATTTGAAGGCCATTCGTTCCAGGGTTTTAACGATGGATTCGGGACGAACGGTTTTCATAGTAATCGCTGCCCTGTGTCCGGGACATTGCGAATTTGTCACTTTTTCTGACACCGTGAAATATGCTAGCTTTCGAGCACGCTCCATTCCAATCCAATGGAATTTACAAAAAAATACTTCAAGAAATTAAATTGATTTTACTACGAAATGCCTCGACTATTCTTACAGTGTAATTGATTAAACTGAAACTCTTCAAAGCGTGCGTTAAATTGTTACCAAAGTAAAAAGAACAAAGAGGGAAGTAGATAACTTTAAAAGAGTTACGAACCCCTTGCCTATAAAGTTTGACCTTCGGCCTTAAAATGGCTTCTAAATCGAGTTACACCATTCTTTAAAGAACCGTTACGAAGACCATCGTTTCCATGACAACGGTCGGACACCTGGACTCAGTAGATTGATAGTCTGGGCATCCGTCGAGGTTGGGTATGAAAAATTTGCATACAAATGTAACAAAGGTTTGGAGGGACTTTCATATTGGCCAGTCAGTTTTTTCATGCCGATCTTTTGTAAGCCGTGTTTTGTTGCGTATTTATTCAAAACTTTTCTTTTCCGGAACCTTTGAAAAGCTTCGTGATAGTTATTACACACTCAAATGCAAATTAATCGCAAACAGAAAGACTAATTCACCATAGAGTATCATTTAACACCAGGAAAATACTGAGCTTTGGCTGGTGCTACCAGAATAGCGTTAGCTATAATTTTTGGTAACGTCCATGCGAACTGCGTAATCCGAGATTTCCGAGACCACTAATGCGACATCAAGGGCCGATTGCTGATCGACAATATCGATATATCGGTAAAGCGTCATCGCGTTCGGCTCTCATCGACTATTCATCGTGTCGATACGATGTCTGGTCATGAATATTGATGGTACTCGCGGGTGTCACGTAATCCGCGGTACCAAATCCACCGACTGATTGGGTTTTGGCAAGGACCCCTATTTGAATAGATCCCGGATAACGAACGAAAACTATTCTCACAAACGTCCCGCCCATATTTTATGAAGACCTCTGACTAGACGAAAAGTCGACTGGTTCCTAATTGCTCGAAAGCTGTGAATAATTTACTTCGTCCGTGTTCGTGCTTGTACGTGGTTTTTAGTTAAATTCTGGTGAAAAATCTTTAAAGAGGATGTTTTTTTTTCTAAAAACCGTAGACCTGTCGAGTATTTAAAGTTAAAGGAAATAGGAGGAGTAAATATACATAGGTATAAAGCTCATCAGTATTCGGAAGCTAATTCAAAAGGAAATAAGGCACGGTTCATTAACTATGTACAGCTTACGTCTGTTGCGCTCCATCGAGCTCACGCACCGGAGATCCGGAGCAAATGGCCAACGAGGACTTGAAACTACTTAATTCCGATAGAAACGCATTTCTGTGCGAGGGTGGGAGTCCTAATCCGAAACTACTCGCAAGCAGATCAGGGTAATGTGGTACGCATACTACGCAGGACGCCTCATGAATACTGATCAGGGTCAAAACTGGATGTAAGGAAATAGGTCGAGGAACAAAAGTCATACGTACTTTGCGAAGCAAATCTAAATAGCTTTAATTTTATTAAATTTAAGTATATATTTAAATATAATATGTATAGAGATGTTACACGCAGAAAACATACACAACAGAGGCTAGGATCGTGCAGTGTGCGATCTCATTCCACAACGAATGCGTGGGCAGTCGAGCCCAGCTCTAGGATGAACGCACAAGAAAAGAAGCACGAAATATTTACTAAATAAAATCACGTACCTATACTCCAGGCACGGTGTTTTCCGTTCCTCTTATTCTCAGCTCTGATTTATGCCGTTCTCGTCGGGAGAGTCATCGCCGCATTAATTACGTTACCGCACCGCACTGCTGTTAGCGATGCCTATTTACCTCGTATAATCAAAGGTCTTTGCATTCGCTTCGGTTACCTAAACTTCCCGTTCTCGTTACTTGCTAATTTACTTCTTACTCGCTAATTTATTATTTTTTGAGACGTCTCTACCTGTATAAAAGTACTGCGGTGGATGTGTCTGCTGCTTATTGGGTATCAAATTATCAATGCCCGATTGCCTGTGTTAGTATCTAACGTAGGTAGTGACGTTGGGTTGGATCTTTATTAAACTAAAAATAATGTGCTAGTTTTTATGCATATCTACTACAATCTTTATATTCATGGTGAACGAGGATTTTTCTTTTCGGCATTCTCAGTTTAGTTCTTTCATGGTCAAGAGGTGGCACTCCCATAGCTCCTGATATTTACTTTTGTTTTATCATGAACGCAGGATGCCATACTCAGAGGATATAAGTAATATTCTATCAGTTATCTGGTTCCCATAGTACAAGCTATGCTTATTTTGGGGCTAAATGGCGCTGTGTGTAATGTCCACACATTTTTATTTTATGAACTTGGTCATACTAATGTTTCCAGAACTGTCGCCAATGCCATCTAGCGAGAGATAAATAATGCTAAAATGACATTAGGAAAATTGCTCATTCAATCGATTTAAAGTTCGAAAAAAAAAAAGGTTTAATGTTACTCATCTTCCTACGCAATGCAATTGTGCTTATTTATTGATTCATTTATACCAAGCATGCGTTCTAGATCTAGAGTAGTGACTTGTTTTAGCTCGGAGACGGCATCAGCAACTGTCCGCCTCGTCTGATAGAAAGCTAGATAAAGCGGCCGCTTGAATAGAACGCATCAACGCACCTATTCTCTGTAGGCTTGAAGACTATTAAATTACACGAGTATCCTTATTTATCCATTAAAGGCGAAACATCTCCCTTAGCAGCAGCCATTGAATTCCTCCCCTTCATTGTCCATTACAGGACTTTTGAAAACATCTCTCGAGATTGTTCAGCTCGGTCCCGTTTCCGTCGTTTGTTTACGAATGCATTATCAACTTGGTAAACTGTATTCCTATGAGCATTCCGCGCGTGTGCCGTCTGTTCTAGCGTCCAGGACAAAGCGACGCTCCATTTAATGTTTCAGACAGTGCAGGACGGGATGCGAGAACTTCGTTGATATTTTCAATGACGTGCTGTGGAACGGTGATGGAAACCTGTAAACGCTTGAATTGAAACAAAATGTTAGCTGTCGTAATAGTGAGCTTACATCAAAGCTCAATGCATAAAGCGGCAAGATGAAATCTTAAGTAGTGAATCAAAAGAGCCGCCCTTTCAAACTGACGCACACTGCACACAGCACATTAGCGATGCTTTCATCGACTCATACCATCATACCAGCATAGTGTAGCGCTTTATGTTAGTATTATTTTTTACTGGGGTAATAACGGTTTTCTGTACATTACCATATTAATATACACTGTAATTTTATTTAGATGTATCGCCAATAATAAGTAATAACTCAGCTAACGGGAAATGGGCAGGTAAATTACAATACAATACAATACAATAATACTTTATTGAACACCAATAAACAAAAATGCATATAAATTGTGGGTTTCCTTTCATTAGGCAAGTTTCCAATTAGTAACTCATAAATTAAGTACATTCCAAAGTCTACTCTATAAAATTTAAGTTTCGATTCAATATCATAAGATTGTACTGAAAGTACTGGGCCAAAATTCACAAAACATCTAGCATCAGACGCGAGTTGCGTGGCGAGTGCAAAATATACAAACAGCTGAAACCGGCGTCGAAAGTGGATCTAAAGAGGGCAAACAAGACACTGTACCCGTTACCGGAACGCGAGAATTGCAATACTCGCTACATTCGCGAGAACATGCAGTATCCGAGAATCCTGTGCCAACAATACCAACTGGAACATGCGTTCTTTCATTGCATCAGGGTGCTATTGCTCTCTGTAATGGAGCTTTCTCGGATTATAATAGCGGTATGTCTAAGAATTTGTTTTCTACTTCAACCAAAGGTACATTGTACAAACTTTCTAGTAAAATAAAATATAAAACCGTGATGCGTCGAGTCTACTGTTTTCATTCATAAATCCATTGTTGTGCAGCGCTTCGATGTTCCAGTGGTTTCAATAATCTACAGTAAAAAGAGAATTATTAGTGTGTTCTTCTTAAAAACAATTATTAATTTATTGAGCGGCAGGTTCGTAAACATATTAAGATTTAGGATTCAATATATTGGTGATATCGTTATCAACCTTCATTACCATAAATTTTCAGATAGCGGCATCTCTCACAAATTCCTTATTCTCTTTAACATAAATCATTCATTAGCAGTTAAGCGCATCTGATTACTGATATTTGTACATAAAACATTTTCAAACGTCAAGAGGCCGACGAGTGCTTGCATTGTTCTACCCTTCAGATAATAAAATATTCGACTGTATTACGTTACGGCTCGAACACGCCATTTGTTATACGAGAGCTTGTAAATTCACACCCTTGAAAATCTGTGATCTTGAAGGAAACTGAGCGGAACAGGTCACTTGACTCCGTCATGGTCCTTCGGGCTGGCTTCGGCGTGAATCGCCTTTTACGCATCGCGCTTCGACGCCCGACGCATAATTCATAGAGATTGCTTTTTGTGACTGGTTTATTTTACCATAGTATATTGTTTAATAGAGAGACCATATATTGACTTAAAGGCTATATTGGCTTATTGGATATTTAGTAGTTTTGTTTTGGAACTTAAAGTAGCTAGTTTTTTCTCTACTCAATATTGGTTGCACACCTGTTGTTCAAATGAAATTAGGAAGCTCCGTACTAAAATGTTCTGTTATTTGCTCGATTCGATTCTCTTAGTACTCAAATAAAATCATTAGTATCATTAATTTCAACGAGATAAATATGTTGTGTATTGTTAACGTAATTAGCATATTTTACTTAAAAGCTTTTGGCCATCCGGCATTAATGAACCTTGCATCAAATTACGAAAGTCGTAAAAAGATATTGTTATTATAATTTCCCCGTTGACCCTTTCCCCGCTTGTTTATTGAAAGGTATTATTCACAAGTGGTCTGCTCGCAAATTGTGGGCCCCGCGCATTTTTCCCTGGTCTACCCTTTAGGGCGTCGTAAAGGGAATCTCTTAGGAGCGAAGATTAATGAAATAATTCAAATATGCCCTTTGCATGGAACCCATGAAGTAATTTCCCTGTAGGAGCCATCAACAACTTGCTGCCCACTGGTGAGTGTATGCAAATATTGGAATATGTAAATGGATTTAAACTAAAACCTTGTTGATCGCAGCTTGTCGATATTTATTAGGATTGGACACTATGGATCCGGGTCGTGGACATTTGGAACTTAAAATATCAGAAAAATCTAATCTGATTCAAATATAATTTCAGTTTCTTTATGACTGGCGTGAATAGACTCTTCACATTTAGGTATGATACATGCGTGTCCTACCTCAATGACTCCTTATAAGTTAACGTGCTACACTACCAATTTCTGAGTGCTACACCTTTGACTGCAACATCACTGTCAATCTAACCTGTAGCGGCGAGCTACCAGAATTACACGAGTGACTGCCATCTGACCTCGCAACCCATAAGGAACCAGTAACAGGGATGGTTAGATCAGGCGTCAGATTCTTTCAGGTGTCTGACTACCCGTAACGATTGCCATAGATGTTCTTATGACAATCTGGCCCGCCGGCTTAACGTGCTCTCCGAGGCACAGAGCGATGGCATCGCAAACTGCACATAAGTTACTAGATAAGTCATTGGTGCAGGGCCGAGGATCGAACCCGTGGGCGTATTACCTAACTCACAACAGGTTTGCAACAAGCGTAAATTGCGCGATGATTGCTGTCATACATCATTAGTGGTGTCGAGCATGTATGCTTCGCTACTGCTGTTGCTTTGCTACTGCAAATTTTACGTAATTACCCCGCCGGTGCCGTTAGATTGCGGAACGCACATGCTACCGCTCGGCCACCAGATGTAACTTAATCTGCAAACCAATTATATATTTTGGAACAGTATCATATATTATCATAGCTTACACATTACACCTGACTCCAAAATGTTAACCCTAAATCCCAGTAACTCTAGAATCTATTCATTAAAACTTAGGTGTATGCTTGTTTAACTAGGAAATTAGAACTTCTAATCTTGTTCAAAGTTAAGGAATACAATTAATAGTTATTATTGCTTATACCAATCGTTACTCACCGAATGTTACGTAATACGGTGCCCAAACAACTCTGGAACCTGGAAGTAAAACCAACTTTGTTTTTCTACCGAATCTGTGGACACGAAGCCGCTAATTAATCTTCTTGATAAAGTAAAAACAATTGGCTGCGTTTCAATAGACATAACATATAAATCATTCAAACTGGGTCATCCAAATTAGTTAATAATTTTAATGCTATTCACTATTCTGTTTCAAATGAATTTTTACATTCAATTCTACATTATGGCTATTAAGATCTTTAATGTAATTGTATTAATCTACTTTGTTTCTTCTAATTTCATTGATAGAACTTTTATAGTATTACTAACTGCGCCCCGCGGTTTCACTCGCGGATAAAAAGTAGCCTATGTGTTAATCCAGTACATAAGCTATCTATATTCCAAGTTTCATCCAAATCCGTCCAGCCCACAGATACTCCCAATAGATACCGCATGAAAGACGACGACCGCGCACCACGCATTGGCGTAAATGGTTCTATATAAATCGCCGCTTCGCAGCACGGCCTTAGTTTCGACCAAGTATTAGAGTTCATTATTAGGGCGTCACTCGAAACAGCCAATAATAGCGCATTGGCTCCAGTCCCCGCAAGCCGCGCCTTCCGCCAGTTTTGGTGAGCTAGGATCCGAACAAAAATCCCGTAATGCGGTATCTATTGGGGGTTATCTGTGGTCCAGCCGTTTGATCGTGAAGGAGTAACAAACATACACACATACACACAAACACACATATAAACTTTCCGTTTTATATATTATATATTAGTATGATGATAAAAGTTCTATCAATGAAATTAGAAGAAAAATAAATTTTTCAATGTATAAATTATACATTAAAAAAATATTTTTTTTCTTCTAAGTTGGTTCTTGTCTTGTTTTTATATTATGTAAAGCCAAACCAATATCTAAGCAAGCTAAAAACATATAACGTTCTTGCAGCTCTCCAACAAGGCTTAACGTTAAAAATTAAAAAAACAAAAGCAACAAGGCCTGCAATAAAACAAATGCTTCAGATTAAACGTTGATCGTCCACAATCGATACTGATCGGCGTTAATTAGTGGATTATTAATAATACGCCGTGTTGTGCCAGTGTCGCAGTATCGATTCCTGCGGGCTAAGGGTCGTGTGTTCACAAGGTCGCGCGTTGCCGCTCGATGGACTGCTACCTACCTGTATTACAAAATATATATAGTACTAGCCTGTATGTCAGTAGGTGACGTAATACGCTATAGATATACCAGAATATCATACCTATTACTTACATCGAAATCCGAATGTGGCTCGAAGCTCGACAGAAGAAATTGCTGCGTTTGTATGGTAAACAAATGCTGCTAAAAGATTATTGTGAAGAAAAAATTTTAAATGTGTGTAATTGGTGTAATCTTAATCGATTAGTTATTAGATTAATAGTTAGAGAATTTATTAGTACTGGTGGAAGTAAAGGTAATCTTCAACACAGCGTACAAGCTTTAAGCCAACACTGGTTTGCAGGATTGCAGGATGTTGCGAAACACATGTAATGTTTAATTCACTCTACAATATACACACTGGAAGAAAATGGTACTTAGCATTAAGTTTGCTTATGCACTTGTTTTCTTTGTTTGCAATAAAGTATCTATTTATCTGTGTTTGATCCAAAATACTAATCGGATTGACAAATCCACTCAGACACGGCATTTTCTTCACTTTAGGTAATACAATTTGTACTGTAGCAATTTAATTTAGGTCCTCATTTGTATAGTGCTATGTGACGGTTAGGGCCCAGTTGGTTAGAGATTGAAAGGTTTTCAAACAAAGTCGTATTAAAAATATCACAGAAGCTGAAATGAACAACAAATATAATTCTAATCAACACAAGGATAGATCTTTCCTCCTTCTGTTTAGGTGTCCCATCAAATACCATCTGCGTTTCGGGTATGTCTAGTCATCATTATCATCATTAACAGCCTGAAGACGTCCACTGCTGAACACAGGCCTCCCCCAGAGCACGCCACCTTGAGCGGCTGCTCGCCTCCTGCATCCATCGGCTCCCCGCGGCTTTCACCAGGTCGTCGGTCCACCGAGTGGGGGGCCGGCCTACGCTGCGTCTTCCGGTTCGTGGTCGCCACTCGAGAACCTTTCTTCCCCATCGGTTGTCAGTTCTACGAGCGATGTGGCCTGCCCATTGCCACTTCAACTTACTAACTCTAGTCTAGTCACTCATCTAAAAAAATGTACTTGCTTAGAATAAGTACCTAGGTATCGCTTATTTTATTTCTCTTGCTTGCTAAATTTTCCTGATTTTAAGCTGATTTTGAATCGAATTCATTTTGTATCTGGTTAGGCAGTGTAGTCCTAATGACCTACAATTTGAAGGTTTGACGTCACAGTTACCTAATGTGTGGTGTGACATAACTAGTATTCGTATTGCGCTGGACTTAGGTTATTGTTTCTGTTACCTACGTAAGTAGGTAATGTACGTTTGCTTTAGCATTGGTATTGTTTGGTATAACAATAGCTAAGTCGTCGTTAATAACTAAACGATTATAATCCCGAAATTGGAGTTTTGGAGTTACGAATGCAATACCATGGCAGCAATAGTTCACTTTACGTGCTCAAGGCTAGGCTAGGTATCTAAAAAGCATTATACGATACGATGAATAAGTCGATTGTCTATTTCCAATTTTCCATGGTATTTCTCATCATCATCAACAGCCGGAAGACGTTCACTGCTGAACACAGGCCTCCCCCATAACACGCCACTTTGGTTGCTTATTATAGGGTGGGTTGCTGTTAAGACCAATTCACCACGCTTGGCAGATGTCTTTTTTTTTATCTAGATTTTTTTGGGACTTTGAGTCGACATCGAATATGACAGCCCCGTCATTCCTTGCATTTGATCGCTCTTATTTAACTATATCAAAAACCATTGTGAAAAGCGTCTTAGCCGCTTCGCACAATGGCATGGACAAGATAGTTTGCAGTTCACCGGTATCTTTAAGGTTCGATCCATATTGACTGCTCATGTGTTGTCTCATTGTCTGGCTCCGATCACATTCCACGAGGTGTTTAAATTTGTTAAGAGGAATGTGCCCGGAGCGCAGGCGTTGAGCAATTACAAGTATATATCTCTTAAGTTTGCTATGTGCGGCAGATGGCTTGGTGATATCAGAAGATTTACGGAGTCCGAGGAGAATGCTACTGCCCATTTTTTGGATACTCCCTTAGGTGCCTCTCGGCATCCATGGGAAGACATGCGGTGGTCTTATTCTCACAATTGGTCTATTGACTCTTCATTCAATTATTAATGCAATGTTTGTGTGTATATTTTCAAATTATATTAAAAGCTTTTTGGACAAGTCTAAATGCTGTGCAAAGAGTAGAGCTATTAGACTCTAGACTAGAAACAAAACATAGTATAAACAAACTGCAATATATGTGGGCGGAGCCGCAGGGCGCAGCCAGTTGTAAAATTATTAGTATTGGTATAGAAGGGAGAATGTTCTACTAAAATAAAACTTTAATATCTGCGTCCTTAGCCTACATAGTTTCCTTCATAAATATTTGATTCCAAAATTTGTAGTTCAACTAATCTCAATGAATATCTAATTCGATGAATATTTTATCAATATACTTACTTACGTGTGATAATAATAAAATGTTACGGGAAAATAATGATGATGATGAGATACTGAAAGAACAATTTCCATCTCAATGGGCCTTAGATGTACCTTAGATTTTTTTTTGTTAAATATTAAAATTGTAAAAGGTAAATCCCTCTACACACCATGCAATCCGTCACTCAATTTGTCGCCTCAATCTGCTGGATGTGGATGGGAGCCAAAACACGCCTCCACACGATGCGATTTAAATGATATTTTTAATTTACATTTATTAAATCGTTTTTGAACTACGTTTATGCCAACGATTGAGTGGACAAATCGTGTGGCAAATTGTAAGGTGTGTTAGAGATAGAGTACTTTATCTATATCAAAACCGATACTATACACATATCTATTCATATTTTTACAAAACTTTAAACGTAATAACACTCCAAAATGCAACAGTGAAGGACTACCTAAAGCAATAAAGCCTTTAACTGTCACAACGAAAATAACAAATAAGTATTTGAGCAGAAATATAGGTAACAATTTGTTCGCCGAAAACAATTTGCACAATAAGTGGCTCGATTGCCCACTGTAATCCGATTCTCTTCGTTACAGAGTAATTTAATTACTTCTTGTGCTATTAATTTGCCTTTGTATTGATATTGACCTCATTATTTTCGGTTATGTCCCGTGTTCCAGTTTCAATAACCACACCAGTCTATATATTATCTATAGATGAAGCTCAACGGAAGACTTTTGCCCAAATGTAGGACACAAACGGTTAATTAAAAACTACGGAATACCACGTCTGTACTTGAAGACTTGAAGATTTATTTATTATTAACTGTCATCAGATTTTAGAATAACAGTGGCTCTGCACAGTCTGTGACAATATGCGTGAAATTATTTAAATACAAGACCGATAGTGCTTGTCGACTTGTCGTCCGTCACCTTAGATGGCTTCGTTCTTTTGATTATTATAACATAACTCTACTCCTTTGTAATGTACTTTATGTGTATGTTGGTAGTTATGTGTCTAAGTGGTAAAAATAGAGTTATTTTATAATAGACGCGACCTTCTGTTTGCTCGAGTACCAACCGTTAAGGTCAGACTTCTAATATTGGCACCGGTTTAATTCTACTATAATTACTTATGCCGTGTGGTCCCGGTTACGAATAGGACCACCCCATCTCTTCCCGTGGGTGCCGTAGAAGGCGGCTGAGGGAATGTCCAGGGAATGGGTCGCAGCGTTCCCCTCGGTCTTGGTGGCAATCAATCTTCACCTACTGCGATCACCAAGCCGCCTGCCAAGCGTGGTGATTATGGCAAACCCCCCCCCCCCCCCCTAATGACAAGCACAAATAAAAACGGCCCCCAGTCCCCGGCAGCTCTGCTATCCCGTGGCTACGGTAGCGGCCACGGTAACGGCAGGGCAAGGGGTGCGAAGAATCCCCGGCAGACGCCCGGCTACCAACCCCAACGACGACCCCTGGCCCTGGCAACACATAACGTGCGCACACTGAAGGCTGACGAAAGGATGGTCGAGCTAGAGGCGGAGATGGGTAAGTTACGCTGGGATGTAATGGGATTGTCTGAAGTCCGAAGACAGGGACAGGACACGATAATCCTAAATTCCGGTAACTTATTCTTCTACCGGGAGGGAGACCAACTCTCCCAAGGAGGTGTCGGGTTTCTCGTCCGCAAGTCTCTCGTCAACAACGTGGTCAAAGTCGACAGTGTGTCGGCCAGGGTAGCGTACCTGGTACTCCGAATAACCAAACGGTATTCGTTGAAGGTTATACAGGTATACGCGCCGACGTCGGCACACTCAGACGATGAAGTAGAAGCTATGTATGAGGACATATCCGAAGCCATGCATACTTCCGAAACATACTTCACCGTTGTGATGGGAGACTTCAATGCGAAGTTGGGCACAAGGAATAGCGATGAGCTGAGAGTGGGGCCATTTGGATACGGGCAGCGGAACCCTCGAGGACAGAGGCTGGCTGACTTCATGGAGAAGGAGGAACTCTTTATGATGAACTCCTTCTACGAGAAGCGGCCATCCAGGAAGTGGACGTGGATAAGTCCCGACGGTTCCACTAAAAATGAGATAGACTTCATCATGACGACCAAGAAGCACATATTCGATGATGTCTCTGTGATCAGCAAGGTGAAAACCGGTAGCGATCACCGTATTGTTAGAGGCACATTGAATATCAATGTTAAGCTCGAAAGGTCACGTCTGGTGAAGTCTACGCTCCGTCCAAATCCTGTCCAAATCCAAAACCCCGAAGGCTTTCAGCTGGAACTCCAAAATCGCTTCCAGTGCCTAGCCGACTGTAACACAGTGGACGAGCTAAACGACGGGTTGGTGGAAACTGCAGGGTTACTCTTGACACTCGATTTCAATCGTAATTTGGGATTTGGAACGAAATCGTAGCATTTGGTACTCTTGAATCCGATACTAGCGCACGATTGGAATCTTTGTCCGTGGAATTTTACGGAACTAAATGGAATCGACTCATTTCTACACCATCCGCTTTTTCGGTACTCTTGACGCGATTTGACATTGGCAAATTGAGTTTGAAGTAGAGTTTGCGATAGAATTTTCAGACCTTTCAAAAGTTAACTTTTTTGCGTTCGAGTGTGTTGTGTTAAGTGGTTTCGGAAGCAATTCGGAAGTAAAATGGCACGTTTAGCTCTTATTTTTGATATTTTGGACAATGCACATAGAGAAGATCTAAGGCAACGTCGAAACCTAAGAAGAATGGCGCGATACACTGAGAAAGCTTTTGCCATGAACGACAACGAGTTTAAGAAATGTTACAGAGTGACGAAAGACCTTTTTGAGGTCATATGTGGCGATTTAGAGCCTCTGATGGCAAAGCCTACTCGTCGTAGTGACATGTCCTCGAGATACGAGGTTTGTAAATATAGGTGGTAGTTCTTTCATGCGTGGTGTTTTTACGAGAAGTCTCTCTCCTCCAACTTTTTGAACTTGTAGGCCTGTTTTAATAGTTGCCTTACATAGCATCACAGAATTGGTAATTTCTGTCGTCCCATTTCTTTTTTGTCTCGTATTTGCCATGGGCGGACCGCAACAGACCTTTTGCTATCCCTGGATTGTCCCCAAGGAAATCCGCTAGAGCCTCCAGCTGCTGGTAGATTGGCCTACTCATAATCTTTCCTGTTAGAACGGACGAATATCTCCAACCAAATACTTCAAATCTTGAAAACAAAACCGCTAAACAACAGCTGGAGCGGAGTTTTGGCGGGAACGCGGAAAAGTTCACGTCGGTGCATTGTATTATTTTACAAAACTTATGCTTTTTCCAGTGTTAATGTTTAAAATTGGTGGTGTTTTACGCATTAAGTGCTGAATTACGAGCATGAGTGTGGGCAAGTGATATAATGTAGTGAAACGTGGTTTTTCGTATTGCTTCCAAAATTCCATAGAAGCCTCTAGTAAAGTTGCCACCACTTTACTAGGGCATGCCTTAGACTGGATTATGACTTAGACTAGACTATGACTACTCATACTGTGACTATGACTTGACTTTAAGTGAAAATTTCCATAATACGATGAAAAATTACAAAACTTGACACTGGCTAAATACACTATGTGGAGCCAAAATATAAAAAAAAAACAGCTGGAGCACACAGAACATTGATACTAGTTTTTTTTTCTAGACAACCATGATGTCAATAATGACATTATTCATTCAGCCGTTCTTGATATTATTCGTCGGTAAATAACCGCTTTTATTTCTTTGAAAGTGACTAAATATCATCAAAAGTGAAGGTTTTATGGTAATATATTTTTTATCACTGTTATTAATAAGGTTTTTACATGTTTTCCACAAATTTTGGTATTAATATTTTCTATTATGTGTGCATGGCAACACTTACATAGTGTTGTACTTTTATGGGTCACAATATTAAGTCGATTGCATTTCCGATTTCAATTTCGATCTCGATTTTGTTGAAGAGTACCAAATTGTTTAACATTGGAATTGAGATTGGTTCGGATTAGAATTAGAGTGAAATTGGGATTGGATTCAAGAGTAACCCTGCTGTCCAAGCTGTTGGATCGAAATTCTTTAAGACCCAACGCCGAAAGAAGACTCAAAAGCTCTCAGAAAAAACTCTTGAGCTAATGGCCGACCGGAGCGAAATGAAGCTGCAGTCTTCAGTTGATATGTCAGCCTACGGTGAACTCAATAGACGAATCTGGAGTTCCTTGCGACACGACTTGCGTGCTCTTAGTACTTCACGTATTGAGGCCGCAATTGAGCGGAACCAAGGCTCTAAAGTGTTCGCAAAGGATTCGTCTATTGGGCAACACCAAATGACAAAACTGAAGACCGAAAATGGTAGCATCATTTCATCCAAGCCTGAGATTCTGAGAGAGATCGAGAACTTCTATGGACAGTTATACACCTCGACACGTAAGCCCGCTACTAACACAGCTCAGGACATCAGAGCCAAGTTAGTCCGACACTATACCGAAGATATCCCGGATGTCAGCCTGTACGAGATTAGAATGGCCCTCAAACAGCTTAAAAACAACAAGGCACCAGGTGAAGATGGAATTACGACTGAACTTCTGAGAGCGGGTGGTAGACCGGTACTTTTAGTCCTCCAGAAGTTATTTAATTCTGTCATCCTTGAAGGTACAACGCCAGAGGCATGGCACAAGAGCGTGGTGGTGCTCTTCTTCAAAAAAGGCGATAACACCTTATTGAAGAACTATAGGCCCATCTCGCTCTTGAGTCATGTGTATAAGCTGTTTTCGAGAGTCATTACGAATCGTCTCGCACGCAGGTTTGATGAATTCCAGCCTCCCGAACAAGCCGGTTTCCGAAAAGGCTTTAGCACCATAGACCACATCCATACGCTGCGCCAGATTATACAGAAGACCGAAGAGTATAATCGGCCGTTATGCCTAGCGTTTGTGGACTATGAGAAAGCCTTCGATTCAATCGAGACTTGGGCGGTGCTGCAGTCCTTGCAGCGATGCCAAATTGACTATAGGTATATCGAAGTTTTGAAGTGTTTGTACAGTAAGGCCACTATGTCAGTCCGACTACAGGACCAGAGTACGGAACAAATTCCATTGCAAAGAGGCGTGAGACAGGGAGACGTTATTTCTCCGAAACTGTTCACAAACGCATTGGAGGATGTTTTCAAGCTCTTGGAGTGGAAAAGATCTGGCATCAACATAAATGGCGAGTACATCACTAACCTTCGTTTTGCCGATGATATAGTCATAATGGCGGAATCGCTCGAGGACCTTAGCACCATGCTCAACGACCTCAGTAGAGTCTCCCAGCAGGTTGGTCTTAAGATGAATATGGACAAGACAAAGATCATGTCTAATGCTCATGTTCCACCTATACCGGTAATTGTTGGGAACGATACTCTCGAAGTTGTCGACAAGTATGTCTACCTAGGACAGATTGTCCAATTAGGTAGGTCCAACTTCGACAAAGAGGTGGCGCGAAGAATCCAACTCGGCTGGGCAGCGTTCGGGAAGCTTCGTCCTATCTTTTCGTCCAAAATACCGCAGAGCCTGAAAACGAAAGTTTTCAATCAGTGTGTGTTGCCAGTGATGACTTATGGAACTGAGACATGGTCTCTTACTGTTGGCCTCATTAGTAAGCTCAAAGTCGCGCAGCGAGCTATGGAGCGAGCTATGCTCGGTGTTTCCCTGCGAGATAAGCTCCGGAACGAGGAGATCCGCAGGAGAACTAAAGTGACCGATATAGCTCTTAGAGTTAGTAAGTTGAAGTGGCAATGGGCGGGCCACATCGCTCGTAGAACTGACAACCGATGGGGAAGAAAGGTTCTCGAGTGGCGACCACGAACCGGAAGACGCAGCGTGGGCCGGCCCCCCACTCGGTGGACCGACGACCTGGTGAAAGCCGCGGGGAGCCGATGGATGCAGGAGGCGAGCAGCCGCTCAAGGTGGCGTGCTCTGGGGGAGGCCTATGTTCAGCAGTGGACGTCTTCAGGCTGTTAATGATGATGATGATGATAATTACTTATTATATTCATATAACACTACAGTTTATTCAGTGCTGGAACCAGATTATGAAAATTATGTTAAACCTGTCTAATACGTTAACGTTTTATTTTCGTCCCGAATCAGGATGTGGTAACCGAAGTCTAGTACAGCTCATTGAATGTACCACCTAACTGACCTAACATAACCTAGAGCTTTAAATGAGCTATACGGAACGGGAACTGTGGTATTACTAAAGCAGCACTATTTCATGAGAAGACGATATGTCATTCCATTTGCCATTTATTCTTGGACTATATCAGTATCACCTGGTACGAGCATTCCTATTAAATTCAGTGTAGCTTATTAGAGTAATATAAAATAGTAGCTATGTTATGTCTTCATATCCCTGAGATTTCATTTCCCGACAGCGCTCGCTCTATTATTCATAGTGGTATTGTGGTAAACCGGTGTTTCACAACGTGATATCACCTTTATACCTGCTTCTCGCGGATGTACCAGTATCTCCTCGAGGAATAAGTGTAAACTGGGGGCATTGAAATAATGATGTTCTCTCGGGGCGCATTCTTTCTAATTACATTTTTGTGCCTGCTTATAACATTTTACGAATTCAATAAAATAATTTTGAATTAAGTATAAAGTAAAACTGGATATTTCAAATGTGGCATTTTTAACAACAAATGTTAGAGACTATATATACAGGACGTCCCGAAACTCAACGTCAAGCGAGCATAGGTGAGAGGGATCATAGCAGGGCTGGAAAAATAAAATAAAAGTTCAGGAAAATCAATACTTACCCTCTAATGCCACTATTTTATTGTATTTTTCACTAAAGTGGTCTTTAACAAACGTTCTATTAAGCAGTGATAAATTATGCAAAAAAAGGTTGCTAGGATTGTTAAAACTAACGTAGTTTTTTTGAATCCTGGTGGAGAAAATAATATCACCATTAAATAAATAAAATATGTGTTGACTGTGGACATCTCACACAGCGCCATCTAGCTCCATATTATATCTCTCGGCTCTAATATATTATGCTTTAAAATGTTGTATCATGACAGACATTAAAAAAATGCTTCATCACGACATGAAAAAAATTAAATAATTACTACCCTTTGCCAATTTCAGAAAGCAGACAGATTACGCCAACATCCAGAGATATTACTTCAACTTTTCACTCGTAATTTACGGAACTTCCCCATCCATCGCTCTGTAGGTTGTTGTCAACAAACCAGCATATTACTTGTAGGTTTTAGGGCACCCCAGAATACGAAAGCCGCCCGGGTGCTCCGTTTTTGGAATTGGGTCAAAGCTTCACATCCACGTTTTGCTACATTCTCCGAACTGATCGAACAACTAGTCGGCAGAACAAGTCGTCTCGCACAGCAATAAAACCTCCGGAGACCTTTTACGAAATTACTAATTACGATATTAAACTCGCAACTGAAATAAATTAACTCCAAAGGATCGGCAATCCGGTATTTATGGTTGCTAAGCATGCGAAATACCTTTTGTTTTCATTGCTGCAAACTGTTCGAAAACTACCTCAGCTTCGTAACCAAATGTTATAGTTTAGCGAAATATCCGAGAATTTCATGAAAGGTTTCTGTTTGTTTTCCGAAGTTTTGGGGTTTGGTGAGTTTCTATTACTTCTGGCAGGAGTATCCTCAGCTTACGTCAGCACTTAAAGGGATTACAAACTTATTTCGGAACCTTTCTTAAGGAATTTAAGAGCTTAAGCGCTTCTCCGAATTAGGAATACGGTTAAGACAATCAGCCAAACGAACTCCGTGAATCAAAGTGTTTTCAAACTGGATACACTTTATTATTCTTCTAATATAAACAACAGCGAGTTAAAAACATAAAATGAGCATTATGGCTAAGGAATACTAAAAATATTCCTCGTTTTCAGACTCCATAAACCTCTCCGCAGACAATTTTATCCGTAGATCTGTGTTCGGTGTAGTACCCCTGTCGGAGTTATCTCAAAGCCAATCTCTTAGATTAGCTGGCCGATCGTTTGCCCATTTTGATGTCGCTTTATGTCTTCCGCATGCTTTTAAATACTAATAAAAACAATTTATTTTTATAAACAAACAAAAAACAAATAAACGTTCGTTATTTTCTCATAATGTTTTTATTTTAAAAACGATAAATATTTTAAACGATTCTTCTGGATAGTTTAGCGTATTAGTTTAGTCTTTATTACTCTCGTCATAGTTTCTCTGTTTCTCATTTCTACTCTACCATCTTGGGAAACTAATCATGAACTGACAGTTCACGCACTGACATCAAATATTCACCGTTTTACAAAAACACTAGAGGTGGGCGATAGTGAGTACCACAGTCATATTCCAGGGTGAGTTGAGTACACAGTGCAGTGTCAGAAACGTGAACCGTTCCCTCGTTCAGAATGTCACGGCCAATCTAGTAAATTATGCCAGTTTCATTCTTTTGTTACGTATACTTGTATTGTTTATATCGTTTGAATGTATTGTGCGAATTCATAGCGCGTGGCATTGTCTTGTGTGGGATATTCAGAGTTTGTTTGCTAGTGTCTGTTGTTAACGGGTTTTGTTTTTCTACTTATAGTTACATGCACATGGGTTTTATACTATAGGTTGTTATTTTACAAACGTTATGCTAAGATATATAAACGGCGACATGCAGACATTATCCGAAGAGAATTTTAGTGATTTCAGGGAGAGCAGTAATGGAATCAGCCTGCTTAGCGTTTGGAACAATACAAAGGTTGTACACACTAGTTGGACCGCGGAAATTACAGGCACAGTATTGTGAATCTGCAGTAAGAATTCCACTCGTGATAGTGCCTCGCTATTTGCCGTAGGCATGCGTTGTACGATTGCTCTTATTATTTATATTGCTGGTATTCTTCTTCTTCTCGTGTGGGTAAGTGATCAGCCCTGATGTCAGAACTTACAGGCCGCCCAAAGGCTTCTGACTTGGCTAACGACTATTGTCTTATAACGGCCAGGCAGGACCGATGTGCCCTCCGAAGCACGGTAACGCTCAGTTGTGAATACCACTTTTTGTAGTGGTCACCCATCCAAGTAGTTATCGCAGCTGTTGTTCCTTAACTTTACCGATTGGTTAGGAACGGCTGGTCTTGCTTCGCTACGAGCGCTTTTAATTGTTGTTAAAGAAAAGAAAGGATGAAAATCCATTCGGTTTAGGTCCTATCATAGGTAACATTGAATTCATTACAACAAGAAATATTGGTCGTCTGCCATCGGAGACGGACCATTTGCTTTTATGTAACTATACCACACAAAATATAGAGTAGGCAATAATTAAAATTAATGGCTTCTGCCAAGTACGGTCAAACTCAAAGCCTTTTATGCCGACACACAAGTAAAGTTCAATAAACTTTACGTGACTTATAAAAGTAAAATACATGCGATGAAACAAAAAATAATAGGTAATGATTAAAAATGTTTGCTGTAAATACAACAGTGTATTAATAGTTCAAAGACCTAATTGCCATCGAAATAGATACATCGAGATAGATTTGTAGGTATGTTATCTTCATATTCATCATCGAACTCAGTGGACAAAAGATCTATAATATCTGAATCTTTAGATGATAAATAAATAATAATAATAAATATATGTGGACATTTCACACTGCCCCATCTAGCCCAAACTAAGCATAGCTTGTACCACTTTTTTTTTTTTTTTTTTTTTGAGGGCGGGGAAATGCCCTCGCACTTCCCTGCCACCACGGGGGTGATGGCAGGGGGTATGTGGGACTCGAACCCACTAAAACCCCCCCGTGATCCGTCCGCCGCCGGGATGGGGCGAGATAGGATCGCGCTAGCATTCACTATCTCGCCCCGACGATAGCTTGTACCACTGTACTAACTAATGGGAACCAGAAAACTTAGATACTGACTAATAGAAATACTTAGATACTTTTTTGTTTGTAAATACATCATACAATACAATACACACAGAACAAACATCGATGTTCATCATACAAATGTTTGTCCCGGGTGGGACGAACCCACTACCTATAGTTCAGAAGGCAGAGCTACTACCAACTGAGCTAACAGGCCAGTCTTGATTGGGTTAACTTGTAATGTATCATCGATGTTATGGATCATGTTTACACTTCTGAAACTTCTTTCTTGTTGTTTACTGCTTCACTGTTATAGGTACTATGGTCTATCTATGCCTGTACCGGGCCTGCGGCAAACCCGCAAACATCTCTGTTCGGGGATTGATCAGAATCCAGCAATCCAGCAAGTTTTGATCGATTTCTCGTAACGTTGGTGTCGACGTTCACAGTAATCACTTTTATGTGTTAAATGCTGCGCATATGGTTATCCTCAAATTAATCTAGGAGTGGGTTATTTGAATATAGACTTCAGACTACAGCCGAAATAAAGGATAATATAAGGGTTTCGTGTTTTTTTTAACAAGGTTAGTTAAGTTTACAAATGCAACCACTGCAGAATATTTTGAATCTGTATCATATGTATACGTACCCATAACATTAAGCAGCGGTTCGGTAGGTGGTTTGGTGGTGGTGGGTGGCGTATTATAATAATTATGTTGTAGAAAGAAGTTGCACGAATCCTCATTGTTTGTTTGAATATCCACAAGGTTTCCATAGTTACTTAACGATTCCAATAGCAAGGGGTGCCCTTGAAATATTTCCCTCCTATGTATAAATATTTAAATGACGTACTTCTACACGTGTTACAAACTTTAAATATGTATGATGATTTTCACTTTCTATTTCCAAATCGATTAAACCCACGTCTTGAACAAACGGCTTGCTCGAATCAACTTTAATATTCAAAAGGAATTAACGAGCAATGAGCCTATTATCTCCAATTGTACTACTGCCTTCCATTTGTGTCTTCGCCCACGTTTCGGATTATAAACTCAAACGTTTAACCTATCTAATTCCAAACGCTGATTTACTATTAATAGGAAATTTTGACCTAAATTGCATAAGATTAGACTTATAAATAAATATTATTATCATTGTGAACATCAAGTTCCACATCTCTTTGACGTGACCTTATCCACACACTTCACTTCTTATTCTTATCTTCTTGCTTAGAATATAGGTGCTTCTTCTAAGCCTTCTTGGTTGGATGCCAGCTTGGGCATTGTTTAAACCAAAACTGGTTTAATCACAACAAGCATGCATTAAATTATATCCCCCTATAAGTGTAGTGTATTTGAGTATCCACTTGGAATAGGTACTTCCGCAATAACCCACATTCTGCCTGCATGGTGTCTAGCTAGTTTTCCCAACTGTATGCGTTTAGTTAATGGAACCGCCTCGGCTTTATTTAGCTCCCAACCAGGTCATCAGATCAATGAGGCTGGTTTCCCTGAAGTTATTGAAACATGTTGATGGATTGATAACTCCGAATCATTCCGACGATGCGAGCTTGATCATAAAACTGTCAGCAAGCTGTTTGATGGAAGAAAAGATGATTAAAAAGTTGCAGATTTATTGAAGCGATAATTGTAACAGTTCGTAATTAAAATGAGAATTTAGTGCCGCGTAAAATATGGTTTTCATCAGCAAAAATAACTTTCAACTCGTTCACTTCACGTGTTACGTATGTGTATGTTTTATGGAGTCTATTGAATAGTGATATGTTTGTGTTTTTAACTCATTGAGAAAAGATAGGCTGTATATACTTTTTCCCGTGTATCGAAAATTTAGAAGACTTGATATTTTTCTGGCCGTTGTTTGGTGTGGGCCATATTACTATTTCATTTTCTTTTTCTTATAATACCACCCTTCCTTACCCTATCGAACCGTGCAAATCGTCCCGACTTTTTCCCGATACAAATAGACCCATTCCGAAACTTATCTTCATTATCGATAGGGACAAAAACAGGTTCCCTGTTTACCATTACGATTTAACATTCAGCGATTTGACTTACGGCAGGCTATTCACTCCACCCTACCATTTTCTCCAGAGCTCCGTTAGTTACGCCTGTGAAACTTAATTTGTTAGGACTGTAATCAATCTGGGGTCTGGTTTCATTGGGCTTGGATCTTAGTTGCTCACGTTAATGATCTGTTTGTATTTACTTGCGTATTGTTTTGTTACAGGTACTGTGGAGAGAGAGCGGAAACTGTGACACTAAAGTTTTTTTATTGAACTTCAGCGCAGGTTTTGAATACAAATGGATTAATTTAAATGTTGCGGACAAGAATCGTCGGATTCATAACTTTTGGGGTTTCATTCTATGTTTAATGGTTTTTTTTTGTTTTTTGTTTTTACTTTTATGGTATAAGGCAGTTTGTCGTACAATGATAGGTGCCTGCACTAGGATAAACCTGTATCACATGAGCTCTAATAATCTACATGATTGTGGTAAAAACATCTGTTAACATTATTTTAAATAAAAATTATTGACTGACAATTGAGACAAAAAGTTGGTAAATATATTGAGCTTACGAATAACGGAATAAATTGGCTGAAGTAGGATTTTCCATCAACCCATATAATGGGACTATCAAATGCTTGGCCGTAATATGAGGAATCTGGAATTGCGACGTCACACACAGTACACCAGTGAGTAAAATATCGTTGCAGTACATATTATTATGTTTATTTAAGCTTGTATTAAACCGCAGGAGAACTAAAGTGATGATATAGCTCTTAGAACCAGCAAGTTGAAATGGCAATGGGCGGCCACATCGCTCGTAGAACTGACAACCGATGGGGAAAGGTCCTTGAGTGGCGACCATGACCCGGAAGACGCAGCGTAGGCCGGCCCCCCACTCGGTGGACTGACGACCTGGTAATGACCGCGGGGAGCTGATGGATGCGGGACGCGGGCAGCCACTCTAAGTGGCGCTGTCTGGGGAAGGCCTATATTCAGCAGTGGACGTCTTCAGGCAGTTGATGATGATGATGATGATGAAGCTTTCATTTGAGCCTAAGGTATAGTAAAATGGGCCACCAAACTAATTCGCGATCCCAAAATAGATTACCTAATCTCGCACCAAATTTCCCTAGACAGATACAAAGTTTGGTTACGGCTTTGGAGAATAATGTTCCCAGTTTTTGTCTTGAGATTCAGATTGAGTGTTTAAATTAAACCCCTAACCCCCGACTAATACAGTTTATCGCGTCAAAATACACTATGTCTTTCGAACGAACGTGACGAACCAATACCTACAGAAATAAAAAGGTACCCATCAGACAGAGAGAGAGAGTTACTTTCGAATTTATGATTCTTAAGTACTTATACTTATAATAGCTGACCCATCCTGGCTTTGCATGGGTTAATTAATTTTACGTCTTTTTGCGTGATGAATTTTCATACGGACAGACACAAAAATAAAAAAATACCATTTTTTGTTTCTACCACATTAAAACTTTTTTTTTCTTGTCATCTTCTACATTTGTCTACGGATTTTACTAATAGTTACTTTTATAGAATATAGATTGTGACCTTCTTAGCGATTTTATGTAGGTTCTTTTCTATATTCTATCGCTTTCCTGTCATCTCATTAAGCGTTCGGTTTCCCTAGATTCATGGCCTGTTTTCCCCTCAAGGGGCAACTGTCGAGATTTCCTCGGCATTTATAGTTTAGTTGGTTGGCCAACTTGGCTTTTACAACTTTACTCTTGTAGTTTCTTTAAGTAGAGCAGCTAAACTATTTTTATTGTTAATCGTAGTATGTCTATAGCATACATTCGAAACTTGTTGACGCTCTTTTTTAGCCTAAAATGTCTAAAGAGTTTGGTTAGTTTTAAAATTGTCATACAACGAAATTCTCCGTTACTCTTCTTCAGCCCTATCGAACTATGTACACTTTTAATTTTGTCGCTCTATTTCGTATTCAAAGGCAGAATTATGAATTACCTGATTTTCTGGTTAATGCCATGTCACCATAATATCTTTCTCTTGACTGACAGTTTTTTCATGATATGTTAAATCATCACATCATATACTCATGTGCCAGTTCTAGGTACTTTATTTGTCGCTAGCTAGCGCTAGCGCTAGCCTAGTTTCTTCCTCAAGGGGCAAGTTTTTAATTACGGTAGAGATTGCTGCAACCACTTTTCTATTTGTTGTAAACAAGTTTTTCCCTCTACTGTTCGATATTAATATTTAAACTGCGACACTGCCTCGGGTTTGTTTTTGGCATCGTTCACTATATAATTATTATTAATTTGGTCGTCCAAGAAGTCTTTAAATAAAATGACATGTTTATCATTGGAGTGCTTCATTTTTCATTGTAGTCTTGTTAAGATTATTTAGTTAATCTTTTTCGCTTCGTTTATATGCCGTTTAAGAAAGAAAGAAAGAAAGAAAATACATTTATTCATGACACACAACACAACACAACACTACACTACATGACATTACAATATCCTGATACATACAATAACAACACAAGTAAAATAATAAACATGTAAACACAAGCAGTGTAATGCTGCACGGTGTCACGAATAGGCTCCGACTCAGCATACAATTAAGGTCCTAAGCAAGACCCTAATGACAGAGTGAGTGTGCCTGAGTGGCAGTCTTAACTAGATTTTCATTGCACTAAACGCCACTAAACTTTTAATGAAAGAACGTTAACCATATAAAAACACGTAATATTCATAAATATCTACTTGAGTTACATTCTGTTTAACATCTAATCTAAAAGTAATCGAAACAAAGACGTAAAATTTTCTTAAGTCATACCTAGCATCATCCTTATTCCCGTTTATGAATTGTGACGTTCCTATTTCCATTCAATGTTTTGAGAATACGGGTAAATATAACGACTGTGCTAACTGCCGCCCCCGAATATAATGAATCGGTAATTTACTTAGCGCTTTGCTAACGACTTACAAATTGTCTGTAATAAATTGAATTTCTGTTGTCAGTTGTTAATAACTGCGTTTTGAAGTAGCGCGTGTATCTCGCTCGTGAATGAGCCTTGAGTCTTTCAGGAGACCTCTCCTTGAGATTGAATATCGATTGCTTTCAGTCTTAGATTAGATTTTGGGAATTGGGACTTCTGTTCTGAGCTCCTTAGAAATTGTTAAGAACTGCTAGCCTATTCAAGTTTCTGATTTTATCTGGGTCGACTTTATCTTATTTCTATTCATTCAAGCAGCACTCATAAAAGATGGTCTAAATTGATCAGACCCCTAAAATTCCAAACATTCACGGTCAATTCGTGACTATAATACGGACTTTATTCCCCTAAATAAATCACAGATTACTAGATGCTTTAGTCTAGAAATATATGTCAGGCTCTTGGGGAAAATTAATTTCAATTCAACGCCATCGCCCTGGTTATTGCTAACGTAAAATAAGCTTAGATGAATGGCAAATGCTATAAAGTCATCTTATAGTTAGTTACAGACATAAAGTAACAGTTTAGGCTAAATTAAAGTAAAATTCAAAACCGCCTGTCTGACTCTGCCAGTTGAATGAAACGATATATCGAACACCTATTACCGCTATTAATAGTCCTCTAACAAGCCAATGTTTGCATCAATTGAAGTCGCATAGCATCGATGTCGCAAGGTCTGGTTCCAGCCGTACCAGCACCAATTTAAGCAAATCTGTAGTGACATATTGGGATGAGTCATTACATTCATGATGATAAAATATGTTGGACATACTACTGATGCGTCCTGTAGCTGCACTCACCAGATTGGCATACAGTCTGGAGACTTAATTGGTTACAACCCTTCTAATTTGTATGTATCGCCCTAACGCGTGTTACAAGTTACAAATCGATACAAGCATGTTAATGTATCGGCTTATATGAGCTCAGATAGGTTGTCATATGGACCACTTCGAACCGGATTTCATTTGCATAGCGCGAGCCTAAGTTCATGGACGTATCACTTTTGTGGAGCCCACGCGTTTGCGGGCTTCCCTCTAAACGATTTGATTGAGCTGCGACAAATTGGACACGACTGAATTGACTGACAACTGGGTATTGGGTCCTGATGGTGATTTGGTTACAATTGGTGATTCGAAACCGCTAGCAGCAAATGATAGATGGATATTTGGTCAGATTTTAGAGCTAGAAAATGGTACTTGGTGAAAGTCGTTCGCCTGATGTTAAGCGTCATGGCTGCCCATAACAGATTGCAGTATCACTCGGAACTCTAAATTAATAGTTTAGCGTGACACTGCATTGCGCACGTTATCCTGATTCCTGATACATCAGATCATACATGATCAGATCATAAAGTCTTATTTGCCCAGTAATTTCACTAGCTACAATGCCCTTTAAACCGGATCACAGTAGTGCTTGGACACTACTGTTTGGCGGCAGAATAACTGGCATTACTGGCAATGCGGCGGTACCTACCTATCTTGGACAAGTTTCGTCCAAGCTACCTATAGACGAACTTTGCAGAAAAGTCCTACCACCTTAGTGTTAAGTTAATTTAAGTTTTTTTTTGTTAACTGGAAGAAAATGCTACTTAGCATTAAGTTCGCCTATGTATTTGATTATCTTGTGCAATAAAGCATTTTCTATCTATCCATCTATATTTTCATTACATTGACAATGAGCACTTGAATAAACTAAACTGTTTATCTTGTTACTTGAATGTGTTTGTAAAGTTATGCAAACGCAGCCTGCATTTTATTTCGAATTTCTACAGAGATTTATTTAAGTCAATATCGAAGTCAATGGTTCGTCGGACTTCGACCCCAATTCGTTAACATGAAATAGTCGTTCGTTACCCTGGCGTCCTAGACGACTTCCAATTTGTGCTTTGAAAATCAGTTTTAATTTGCTTAACGATATTTTAAATCAATTCATCCTCACGCTATGTTTACTTAGATTTATAGAGTAAATCTACACAGGCCCAGCCCAGCCTGCGGCGTTTGCGGTTAAAGGGTAGAATTCTATCGCTCATGTCATGACCGACGGCGACGCACTACACTATCATCTGATACACCAAAATCTCTCAAATCCAGCTCATGATTTTCAGCGTTTGGTCTTGAAAGAAAATGTTTTCAAAGCAGATCTTAAGGTGTTTGTGGCATTCTAAAGTAAACTAGTAAACATGATCATACCTTTTCCGTGTCGGTTCCCCATCATCGTGGATCAATATAACCGATGTCACTTCTCACGGCGCGGCGTTTACGTGACGTAAATATTTTACGTACAGTAGAAAGTTTTTCGAATAAAACGAATCCATCTTGTAACAGTACGTCCGTCGAAGGTTAAACGTATAATTTTGAACTTTTGAATATTTCAATAGTAGATACTCGAAAATTATGATTAATTACATAATTGTTTACATACATGATACAGTGTACTTAATGGACTGAGTACCAGGTACGTATAAACTGTTTAGTAAGTCACAGAAATTCAATAAAAACAGACTAGTCAACAACTAGTCAAAACAATAACGAGTGATGAACAAAAGACTAAAACCATCGCATATTATTTTTAACATAATCACTGCAATGCGTTTAAGTGGAGTAGGAGTTCATGCCTCATTGCAGACATGATGATGCCGTGTCAGGAAAGTGTATTTATTAATTAGTTGTTCAATTTCAACACAGAGATACGCATAATCTACATGTAGATATTCAAAACCAATACCGGTTCACGCGTCACAACACTCACAACTTTCGTTCTCATCCATCGGTGATCGCTGTCATACGAAATTCAACCTCAAACCTTTGTAACTAAAGTATGTTTTTTTGATAACTTTAGTTATGACTGAACATACCTCTGAATATACGCGTTAATTGAATATTAAACAGTAATTTCTATGCGCGCATCTAATTTGCAATTTGGCGTGTTATTAACAGGCGTAATGTGTTTGAGTATTCTCGACCTACTCTAGTGGATATCATTCACTATTTGCTGCCTGCTTTGATGTTGCATTCTGTAGTGTAGTGACCTATTTGGTCGTTACAATTATAATTTATTTGCTAGGCAAGTTATAAGTGGTCTAAAGTGGCGTTTTATGAAGAGGCCTATGTTTATCAGTAAACGTCTTCCGGCTGTTGATGTGTAAGTTTAGGTACTAGTATAGTATTATATTATCTGTGGTTTAGGTATTGATCTATTACCAGATTAACATTGTTTTCGATTCGTCCTAATCTGATTTAATTATAAGTTGTTTTGTGAATTGATACTGTTTTGTTAACATTAGAATTGCGTCAATATTCACTAGTTCAATTGACATTCAAGGTTTAGTAAGTAGATTGATAAAGTTTATTTTTAAACGACGTTGACCAGAGCTTTTTGTATTGATATGATATAAACATAAGGGGCAAAAGCAAAAACAAATATGGAGTCTTGTCCCAAAATGAATCATTCCTAACCTAACTAACAGCACCTTGCATCCCTGCACTTAAAGTAGAGCACGTCCACTTCTAGTGGAGACAAAAAAAAAGGGAAGTAACATAATCATCGTATAGCATGTCAAAAACTTTCACAGCAACTTTGGAGAACTTCAACTTCATGAAATCTATTTCGCTGATGAAAGACGCGGATGTAAAGCGTTATACAATTGCCACAATTTGCCTCGCCGCCTGATCGGAATGGTCATTGGTGAATTGTGGTTTGGCGTTTCCTTTCTCTTATTGTGTCCGGCCGGCGTGCGTGAAAGTTTCATTGGCTTTACGTAATTCGATTTGATGGTTATTACTGCGGTTTCAGTTTTGGATCCTTTAATATTTTGGGTCGGACTTTCTTGACCTTTAGGCATTATTTCTTATTCATCATCAACAGCATCGTCTTCTACTCCCTTCCTGGATTTAAATTTAATATCTTCTTTCCCTTTGTGTTAAAGGCCTTTTCTTTTTATTTTGTTACAAGGCTTCCAACTCTTTATATTATTTCCGTGTTTATTAACAATTTTCCGGGATCAAGGAGACGGAACTGAAGTTACAATAACGCTTATTATAAAATTCCCTCGAGGCGAATTCAAACTGTTTGTCCTAATCAGGGTTGGGATAAGGGACAAATTAAGTGACAAGGGTTTATTAAGTAGGTATACATTATTATTATATTTATCAAGTTAAGAATTATATAATATAAAGCCCATTTTAGAGAAAATCAATCGCTGTATCGAACTCTTGAATAATGAAAATAGGTCAGTTTCGTAAATTACATCTAAAATGAACATTCAGCAAGTTTTCATATTTGCGGCTTCTCTTTGATAAGTTGATCACCACGTATTTCAATCTTTTAAGTTTAACAATCTTGCAAATATATAAATTACTTGATTGGCGTTTTTTGTAATATAATATCAGAAAGATTCATAATTTTACAATCCCTTATCGGACATACTTTCACGTTGATTACAAAATACTATGTTAAAACAGTTGAAGCTAGGTAATTTACACTTTATTAAACTTTGTTGGCAAGGTGGTGGTTACATAACTTTGCTTCGTGTCTTCTCCTAAAAAGGTTCAAAAAGTGCGAATACCTGCCTCGTCCTAATAAAAAGGTTCATAAAGAGCGAGCTTTTCGAGTGGTTTCCTGGCAATATCTTTGTGCAAATGTAAAGGGTATTATGTCGCATCTCCTCTCACACGCTTGTATTCACCATTTGATTAATTTTGAACTAAAGCTAGCCCTCGTGGCTTTTTCTAAAAAAATCAATCTATGTGACTTGTTCTTGCCTTCAATTTATCTCTGCAAATGTAACCATAAATAGAAACAAGGACGCTCAAGGCCTCAAGGGGCTCAAGGACGAACAAAGATGTACAAAGACTATGAACAATTCAGAGAGATTAACCATATTTTTATTGCCTTCATTTCTAGAATAACTTTGATATTGATATTGATCTAACTCCTTAGGTCTGTGATAAAAGCTTTATCAAAAAATGACAGAAAAGTGTAATAATCATGAGGGAGAATCGCGCGTAGAGTCATCATCATTAGCTCCAACTCCTCAGCTATTCGACACAATAGTAGGTATTATTTGTTTTGATGTAAAAGAAATACGCAATTTATTCAGTCTTTATATTTTACCGGCTGTCCTGTCCGTGCGGACTGCGGATGTCACGGCTCCTTCCATTATTTGCTTCACTGCGTCTTTCCGCTACCCGTCGTAAAAATGTGTGCTATACATAATTATAATTATTTCCAGTACAGTTATTGTTGTACGGTTTAGCACGGGTCAGACAAGTTAAGCTCTGATAACTACCACGTTACCTGTGCAGTCGTGAATATAATTATATTTTACTTAAAAATGCTCGTAATGTGGTCATTATTTTGACAGCCTTCCTTGGGCAAAGACGACGTTGCTGTGCTACTCGAAAAGGCGCCAGCAAAATTGTATGGAATTTCATTGCTGGTGAGTTTTGCCACCAGCAATTTCCTTTGAAAATCCATTATTGTCAAGTTATGTTTCGTGAGATGAATTGTGGAGTGGATTATCCTTTTTTGTTCCGTCACTCATCAGAATGAATCAATCTGGATCTAAATGTGTCCAAATGGATCAAAATCGATCAAAGTGGATCAAAATGGCTAAAATGGATCAAAATCAAATTAATTACTTAATGAGTTATAAAAGATATAAGATAAGGTAAGATAAGAAAGGTATAAGATATATACTTTTAAATACATTACACGCATTATTTGAGTAAAGCACTATACAAGCCTTGGTCCGCAATGACTGCACTGCCATGCTATGATGGCCTCGAGCTTAACTTAGATCCGCCCCCGGCCTTCAAGCTTGGTCATCGTGGCAGCCCTTGCTGTCCGCGCTATAAAGGCCACGACCTTCAGCCTCGGCCTTTATTTCAGCTTATCCATCAACGCTGCAATACTGACCGCGCTGTGATGGCCTGGACCTGCGCTACGCTGCGCTCTCAGCCATCATTCATCGCGGCCAGTAACGCACTCATTACAGTCCGCTGCAGTAATGTACTATAAATCATTGACTTGTCCACTGTCCATTAAACCCAGTCCTTATTTCCAATATATTTGGTTTCACACAATTTCCGTGGACCAACAGTCCCCTGCCTGGTGGATTTAATTACGCACCGTACCGGGGAGACTATAAATCTCAACAGAAGACCGCTCTGTCGCTGTTTCGTAGCGTCGACGTTAGTAACACACAAAATTACAAACATAGTAAAGGCATACGTGTTGGTTGATTATATAACATGAAAGAAACATAATTGCTTTTTGAGTTTCGTTGGAGTTCTTTTATGGCTTTCAGCTGATTTGAGCTGATTTCTTACAATGTACGTGACGGATAGCTAAGAGATACCATGTGACATGCCACAGTGAGTTGAACAATACGTACATAACAGTTAAACATTCAAATAAAATAAAGTGTTTGTATCCGAAATCGACACAAATGGTCACAAAACAGATAATAGTGCCATGGCGAAACCACACGACACGGCATAAATCGTAATGTAACCCGAAGCCCTGTTGACTGGTCATCGAAACTCTCAGGTCATTGTACATCGAGCTGATTAAATAAAACCTTGTCTTGCCTTGTCTTGATATTCATTATCCAACATTTGCCGTGGCCGTCCTCTGGCTAGGGGATTTAATTACGCCTGTTCCGGGCGACAATAAATCGCCGCAGGGTGCCGCCGCGCTGGCCGCTGCTGGTTTACTTTACTCACGTTTACTAAATATTAACAGTGCATTGGAAATGATGCTCTAATTACCTGCACTGCAGTTCCACTGACACTGTAATAGAAGTTTAGTGGGTATCGGTCGTTGTGATTTTAGTTGGTAGATTAAATTTTGTTTTGCTCGTGTAGACCTTATTATACGTTTCCCTACATATTTTTAATTGAGTTAGTAGCTCCTAAGACCTAATAAATAGAAACCGGTCTTTCATCTTTTTTTGAAAATACAGTGGTGTCCTCAGCGTTCTACACTATCTTTAGCCGAGAACTCACTAGGAGTAGATTAGAGAACATTCCAGGAAAAGATAAAAGAGCAGGTTCCATTGCAGGCTCAGGCTACCTTCGTAAGTTAGAAGCCTGCTACATTTTAGGCTAACTTTTCATTGAAAAGAAACAATTTAACATTAATAACATTAACACCCTTCGGCAGTCTACGTAGCCGGAATTGCGTAACTGGTTAGAACTGCCGCCGTTCAGTAGTGCATGGTATATTATAGTACGAAACAATCGGCAATTCATTATGTATTCAATTATTATGGGCCGTTTGCATTTTGCGGATTAAAGCTCCACCAGCTAATAGCTCGAGGGCATTGAATATAATGTCCCGATTTTGTATTGAAACCACGGAAATCCAACCCAACAAAGGGGGAATAATTGCGCAACTTGTTTGCGTTATTCCGTAAATTTATAGGTCAACTACGTAATAGTGTCCCTTTTTAAATGGTTCAAAGCAATGGGGCAAAGCACTTCACCACTGTCTCATTTACGTTAATTGTTAACTGATGACTACGAGGTGCATGCTTGCATAAAAGATGCCCGTTCACCCTTGACTTACAGACTCCCAAGTAGTCTAGTTGGAAACGAGGATATTTGCCATAGGGCAAGGGCAGACTTAAATATCCTTAGCTAATTTCCCCTCAATTAGTAGAGTATCCACTCTCTCGTCTCTGATTATTATTGTAGGATCCAGAGATCAAAACAGACCTTAAAACTATGTTTTATTATTAAATGCCTTTTCACTGATGCCTTGGCTTAGCAGTGTTTGGTGCTAGTGGCATCCTCGTTCGATTTATTTGATGTATAATAAATAGCTCGATTTTATATTGGGGCAAGAGCTCGGATAATGCAGATTTCTGTTTTTGCGTCCGTCGATTTATGGCTTTTGTGGTATTGTCGCGCGCCACAATTAAATTGATGAATGTGATGTGAGTTTAACAGGCGTGTTATTCACTTTCCCATATTTTCAAATGGATGTTGCTAATTTTATGGTGGTATCTAATTGAAGTGCCACTCTACCATTGAGATATTTTTTAGATTGAGCGATGAACGTGGTTACTGAGTTTGAGATTAAAAGAAAGATGTTAACGAGCAGGTAAGCGGCATGAGAGTTTACCACTCATTGTATTAAAAAAAATAAAAGTTTTTGTTATCTCGATTCCTCCACTACTTGATCTTGTGCAAACCAAAAACGAATATCCTCATTCCCCGTTCAATAAACTCATTAAAACCCAGGGCAATATGGTAGTTTTTTTCCTCCCGTTGAATATTCTAAAACCTTCCCGACCGCATTTAATTATTCACATAGTTACCAACCGGGGCAGCGGGCTAGCTAACAAATTAATCGATGTGGACAAATTCCTTATTGGGGTCACTGGGGACCCGGGAGTAATCTAAATTCTTAACGTTGTTTGCGTTCGGCTCAGGTTGAGTGGGAGGGGTGTAAGACTGAAGTGCACCACCATATTGCGTGATAGCAGCAGGCCTGATAGGCTTAAAGGAAAAAGCCCACTTGACTGGCACCTTCAATTTATATGAGGCCGACACTCGTGTATTGCTTCGTTTAGTGGACGGTACGTACTCGATCAGTTGATTACAGGAAACCTATCAGATCCGATCAATTTTAAGCGTCAGGAAAAGGGATCAAACACTACAAAAATGTTTGTACCCTTCGCTAAATTTAACCGAATCTCTTTGTCAAGGAAATAATTTACTTGATCTAAATTGTTTTGATTAATACATTTCAGGGAATAGAAAATATAGTTATCTTTTATTCATCATTATCATCATCATCATCATCCTGAAGACGTCCACTGCTGAACATAGGCCTCCCCCATAGAGCGCCACTTTGAGCTGCTGCTTATCTCCTGCATCTATTTGTATTTTGTATGTCATTTTGTGTTGTTGGGTTTGTCATAATGACCACGCTTGGCAGGCGGCTAGGTGAACGCAGAAGATTTTAATGTACCGAAGAAAATGTTGCTGCCCATTCCCTGGTTATTACTTTAGCTAGACTAGATATCTTTTATTTACTTGACCAATAATTATGTTTCTTTTATTAAATTACTTCCACGTATCCAAAATCAACATAATTTTGCTGAGACTGCCAGAACTTGCACATTCAATCTAAAGCGCATCTTAGTTTAAACATGGGATAAAATGTGGAACGTTTGAACAGTCTTGAGTCTTGAGTGAGTCGCTCCTACTTCCCAGACGTCTATGTTGAACTTCCTTTACTCAAATTCTTGCTTCAGGAAAATTAAACTTAATCAAATATCACTATTCTCGCCAAGAATTTGTCGTTTAATTTCTCGTTTAAAGTTTGCAGTTTTGTATAAAAAATTGTAATGTTAGAGAGGGAAAAAGACCGTTGTCAATATTAACTCTGCTTTTAAATCAACTGTACAAATTTACAGCTTTAAAACCTTTGTGTAATTTGACTTGACTACCCGTAGAGTTTATTCCCAACCTCAGCAAAATTGAAATCACCTCTGCATATTCATAATACTTTTCCTCCTGTAATTTGACTCCTAAAGTAATAGCCGCTGTACCTTATCTGCCCGGTTAAATCTTCCATTAAATGTTATCACAGTGCACATCCATTGTCTGGACACAACGATAACACAGCGCTTTATCAAACGCATTGTACAGCATGGTCCGGGACCGATGCCAAACTATAAATTACAAGAACTTTGAAATCGCTTAGTGTCTTTGAGTGTGCCTTTATACAAATCACTGCATTATCCTCCACAGTTATGGGTATTAAATGTTCTTCAGTAGGCAATATGTCTTCGACATGGCTGGCATTGAAAATTGGCATCGGCCTTGAATTCCTTTCATCGTTTTTGGCAAAAGATTTGCAACAGTTAATGGCTCCAACCACATGTATAAGTTTATTATCATAATATTGTACCTTATTTTATACTACGTTGTAAAATTTTTAGATTTCTTGTAAGTAAACAATGTAATTTTCTTAGAATATCGTGCCGGCTAATGCTAAGCACCTTATCATTTAACGTTACACAGTGACGGCTCTAAATCATTCGTCAGGACAATGTAATACCCTGGCCATTTCTGGCGCGTTATCAGTAGTAGCCTCGTCCAGTTGTCCCGGAGGTCCCCCCAACCCTTATTCCCGGTAGCTCTATAAGGGGAGGACAGGGACACTCATGAGAACACGATGTAGTAGTGGGAAATGTTTCACTATCAGCTGGGTTAGCATGGATGGTGGACAAAATTGTCTTTCCCTGTTTTACGTCACTTTCTTCATACTTGCTTGGAGTAAAACAGGGGAAAGACAGTTTTGTCTACCAGCCGTGCTAACCCTACAGGAACTATTGAAGCGAATGAAACGGTAGGCTTCGGGAATGCGGTATTAATTCTTCAAACGTAACAATAATTTAGTATACTTAATTATGATTAAATTCAATAATTTAGTATATTAAAAGTCTGAAAATTGCTGAAAGGTAAAACAGTAAACTTGTTCCAACTTGAACTTTTAAGAACAGTTAAACAATTATAGCTCCTTAAACGAAAATATAACGCTTTAGCTGTTATTTTTGCAATAACTTAAATGAATGAGCAACCAGCGAGTTTAATACTCTACGCCTTGGCTATCAGCAGAATCCAAAAATGTATGGAAAATGAAATGAATGCGACTAATGTTCTAACCTGAATTCGAATCCAAATTGTGAATGACCAATGTTTGATGCGAAAACTATGAAAGCAGGTGGAAAGCTGGAATGATAATGAAGGAGGATGACATCGTCACACAGTAGTCTGAGTCGGAGTGTGAATCGTCTGCTGCGGAACTGAGAATCGTTACACTATATCTACAGGACCACACGGCGAGGAGAGAGTTCCCATCCCTACGTTGTTGATTTACCTTTTGCACGTACAAAACGCCTTGCAGATTCCTTTATTGTGCGTGCGGCTAGGGAATGGAACTCATTCCCGTCGTCGGTATTTCCACCCACTTACAACTTAAGTGTCTTCAAATCAAAAGTAAATAGGTTAATTCTGGGTAGGCGTGCTCCACCTTCGACCTCATCATCACTTACCATCAGGTGAGATGTAGTCAAACGTTAACCGATCGAAAGTAAAAAAAAAACTCACTTGGCTATTTACTAAACTAAAATGGATGGCTCCACTCGTGTATGAATTAGCTAAAACATTAAAATAATTTTGCTGTGAATATTAGAACGGCGTGCAAAAATGTGATTTAAGAAAAAGTGTTTCTTCATTACAACAAGCTGGTGTATTCTCATGCTCAACATTTTGTATTTAGTTAGGTGTTTGTCTTTTCTAATTTGCATACTGTAAACATTTTACAAAGAAATTCCTGCATATATTTTCGTCCGGATTGGCCTATAGAACCGTTGATTGTAGGAGTTGTCACATTCAAAGAAATGTAAACCGGTCGTTGTCCGGATTTTAACGCGTTGGATTGTAGTTTTTCAATGAGAACGAACACTAATGACTGGAGCTGTATTCGGATTTTGTACACGAGTTTTCTTAAATTCGTGTACCTACTCACGGGGCGTTCAGTTTTTTAGTAAAAATTGTGGAATTGTGGGTGCCATCAGCAATATAAGCATGGTAAGCATGGAATCAGGCACTTCTTCACTTCGCTAGGCGAAAACTTGACTTGTGTCACGTTATTCTTGTGGCTCAAGATAATCAATACGCATCTTCAAGATGCGTATGTATTGATCATCTTGAGCCACACACAACTCAACAGCCACACTCCTTCTTTCATATGACAAATTGGGTTCGTTGCACCTAATTTAAGCGGACCACCTTCGAGAAGTTTGTTTTCTTATCTTCGCTCTGTTATTAACATTTTATGCTGGTAGGTACAATATTATGGTGTAAAATCTAGCATGTTTATTCTATGAAGTCATTATTTTATCAAAAGAACCTTCCCCATTACGTTCATCTTACACCAGTTCACCTACCTCATATAAACATATATCTTGGTGCATTGCAGTGTACATATCGCAGTCCCGCATGATTGCACCAGTGCAGTGGCTAGAGATAAGGCCAGCCGGACGTCAGACGACGCCATATAGGTATTTAGGCGCTGACTATTAGTGACTACCACTACTGTCCAATATATATATACAACATGTGTTCCTCCTACCCACGTGGAGTTTTAATCAATGTACAAACAAGTGATATGTTTACGTTTGGGAGAGTTTAACCTTCAACTTAAAAGGATAAAGTCAACCATAATGCAGGTGCAGCTTGGAGTATAACCTCAGGTAAACATTAGTAGCATGTCCAAAAACAGATCTTACCTTGGATTATACTAAACCTTGCCAGTTTACATTAAACAAAGGTGATTCATTTATTACCAAGCCCTCATTTCTGCATAACTAAACATATTGCATTTTATTTCCATGTTTGTAACAAAATATAAATGCCATTAAACTCGTCGTCGTAACAAAAGCTTGCCCAGGTTCGTTGTCCGCCACTGTGTTCAGTACTCAGTGCTCACCGAGTCCAGACGACCGCACACTGAGCCCAGATAAAGTTGTCAACGCGCCGTGACAGTGACGATCCCTGGACAAGCCACAGGAATATAGCTTCAGCTAATGTAGACTGTAGACCAGTGTTTAGTTTATTTCTTCAATACTTCAAAGTTCAAATCAGCGTAGCTTTTACACATGATATGATGTTTCTGTTTTTATCATTATATCTAATCTCTAAGAACTCAGGTAGAGTATGCGCTCCATCCTCTCACTAAACTCAGGCAGTACGTGTGTGTGGGTTTGTAATGAATGACTACTATCCAATATACCTTATCGTGTTCCGACTTTCCAATATCATTAATGACTGTATTACTTAACCGTCTACTTTAATCCAATGTCAAAATCTTTGCATTCACAACACCTTGAGGCAACTACCATTTGACAAAGTTCTACAACTGTATATACATATTCCAGAAAAAGCTTACCTATTCAAAAGGTTCATGACTTGACCCATTCACCGTTCTGGTAGCTGACACTTTTCCTATGTGTTTTCGAGTGGAAACGCAGATGAATTCAATACTCTTACAAACTATTATGCGGCGCTTTTATATAGCGAGAGTAAACCCGATATTGCAATAAAAGTACTACTTATGTCCTTTGTTGGAACCATATATTTTGAAATAATAATGTTATGTGTAACGCCAAAACCGATACGAATAATTAAAACAAGTTATAATACGTAGATACTATTGTAATGTAAGTCGAACGAAATTTTTACAACATGGTATGTTGAATGACATAGACTTAAACTCAACTTGAATCTTCTTTGTTACAGGTACAAAACTTCGAGTACATACCACTTGAAGTCACGAAGCTACAGAAGTACAAACGTAGTGCGGTAATAAAATGTGGGATATACCGAATAGCAACATTATAGATTTCACATAAAACGATGCGGACGCTGCCGGCGACCGTTTCCGGGATAAAAACCTCAATAAATAATCGTAAAATTCTGGGAGTTGTCCTGAAAACTTCGATATTAAACCGTACGGTACTATGGATAGCTTAATCCGACTGACCCAAATAAACAGTAACGAAAGACATTCGAATTAATTCTGAGATAAATGTAATAATGTTATGGATAAAGCCATGATGAATATGTACTTTAGTTTGGTACATTCATTGATTCTTTTCAGTGGAAGATATAAAAGTTGAATAGTATAAAAGTAGTGTAGAAGAACAGTAGTACCTAGTGGTAATATGAAGTAGTGTAAGAGATATGATTGACACATTTTAGATACTGGTTGATGTATTCCAACAATATCAGAGTAGCTATAGGAAATATATGACGATGCTCTTTCAGATCCAAAACAAATAGAAGCCCCAAAAAAAAGACCAATCAATTAAACATGGAATACCTCTGAATTATATTCGATACGGGCGTAACGTTTTGTACAGTCGGTCACAAAAGTTGATGAACAAACCGAGACTCGGTATATCGTATTTTCATCCATAGATTGATGATTGAAGGGGATGATAGGGTACTAGTTTTTTTTTAATAAGATGCAACGCACCCTGTTAGCCGTGTGAAAGAATACCTACACAATACGCGTCTTGAGCGAGATGTTTGTGTTGATTAAGCAATGTGAGGATATACCTTTTCTGCCCTTATTAATTAATTTACATTTTCGTCTTCAGTCATGATCATGATTGTTGTAAATGCTTGTTAGTTATTTTGAAAGTTTAGTTAGTTCATTCGTCTTTGTCCCTGAATGTACAAGTAGTTCAGACCTATCTTATTTCGTGCCCGTGATTCAATAGTTGTGGAGAAGGTCATCCGGGTCGCATCAGGAATCCGACTGGTTTCTGACCACAGGCCTAGAATATTTTCGTAACTCGCTTTCCAACGCTCCTGACGACTAGATTTGATACGTTTTCTATACACTTTTTTAGTTAGTTCGGGATTTGAGCTTGCTTTTATAATGCAATGCTTAGACTTCTGTTATATTTTACTTGGGCTACGCTCCGAACAGACTGTTAAACAAATCAATTAAGTTATCTTTGTTACTGAAAATACACCGAAGACAAATGAGAACAAAAAGCTGATTAAGTTAATATCGGAAGACTCTACTGACCAGGCGCCGCGGAGTTTTGAATAATTTATTCAAATGAAATTGTATTATTCCCAAGGAAGATCCGCTAAACGAACAATAGCGTTCGTATTACAGCACCTGCGTTTATTACGCTTCTCTTTTAAAGATGGAAGTAGTTTTAAAATAGTTTGCTTTAAATAAAACGCCTAGTACAAGTTGCGTCGTATAAAGTTTCAGGTGTACAAGGCTCCGCTAACTTTGTACTTCTTAAACCCTAGACTTAGACCCAGATTCCTTTACACTTGGAGCTTATGGCTACCGCCTGCTAAGAGGAACTTGTATTTGCTTTTTTCTGTCGACTGCTATTACTATTGTGTATATTTGTTTCTCTTTGATATTAGGTCACAATTGTATCGATTTATTTACACAATAAATATATTCTCCTTACAATTAAAAACCATTTAAAAAGTACTTATATGTGCAACCAAATCTTGTTCATGTGGTACATTTTATAAAGCCTCACTTCACTCATAAACGTTAATTTACAATTTAGGGTAATTGTTTTTTTTTATCTGCTGGTATTTGGTGCAGATTATATGCGTTGTTATTATTATTTTTTGTTTACGTTACTTTATTATTTGTTCTCTTTCTATCATTTGTTTAATCAGCAGCTTAGGCAGTGTCCTAACTGGATCACTAATGCACACTCTCTGACCCATCTACACTTGAATGATTACAGAACATGTCTCTACATGTTCTCGCTTTTGTAACGGATATATCGCTTATTACGCGCATTGTATTGTAAAGGGCGTCTAGACGGGTCAGTCCGTTACGCGTAACGCGTCAGAAGAGCAGCGATAGAACGAGAGGCAACTGTTGAAAGAAGGCTTGTAGGGCTGTGCGAGCTGAACTACACGTTAAACGTGCAGCCAGAGTCGCTATTTATTTAAGTGCCTTCGCGGAGTGAGCCTTCTGTGGTAATACAAAGATTTATTGGAGTAAGTTTGCTTAAGTTTATGATGATGATTATGGCCACAGATTTTCATAACTGTTTAAAATCATAGATGATTGATTAATAAAGAGCTACCACATAATCTTATGTTAAACTAGATAGTAAGTTTAGACGTAATAATTATGAAGAACTATCGTTTTAATCAACAGGATTTCATGATAAAAAGAAATAGTACCACTTAAATTAAGTATTTTCATGTTCATCATGGATTGATTTTTATGTGTAAACCACACTTCAGGTATATCTATAAAGGTACCGGATTAGACGCCCTACCAATTAGGGCGGTAGTATCTAATCCGGTGAGTTAGAAGGCGCGGGTACAAATCCCGCTGGTTGCTAAAATTTTAAGAACTATAATATTTTTATATTTTCATGTTCACTTAAAATTTCAGTGACACTATGTACAGTAATTCACTCAGTAGAAAGCAGGCAAAAACCACGGGGACAGAAGAGAAAGTCAAATGTTTCAACACAATACATCCGTCATCTCGCACGCTTTGTGTTTAGTAAACAACATTCTACGGATCTCGTCAATGTACGATAACATACGGCGGCATATCGTTCAAATTATATCTGCAAATATCGGTCAAAATAACAACAACCGTTATCGTGTTCACAGTCTGGTGACCATACTATCCAATTATCATAATACGTGGAACTGGGCCACAATTCTGTATGAAAACACAGATTCCACACGATACAGAAACCACGTCGTTATCGTATCTTGTTCAAATCGTGTCACACCAAGGAATCGTCAATTTTTGTATTCTGTATAATCTAAGAGAAATTATCTATGACAGGTTTTTATCCCTCGAGTGCGTTCCGAGTTAGAATAAAATGAAATAAAATATTTCTCATCCCAAAACCATTAAAAATTATAATAAAGTAATGGCTTATATTTATGTTGTGATATAACAAAGCCATGGGTAATTATTAAAAATTGACAGAAAACTTTTAGAAATACCTTCACTTTACATTAATATTAGTTTTATTTTGAATAATTAATATTGACATAAGTGGTGGTAACTTCGGACGGGTTGATGTTTCGGAACGCGCCTCAGTGGAACATATGATTTTTGACAGTTCAAATCGCGCCAATCCCAGTTAATTCCACATTCATTTCACGCGGTTTCGTTCTCATTTCATAGAGAATAGATTTTTGCAGATTTCTTGTGTAAGACAAGGAATTCGCGTGGTTTCGAAGCAAGGAATCGTAAAGTGGTCATACAGAATTAGGGCCCTGGTTGTAAAATTAGTATTTGCTATGAAAAGCGGTGTGCGGGCACGTCCAGCGCTGTCAACGGGTCAACGCGCTCTGTCTGACTCACTATATAATATAGTATCAAGCCAAGCTGTTCTGGGGGCGTACTGTAAGCTCTTAGCGCGATTCAAAACTGAGGCTATATTGGATCGCTTTGTTTTTTTTGTATGGGGATTTTGACAAGTGATCCAGTGTAGGCTCTGTTTTGAATCGCGCTAAGAGCTCACAGTACGCCCCCTGGTCTGGTATATGGTGTACGGCGCATACTCCGAGGGTTCCGATTCACATAGTGCGTCCGCGCATAGTGGGCCTTTTTTGCCTTTTCCGACAGGTTGCATATTTTGCATTATTTGAGGTTGGATATTTTTTGTTCTTTTAGGTCCTAGTGTGTATCACATACTATCTTGACATTGCTTCTGCTGGTCTTGGAACAGCGTTTTCTTAGTCTTCTTTTCATTGAGTGTTCATTTTCATTGTTTCCTCTTTTTTGTCATGTCATCTATTTTCATAGAATCCGTCCATAGCATTTGCGGTCATCTTATTACTCCGCTCCGTGTAATGTGCCCAGTATTCACGATATTACTACAATAACCCTACAAATATGACGTAAGAGATACATTTACTCTCTCAGAAGGTCCGCGTGAGACGCTTTCAGTGGCTTTCATCTCACAAACAAGGACTTTTCTTGTTTATTCGAGCCAATCAATGTTTTTATGACACTTTAGCTTCGTTAGATTAAGTATAGTAATTGTGGTCCCCGAGCCTGTAATGGCTGGCAAGCGCAGAGGCTTGCCTGGCCGAGGCTCACCGAGGCTAGGATTTAATTAAACACACGTCAAAGGGTGATACGGAACGGGCGATGAGTGTCGAATATTTGACACTCGCGAGAGCCGGCTTCCCATTTCCCATTTCATAACGTGTACCTTGTACTGTGTAATAATCATGGTGTGCATGTTTAAAAGTGATATGGCTGCGGCTTGTAGTTGTAAGAGAGATTTCCGGATATAATGATAAATCTATTTCTACTATTCAATTGTTAGCAGATTTGGCGATATCACTTGCTCTAGTATTTTGAGTAATACGTATTATCTATTCTTAAAACAAAACTCCAACCAAGATAAACTTTTTTATTAGTAGAAATAACGTAGGCTGGCCCTGACTAGGAGAACCGACGACCTGGTCAAAACAGCGGGGAGCCGTTATGGATGCAAAAGGCAAGCAGCCATTTGACGTAACGTTCTATGGGGTGGCCTTGTGTTGAGCAGCATACGTCTTCCAGCTGATGATGATGATGGTGAACACGTTAGGCAGTCATTGTATTACACTGTCACCCTTTGTTGTATTGCTCACAGTAAATATGTACAACAGCTATGCTATTAACACATGTTATTATGTAAAACATAAGTCTTCAAACATTTAACATATGAACCAGTATTGCAAATAATTATGCTAGTGGCATAAAAATACATTGCTTGCTATTTTAAGATTAAATGCTTAAACAAATGTCACGAAATTGTTTCCATCTGTGTAAGGCAAATATTTGTTAAAGCGATAATCTTAGTGGTACTCGACGGTCACGAGTTGGAAAGTCACGAACAACAGTAAACAGAAATGTCTGATAATATTCTACCAAATCCTGATTACGGGCTTCGGTTTACAGGTACAAAAAGCTTTGGATTAGGTACATTAGTGATTACTTCATCAAGTTGATAACGAATTATATCGTATTAATGGTATATTAGTGAAACAGAATGGAAAATAAGCTGGAACTAGATATTTACAAGAAGCAGGAAAAAAATACGCAGATTTTTTCAGAGTTCGGCTTGTATGAGAAACAGTCCTAATATTTAACAAATATTTCGTAAGTTTCTCAAGTAGTAATTAAATAAATAATATGTGTGGACATTTCACACAGTGGCATCTAGCCCCAAATTAAGCATAGCTTGTACTATGGGAACCACATAACTGATAGAATGCTTAGATACTTTTATGTCTGTAAATACATACATAGAATACAATACACCCAGACACAGAACAAACGTTGATGTTCATCACACAAATGTTTGTCCCGGGTGGGAATCGAACCCACAACCTATAGTTCAGAAGGCAGAGCTGCTATCAACTGAACTATAAGGCCAGACAAATTTGAATAAATATCCACCGAAAAAATATACTTGAAAAATATTTAATAACATACCTTTCTTTCTACGCTACGCATACGCAAGAGCTGAAACTATCGCCAGAACACGTACCCGATATCTATTTGAACAACAATACAAACTCTAACATACAATTTCATATGTGCGTAAACCAAATAAAACCTCTTTTTTGCGAAACATATTGTGATATACTGATATACAACTATCGACAACGGCGTTGCTACGAATGAAATAATACTAAAACCCAGTATGGAAGCTTCATACAAACTCTGCCAAGTGCCAAATTCTGTTCACTTGTATTGTCCTGACGCAGATGTTTTCTTCGTTGTCATTTTCACACACAATAGAATTTAATTATGACTAGTCCTCAGTTAGAAATTAGATAGAATATAAATTAGGCATAGACGTGTTTGTAATTTTGCCCAAATAGAGCTTGGCTTTGCCGTTGATGTGTATTATTATAGCAGTAGGGTTTTACTAGGTCTCTACAAGCCGTTCTAGCACATTAAATTATTATGTAAAAATCTAAGAAGGTTTAGTTCTGTACGCTATAGAGTTTTTCTCTTACTGCTTGTGTTCATGTATATCTGGTTAAATTGTATTCGTTTCTTTGTGGAGGTTTGGCGGGCGAATTCGGCGCCTTGTTGGCATTGCGTTGGGGCCGTGGCTTAGTAGTGACTAGTGAGTGAACACAAAAAACAAGTATCGGCTGTGTTCTGTGGGTTGGAAGCTATTTCAAGCCTTAAATTTGATGCTAGCGCAGTTTTGGATTTTCAGTGCTGGTCAAGTTTTATAGTTCTCGTTTCGTCAGCTGAATTTTTGCTTTCTCAATTACTAAACAATGAACGTTTTATAAACAATACATATACCAGCTTGACTGGTGTAGTGGGCACGCAATAATGCGATGAGACATTTGCGCAACAACTGTCGCTGAAACGAAACTCACTTGTATGTCCTGTATCTAGTAAAATATGTAAACACATTGTCTACAAATACCTTCAAAAGATTCCTCTAAATATTTAACGTCCAAAATTTTTCCTAATTCGTGGGGCCGTGGTCGCGACCCACATCACCTGTTCCCGCTGTTGTTCCCTTCAAATAATTGACATGAGGATGAGGGTACAATACAATACGTATAAAACAAATACCTACATTATGTTACTAGATATATAGTAAGTAAGTATAGTGCATACAGTGGTGTTATGATGATCTTCTGTGAAGATATTGTTATTTTACCTGCATATGACAAATCGGAAGGGCCGTAACCGCCGTCCCCCGTGGAATAACCTTATAGATTATACTATTTGCTATCGAAAGCGTTATAATCACCACTTTATTATAACCCAAAACATGTAACTAAAGCGCATAAATCTAAAACAAAGCGCCCATAAAGACGGCAGCATTTCACACCCACCATTTGGCAACCTACCGCTAAATCGACTTTGGCAAGTTTTGCTGAAAAATTTCAACTCGCAAAGTTGCCGACAAAATTTTAATACAAACGAGTGAAGTTCTACAGAAGCTATCCAATAAATAAACGTTAATGAATCAAGCGGGACTTGACAGTGGAATACTTAGAATGGTTAAATTACAAATACCTTTGCTGTGAGGTGTTCCAGATAAATTACAATACGAGCTGAGTTTGTATTGTAACTTCTAAGGTCGGTCGGCCTGGAGGCTCGCGGTATGCTGAGATCAATGCTTAGCTAAGAATAAGATATTATGCAATCCGATACGAATGGAAACTGAATACTGATCGTTTCGCATATGTCACAACAGAAAATGTATATGTATTGAATTTGGCGCAACGCAGCGCAATAGGCTAGTTGCCTGCTGTTTTTTTATTGCATATACAAATAATACTCCTCAAAAATAAACAGTCGTGAAAATGAAAATTAAATACCTCAAAAAATGACAAAGTTACAAGCATTTTGAAATACTGGTGTAGAATGAGACAGCTCAAACATGCAGTGAAGTCAGTTCTTAGTCCTTCATAGTACCTCATTTTCAAGCTGTGGTAGCTTTACATACAATCTCTATGGCATGTGACGTCATAACGTGTGTTTTCACAGTTACTGTGGGGAAGCTCCCTTAGAGTATACATAAGCAATATGTATACTCTAAGGGAAGCTCCACACGATTTCTGTTTTCTTATTACTCCGTGGTTTAGTTACCGGTTTTACTTATTTTTTCATTTATAGCCCACGTAATGAAAATAATATATTTACTTGTTAATTTTTAATAGCAGGTAACTATTGTGATTATAGCCTATTATGCATATTGTGGAATCTGATAAGTACATTCATAAAGCTTCTTCCCTAATGCTTCTTCAATGCAACTCTACAACTATACTCTTTGTCTTAGTTGTGACAATATTCTTTATAATTAAAATTTTTGATTTTATTGTCTTTTAATCAATGTGTTGTGCCAGCCAGCCCCTAGCCAGCTCACAGTCTAATTAAAATTTTCACTGAAATGAACCATCTAGCGAGGTAACTAAACATGCAGATACAATACAATGAAGCTCTTTGGTGTTGACGAGTTATACTAATCATGCTTGCAGGATCCTTATTCCGTTAAATTTTCAAGAACACTAAAGGATTTCAAAGAGAGGGATGTATGATGTATGATGTGTGATGTGTGGGATGTGGGGGATGTGTATATTCAAGTGGAAAATGGCCACGGTATCACAAAACTGTAATTTAGAACAACTGACACTACATAATATGTATAATATAATAAAAGCGAAAGTGTAGCGGGGCTGCCATGGCGTAAGAAATACTTCTCAGAATTGTTCTCATGAATAATCATGAACCTTGAACATTGTTCTTAGATTCTACTGTTACTACATTACATCATGTACTTACGCGTTTATGGAAATTTTACTACGTATTATTTAAATCGTAACGAATTTAGGACACGTAGTAAGAAGTATGCTCAATAAAAGTTCTCAATAAGTTCTTTATTTTCTTAGTAATCATCATGCCATTTGGTGTAGTCAGTTTCATTTTAAGAGAAAGATTTTCGATCAAGCAAATACATATAATATGTACAAGTGTGGCAAAATTTATGTTCACAGAACACAAAATATAGAATGCCTGGATACCTATGAACAATAACCGTTTCTATACCCAAAAGTCACACTATAATTGAAGACAAATTACCACTTAGCAAGAAAAAAGAAATAATCAAAATGATCGCACGATTCTTTCCAGCTCTTCTTTTAACAAAAGTACTCACGATAATTTCCTTCGGCCCTTTGAAGTATCAGAAACAAACGGTTCGTAAGTGGAGAGATAAGATAAGAGCCTTAATTGCAATCGGAGATTTAACTTGGCAGATAGGAGCGGGCGATCGGCATCTACCGATCTACCTCGGCAGCTAGGGTTGGACGCATTGGCAAAGAAGGGAAAAGCCTTCGAAGATTCCGCTGACGTATGATATAAATGGAGGATCAGTGGATGGAAAGACTGAAACTAGTGGGATTAATATCGATATATTGTTATTAATAATGAGTTTATGATTGTACTAAAATCAGCAGTTTGTTTAGACGAAGAAACGATTAGTTGGTTACAAAACGATTAGATAGTGAACAAAATATTTAAAATTCTTTCTCTTAGTTCATCAATTAGTTATTTTATTTTCAATCAACACTTTTAAAGGGAAAAAGTCTTTAGAGGAGCTTTAGTGTTAATATAGTAGGGCTAGGTACCCAATACAGTAGAATAATGTAGTATCGGCTCGGGATTAGATAAAATAGTAATTGCTATCGATGACATACTTTGCTGCTACAATAAATATACAATACGTGTTCGGTCAAGTTCTTATTATTTCGGGAGCTTACTTGTTTCATGAATTACTTAATGTTATATTGATATAGTTCTTTTTTAGATAATGCTCCTCGAGCACAGTATCATTTTAAAGGGATTTTTATTTTGAATTACTTTATACATCATACATTACTTTTATAGTATAACCTCAATTAGTCGAAGGACAAAGGGTACTCGTATGTCATAAATTAGATAATAATAAAATTATGGTATCTACTATATAAAAATATCGATATGTTTTACTTTGGTGTGGCCATGCCGACGATTTTCAGCAGAATATCGTTCTCGTTCTAATCAATAAGACCCCAAGTTATAAGACACAAGCTGCTGGAATATAAAAATAAATAAAGAATTGTTCAATATCGTACTAATGATAGTATGATCACCAAGCCGCCTGCCAAGCGTGGTGATTATGGCAAACCCCCCCCCCCCCCCCCCCCCCCACCCCCCCCCCCCCTAATAAGCCTGAAAACGAAAGTTTTCAATCAGTGTGTGTTGCCAGTGATGACTTATGGAACTGAGACATGGTCTCTTACTGTTGGCCTCATTAGTAAGCTCAAAGTCGCGCAGCGAGCTATGGAGCGAGCTATGCTCGGTGTTTCCCTGCGAGATAAGCTCCGGAACGAGGAGATCCGCAGGAGAACTAATGTGACCGATATAGTTCTTAGAGTTAGTAAGTTGAAGTGGCAATGGGCAGGCCACATCGCTCGTAGAACTGACAACCGATGGGGAAGAAAGGTTCTCGAGTGGCGACCACGAACCGGAAGACGCAGCGTAGGCCGGCCCCCCACTCGGTGGACCGACGACCTGGTGAAAGCCGCGGGGAGCCGATGGATGCAGGAGGCGAGCAGCCGCTCAAGGTGGCGTGCTCTGGGGGAGGCCTATGTTCAGCAGTGGACGTCTTCAGGCTGTTAATGATGATGATGATGATGATGATAGTATGAATATTATTGCGCGCGATGCATGATGCATTACAAACTTTAGCCACAAAATACTACAGAAGTCAATCAACATAGTAAGTGCGCTCGAGCAACGCACACATAGACACCGCTCACCGACACGATGTATCGGAGTCTTTCGGAGTAGTGCGAGCGCGAGCGCCACCCGCTTGAGACACCCGTCTGTGAACATTCTTGTAAAAAAGTGGAGCTAAAAATAGTTATTATAACTGTAACAGTGGACGGTTGCTTAAATTCAATATTAAACGGTGAATTGTCGTTTTTTAAGCTGCCAGTTTTTCAGAGAGGTAAGTAGGTAGGGCTTGCTTGTTCTCAATAATCTATCATTAGATTATTGAGAACAAGCAAGCCCTACAAAATAAAAAAATAAAGCCCTAAAAAATTCCCTAAAAAATGCATTTTTTAGCCTTCAAAAAAAGTTTATCTAAGTAATTCCATTAATAACTGCGAAAAAATTATTTCGATATCAAAGGAAGGGTTATGGTTTTAGCAGTCTATGTATGTATGTTTGTATTTACGTATGGATATTTAAAAAAAAAGTTCACTTCCGCATTATAGTTATGATAAGTAGGTAGGTACCTACTGCTCGGCGCGGCGAGCCGGCCGCCTGCGCAGCCGCCGCCATCCCTAGCGCGAGCGCCGAGCGTAGGTATAAAAAGTGAAGTACATACATGTGATTGACTTCTGTAGTATTTTGTGCTTTAGCGATCAGGGATTACGCTGATGTATGGACGAGTTGAGAATTAGCGAGGGATTTAACTAACAATGCCTGGAAATAGGTCAAACGAGGGTCGGACGGAGCTGAATCCCAAACAGCACGACGTGTTTAATAAGTTATCGATAGGAGCGAAGTTGAATTGAGCTAGAACCAGGCTTTAACGGGGTTAAACGCTGTACCTAATAACGATAATGCACGGAACGGTGAATATACTTTAAGCGGTAGAACGGGTAAAGTTATAGAAGCGGAAGCTAAGCTAGGATGTCATGAAATTGAAAATATTTTTGAACTTAAGAAAACGCGGAAGGATAATAAAATGTATGCAGTGGAAATGAAAATAACTTGGATATAATCATGACTCAAATGGGGACATATTTCATGGGTAGAAAACATACTGTGATTCGTATGAATAATCCTGCATGATCAACACAATAAACATTGACATCTATTTGTCTGCTCCCGCTGATGTACGCCCGCTATGCGAAATAAGACGGTGATAAATTACCATGATCATTCAGCGTCCAGAGTTGCAGTCGGCTTTAATTAAACATTTTTTGCCTATCAGTATTTCGTAATCGAATCATGGATGTAATAATAGGCTTTGAGATAACGCAAAATATCGAAACTGATGAACCCTGATAGGTACATCTCACTCAACTTGCTCCCAAATGAACCATCGTTACGTCACGTTGTTGCGCTTAACTTAATGGTCTAAGTTCCGAAGAAAGTCGTTAATACTTTTCCGTTGAGAGGCTTTGTTGATGCCTTCCTCCGAATTCTAACTTGATATTTATGCATGAGCTTACATAATTTCATTTTCAAAATTGTAATTTGTCATTACACCCGTAGAGCTTAAACTCGTTTACGTTTAACGCTTTTAAAGGAATTTGTGGGAGTTTTAATATTTTGAGTACATTCTTAAGTTGCCACGTACTCTACGGTTATAAATTCGACTCGCACGATATGTAATGATTTATTATTACGACGGCACCTAGGTCATAAAACATCATTAACACTTTATTGTTACTTATAGCTAACACAATGTCGACAGTACTACTTACTACAATATCAGAAGAGAACAGATCAGTTATTTCGGATATACCTATGCGATCTCCAAGAAGATAACACAGTGGTTTTATAATTTAATTTGTGCAACTATCAACTACCGTTTTGTGATTAATACGCACAAGAAAAAATATCGGTTTTATCTTCTTTCTTTTTGCAGTCCAAATATTTTAACAATGATTTGGTTATAGCAGAATTCGTTCACACCGTTGATTTAATCTCAGCCACTGTAACAAAGCTGAACATGACACGAACAAGACCCCGATTAAAGAGCCGATTTATCAATATCGGATGCTCGACGTCCCGTTTGCGCGATATGACGAAGGTCAGCCGGTGGCCGGCCTTAATCCGGAATTTACGATACTTTCGTTATTAACGCGCATATATACGAAATATCCTTTTATCGGCTTAATTCTACATACGCTTTGCCGAATCGTCGGTTATGGAAAAAATGTGTCCATTGAGCCTTTTATTGTGTATGTTAGTTACTGTTCTACTTTGTAATTCCAAAACAATGTTCGGTCATCTCATATGTTGTCCTTAACATTTCAACTGTATTATTTAACCAGCCTGCTATAATTTATCACGTGTGCCAGTTATTAAATAGTTTGCGTAGTTTAGGGTTGGTTTAGCTGGAAACCCAATTAAATTGCCGTTCGCAGGAATTAACACCCCAAGTCTCGTCTACTTTTTGAGTTCAATTTTATCACGGCTGTATATTTTCTTTATTTAGAGTCTAAATAAAGAAAATATGCAGCCGTGAGTGGCTGGTAATAGTCTAAATTTTTGACTATTGCTAGCCACGCTTATGAGCAAACTACATCTGGCTTAAAAACGTGAATGTGTCTAAATTTTGTGTGTCAGTCAGATTTGCAAATGTATTCTACAACCTGTCTACTATTAAGGTTAAGGTAAGGTTAAGAAACACCATATTAGATAGGTATATTATGTAACGATATCAGTTTCAAATTTCAATTTCATAACAGCACAATCATGCAATAATTTAGCGTTTGGATTCCTCATTTATAATTCGGACACCAAAGGAATGGAACACCAGCGCCACTGTTTCCTGAAAAATGTAATCTGGAAGTTTTTAAGGCTATAGTGAACCAGTATCTTCTAGGCAAGCATGCTCCATCGTCGACCGCGTCGTCACTTACCATCACGTGAGACCCTGGTCAAATGTAAGCAAATGTAAAAAAAGTGGCTGTAATGTAGTCCTTTAAATTACAACATTCGTGATTCAGAAGATTAAACGCATCGCTGGCGTACCCAAATTCATAAATGCAATGTCGTCACTTTCCGTTAAGTCTCATGATGAATGTTTGTGCAACTTTACTTTTGTGGTTGAATATGTGACTCAAGTGATAATGATGAATAACACCTTAATATTGTGATGACATAATATTAAACGATGTATGATTGATTTAGTAACTGTTGAATTTTAAAGTTTATCAGATCTTTTGTAAGTTTGAGTTATGATTATGTCTATGCCTCTATAATTCAACATGATTTTTTGTTTCTAATATCTAATAATCACATACAAATCTTCAACTACAATCGTTTTAGGGGTTATAGTTCCTATCATTGCAACTATCAAGTCTCGTATTATAACTGATATTCGAATTCGGCAACTGTATTTGCTGTTTCCACGAAAATTTGGCACGGTCTAAACTTTTTCTCTGTAGCTCCGCTCAACTTGTTAATAGTACCTATGCCCTCATAATAACATCTTAATTATGCTATTTCAGCCACGAAAAGTTCTATGAACCAGTAAAACATAACATGTGGATTTATTAATATATCTAACTTTAAGTAAGCTCCCCTTAGGTAGTCCTGCCCCCGCGACAAAGGCTCTTGTTACCCGCCCGCAATTAGAACCGGGTTCAGGCGAGCCCTCGTTTAGCCCTGGAACAAAGACCTATCCGGGTCAACCTTGATTAGACACGAGCTATATGCACTGACTAGTGTTGCCACTGCCAGACCCAGTCGTCTCCAAAGGAATGTTCTGATGATATTGATGCAAGCATTCACACGTGCGCTTTCCATCTGTTATAGTTTTTCGAACACCTTGTTTACCCTGTTAGCCTTTACAATCAATACGGTTACCACAGTGTAATTAAAACTGTAGAGGATTCGCTTTCGTCATGCAAGGGGTCTTTGCGAACAATCTTCATTTTACGGCAGCTCATTTCTCGTCTCACTCTCGCACTGACACAGATAACTTCTCGCAGCTATAGAATGGAAGATAAATGTGATGCCACGATTTCATTTAGAGCTTTTACATGTAAAACTAAGAACACGTACTTTTTTTTATGGACAAGACGTGTTTTTAGTTTTTAGTAATGGTGTTTATCTATAATATTTTTATAGGATAAAGCAATGCATTTTAATGCCGTAAGTACTATGCCTTTTTTCGTCTTATCGCCATTACTATTTTATGGTTTTATCATATTTCTAGGGACACTTAGCTAGGGCAAGTATTTTTTATTATATCCCCATAGCTTTACGAGCAAACCTAAAAATACATCTTTCCTCGAACTGTTTACTTTACGTTTTCAATTTCCGTTCAAGTTATAAGTTTTCTGAGGGACTTGTATCTTGTTTGCCTTTCCCGTTATTTCTCGAGATTGTGTTTTATAATGGTGTTTTTCTTTTCTTTCAGGTATATTTCTGAGTACGCCTAAGAATTTTGGTTGTGAGTGTGAGTGTTTGCCAGCAAACCACCTGTGCTTAAACCTTCTTGTTACCTAATAATGAATACATATTATTCAAAAAATTGCCTTTTTTTAATATTGATTGATAGGCCACTATCTCACCTGATGGGAAGTAACGATGCGGTCTAGGATGTAACACGCTCGCCTAGAAGATACCTGTTCACTCTCGATTTAAAGACCCCAAGTTGGTACTTCTCGGGAAACACAGATGCCAAAGCGTTCCACTCTTTGGCTTTTTCTTTTTCTCTTTTGGCTCTTTCCTTCTAAATAAAGAACGAACGTGAAATACTGGATTTAGTCCGATACGTTTGGAGCTCTCTGCAAATTATTCACATTGAACAAGCTCTCTGTTTATTACTCACATGAACATGTCTTTATAAATTAGTACGATTATCAGAGGTTCCACTTGGTAATGTCCAGATAGCTTCGGTAGCGGTTCTGGTTGCTTTTAATTTGCAATCATTTCACATATCCACTTCTAATTCAAATCAAATTTCACAAGACTGCAGTGAGAACCAAAACAAGAAACTCGGACAGCGGACTGGACTACCTTTCGGGACAAAATTAAATATGCAAGATAGCGTGTTTTTTTGTTGGGTCTCTTATTAGACTTATTATTTTTGATATCACTGCTAACATTTTTGGACAGATTCAGTATAGCGATTCGAATTTTTGACACCGATATTCTATTCCGCTTCTTGTACAATTAAGAATCATTCATCAATGGAAAGTGGAAATGGAGTTTCGTATACTTGCTTCCTACTTTCAGTCTAATCCTCATTTATTTTTATTAACACTGCTCAGCTGCAATCAATTTTTCAGCGTACGTCTCCTAAGTAAGTATTATTTTCTTCACCGTGACAGGATTCTGAGTTGTAGTTCGCATTAAATAGTCCTTGTTTGCTAACACAACTGTAATAATTCCAACTCCGGTTGGCGTTTGCTTGATTTATTGTCTAATTTAGTTTACTCCTGTAGTACCTACCGGCAAATTGCTACTTGTATTACAATTAATAACATGCAGTATGTTAACACTTGGTTTTTGGTGCCTATAAGAATTCTTACTTTATCCTTTGTTACTACTTTAGTACAAAACTAAAGCTTTTGTGAAAGAAGCTATATAATTGATTGATTTACATAAGCTTGCCCTGTTTAGTGCAGAAATATTTAGATAGAGTTTTTTTAACTAATTACCAAATGAAAATCAAACCTTATTGCAAGTTGTGAGGTTCATCATTAACAGCCTGAAGACGTCCACTGCTGAACATAGGCCTCCCCCAGAGCACGCAACCTTGAGCGGCTGCTCGCCTCCTGCATCCATCGGCTCCCCGCGGCTTTCACCAGGTCGTCGGTCCACCGAGTGGGGGGCCGGCCTACGCTGCGTGGTGCGAGTTGTGAGGTTGATAGTTGGTATTTCTATTCTACTTTTACAACAGAAAGTCCTGTAACGCGATAGTGCCTTTCGTAACAGAAGCGCACAAAAACGCGCATCATAATAATTTTTAGTCAGCCCGTTTTTGCCCACTGCTGAGCATAGATCTCCCTTAGGTCATGCCAGTTCAAACAAGAGTGCCAAAGTTTGTGTGAACCACCATAAAATACCATTTGTAGGCTGTTTGTTTGCCACTGTACGTGACCGTAACGCAATTATTGCAGCTCGTGATATATTATGTTATCTGTTATATTCTGGGGCGTGTTTGCGTTTAATTAAATTGTACATACAGACTCGCACCACGAACGAAACAATTATTATTAATTAAACTGAAGGTAGAAATTAAAGCTTCGGACTGAAGGACGAGTCCATTTTATGCAGTATACAAGAAGCAGATTAGTTGAATTTCATGTAGCAAAACCACAAATCGGTTATATTACATATCGTCATCATTGCCGAATACCAATAGACTTTCCATTACTCATGAATACGTCTTGTATGAACGTCTTGTATGTATTATAATAACATACCTAATACCTAAATACAATGGTTTCGTTGTGCAGAATGTTCAGAACGCGTAAATACAAATAGGTTTGCTATTACGAGAGCGTTCGTTTCGCGTATCCCGGATCCCGTCGATGCAATTTCTCAGAGTGAGTTGAATATTTTCAGAGTGAGTTGAATATTTACTAAAATATTTTTCTAAGTAAACCAGCGAAATAAATACAAAAAGGCTCTCCAGTCCTTTTTCGAAATGCCACTACTAGCAATAGGAAAACGTCTCGTGGTCATCCAACGTCCCTTGCAGGTTTCATTATATTTTACTTTACCAATCCTATCTCTATTTTACCCACAAACATATCCAAACAACGGTTACCCTAAATTGCCCGAGCACCCTTTTGGACATTTTCTATTTTCCTTATCAGTCGTTATGTTTAGTTGTCGATTTGGCTCGAGCCGTGACGTCACTACTCGAGTGGTGATAACGTCGCGTCGGTTTTATTTCACCCCTGTGACGATTCCGAAGCCATCTCTTTGTAAGGGGTGTAGATTTCTTTCGCTTTTCACTCTAGGCTTACAGTTATTGTTGCCGTCTTTATCTGGCTTTTGCTGTTGTCGGTGATGTTTATGTGATTCTCTTTGTTGTGGAGATTTTTATCGTGTTCGGTTGAAGCTTAACTTTACGTCAAAATTAAAGAACCACTGATGAGAAAAGGGTTTCTCTAGAATTACGCGTTGCTGTATTCCGTTGTCTCTAATCGTCGCCTGCCTTGTTTTAGAGCTAAGAACATCTTATTTAATGTTTTTCAACACAAATAAACCCTAATTCAAGTCGCGGTCTACATAAGAAGGAAACTCGGTATCAAAGGAGTTAAAATCTATTAAGTGTTTGCGAACTATCTTCCCGGCTGCCAACTGGGCGAGGTCTGAGGGATTAACGAGTTCTTTGCAATGGAGATTGCTTTCAGAGGCTCTAATATGGAGCGAGGATTGAGTAAAGTACGTACCTATCGAATTTAGTCCAAGGTCACTTAAAAATACATTTTCGTATATAAAAGACCATCGTAATGGATTCTGAAATTTTAAAAAGACCGAAATATACAAGAGCGAAGGAATGTTATACTCTGATTTTAAATATTTTCAGATCATCAAAATATGCTACGGTAAATGATGACACTTCAGTCAGTAGTACATGTCACTGCGTTAATCAAGTCACGATGTGTAAAAACGAAGGTTACATTTAAGTATTAATTATTTCATCAGTTATTAACTGCACGAATCCCTGAAGCCATATCATGTGCTCCAATATCTCCATAACTGCACATTAACCCCAACATAAAACCGAGTTCTATTCCAATATCCGAATCGGCGATGCCGTTAGACCTAATCGGCCGTCTGTGGAACCTGAACAGCGGTCATATTGGAGTTTTATGCAGCTGCCAAATGTCGCCTTGTGTCATGGTGGCGTCTGCCGTATATGAGAATTCGATATAAGAAGAGAATTTGATTTTAGTAGCAAACAAATCATTTACCTCAAAATTTGTAAAGCGCATTGCCTTTATCAACTAGAAAAGAGTTGATCATAAACGGCTGATCAGACTTTCTTGAATCTTAGCTAATAACACTCTCGATCAAGTGACCTTTCACAGAAAAATCTAAATCGGTTCATTCGGGTTTCTTTTTTGTTTGGGAGCAATGATTCTACAGACATTGATAGGATACACACTTTTAACTTAATTGTTGACATGATGAAGATAATCAATTATATGATCATGAGCTTTGATCCCTTTTATTTTATTTACTTATCGGTTATAGGCAAAGCATTTACCACTGTCTCTCTTGATGTTAAGCAATAACGTGGGGCTACGATGGGGCAGAAATACACTATTGTCTGGTGTTTGATGTAAAATATTTTTTTTACGATAGGGACCTTAGCTATCAATATACCTAATACTGTAGTGAATAGTACCTAAAACCAACGCTGAGCCGAAGAAACAGCAAATATAACCATTAGTGTGTGTGTTTATATTTTATTATATTAATATGTTGCTTGGCGATACCATGGTATTGTTGTTATTGAAATATTTCAGCATATAATATTCTCGATGCCGTCTTGCAGTTTAAACTTAGACCATTTACCGAGTTTATTTCGATTCTGCTGTTGACTTCCGCAATTTTGACAAGTAACGTCTTTTACATCTTAATCTGTCTTAAACACACTCGTATTCCTATTTCTTATCATTTCGAAATTTAACTAATCTAAGATTTACGTACGAAGGTATGGCAACTCGGAAACTTTGCTACCGTGTCGGTATCGAGATTTGCATATTAGCCGCGAGTTAGAATGTATCATAACTTGTGCCATGACTTCGAGTACGTTATTTAGAATGTATCATAACTTGTGCCATGACTTCGAGTACGTTATGTATGTATATCCTCACCTCACGTATCCCTGAAACTTGGTTCCGGTGTCCTTGCATTTCAGTATTTGATATGTAAATTAAATTTAGCTGTGTTATTTCAAATCCAACCTGATTAGTTAGTATAGTGTTGGCTTCCCTACATTATAATAAATGTGAAATACTGGTATGCTTTGGAACACACACATAATTATATCCAATGTAATTTATCCCATAGGTTCTATTGTTCAAAAAATATCGCTTGCGCGATGCAGGCCCGCGGCTTTTTGCCCTTTTTCCATACATTATGAAATTTTATTTGTATCAGCGCCATCTAGGGACAGTGATGTGTCGTTGTTTGTTTGTTATGACTGAACTCCGTAAATACTGAACTGATTTTCATGCAGGTTTCACTAATATGCTTGGAAATAACCGGCGCTTAAAATAGAATATATTAAAATTGAAATTTCATTAATTTTTTGGTCATAATTATTAAGTTTTCATTGCGAAACGAAACTGAATTATAAACAACATGGCCGCTTCATGGTGAGATTGTGAGGTTATTTTTGGCCACTGACGGTAACTTTATGTCACCTATCTGGTGCCTAGCTGTTTATCTGGAGGCACAGATTAAAGAAAAAAAATCTCTGTGTAGGATATGACCAAAGAGTAATAATTATAACCGCTACTCTAAGAGGTAGGTAGGTACAATAAGTAATTGAGAACTTAACCTTCTTTGCTAAGTATCTGTTGTACAGTTTTTCAATTTATGCCTTTACAGGTTGTATGACTTGTGTGGCGTTTTAGGTAGCTAGCTACATATTACTGATCTGTGGTTTTAGGAGTAAATAGATACGTACCAAAAGATAATATATTAAAGCTTACATAATTTAAATTTTTATTAAATCTTTCGAATTAAAAGGTTCTGGCTTGTGGATTTAAAAATAAAGCCATTTTTTCATTCCTATGCAATGCAGGTAGGAAATATACTATGCAGAACAAAGACTACACTGACACACATAACCTATTCCGAAGCATGAGACTGCACAGCATAAGATGTGGCAGCTTCCAAATCGGTGGCTGTCGCGCGTAAACGTTACTGCTGCGAAAGTACCATAAAGTTACCATATGTCTGGACAAACCTAACCTGGTTTAGGTTTAAGGCATATTTTTACCGAATGTAAGTTGCGGTGGTGCGTGGCAGCCATCGGTAGTTGTGGACGGTGGCCGGTCTGCATCGGGGCTAAGTACCTATAACTATTACTATAGGTAATGTAGTCCACGCGTGGCAACTCCGCGGGCAGCAGCTAGTATCAAATATGCGTTGTCCGTTCAGCTTTACTTTTACGTCATTGTTGAATGTTAGAAGTATTTGTAGTTAATTAATAATATCGGCTATAGATGCGTTCGGGAAACTTCGACCTATCTTTTCGTCCAAAATACCGCAGAGCCTGAAAACGAAGGTTTTCAATCAATGTGTGTTGCCAGTGATGACTTATGGAACTGAGACATGGTCTCTTACTGTTGGCGTCATTAGTAAGCTCAAAGTCGCGCAACGAGCTATGGAGAGAGCTATGCTCGGCGTTTCTCTGCGTGATAAGCTCCGGAATGAGTAGATCCGCAGAAGAACTAAAGTGACCGATATAGCTCTTAGAATTAGCAAGTTGAAATGGCAATGGGCAGGCCACATCGCTCGTAGAACTGACAACTGATGGGGAATGTTCTCGAGTAGTGACCACGAACCGGAAGACGCAGTGGAGGCTGGCTCCCCACTCGGTGGACTGATGATCTGGTGAAAGCCGCGGGGAGCCGATGGATCCAGGAGGCGAGCAGCCGCTCAAGGTGGCGCGCTCTGGAGGAGGCCTATGTTCATCAGTGGACGTCATCAGGGGGCGTACCGTGAGCTCTTAGCGCGATTCAAAACAGAGCCTATACTCTGGATCGCTTGTCAAAATCTCCATACAAAAAAAACAAAGCGATCCAATATAGGCTCAGTTTTGAATCGTGCTAAGAGCTCACGGTACGGCCCCAGGCTGCTGATGATGATCGGCTATAGGTAAGTCATGTAAGGAATTCTGGTGTAAGGAAATTTTATCAGCATCTCTAGTTCCACCGTTTAGATTCATTTAGATCACACCGCAGTCCCAGTTCACAGCCAAGTATACGTGCGCACTCCACGTATTGAACACTATAACTTATTTGTGAGAACGTGTCTAATTGACTACAGCCCTACCCCTGCCCCAGACCGCAGGAAAAACTTAGAGCATTTATATCGACGATGTAGTTCTCCGCGTCCATTAGCCTAATGAACGGATGGAAGTGTTCCCTTCACGTGCCGTTGCGTGTAATGTAAATGTGTATTAGATTAAGCCGTGACTTTGCGGTTGCCGCGCTTATGCATAATGTGTTGTATGTCACGCCTTGGGTAATGGTAATGGGTATTATAGAATAAGTGAGAAGATGAGAGAGGCTTTTCAATGTTTCTTTTTCTGGAACATAGGATAATCATAATTGAAGATGATTTAAAGGTCAGTTGCAATTGGAAAAACGGCACACAGAGACTTTTTTTATGGGAATGAATGACATGACGAGCTAGTCGTTCACCCGATGTAATGCGACACGGCCGCTCATAAAAGTTGCAGTGTCACATAATTGAGACAAGGCTTTCTATAATTTCTCAATCTTGGGATCAAAGTACCTACCTAAATAAGCTTCTAATTTGGCCTTTTCCAATAAATTTACTTATGGAACTTTTGTATGTTCGTCTATTTAGATCAATTGAACATGGCCATGTTCAAGCAATTCTAATACCTAGTGAATGTTCTCACGATGAACCAAATTTTGTGACCAAGACCCCTGAGTCAGCTTTTACACCGTTATTTATCCAACTAGCTACTAAACCCACAAAAAGTCACAACCCCCACATAGCCCTATGACAAATTTTAGTCACGACTTCTCTGGGGCCCCGGGGTAGGGGCGGGGCAGCTATTAATTCTTTAATCAACCCGCGCGCGGGTCATTGGCGAAGCGAATTAGAAGGAGCGAGATAACCGCCGACGAGGCGACATTTGTATCTGGTTGGACGGAATAAAACAAGTGAAAGGGATGTGGGCAAGATAATAAAGCGCAGATGCTGGATCTCTTCCTCGGATTTGTTTTGATTTTGCTTCCGAAACGGCTCATGTATGTAGTCACAGAGCAAATAGTACAAGTCATGGTTCTCAGATATGCGCAATAGGCGCACCCTAGTGCGTATTTATCATGATAAAGGAAGGTTAGATTTAACCACGGGTAATGCAATGTAATTTCATTATATTACCAGCTGTATCTCGCAGCTTTGCAAGCGTGGAGTCTGTCTATAAACCACAAAATTAAATCCAGATCTGTATAGCCATTTAAAAGTGAAAAGGTAACAAACAAGCAGAGACGGGTAGAGTTACTTTCGATATTAGTATGGAGTGGATGGATGGATATATTATGACGTAAATTCAGCAAATAAAACCTAACCATAACGGTATTTCTAACAACCGATGTTATCGAACGGTTTCATTGAAACTTCACAAAGTGCTAACAAACAACAACAAAATCTATTGTATTAGTTTTCAATAAGCTTAGTCATTAAATCTTTGTTAACATAGTAGTTACTAGTTACTGCTATAATTAATATGAATTTGAATTTTGGACTAACAAAACAGTGAATCGCAAACTAGATTATGTTGATTGGCGACCTCATAATTCGCAAACAGTAGTAAACCGTAACCGCAACAGTTAAATCTAAATGCACGAGTCGTAACATTTTGTACAATTAGATGAGTATACTAATAAACCTGCTTAATGACTTAAATGCAAATCACGTTATTTGTGTAAATATTGTTAGTGTTGCATTACTTTACAAGTCAATTAAATGGATTGGTAAACTGTCTTAGGAACTGGAAGAAAAGTTAAATGCCTTACTTATAAAGAGTCTTTGGAAATAATCCAGACATTTTAAATAGCAACCTTCGGACCTTTGAGGAGACTACTTCTCAGCCGATACGCAGTCCCGACTATTACTTATTTTACGCCAATACAACCAGATCACTCAGCCAGATTACTCCAGATCTGTCAAACAGTAAAATTATGTAAAAATCAAACCAATACTGACGTTACATTTTAATCAGCGGCCACGGCCCTGGGGGGTGTTCCACTGAATTATAATTAGTCACCAAACGAGGACCCCTCAAAGGGCTGAAGGGATGCTATTAAGCAAACGTGTTTCATATTAAAAGGAGCGCGCCCGGTTCGTAAACGTAATAAATTTTAATACACACCCAAACGCAAGGTGGTAATGGTTATTTTTGAAGCGGTAAATATGGTAATAAACTCATTATGTTCATGATTTTATAAATCTAAATGGAGATGACGTAGTTTTGTAAAGCGAAGTTAAACTTGACAGGCTCAATACTAGTTTGGTAATGGTCTTACTCTGCCGGCTGCCTCTTTTGTCATTGGCTAAAGTTAAAGTTCATCTTCATTTACTATTAGAGTAGAGCAAAGTTTAATGTATTTGTAACTATTTTTGTACTACATCCGTAAATAGAAAATTGTGTATAAAAATATGCATGCATACACAAGAAATAACAAACAGTTGAATAAGATCTCTATTCTTCTAAAATTTTAGCTATTTCTATCATGGACTGGATTTCAAAGTGTAAATCACACTTACACCACAGAATAGATATATACACTTAGTTTTCCTTCGGCGTCGGCTACCTACCTCATCCAAGTTGCTCTATTTCTCCCGGTTCGAATCAGTTTCTACTGGGTGGCGCAAAAGTAAAGACCCTATTTGGTTCAGCTATAACATTTTTTCTAAATTAGAAAACTAGATTTAGGTTTTTTTAAATGTATATTTGTGCCATTAAATTTCGTACCATTAGGATTTAAAGATGATGTCTTTTAAATGGTGACCTCCAGAGTTGATACACATTTGAGCCCTATTTATGACATTTTGCATAACTTGCCGTAACACTTCCTGCGATATGTTCGTTATTTCTTGACGAATGTTTTCTTTTAGAGCTGCGAGAGTCTGTGGCTTGTTCACATACACCCGAGATTTCAAAAAACCCCAAAGAAAGAAGTCTGGACTGGTCAGATCGGGTGATCTTGCAGGCCAAGGCAAATCGCCAAAACGAGAGATAACTCGGCTTGGAAAAGCGTCCCTCACTAAGTCCATAGTGTCGCGCGCTGTGTGTGCCGTAGCGCCGTCTTGTTGAAACCAGATGTGCTCCAGCCCCAATTCGTCCAAACTGGGTATCAAAAACTCACGTAACATGGTTCTGTAGCGTTCTCCAGTGACAGTTATCGCATTGCCTCCAGCGTCTTCGAAAAAATAGGGTCCGATCACTCTGTCAACACAGATGCCACACCATACAGTAACTTTTAGTGGGTGTAGAGGTGTTTCTTGAATAATGCGCGGATTATCAGTGCCCCAGAACCGAGTATTCTGCTTATTGACATGCCCTGAGAGATGGAAATGCGCTTCGTCACTCATAACCAATTTTGAAGGAAAATCATCTTGCAAAATGTCATAAATAGGGCTCAAATGTGTATCAACTCTGGAGGTCACCATTTAAAAGACATCATCTTTAAATCCTAATGGTACGAAATTTAATGGCACAAATATACATTTAAAAAAACCTAAATCTAGTTTTCTAATTTAGAAAAAATGTTATAGTTGAACCAAATAGGGTCTTTACTTTTGCGCCACCCAGTATTACCTCATGGTACGACTCGACAGACACCTTCTCTTCTAATTGGCTTGTGTAATCGATCCCTGGCCATTCCCTTCCTAAACTTTTGCAACCAGCATTTTAGCTGCTTCTATGTTCGCTAAAACTGAAGTGTTTTGTATCTCGGGTACTCCATTCAAAAAATTTAATGTTTTCATGTTTGCTTTATTTGTTGTTTTGTTTTATTTGCTTAAATTTAATGTAAAATTGTGAATATTATGTGAAGATTTATTAAAATTAACGTTACAAAAACCGTTTAAGAACTTCTCAAACGTTTCAGTTTTATAGCGGTAACAAAAATAACAAGTTAGACTATAAAATCTAAACTTCAATACAATATCGTAAAAAGATCGTTAGATTAAAAGTAAACCTACAACAGTTTTAGACATTATTTTAGAGGTTTTTCTACCGTTATAATTTGTTAGTACGCTGTAAAAATGTACACAAAAAATGTGTTAAAACCTTGTTTGTATTAACGGCGATGTTTTGTTGTTGTATATTTTTATCTGCAAAGGAGAATGGCGGTAAACACCTCGGTGTCTATTAATTATGCATGTACATAGTCTATATGGCATTTTGCGTTGTTATTTAGAGATGTTACCGCAATTTATATCGACATCGATGAAATCGGCGATTTTACAGTAAATAATAAATAAATAACGCCTAACGGTTGCATACATAGATCCTGGACCCTAACTAGGATTCCCTGTATCTAGGGACACAGGAACTGCAAGGATCCCATAACACCCAAATATAGTACAAGTATATGGGCTTTTTTCTGTGCACAAATACTTGTCCTGTCGCGGAAATCGAACCCGCCGTGCCGCCTCCGGGTTATGAGCCCATTTGCTCAACCACTACACTACAGAGGCAATATATTCTGCAGATAGATAACTCGATATAATATTTATAGTACGTATCCACAAACAAAGAGCCCACAGTGTGTGAAGTGGGCTTAACACGTCGATGATTAATGCCTGTTCGCTGTATCTACGATGAGAGTCGCGCTTTACTCGATAATTGCGACTGGTATACGTGGAGGCTTACTAGTTAGTTACCACGTCGATCGATATCTCGTTTGTGTATTTCCTTCTGTTTTGTTGGGTGTTTGCGGTAATTATTGGATCAGTTCGATAACCTACTTTAAATGATCAGTCGATATCGTTAGCAATTGTTAGAGAGTGTAGTGTATAATATACTATATATGTACTATGTATGTGTACTTAGATGTTTTCAGTTCATTTAGGCAAACAGGCATACTTAATCTCAAAAACAATATCGTTTTGAAAAGGAAGAAATTTAATTATAATCTGGTGTTGTAATTCTAAATTGGGTTATTTAGACCTTGGCTTAGTTGTCTCTGTGACCCACCCACCACACTCAACTGTGCCATTTGTATCGTCGATAGTGACAAATCGATATCTCGTTTGTGGCGAATCACTCTCTATTATGTGAGTGTCTGCGGCTTGTTTTGTTACAACGATCGTGGTCGTCAATTCGAGATTGACCACTTCTTGATGTTGTTGTAGCAACCATAGCAATAGTTTTAAGCCATGTTGTAACTCGCTGTCCAATGCGATTCTTTGAAAGCAAATATAACTATGAAAATACAGCAAATAATGACAGTGACTCGTATCACATAGCTTAAGTTTCAACAATGTTTTTAATTATGTGAATGCCTTACAGCTTGCCTCAGTTTAACTAATTCTTATTGTTCAGGTAATCCTACAACGTTATAATTTGAGGATTACACAAATATAAAATTTTGGAATATGTAAAGATTTTCCTGTGAAAAAAACTTGCAAGTATACTTCGAGTAAAGTAATTTCATGTGCGTACTTTGATTGAAGTGTTTCCTTTTATAAGCACATCTGATCACATATTTTCTTAAAGCACCAAGAGCCAGAACTCAGTCTCGTGGAAGATTGTTTTACAAGAATTTGTTTACCGCGTCGTATGTATCGGGATCGGGTCTAAGCGAGGCTTATTGACACAGTGTCTAAGTGGATAGATGTACGAACATTGAGTCTAGAGAAAACTGAATATTGAGATAGACAATTTTATTTTGTTATAGCTGTAGTGAGATCTTCTGAGAAATAGAGTTGTTGTATAAATACAATAACAAAATGAATACGAAAAATGGTATTCACGTACATTGATGATTTCATGTTGTTTCCCATCATAGGTACCTAATATCAAGAGACCCCACTTGCTATGTTATAGCTATAACTTTTGAGTAAAGGTGGATTCGTTAATAAATCATCAAATAATTTAGGCTTTTCTTTAATTAATTCACTATTAGATTTCTTCCGGTAATGCTAAAAACTATTTTCAATAGAGGTTTTCAATTTAAAGTTTACCTGCGGCCTAGAAGCATTCACTATAGTGACCAAGTTTTTTGCGTGTTATTTATTTCTTATTGTGCTATAAACGCAATGGAAACCCCACTCTGCCTTTTACACGCCTATTTGGCCGTGCACTTATTGTCGTTTTCTTATATTCCGAAGTAGGTTTACCTCTATTGTCTCGTTATGTCGCTGTTTGGCGGAAAACTGACGAAGTGAGAGGACAAAGCGATAGTGGCGTGGTCCTGGAAAATATTTAAAATAAAATGGCGAGAATGCTTCTGAAAGACGAATTCATTTTCCTGTTTTTCAGTAAGTAGTATATGTATAAATAATTTATATTTATAATACATAACTAGTATTTTGCCCCGTGCACGGGCCGCGAGCGGCCCGCGTGGGTGTTTTCGTGGCGTTCCATTTGTTCAAAACGCTATACTTGGAGCTAAACTTTAAATTTTGCAAGTACTTGTACAAAAGAGCGGTATTTTTCATAGAAAATAATAATGCGCGTGACTTTGCATGGCGGCCATCTTGTTTGACTTGACAACGTCATTTGCACCATTAGTAGGTCGCAACCGGCACACTTGCACCGTGCGCAAGCCGCACGCGGCCCGCACACGGTGCAAGTGCGCAGGTACAAGTGTTGGTCGTGACCCTCCACTTATACCAAATTACAGTATACTTACTCGTTTCGCTCGTCGTTGCATTTGGTAGGTTGGAAAAAATTGACATTTGACATCTACCAAAAAATTTGACATCTGTCAAAATTTTGACTTTTGACATCTGTCACACTGACATCTGTCAAAATTACAACTATCTCGGCCCGAAACTGTAGTACCATAGGCAATAAAACGAAAAACAGCAATTTCGATAACAGTATGTACGGCGGCCATATTAAAAAATGACAGATGTCAAAATTTGACCAAACTATGTTGATCAGCAACCAAGCCAATAGACCGTCATTTTGAAGAAAATGTTTGTTCACCGTTTACCTCTCTCAAAGCCGTACAATATTAGAACAAACCCGCCTCACAAAAGTCTCTTAGTTTCGGCGTTAATTGCGAATTAAAAATCTTTAAAAAGTCAAATTGTATGTTCGCAATTTTTTAAAATGGCAGTATCAAAAAAATTTTTACACATTCCTACCAAGTGTACCGTGGGATTTTTAGATATCGATTTTTATTCGGATCGGACAACTTTTACTATGAGTCGGTACGTCTACAGCCGCCATTATGAAAAAAAAAAAAACGAATTTGCTGATATTGCATTTTGACCCTTATAACATCTATACTCGATCCCCAGGAACGACCTTTCTAAAGCGCTCGCAACGGAGGCGCAAAAAAGCAAAGTTGATATTTCGATAAAAGCACCTTTGTATGGCAGCCCCATTGAAAGTTGACACATGTCAAAGTTTGATTTCAGAATATTGATCAGCATCTTTGGGGACCCCCAGATATCGATTTTCACCCGGATCGGTGAAACTTTTTTTCCTGCCGCGGCCGAAATTTCCACCATTATGAAAAAAAAAATTTTTGACATAACTTTGAACTAATATTGATATTTAGAAGCCTAAACAATATTAGTTCGAGCTCTTTATACTAAAATGTTATAGTTACGCCGTCATTTACGGTTAAAATTTGTATGGCAGATTTTTTTTCCCGCCATTTTGAATTTTTTTTGATCTCTCTAAAGTCGTCCCAGGGTTTGCTATGACATTCCTTAAAACGCACATGACCTATCTTGTATGGTTTAGCCAGGCCGTTGACTGTCCGAGTGACCGAAGGTCGGAAGACCAGGTCGCGAATTTTTCTTAAGACACCTTATACACCTTGACACGAACGTCAACAAAGATATTCAAAATTTTCCATAGGTATCGAGAAACAATGCGTCAAAAATGGGGGAAAAAAATTGTATGGCAGCCATCTTTAAAAATGGCGGAATCCAAAATTTTTCTGAAGAATATGTGGCCCCATGCGAAAAATCACCCTGATCGGACCAACTTTCAAAATGGCCGCCATTTTGTATCCGCCATCTTGGATTTTCATGACAACCATCTGACAGCCCCCGTCATCCTCAATGACATTTGGTCGAGCACCACCCCCCTACCTCTTACCGTTTTCGATTTATAAGCGTTTCAATTTTGTATTTTTTTTTTTTTTGTATTTATTTTATTTATTTATTTTCTTTATTTATTTATTCCACAGCTCTTAGTAAATACAAAAAAAAAACTAAATTTTACATAACATTACAGCCAAAAACAGGAATAACATTTTTTAAAAGTGTTTTTATATTGTTGTTCAGCGACCAGCGACTTAATACTTGCAAAGCCAATTAAGTAAATAACACAACACAACAACACACAACACAACACAACAACAACAACAACACAACACAACACAACACACACACACAACAACACACAACAACAACACAACAACACACATACAACACGTATGGCAACACTTTTTTTTTAAATTTCTCTGTAAATATCCCAGGGTCTACTCCAACTATAGTTAAAACGGGACCCCTTTATCTCTTATCGTTTTTGAGATCCGTTGACCTGTTCCATCTCAGAGACGATTTTCTGGTAGCGTCAGATTTTTCCTGGGGTGACATGACCCATCCCATCCCTATACAACCTCATACTCAGTTTTGACCGAACACTTCTGAGAGCTGTACCCCTAGTACGAGTTTCGATAGTTTACTAAAACATGATTCGTTTACGTTTCCTCCCATACATTTTTCTGCAGCGCCCCTACCGGTCACGTTGATGAACTAAAAATGGCAGTACGAGTTTAAAATGGAGTCGCACGTATTCACGTATTCGAAAACCTGAGAAGTTTTCGAGCCGTTTATGGCATTTTGGTAGTACGAGTTACCATTGTGACAAGTTAGCGTTGGTAAACGTTAACGTGGTCGAACATTTTGATAGTTTTATAACTCACTGAATTAATTTTAGTGAGAGTGTACAAACGAGTAGCCAATTTTGCGAATATCATGTTATTTCACCAGTATTTTGCATGTTATGCAGACTATAAAACCATAATGATTTGCCTACTTAATTTATGACAATGAGGCACGGCACAAAATATTTAAATGCCTATTTCTTTTGATGCATTAAAAGCTTAGGTATAGGTAGGTACTTAGGTACAGAGAAGCCTAAATCGTAGGTATGAGATTTCAAAGAATATCACCGAGACAAGGCTTTATAGATTCATGCTGGAGACCAAGGCAAGATAAGTTCTCATCATCACCATAATTATTACCTATCAATCGGTATTAGTTCACTGCTAGAAATAGGCCTGCCTATAATTAATCTAGGTATCTACCTAAGTACTACTTTCTGCTTTTAAACTATGTTCCAGTACCTACATAAATAATAATATCTCGATGGTTTAGCCAAACAAGGATTATCATAGTGATTGATTTCTTTATCTAATGTCTCTCTAAAGCTCAAGAAACTATTATACAATGAAATTGTTTTCCCAAAGTACTTAACTAGGTACCACCTATTTGGATTTCTTCACATAAAGATGGTTGAGAGCCATAGTTACTTGGACAATAGGTAGGTACTTTAGTTTAGGAAAACGTTTCTGGCTGAAATTAAGGCAAAATAGTAGTTGTACATAGGTAAATCAAAATAATTAGGTTGGTACTTACCTCGGTCACAAATAATCCTCAGTTAAATGTTATGTAGTAAGGTACTAGTTATGTTTGATAATTTTATGCCCTTCGTGTAATATCTACATACTTTCTTGAATATGTACTTACCTATGTTAAAGGCATAATAATTCTATGCTATAAAGTATTATGTAGATACCTATTTACACTTTCATCGGTGAAAATGAATGTTGAGAATTAGATCAGCAGTTCCGGATATGTTTTTCTTTCATTTCATCTAAATATATATTCTACCTCATCATAGTATTAATGTGGATGTAGCCATCTATTAGTATTTTTCTGTTATTTTACAGTGATAACAAGAAGTACCTCCCAACTACTTACCACTATAATGAAATTGTTCTAATGGGATCTTACCATGTAGAAAGTAGAATACTTACCTACATGCTTGGAGCGGTTTCAGAATTGATTTCATGAGTGTAGAATATAAATATTTACCTAAACAATTACTTATTTCATATTTGTTCCATTTTATAGAGTTCTATGAGATTCACTTAAGCCCAATGTATATTATTAAGGACTTAACAAGTACCTAACCTATTACTACCTAATAACTTCTATTCGTTCAGCTGTATTTTGTAATTATGTTGGTTCATACTGACAATAAAACATTGATTTAATTAAAAATTCACAATATTTGACTGTTTTTTTAATGATCAAGTATAATAACATAATATGATGAACAAATTCTTCGCAGACTCAAGTTCTCAGTGTTAAACATTCTCTTGATGTGGTGATTGTTGCCTCTAGCAGTGTCTGTATAATAATGTTATCTAGTCAGATATCCCAATCAGCTGAAAGACAAAAGATAAAATTGAAATACATACAACCTCACTACACTAACATATAGTACTATAGGTTCAAGAAATTGTAAGTATAGGTGTTTTTTTTTAATATACAGGGGATTCTAGGTAAAAGCCCTAGTTCGTAGATAAAGGAAAGTTATTATAGTTAATGCATTTTGTACAAGATACACAAATTTCATATTTCTTAAAAAAAAACAATGGTAAAATACAGTTCAAAGCAGGGAATTCTAGGGTAATTGTAGGATGTGAAACAGGGTGCTATTTTACTGTTTAAGCAGCCATGCATTGTAAATAATAATTTGGGTAGAAATATAGGTAGACGTAGGTATGGGTACGTACCGTTTAGGCAGGCTGCAGTTGGTTTTCCATTTGAGAGTATTGCACAATGCACATGCTCTTGCCTTTTATTGAAGGCTGAAGCACAAGCCTACCATCATGGACCGGCTCATTTAAATCACGTTTCTAAAAAAGTAATATTTCTTTGAACTTGACAAATATTTCATTTTACCAACACTCATTTTACGTACAATTTCTTTGGGAAATTGTTACCTCTTCTTAAAAAATATCACTGTAACCGGCAATCGGCTGGTTTTCGTTATCACAATTAATTTTGCGGTAATGATAAATTTTTATACACAAAACTCAGATGGAGGGAAAGAAAATAACAAATATAATTTTTTTTTTTTTTTTTTGTTCGCCCTATTGGGCAGGCTAAAGTCATGAGACCATACCGCCTAGTCTTTCGTAGGATTTACTTCTTTCGTCATAGTTAGGATATTAATTTCATTCGTTTTATTAATTTCATAGTCAAATCCGGATCATTTTTGTCATAAGTAAGAGGATCATCGTCCTTTGTTCATTTCCGAGATAATGAAAGTCAATTTTAATTTTTCCCTTACAATTAGTAGGTACCTTATAACTTCAAGCGTCAATTGTTGACATTTACTTCGTCACTCCGACACTGACAGTCAGACTGCCAGTGTCAGACTGTCAGTCAAATACCTTTATTTACATTTACATATTTACACACAAAAAAAAACTTTATAAAAAAAACCCATTGTAATATGTATTGTAATAATAAAATTATCATTTTATATCTTATTCTAAATCTCATTTACAGTACACAATATAAATTTATACAAATAGGTAAAAACAGAGGCATTTTCAAGCAACTCCTGAATGCACCGCGGGACCAGTTCAGGTTTATCATAGATTTGTAGAAGTTCGTCTATCAACACAAGGCGCTGAATGCTGAAAGATGAACACTCAAAGAAAATGTGATCTAAGGATTGGATATTCGAGGACTGACAATAATCACAATATGGGGAATTCACCATTCGAAGGCGATGGAGATGAAAGTTCAAACGACAGTGACCAAAACGCATACGACAAACAGTTGAATAAAACTTTCTGTTTAAAAAAGTACCGGCCTTGCAGAACCATGGCTTTGAATTTATCTGAACATCTAAAGCGGCATACCAAGAACCTTTGTTTTCAACTTGTGTACAATGGTACGAATGTTTCCCCCATAGTTGAACCATCCTTTGTTTTAGGAGGCTTACAATATCTGTGTATGGCAATGAAACATCTGCATCATTGGCATACCTGGAAATAACATCTGAAAATTTAACTATAGTGCTGGCTAAATAGTCAACTTTTTCATTGCCATCAACACCTATGTGTGAAGGTACCCACGCAAAGCTGACTAGTATGTTTGAATCAGATAATTCCACCCATAATTGTTTTATAAAGTAAATAATGTAATTAGTGTTAGCATGTAATTTGTTATTTGCCAAGTTTTTCAAAACACTCATGCTATCACTAACAACAACCCATCTTGTGTGTCCCTGATTTTTGTTTTTGATGTGCTTCAAAGCACTCAAAATAGCAACAGCTTCAGCAGTAAAAATGCTAGCATGTTTATCAATTCTATATCCCACAGCAATGTTCAATGAGGGTTCAAATATTGCGTAAGACACAGCATTATCATTTTTCGACCCATCTGTGTAAACAAATTTGTGACCTGTCCACTCTGCCAACATTGTATATACTTCTTCTTTTATTGACAGATTTTTGTTTATGACTATATTCATTGCTGGAAATTTGCTAATAAAAGATCCTTCATAACAAGGCAAAATATGGTTTGATTGATAGATATTTAGATTTTGAAGAAAATCTAAGAAACCTTCATATCCCTGTAGCATATAAAACGGTTTAGCAGTGGATTGGGTTAATGTATTAGACAGATTAGTTATAAGACTATTGTTAGAGACACTGTAGAGTTTAAGGAGAAATCTTTCTTTAAGATACCTAAAACGAATGGTCATGGGGGGCAGACTGCATTCAATCTGCATTGCATTTATAGGTGTGCTTCTAAATGCCCCTGTTATTATTCGCATGCATTTGTTTTGAAAAGCATCTAGACTATTTACAATTTTATCATCTGCAGCAAAGCATAAAAAACCATATTCAAAATGACTACGAACTAATGATTTGTACAATAATAGTAGAATTTGTGGGTCTGCACCCCAGTATGTACCAGACAAAGATTTTAATACATTAAAAGCTTTGTTAGCTTTGTTTATTAAATGTTTTAAATAATTGTTCCAGGATAAATTGTGGGAGAACAATACTCCCAAAAATTTAACATCAAGTGAAACAGGTAAAGAAGAACCTTTATAATGAACAACAGGCATATTGGGACACCTTTTCCCAAAGAGAACAACCTTTGACTTTGAAGGATTAACATCAAGTTCAAGGTAAGAAAAATAATTATTGAGATTTGCCAATGCATCATTAACAATTTCAACCAGTTGATTTATATTATTTCCTGATGCATAAACAACTAGGTCATCTGCAAACTGCAAATTTTTCACTTTTGAGCCTAATATTATATTTAAACGACGTATGTACAATATGAAAATTAATGGCGATAAAATGCCGCCTTGACAAACTCCTTTTGTTGAAAGTCTAGGACCATATAGATGCCTATTATATTTAACAAAGACTTCTCGGCTACTTAAAAAAAATTTAATCCAGTGTATAATCTTTCCAGGTATTCCTGTTAACAACAATTCCTGACAAAGTATATCAATATTCACACTATTAAAGGCCCCTGTGATGTCGAAGAAAACAGCAAGGAGATGATTATGTGCATCTAAAGCATTATGGATATCAAGTTGTAACTGACAGATACTCTCCCTAGCTGAACGATTTCTACGGAAACCAAATTGGTTTGAAGGTAAAATTTTATTTTGTTCTATATAGAACTCCAAACGCTGCTTTAACAATTGTTCAAATATTTTTCCAACACATGAAGTAAGCGCTATAGGGCGATAGGAATCAGGACACAATTTTGGTTTGTTAGGTTTTAAAATTGGTACCAGACAATCTACTTTCCAATCGTGGGGTATATTATTGTTTTCCCAGAGTAAGTTCAGTATTTTTAGGAAGATTTCCATACTCTTACTGCTGAAATTTTTAAAAAAAGAATATGGTATACCATCAAGACCAAAGGCAGTATCTCTTCTAGATGTGACAGCAGATATTAATTCATTGATAGAAAATGGACTAAGGAAGTAACTATTGCTGGAGTTTATATTGCCAGTGCTACTATATGATGTGTTGAGACCATTTGATACAAAATCTGGGGTATACATCTGTAGAAAATCTAAAATCCAGGAATCATCTGCATTATTGCTAGAAACAAATGTTTTATTAAATTTACGCATAAATTTCCATATAATGGACATAGGAGTACAACGATTAAAAGTTTCGCAGAGAGATTTCCAACTGTTCTGTCTTTCTATTTTTATAATAAGTTTTTTGAGAGCTCGAAGTCTTTTAAATTCCAAGTAGTTGGTTTCTGTTGGGTTGTACTTAAACTTAAGATATGCTTCTTTGAATTTTAGAACAGCTTCTGAGCACTTTTGGTTCCACCATGGAAGGTGAGGTTTTTTACCGAGATTCCTATGACAGGATTGATTAATGTTGTTAGAACAACTACTATTTAAATTCGAAGCGGATTTTGCTGCTGATTGTAATATTTTACAAAATAGCAAATATGCGTCCTGAGGACTCCAAAGATTCAATTCAAAATCATTCAATAATGCATCTACACAGCTACTAAACACTTTCCAATCTACCTGTTTATAATTTGGGTAGATGGGCAAGTGTTTGCCATTACAGTAGTTTCCATCTGAATTTACATTATTATTACTAAGCAATACTTTTATGATTACAGGAAGGTGGTAACTAGTACCAAGAGGAGTATCAAGAACAGACCATTCACAATGAAGAGCCAGTGATGGGGAAACCAACGACAAATCAAGTGCGTTTGGACGCCACGTTAATGAACCAACTGTTGTTGCTTGACCATCATTAAGCAAGACTAAATTGTTGTCATCAATGACTTCCAACACCTCCCTTCCACGGGGAGAGTCAGAACCGCAACCCCAAGAGGTGTGATGGGCATTGAAATCCCCTGCGAATATGAAAGGACTAGGAATCGATTTTACCAATGTATCAAATTTAGCTTTATTAAAAGCTGGGTTACAATTAGTAGGACTATAAAAACTGACAATACATAAATCCTGTTTATTTACTGTGATTTTGACACAGATATTTTGTATCGAATCATCAAAGTATGTGTTGATATTTGAATATGTGATGCTTTTATGAATGATTATGGCCACTCCATTATGGCTATTTCCACAATCATTACGTTCGATGTTGTAATTTTTAATTTTAAAATTTTGGTTAGCTTTAAACCATGTTTCTGAAATGATCGCAATATGTATATTATTTGTGTAGAGGTAGTTAATAAATATATGCTTGTTACTATTTAGACTTTGTGCGTTCCACTGTATAATATTTAACTGATCCATTATGAGGAAGTAGGAGGTAATTTATTACTGAGGGTTTTTTTAAGAGTCTCTCGAATAGACCCTGAGTTTATAGGTACATCTTTGTTACTGATAATTTTGGTTATTGTTTCAATTAGAATGTTAATAAATGTTTCTGATTTCATAAGGTTGTTTACTTGAACATCAAGTGTTCGTGCTGCTAGTGCTGGGAATGACTTTGAATCAAACAAATCTGAGAAGGTAGCATTTCGGGACTTAATCTTGTTTTCTTCGACTTTTTGTTTTTTCATGGGACATGCTGATGAAATGGCTATGTGATTACCTTTGCAATTGACACACTTAGCATTTTTGGAGTCAACTTGACATGTTTTGAAATTGTGGTTTTCTGAGCAGACTGAGCATACCTCGGTGTTCCTACAGAATTTGGCTATGTGGCCGTAAGACATACATTTCAGACACTGTTTTACGGGAGGTATGTACATTTTCACCTCATGACGCCATGAGTCAAGATAAACGTACTCGGGAAGGTTGGTAGACGCAAATGTAACTGCGACTGCCTGCGTGGGCACGAAGGACGCGCCAGCAGCGCCACCGTCAATTCTAACTCTGCGCATAAAGCGCCTGACCTGTATAACATTCTTAGAGCTTCCGATTAGTGAGAATATCTGCTTATTAGACATGTCGGTCGGCACCGAGGTGAGTACACCCGTCACTTCGGTGTCTCCAGCCGGTATATTTGCCTTCAGGGACAGTTGCTCCAGTAACTTTTTATTTTGCAGAAACATGTTGGCGTTGTTAGGTAAATCGAAGGTTATACCTACTTTGTACTTGTTTATAGACTTGAGGTGCATGACGCCTGAAACACCATGCTCCCGCAAACCCTTGGACAGTGCCATACGATCCTTGTCGCTGAAAGTAATGTTTTCTTCCACGTGCGAAAGAAACACAATAAACTCGGTCTTTTTCGAGTCTTCAGGGTACTTACGCGAGTATCCACGTACCTTAAAGATGTCATACTTATCCTTGTTTTTAGCTTTTGGTGTTTCTACAGCGATCGACTTCAGAGAGTCCGAGTCGGAATCGCAAGACTCGAAGGATGAGACCTGCCGCTGCTGCTGCTCATCAGGTGGAGAGTCATCTCCTTTTCTTTTACGTTTTTTGCCCATCCTTGGGCCCTCTCTAAGGTTGTGCTCTATTTACAAATATATACAAGACTATATACACGAAAAATATACAAATTTACAATAATTTTGGGTTTTTTAAAAATATTTGTTTAAAAGCGCGCCTTTTCACTTTTCAGGTTCCCGCCGAAAAAAACTAACAAATATAAATATGGAAGCTGGCCGGTCAAGTCAAAACAAAACAAATCGTAGCGTAGCGTATCGGGATATGTTTGTCTCTTACTTTGCCGGTGTGTAAGAGAGACAACCAATAGAAAAAGTTTTGTCCAAGCACAGATTAGAGAAAAAAAAGTAGGCATGAGAGCTACTTGGTCTGTGGTATTATGAAGTTTGTTCATTCAGGTTACAACAAACGGGATCGTGTAAACTATTTTTAAATATAGTAACTCATACTATGTACCGATTTCACAGGAAACTGCGCGTTTAGAGGCCTCACGGAAACTGTCACAGTGTTGGTAACGGGTAAACTCGTACTAGGGGTACAGAGATCAATTATGTCAATAAGATGTCAATCAATACTTCATCAGTCAATGGGTATTCAAGATTATATAAGAGTGAAGTGAAGTGATGAAGTGATGAAGTGAAAAGAATAATTAAATACAGTTCTAAAGCCGAGCAAAACAAAGCACGATCTGAGTGCGTAAAATACCAGACAAAATAGACACATGAAACTCATGCAACCGAAATAGTATATTTCGTAATTTATAAACATGTTCTACATTTCAAAGCACAACACCCCGGTAATGTAACGTCACATCAAACATGTAGCTTTCCTAAAACCAGAGAGATTTGTTAATCAACTCTCTGAAATTACCTGCAAAACTATCAAGCTCGCACGTCCGACGTTGTTTCTCATACAATAATACAAAACAAACCAAATTCGGCTAGAAACTAATTATCTGCCAGCTGTATCACAGAATACACAGAATAGTACCTGTATGTGAAAATGTTAATTAACTTTGGCAAAGCAGCAAGCGACATGACAATATTGAAAAAGTGTTTTTATTTTTTTTATGCAACTGAAGGACGTGACGAGCTAGTCGTTCACCTGATGTTAAGCAACACGGCCGCCCATAACAGTTGCAGTGTCACTCGGAACTTTAAAACAATAAAGTTTCGCCTGACACTGCACTGCGCACGTCATCCTGAGACATCGCACAGTCTAGTAATCAGATTACTAGACTGAGTGATCAGATCATAAAGTCTCATTTGCCCAGTAATTTCACTAGCTACAATGCCCTTCAAACCGGAACACAGTAGTGCTTGCACACTACTGCTTGGCGGCAGAATAACTGGCAAAGCGGTGGTACCTACCTAGACGAACTTTGCAGAAAAGTCCTACCACCTAGTGATGCACCTATATTATGGTGTTAACTTGTGATGACCAATACACAACAATTTGATTCTAGAAAGCTTTTAAAACCTGCCGTCTATACGACTGGCCCGATAGCTCAGTTGGTAGTAGCTCTGCCTTCTGAACTATAGGTTGTGGGTTCGATTCCCAATCGAGACAACATTTGTGTGATGAACATAGGTGTTTGTTCTGTGTCTGGGTGATATATTGTATTCTATGTATGTATTTACAAACAAAAAGTATATAGTAAGTCAGGGTAGTGTATTCTATCAGTTATCCGGTTCTCATAGTGCAAGCTATGCTTAGTTTAGGGCTAGATGGCGCTGTGTGAAATGTCAACACATATAATTATTTATTTATACAAAAAATTCACAATCTGTATAACAATTTCAATTAAGATGTGTTTTGAAAAGTGCTTTGTCAATTGGCTTTCGTGATTTGATACGTCCCAAATAGAGGATGTAAAACTTCAGTCCGTGCGTTTTTTGAACGTAACAATTTTATCTATTTTTCAAATTATACCTACATTTATTTTTCGTTTCGAACCAGTTAAAGAGAGAGTACATCGTGATTCAGCTCGTGAGTAAACTTCTATAGCAAAAAAATGCGATTATAAAGACAATTCCACAAATCCCAAGTGCAAATCTGCAGCCAAATTAGAGGTCCGTCCACTATTTAAATCACTTTGTTCAAAGCTTGCGAGCAGTAATTTTTACACCGTGTCCTAAACCCAATTTAGCTTTGAAATCCGAATGAGCTTCTCTATTTTGTTCTCATACATTATTCAGAATATTTCTGAGTGAATAACGGCTTGTGGTATTATTGCGGGCTGCTGGAGCTTGCTTTACTAGTCCCTTGCTGTTTTGTTTTTAAAACCAGAATCATATTAGGTCTCTGCACTAGGTCGTTAGGCTTTCATTACCAGTTTGCTATATTATATTATATTATTATGTGGGACATTTGCATATGTGCATGTAATTATAAGAATTTCTGTATTTTGTAATGCTATTAGCCATGTAATACTTGTTCTTATACGTACTAATAAATCTATGCTTATACTGGGTGGCGCAAAAGTAAAGACCCTATTTGGTTCAGCTATAACATTTTTTCTAAATTAGAAAACTAGATTTAGGTTCTTTTAAATGTATATTTGTGCCATTAAATTTCGTATCATTAGGATTTAAAGATGATGTCTTTTAAATGGTGACCTCCAGAGTTGATACACATTTGAGCCCTATTTATGACATTTTGCAAGATGATTTTCCTTCAAAATTGGTTATGAGTGACGAAGCGCATTTCCATCTCTCAGGGCATGTCAATAAGCAGAATACTCGGTTCTGGGGCACTGATAATCCGCGCATTATTCAAGAAACACCTCTACACCCACTAAAAGTTACTGTATGGTGTGGCATCTGTGTTGACAGAGTGATCGGACCCTATTTTTTCGAAGACGCTGGAGGCAATGCGATAACTGTCACTGGAGAACGCTACAGAACCATGTTACGTGAGTTTTTGATACCCAGTTTGGACGAATTGGGGCTGGAGCACATCTGGTTTCAACAAGACGGCGCTACGGCACACACAGCGCGCGACACTATGGACTTAGTGAGGGACGCTTTTCCAAGCCGAGTTATCTCTCGTTTTGGCGATTTGCCTTGGCCTGCAAGATCACCCGATCTGACCAGTCCAGACTTCTTTCTTTGGGGTTTTTTGAAATCTCGGGTGTATGTGAACAAGCCACAGACTCTCGCAGCTCTAAAAGAAAACATTCGTCAAGAAATAACGAACATATCGCAGGAAGTGTTACGGCAAGTTATGCAAAATGTCATAAATAGGGCTCAAATGTGTATCAACTCTGGAGGTCACCATTTAAAAGACATCATCTTTAAATCCTAATGGTACGAAATTTAATGGCACAAATATACATTTAAAAAAACCTAAATCTAGTTTTCTAATTTAGAAAAAATGTTATAGCTGAACCAAATAGGGTCTTTACTTTTGCGCCACCCAGTATATATGTTGTTTTTTAATACTGTAATTTTGCTCTACACATTGATTGTAACGAATCAATCTATTCTCTATTCAACATTCATAATCCATCTATGTAACTGCAATTACTGCATATAGAGAATATCTTCGTGTAACCCAATATAAGATTATTATAACCAACAGTGTTGAACTGATCCCACAGTCATGCGATACGGCACGGCACGTAAGGCAGGACAGACTCGCGATATAATTTGCATCACACTCATCCGCCGTATTGTATTGCAAATTATCATCTTGCACTCAATGCAGATTGTTTGTTTTGTATTTTGTTTACCTATATCATACTTTACAGCTTCACGCTCCATTACAGCTGTGTTGAATTTTCAGATCTTAAAGTCTAGAATTGTACACGTTTCTGAGCTGGTTAGATAATACAATCGTGAGGCTTGTTTAGAATTTGTAACTATTACAATGTGATTTCGTTTGCCACAAAAGAAAAATATCTGGAGAATCTTGAGACAGGAGAAATATATTTGAATTGTTTTTATCTAAAAGACATCTGGCACAATCATATTGTTAATTAATTTGACAACTAATATTGATGAAGTTGATAAACAGTATATAACCCAGCAATCAAACTACTCAAGAAGGTAAACTAAACTACGTCCCAGCCCAGCTCTACATCTCACTAAATCACGTGTCACGTTCCCAAAGTCGATGAAACTTTATAAAACCGTCGAGCAGATAAAATTCGTGACCGTTTTCGCTCATCCGCGGGCTTTTCCTCAAAAATTATTCCCCCCGCGTACCCTCGCCGACTATAAACAATTAATTTCTTTAATCAACTGTAGCCGACTCGACTGCGGAGATAAAATGTCGAGTGGATTCTAAAATACTCCCCTTTTTATTTGCCCAGGACTTATTCGAGGGAATTCCACAAGATTATTGCGGAGCTGTAAAATTTAGTCTTATTTCTGTGGAGTGCTTAATTTTTTTACGGTCGTCATTTTTAAAATACAATAAACGAATTAGATTATGTGTAAAATTTACACCCGTCGTTGTCGTGAATACTTTGCGCGTTTTATGACCCAGCTGTGATTTCTTGCAAAATAATATTGTATAGAAAGTAGATAGGTATACAACAGATTTCAATTTTCTCAATAAAAAAAAATACCTTAGGCACATGTAGTATTCTGGCAAACCCCTATAATAAGCGTCCACAGTGTCATTTTATGGAAGACACTTTTGTTTAGAAGTGGACGTCTTTGCTAAGTTTTTCTTTGTCTCTTTGTCTTTTTTTGGACGTCGTCTATGCTCGGAGTTTCTTTGCGAGACAAGATCCGAAATGAGGAGATCCGCAAGAGAACTAAAGTCACCGATATAGCTTTGAGAATTTGCAAGTTGAAGTGCCAGTGGGCAGGCCACATCGTTCGTAGAACTGACAACGGATGGGTAAGAAAGGTTCTCGAGTGGCGACCACGAATCGGAAGACGCAACGTAGGCCCCGCACTAGGTGGACCGACGACCTGGGGGCGTACTGTGAGTTCTTAACGCGATTCAAAACAGAGCCTACACTGGATCGCTTGTCAAAATCCCCATACAAAAAAAACAAAGCGATCCAATATAGGCTCAGTTTTGAATCGCGCTAAGAGCTCACAGTACTCCCCCAGGTCAGAACTTCGGAGAGCCGATGGAAGCAGCCGCTTAAAGTAGCGCTCTTTGGGGGGAGGCCTATGTTTAGCAGTGAACGTCTTCAGGCTGATCATGATGATGATGGTGGGGACGTCTTTCGGCTGAAAATATCTGAATGAAAAAAGCTTAAATCGAATGTGAACTTTCGTACTAGGTCTTTGTTTTTCCGGAGCGTGTAAGACTCAGTCTCCACTCCACTCGGTACTTTCCTTATTCCCGAATAAGGTCCCTTCCTAAGATCCGGTTCCTTTTTCGGTCGTTTCTTTTTTTTTCTATTGATTACAATCGCATTTTACCTTTGCAAATACCTTTTTCTAATCAAGTCATTATATAAAAGAGGTAAACACTATGATTACGTTCATTGCAGTACAGAGACGGGCACAATCACAGTCATTAAAGCTAAAGCGGGGGCCGATGTAACGTTATGGGTAGTCGACAAGTTGATGAGGCCAAGCTTGAAGCGGAAGCGAGTGAAACATGCTTCCATCCAAAACACACTATTCAGTGGAATCCGAAAAGTTTCTGTAATTTCTAAAACCAAATATGTATTGAGCATTGGACGGCGTTTTGAGTTTATTGATGAGGTTGACTGTGCTATGACAATACTGCCAATTTCATAATATGCATCTATAGACTTATTAGTTTGTCTTTTTTACCCAACTGCCAAGGAAGGGTTATGATTTTTGCGCGTATATTGTATGAATGCTTGTAAAGTTCTTTTTATGTAACAGTTGAACATAGCTGTTCTTGTAACGAGTATTTTTAAAACAATATTTCCTCACTAATAGAAAAATCTCACAACTGGAACAGGCTACCAGAAGATGACCCTAAAAACTTCTCTCTAAATCTTCATTTTTTGAAATTGATAGTTCAAGTAAATCCAAAACCTCGGTCACTAAACACTTGTCCCATACCCCGGAAGTTAACGGTCACAGACGACAGTGGCCGCCGGCGTGCCCACCGTTATATTAACCGAACCGTGATTTACGGCAAAATTCTAGAATACTAGGTTAATAATACTACAGTTCCATCATGACAAAAAAATCTTTGGAGTAGAGTAGACACACAGAATAAATTATTTTACAACTACAAGTTTAGTAACAATGAGAAAACGTAGAGTACTTGAGAAGCTCTTAAATAAAGTTAGTTTTACATGAAAAAAAATATCAATAAAACTAGTTATCAGCTAAAAGAGTCACTGAACGAATTACTCGTTATATTTCAGTATAATGATCTCCATACCCGACTGAGGCATTCGAATAGTCACACCATAACGAACGTCACACAAACGTACCGCTTGCTATCTAAACTACAGTTAACGCGTAAGAAATAAAACCAGAGATAAAACTTGAAACACGAATTTAAATCTAACCAAACCACGGTACGTTTACGTAGCGTACGTGCCTTACACCTCGCACGCTTGCAATACAACTAAACCGGTGCTAGTTCGTCCAATTTGTCGAACACTGGTTTGTTTGACGTTTCGACTCAACTTTTCAACTATTTCAATTCCACTTTGCTGCAATGTTCAATAGGGTTACGTTATAATATCCGACGAACTGTATGCAATTTTGCAGCATTCATATCCGGAGCGCACTGATTTTATTCAAAGTATTTTTTCATTTAACATTTAAATCTTTCGACGCTCTATAACCAGCTATAGAACAGATTTCAAGTCTAGATATATCATAAGATGAGAGTTGCGAAATGCATTCGTGTGCCTAAAGATTACGTCTAGACAAAAAATGTTAATGAAACTGAAAACGAAAAACATGGATAAAACAACAACGAAAGCATAATATAACCATAAAGATGGAAAAAAGAAACCAAAGCTTTCTTCTCTAATGACACGAATTAGAAAAGCAAACAAGGCTCTTTGTCTCCTAGCAGTCTTTCGCGCGGGTCAACAAGGTGTCACGTACAGAGATGCAAGATATACAAAAGCAAATGGCACATTCGTATGCAAATATAATATTTATGTCCGATGCAATGGACGCTCGTTTGGCTTGCACCGTTTATCTCCTAAGCGATAGTTTAGCATGCAGCCGGCATACTGCAGAAGCTCTGTCACGCACCGCTAACACAACACACAATAATCTGCATAAATAAAAAGCAAAATCTGTTTGTTTACGTACAGCTCGGAATTTCAATGCGATTCTTGAATAACATCCAGCCTTTATACATTACACTATTGTGATTGGTATTCAATCGCGTATGTTGATCTAGCTTTATAATTTAGCAAAAATATTTCAGTTTCAAAACTCGGTCCTACCGCTGGCCTAAGTTAAATTAAAAAACTAAGAGGACGTACTCTAGATGACTGAACAAAGTCTGTTAAAAAGCTTTCATACTTTATTATTCCGCGACGATGGAGTGCTGCACAGATGAAAAATCTTACATGAATATTTTAAACTGATGTATAGAGTTCCTACGTGTTTTAAGAATATATGTCTGTCCGCTTACGTACAGTCCGTAACCTAATCTAACTTAAGGTATATAGTGTTGAATTACTTCATAATTATGTAGATTTAGAGTTCATAGCAGTACGATGTGACACTTTCGAACTTAACATTCCTAGCAATGTAGCACTATCTATCATTCTTTTACAGAGTAATTCAACGAAGAGTCGATCCTTCGCACTTTGCATACTCTTCATTGCACGTTTGGAGTCCAAACTTAGGTTACGGACTTGGTTATAGCATGCAAGCTGAAAAACAACGTGCTAGGGGGGCCTATGCCCTAAATCCTCGCAATTTTCGGTTCGAAAATGGCGTAAATTAGACGACAATGTTAATCGAAGAACAAAATAGGAGTGCAGCAGACCGCCATCATAGTGAAACAAAATCTTTCTTTACAGTAAACTACTATGAAATCATTGTGTTTTGTACTTTGTGGATGTCCTCATCCTCAGTTAATAAAACCGCTTCGTACGTTCAAGATCGGAATCGCATTGCGTTCACGTGTCGCTTTCATATCGGTCCATGGATCGCTTTCCGTACGTTCCTCGACGACATTACAAATATTGTGAACGGGAATTGAATTTGCAATGCCTATTTTAAACGTCCCTCGATAGGGGCCACTCACCGAGCGCAGAGTTTTCGAATGTAAATGCTTAAAATTTTCTGTTAGATCTTCGAAGTTACAGCTGTTTCAGATGTAATAATCTCAGACATGTTTTAATCATTCAAAAAAGTATAATTTTTTTATTATTTGAGATACTAATGTTGTATTCTTTGTTTGTTTCAGGTAAACAAAACTTTAAAAAAGGAAGGAAACATAAGACCTCTACTGGTGCGGCCCCCACTGCACCCACTCAACTCAATCACTCTACGTCTATTTAGAAGAGTTTACAAAGGTCTTTATCATCCATCGCCTCTTCGGTAAATGATGCCTTTCATAATAATTCCAAACAAGAACAGATACTTAATATGCAATAGAGTTTTATTTGTATATTTATCTGAACTTATGCGATTATGGTCCTTCGAGCCGGATGCATCTCTAATTGAACAAACGCACAAACGAGCACTAATTGAGTGGATAGCAAGTGATGTTAATGTAATCTGCACCTTACTGCTATATTTAGATAAACGATGCCAATTAGATACATCTGTGTCATGTGTTTATCAAACCAACTAATTAATATTGCGACTGTTCTGCTGCGCCAAAAGCAGCACTAAGTATGATCCATGATCAGTCTTTTAAGATAGATAAAGCTTCGCCAAAGTTATCCTACCAATCAATGTACCTAACTATTTATTATAATGTTTAATTCCAATTTTAGTTTAAAATAAAAAGAAGCGTACCTACATCAAAATGTACAATAGGAATCGATCAACATGAAAGGGTAAACAAATAATATTCCACAAACATAATAACCATTCAATTATAAACGTCTAGACTGGACGTGCACGCAAACAACCGGGCGAGTGTCTCTGACAAGTTCACCTTACATTTTATAAACTGTGGATGTGTGAAACTAGTTGAGGGAATTGCTTCGAACTAATGGTATGAGTGGCCACGCATATGGTCTGCTTCTGATTTCTGCAGCGCGCCTGGTGCGAGAGCCCACTGCACAAATACCTACGTCATCGGGTACCCCAATAGGCTATTTTTAGATCGTTAACCGACATCTAAATATGTAAAAAAAATCAGGTCTGCCAGTTGCGATCTAGCCGGGTCATGGAAATAATTGAAATTTTTGGACGTATTTTTTTTTGTCAAAATGTATCCGAATGAAAGTTCTGGCAACAGTTAACCATTGATTAATTATGTAAAAAAAAATTGGTCTGCCATTGCGCACCCTGCCGGAAGTACCTGGTAGATCTCTAAGAATGTGTCCTTCACACTCTTTATCTACCTCAGTGAATACCCCAATGAAACCTACACCCAATAATAGCCAAGATGCCTCTGATAATAGATTAAAAGGTCTACTAGGTCTAAACTTGGCGAAACTTAGTATTCAAGGCATTTGAAGTTGGTGGAGGTGGATTATTTCCATGACCCGGCAGGATCGGAACTGGCAGACCTGTTTTTTTTTACATGTTTAAGTGTCGGTTAACGATCTAAAGTTAGCCTATTGGGGTACCCAATGACGGCTACCCCAAGCCAGCCTAGCCTAGCAAGTTAGCCTATTGGGGCTATTTTGCAGTGGGCTCTCGCACCCGCCTTTATATTATACGTCAAACCCTATATTCTTGTTAATATAGCGCCGTATTTGTTATTTTCATACGATGTAACATCTACTGTTTGTGTTTATGCCTCCTATCAATTTGTGTCTATAATACATTATTCTGGTCTAGTGATAGTTATACCTATACTAATAATAATAAGCCTTCTATGTTATTACTTCACGCAATATTGTGTGACAGCCCATTTTAAAAAGCATCTTTATCTTCAAAGTGGAACAGTATCACCCGCTTCGCAGTACGCTGGCCTTAGTTGTACGCGAAGCTTTCTCATCTAACAAAAAGTAATGGGTGGCCGTGGCGAGGTGAAAACATCTCTGGAACCTCACGCTTCCAGTATATTTCACGTCCGCGAGTAAGAAATGTGTTTGCCCAACATTTGCCCCGGTTCGCCTCTTTTATATTACGCCCTGACTTAGACAAAATGTAAATGGACTGTTTTCTTTTTATTAAAAAGAAGTGGAAACGAGCTCATTTGAATTGTGGCTTTAAGTTTCCGCGGTAAGTGGAAATGCCACAAATGAAGAAATACCTAGTTGAAAAAGTCATGTTCTATCTAAAATAGATTGTGCGGAAAGCTGGAATGTTGAATTAACAGAATATGATTTAGTCTGAAAACAGTCGTATGGTTCGTGCATTGATCAACGTCAACGTACAGGGTTCTTCTTAGTACGATGATAAAGACACGAAGTGTGTCTTACAGACGCTAGGCGCACTCTCAAATAATAATTGCATTTTTAACCTTCAAAAACCGCTGAATTTTTATGAATATGAATTCAGTTTCGCGCCACTGTAAAACACACAGCTATTATATTTTACCTCGATCGGTTACTTTGAAACTGAAATGCGTTAAAAATATATCCTAAAACATAACCTCTTGTTATCAAACTATACAAACTATTAAGCTTTTTAAAAGAGCTCATGTGGGCGCCAATATAAACCAGACATGGAGTACTAAATACTAAAGTGTGAGGCAGTGTGTTAGCAACAAGGAAATCTAATCAGAGACTCGTGAAAGCAGCTGGAATGGCAAACAAATGGCTAAAAGTAGTTGAGCGGAATGCTGAGTATTTGATACGATGTGTGACTCCTCGATGTGGAACAATTACGTGCGAGCTTTTGCTGTCTGCTTGTCTCTGATTAATTGATATAGTTTTTGTCTAAAAGTTAGAGGTGATATTGCTTAGGTATAAGGTGAGCGAGCATACCTACCAAACCTAATAACAGAATTTTAATTCTCTCAAGTAGAGCGAATCATCGGCCTTTTTCTTTTATCTCCTGAGTGTTGGCTCTATCTATACTGGGGCAGTAGGTACGTATAAATGAGTTTCGGCAGCTGTTTTACTTGAGATCCAGCGTGTCAAAAATAGTCATGCTAATCTATACGTAACTTTCCCCTTAGTGGCTGACTGACAAGCTGACTGGCTGGCTGACTGATTGACTGACTGGCTGAATGATCTACTATAGTGGGCAAGGCCCTAGCGTTAACAGAATTTTGGACTGCGTGTGACACAGCAAAATGTATTTGCAGTCTCGAAATGTGTACAGAAGGTACAGAATAAACCCCTTTCCATCGCAAGATCAATGCAGTATTGCATTGCATTTGTTCGTTCTTCTCGGCTTCTCAAAAATATCGAGAAAACATACCTAAGGCACTTCAAAACAAAAGACTCAATTTTATCAAGAGGATCCGATATTACCGTATCTACCGAATTCGTAAACGGACAAATAAAAATTAATTCGAAACTTCGCCCCAAATATTTGCCGAGAGCGCGTAATCTCACTGCAAACAATCAGGAGATCTCGAATCGATTTCGCAATTTCCTCTGGAGGCTCGAAATCTCGAATTTCTCGAGACAGCGCGCTGTAACCGTAACCGAAACGTAATTAGAAATACCAGTGTCAATTACAAACTGCCCATGAAATTAGGTCGACAATCTGATTGTTTAAATGCTTACGCTTGATGATGAAACTGTTATTCGGTACTAAGCTATGGGAAACGATTCAAATGATCAATCAATCATCAAAGAAACAGAGAAATTGATACACTTTACTGTCAATAATAACTATGCTAAGCAACTAGACTATTAAATATTGCTATTTTCTAATTGAAAAAAATATATATTTTAAAACTACTTGCACATAGTTGTATTGTATACACATCTATGGGTGTTTCTGTAAGCGACCATCGTTGCTGTCCACAATACTTAACAAAAAGGTCTGAGCTCAGCCTTGGACGATTCCATGGCGCTGATTTTCAGTCGTGACATCATCATTTCATCAGTGAGAAGGTCGGTATTACTCGGTATGTCACAGTGGAATCCTTCAAGTGGCTTCATACTATTTCTGATATCTCATGACCATACAACATGATGGTGACTACCAAAAGAATAGCTTCCTTGATTGAGCAATCACTTACATACGACTGTCTAACTTATGTTTGAGTTGACATAAGTTAGATTAAATGTTTAGGTAGAGGGTGGTGCTGGTGATGGAGCACTTTTTTATATTTAATCATGAAATTATAGTTAAAGAAGAGAATGGAATGAGAAAACGTTCAAACGTGGGTTGGGATTTTCCCAGTTTCTTTTGATTCTAGGTAGAAATTACATCAAATTGAAAATTACCTACGGTCTACCAAAACAAAATAGCAACAAGACAATGTGCCTGATACTACCGAAACAAAATTAAGACTAGGAACAATCTGAGAAGCACAAGACCCCTCAATACACTTCCTCCTCAGTCTTTATGACCTTAATTAGAAGCCGAAGGTCTTCGGAACAAGAAATCGGCATCCAATCTCAACTCGATACTCTGACCGCTTCTTAGTGATTTGTGCGAGTGAGTTTCACGTGAATGAGATGTCAATTGCGCGGCGTGAATACAATGACATTATAGTTTTGGTTGTTTATTAAAATCTTTGGTTTAATTGGTAATAGTAATGTTTCGGATGTTTGATACAAGTCATGCTGAGTCATGCATAGGGACAACATTTTTTCTGACAACTGTCCGAATCGACCACATCCAAAAATAACGTTGCCATGGGCATTCGTACAACAAATTAATATTATGCCAAAAATAAACATGTAGGATATTACCTACGACGGAGTTGTTACGTTATTGCAACTGCAATCATAAATCACTGTATTTCAATCAAGTTCATCATATATCATCAAATAGAAACTGATCCGGAGCTTCGATTACACCCGTAAAGAAGAAGCTCCAAGAAACTTCACGGTGATAATTATTATTCATTTTATCATTAACGATTTCACTCAAATAGTAACAATGACTATCACGATTTCCACGACTTGTGTTCACGTCCAGAGTCGAACGACGAATGCCCCGAGTGCCGGTCGACCACTCCTTTTATACTTGTTCAGTGGCGGGGCGTTGCAGGTAGAATGTGACGCAATACCCGATTGCGACCAGTTTTGATGTTGCTTTTGCTGCTCATACCACGATGTTGCTATTCCGCTTATATCCCGACAAACACATACTTTTCTAAACTAAAATATTTATTTAAATTCTGTCTAGTTCCACTGCGTGGTCTGCACGTCTATTCTCATTATTCTCAGGAATGGGACTAGTGCCTCATTAGTTTTATTTTATTATCTTTTTTTTTTTTTTTTCTACCAGTTGTGGCCCTGGCCACTTACACCCTAATGCACACAATTAGCATGCATTTCAGTTTTAATGCTCCTATAAATATTTCAAAATTTGAAAATAATCCTCTTTCCGTATTCGAAGCAGCGATGCCACATCTCTTTTGACAATAAATACCGTAGCTCGGTAAATAACGTACGTCCCCTGAGTACCCGTCCGTGTCCCGCACTGCCGAATGATGCGGTATTCTTGTAATAAATACAAAGAGGAAAATCATACCATCAAATTGGAATCAAATAACACATAGTTACTTTATTTCTTAGTAATGAGCTCTGCAATAGTCGATTGGTAGGTATAGGTAGTACTATCATGGATTGATTTTTAAGTGTAAACCACACTTCAGGTATATCTATAAAGATATTATAGTTCTTAATAGGTTCTTCTTTATAGGTAGTACTTCACTTATTTGGTGTACTAAACATGTTTCCCTAACCCTACCTATACTAATGCAACACTGCGTGATAGTGGAATAGCTACTCATACTCAGTGTTTTGTCTTATTTTATCTTTGGTCATTTCAAACTCAATAGAGAGAAACAAATCACTAAATAACTATTCCTCCGCTACACCATGTTTATTAGTAAGAAGGGTTGTTGTAACGATGATAAAATAATCAGTATTAAAACCGCTAGGCTCGTAATTACCACTTGCTAATTTGACTACTTCTAATAATAAATTGCCCATTTCACATAAACTCTGTTCTGTTACCTATAATTTCCATTATCCATTGTGTCAACTTCTCATAATACCCGCTTGCCAAAATGTTAGCTTTTCAAATTTTCTACCGAGAAACTATCACTCACTAGCCAATGGCACCAACCACCTGCTTACCTTTACATGACGTACAATCAAATCTTTGTATCGATTTTACTTAGTAATAGCGTAATAGTGGTAAAACGAATGAAATGATTGAGTTAATATTGCTTAGTAAAAGATAAGAATAGTTCGCTTTGAAAGTAAGTACACCAATTATATCGAGAGATATTTTCTGACTAGCTATTTTATGAATTGTGATGTGACAGAAGCCTTACTTAAAGTCGATGTTTTGATATCATATCAATCCAATATTATCATTATTAGCCTTGTCCTTAAGATAAGATGCGAAAAAGTGAACTGCAAACACCATCAATCGCCTACTTATAGCTAGACAGATAAGCTCCTGTTTATCTTGGGACTTAATAGCCGTCAGACCCCTAATAAGAAAGAGAATATTAATAATGTTCCGAAGCCTCTGCAATAAATCATCCATAATCGCCGCGTAAACTTCATCGGAGAATTCCGCCATCTCATTGATTGTAATGAAAAGATCAATATCGGCGTATCTTAGTTACGAGCTCAACCAGGGATCGGAAATTTTGTCATTTGCATCTTAGTCGACGTCAGCTTACAAGTTCTCTGCTCTGGTTTTACAACGTGTAATATGTAACTAAGTATGTATATCAGATGTCAGACCGAACATCTGCTTCGTAAAAATATAATTTCGTAAACTTATTCGAGATACTTCAACGGGTACCTCTACTACACGTGAGCGTATTTTATGAAAAATTCTGCATATTCGTGCCGTAATTTCAAATTCGATTTCCTAAAGGACTCCTGCCTCGTTACCTTTATGCACACTTCCCATCTCGCCGCATTGAAATCCAATTTACCTCGCTCTCGACGAACACTCGCAATTCTTACGTTGCGATTACTCGAGCCAAGTGTAAGATTGGTGACAAGGGGAGACACAGGGGCACATCTGACATTCCCGGGTCGGCCATTAGTGCAAGTATGGTGACGTCACCCCGCCCGTGTTTAAGAGCAGCGGGAGGCGCGCCAACTAGGCCACTGGAGCTCTTGGACGCTCCACATTAAAAAGCAATGTTGAATGTTCTGACCCTCAAATACGAGTGTCCGACTAGGGTGGAGGGCCGGCTCGGCAGCTGACGCGGCGCTTTTGAAGGTAAAGCTGACTTGATATATTGTTATGTGTTTACGTTTACGGCTGGGGAAGTTAATATGCCGAATGGTTTTGTTTAAGTATAATAATGTTTACAATTCTTAAACATTCCTTTTTAATCTAAATCTGTTTGTGCATATTTTATTTAGGTCCGGCGGACCTTTTTATACGCAAATATTGCGTCCATGTTCGTAATCAAAATTAGTATCAAGTAGCTTTTTATATCGTCCACGTTCCAGATATTGACCTTTACGAGTACATTTTGATTACATTATTCCTTTACTCCTTGACATATCAAAGCTCAGATTCCGGCAGACTCCAGAAAGCCACGATATACAAATTGGCTCTGGCTCCTATTCACAAAGTTATCAATCATAGGGCTCTCGTCCCGCCCTCCCGACATGTTATCTTGGCTTGCGAAGGGTTTTATATGTCCGGGATTCAGGATTAATTGGGAGCTCTTGTTTAACTTTCGTGTCGTATCGTGACCCGTGTAGACCTTTCATATTTATGTTGAAAAATGTTCAGATGGTAATTTGAGTTTTAACCGTAAAGTCGAAAGTCTTAGCCATTTACTGCAAATAGACAGTTTTACGGGTCAAAACCACAGAGCTTGCATGGCTGCTGCATTCATAGTTTATTGGATGGAAGATATAGTTTATTGACGTTCTAAACACCCGTTAGTCGTTGTATGAAGAAATCTCAAATTCACATGTAATCGTTAAAAAGGTTTTGTAAAAATCTTAAATTGCTCTCTTCTACTCGAATTATTGAAGAACAAATTAGTGCCGCCTGGTGAACCATTCAGGTCAACCAAGGGTTCCTATTCATCCCCTAGGTCCCTCGTTAGGATCCGATCGCCTATTTCCCGTCTCCAGCCCCGGACGTCCTGCTTCCTATACCCGACCAGTTCGGGAATAGTTTTATTTCTTTTTGAGGTAACTTCTACTCCGCCTGTAGGTTTATAAATGGACTGCTAAGCGAACTACCTACTAAGTGGAGTAGGTAATGAGATGTAATTCGTATAGTTCATTGTCGTCATTATCAGCGGTTTAGATTACGTTCATCATCATCATCATCATCAACAGCCTGAAGACGTCCACTGCTGAACATAGGCCTCCCCCAGAGCACGCCACCTTGAGCGGCTGCTCGCCTCCTGCATCCATCGGCTCCCCGCGGCTTTCACCAGGTCGTCGGTCCACCGAGTGGGGGGCCGGCCTACGCTGCGTCTTCCGGTTCGTGGTCGCCACTCGAGAACCTTTCTTCCCCATCGGTTGTCAGTTCTACGAGCGATGTGGCCTGCCCATTGCCACTTCAACTTACTAACTCTAAGAGCTATATCGGTCACTTTAGTTCTCCTGCGGATCTCCTCGTTCCGGAGCTTATCTCGCAGGGAAACACCGAGCATAGCTCGCTCCATAGCTCGCTGCGCGACTTTGAGCTTACTAATGAGGCCAACAGTAAGAGACCATGTCTCAGTTCCATAAGTCATCACTGGCAACACATACTGATTGAAAACTTTCGTTTTCAGGCTCTGCGGTATTTTGGACGAAAAGATAGGACGAAGCTTCCCGAACGCTGCCCAGCCGAGTTGGATTCTTCGCGCCACCTCTTTGTCGAAGTTGGACCTACCTAATTGGACAATCTGTCCTAGGTAGACATACTTGTCGACAACTTCGAGAGTATCGTTCCCAACAATTACCGGTATAGGTGGAACATGAGCATTAGACATGATCTTTGTCTTGTCCATATTCATCTTAAGACCAACCTGCTGGGAGACTCTACTGAGGTCGTTGAGCATGGTGCTAAGGTCCTCGAGCGATTCCGCCATTATGACTATATCATCGGCAAAACGAAGGTTAGTGATGTACTCGCCATTTATGTTGATGCCAGATCTTTTCCACTCCAAGAGCTTGAAAACATCCTCCAATGCGTTTGTGAACAGTTTCGGAGAAATAACGTCTCCCTGTCTCACGCCTCTTTGCAATGGAATTTGTTCCGTACTCTGGTCCTGTAGTCGGACTGACATAGTGGCCTTACTGTACAAACACTTCAAAACTTCGATATACCTATAGTCAATTTGGCATCGCTGCAAGGACTGCAGCACCGCCCAAGTCTCGATTGAATCGAAGGCTTTCTCATAGTCCACAAACGCTAGGCATAACGGCCGATTATACTCTTCGGTCTTCTGTATAATCTGGCGCAGCGTATGGATGTGGTCTATGGTGCTAAAGCCTTTTCGGAAACCGGCTTGTTCGGGAGGCTGGAATTCATCAAACCTGCGTGCGAGACGATTCGTAATGACTCTCGAAAACAGCTTATACACATGACTCAAGAGCGAGATGGGCCTATAGTTCTTCAATAAGGTGTTATCGCCTTTTTTGAAGAAGAGCACCACCACGCTCTTGTGCCATGCCTCTGGCGTTATACCTTCAAGGATGACAGAATTAAATAACTTCTGGAGGACTAAAAGTACCGGTCTACCACCCGCTCTCAGAAGTTCGGTCGTAATTCCATCTTCACCTGGTGCCTTGTTGTTTTTAAGCTGTTTGAGGGCCATTCTAATCTCGTACAGGCTGACGTCCGGTATCGATATCTTCGGTATAGTGTCGGACTAACTTGGCTCTGATGTCCTGAGCTGTGTTAGTAGCGGGCTTACGTGTCGAGGTGTATAACTGTCCATAGAAGTTCTCGATCTCTCTCAGAATCTCAGGCTTGGATGAAATGACGCTACCATTTTCGGTCTTCAGTTTTGTCATTTGGTGTTGCCCAATAGACGAATCCTTTGCGAACACTTTAGAGCCTTGGTTCCACTCAATTGCGGCCTCAATACGTGAAGTACTAAGAGCACGCAAGTCGTGTCGCAAGGAACTCCAGATTCGTCTATTGAGTTCACCGTAGGCTGACATATCAACTGAAGACTGCAGCTTCATTTCGCTCCGGTCGGCCATTAGCTCAAGAGTTTTTTCTGAGAGCTTTTGAGTCTTCTTTCGGCGTTGGGTCTTAAAGAATTTCGATCCAACAGCTTGGACAGTTTCCACCAACCCGTCGTTTAGCTCGTCCACTGTGTTACAGTCGGCTAGGCACTGGAAGCGATTTTGGAGTTCCAGCTGAAAGCCTTCGGGGTTTTGGATTTGGACAGGATTTGGACGGAGCGTAGACTTCACCAGACGTGACCTTTCGAGCTTAACATTGATATTCAATGTGCCTCTAACAATACGGTGATCGCTACCGGTTTTCACCTTGCTGATCACAGAGACATCACGTTAGATTACGTTAAAAACGTTTAATTTTAATAAATCGTAATGTATTTTAAATAGATTTGTTATCGGCTTGGAACCACAGAAAATACTGCTAGGTGGCTGGATCACTTCAACAAAAAAATGTAGATCTGCGGAAACTCATCTATTACTATTCCAATAGCTTTAAAATGGCTCACCAATAACCATAATAAATTTATGAAGCAAGAAACTAAAAAATAACACTTGGCAGCTATGGTGCTTCTGTTCTTATGTTCCCGAATACAGCCACTTCGACACTTGTCGTTTGCAGGCGCGGATGTGTTTGAACTCGATCCCCCCACTTTAGCGCTTACAACTGATCTACATTCGAGATATATATTACAGAAGTTTTTTGAGGTTCTTGAAGGTTATATATTTCTTTTTAAGTACTGCTTTCACCAGCAGGTCAAGCACAAGCTCTCGTGTGAAAGGTATCTATTACTGATACCTTCCTCTTTTTATGTGCTTTGTGTTTTGTAGGAGGCTGCTTAGATGATCTTATAATGATTGAACACGCTGCTGCCCGCGACTTTACACACTTTGTAAGCTTATTGCGTTAAAAAGTACTCTTTTTCCAGGGTGGATTCAAACTATAACAGGTATTTCTATCAAATTTCATGAGGTCTGAGCTTTTTAGTCGTGAAATAGTAACAACACATACAGGGTGTCCGCCGGCAGATTTTATACTTAAAAAAATAAAATGAAATAAAAATATGAATGCAAACAAGTTGTTTATTTATTATATTACATAAAAATGTTGCGGATTTTACTTTTTAAAAATCACTCCACTTAAATGGCGTCCTTCTAGCCGCAAAACATTCTTGCAACCTATCCTTCATATTGGCGAAAACTCGCTTGCAAAGCTCTGGACTGATAGCTGCAATCTCGCGTCAATTTTTCTAAACTTCTGTACCCACGCCCATATCAATTGGTTAGACGGACCATCCTTCAATCGTCGGATATCAAAGTGAGAACAGACTCAACCGCAAAAGCGCGGTGCGCTCCTGTCCAGTGTCCACTGACTCATAGCTACTAAATAACCCGCAACACTCCCGCTTCGAGTGATACCCCGTTCCCTCCCCTGCAGTCTTCATACGCGCCTTTAGCTCAATTCAAACTGTAAAATCTGCCAGCGGACACCCTGTACAAATGTATTACGTACCTAATTACCTATAGTAGGTATTATTATGTAATTCATTAATATTAACTTCAAGGTTGTCATTGTGTCAATAATCGACATACCACACACACACACACACACACACACACACACACACACGCGCGCGCACACACACCCACACACACACACACACACACACACACACACACCGACATAGGTATACCTTCACAAATTAAAATAAAAGCTTCTATGTAAGTTATATTTATTTTATGTGGATTTTCGCATATTATGTACTTACAGTAGAACAGTTCAATTAATGAGATAAAGACTGTATTTTTACACAAATAATCATTGAATGAATGATTTAATCAGGCAAATGTTAATACTAACCGAAGGAAAATGTTTCTGTGGTCAATTAACTCACCCATGTTTGGCATGCATTGTTTTTATTACTTACAAAACAAAATAGTCACGTGATTTGTTGGTACAGTAGGCACTAAGGTTACATCACAATTTGGTTACTTAATAAAGAATTAACAAGATAAATTGAATACAAGTTTAAATTGTTTAATCTAATCATTACGTATGTGGCCTTGACCGAAATGAAGCCGCAATTGGCCTAATGTCCGGGCACTGTACCGTGGGAGTGTGGTGTGACGTCACTTCCGAAGGGGATGGGGCTATCCCCTCCCCCTCAAGGTTTAAGAGTAGGGGGCGTCGGCAAAACATAAGTTATGCCGGCAAAATCATAGACAAAGGAACGCTGTGGGAAGGTAGCGCTTTTATGTGAAAATAAATGGTTGCCCGATTCCTTTTGTTTGCCATTTTTCCATGTTTTCCTCATTGAACTGGAAGTGATAGGAGCCATAGAATTACAGAATGGACTTGGATGCGTCAAATACCCAATTACATTTTTACCTACCTACCTAGACATCTCTTTTTTCTTGGGAAAACGTTCCCAATTACATATCCCATATTCGTTCTGTACGTATGCCCTAGAAAAGTATGTAAAATAACTTACCTACTCAGACTTAGTCCCTAAAGATGAAAGCACGATTCACGCTATCCCTCAAGAACGCTTCAGAAATTTTAGAATAAACCAGGCGATATAAACACTAATGTTTCTTGCTGCCTTCTTTACGGGTGCAATAGAAGCTCTGGTTAAGAGTATTATTTTCTGAGTTGCACCGGATTATGATAGTGGCTCTGTGAACTGCAGACCTCGCTAGTCTGCCTGGAAAATTTCCTAAATCTGCATCGACAAAAAATCCATTATAATTATTGAACCTGCTCACAAATATTAGCGAGGATCGGTTGAGCAATACGACGTGCAGAGGAGAACAGCCGGGCATCCGTGGACATACGAAATCATTTTTACACAAACGGAGATGCTTCGCGCTTGCTCTGTCAAAGATATGGTACATAAAGAATATGCTAATATACCTAATACTATTCTTTGCCTACGATTTATAATTACTATCTATTTACGACGAATTCACTCAACTCAATGTTTTGAGTTATAAATCGTGCTCCTGTCGTCGTTGTTTAATGTTACTCCACTAACAATGTTGTCTTTAGCTTTATCTCGGGAATTCTTTGACATTTTCGTTTATTTTAAAAGATAGTTAGCGAATGGAAAAGTTTCTAGAGTCGAATAGTATACATTTTTTTCGTTTATCAAATAGAAGTAACTATCTCTATTTTCATAAATATGTCTTGCGCTAAAAACATTATTTAAATAACTATGTGTTGAAATCGCGAGAGTTAAATACATACTATTAAAGGAGAGGTTATGTATTTCGATAAACGAACCAATCATCAGTCCACAGATGGCCCACAGCTGGGCTTGGACGTAGGTCACGTATAGGTCCTCGCTTTCTGCATCTAGGGTACGCAAATGCAGTGCAGGTGGTCTCTATAACTGATTTCAAGCCGGAGGCTGTCCGCCATTCTTTTTATCTAAAAACATATCCTCCATCCTCCATATACACAAAATAAGAAACTAGCTAAATTATTACTGTATTAAAATGAAGAATTACAAGAGCTTATCATTGTGTAAAATAGAGTAAGCTATTTTTACTAAAAAAATGAAATTTCTCTTTTCAGGTAAAGCGCTGAATTATTGATGGAATCGGAGTACTTCGAACGAGGTCAATGCGAAGTAAGGTCCTTGAAATATTTTAAAAATTAAGGTTATTTTTATGATTTCGGGAGGCGTGCGTTCCAGATAAATGAGAGAATATTCTAAGAAAGAGTTCAGAAGTGTCCACGTCATGTCAACAGTCCTATATGTTACTACATGTCATGCTGTACTTGAATAACTGCTTCTGCTTTCAAAAATACAAGTCTCATTCATGCGCGTTGTATATCTTTTGGATTCTAGTCCCTACGAACCATGTCATTGAGTATTCACTTCATCCTACATTTTCATGTAACCATAGAATTGAAAGACTCTGATTGTTATTCGTTTAAAACACCACTCCGTAAACGTAACTGTTTGTCCATATTATTGCTGGTGATATCTAATATACCTTTTACAACTCCCACGAGTTGAACTTTACCAAAGGAACACAACCCCTTTGCAAGAACAACACAAGCTTTCTTGCTCAGGGTTTTATAATTACAACAGAAAAATATTTACTTACTGCCCTTTCTTTATGAGAATTGTGATATTTTCAGTAATAAATTAACATTTGACATTTCATCACCGTTTACCTTATTCTGACAATACTGTCCGCTCTATTTTTCATATGACATGAGTAACAAACAAGCAGATCTTACTGCTCTTTTTTTTATCAGAATTGTGATATTTTCAGTAATAAATTAACATTTGACATTTCATCACCGTTTACCTTATTCTGACAATACTGTCCGCTCTATTTTTCATATGACATGAGTAACAAACAAGCAGATCTTACTGCTCTTTTTTTTATTAGAATTGTGATATTTTCAGTAATAAATTAACATTCGACATTTCTTCACCGTTTACATTATTCTGAGAATACTGTCTGCGCTGTTTTTTATATGACATGAGTGTCAAACAAACAAGCAGATGGCCCGACAGATTTGAATGCGAGATATTGGTCAAACGCTAGCCTAGCGTATACCACGCGTATTTCATCTGCAGCACTTAAGGCGTGCCCAGCTCATGCGTTGCCTGATTTTTAATACCCTACTTAAAATACTCTGTCGTGGTGGTGCGGAAAGTCCTTGGGGGGAAGATCATCACACATGTTGGTAGTGCGTGATACAGAAGTCGCGAAATTTGGTAATGGTCGTACTTATCAGCTGGTTTTTCTGATGGTAGGGGAAATTCGCTTACACTTGATAGTATCGACCAATAATGGGGAATCATCTACCGGGCATGACAATGATTTTGACAAAATATACACACACAGAAGACATGTCGTTATAACATAGGAGCAAGCGCTGAGAGTTTAATCCACGTATTTAGAACAGAGGCTGACGATAATGGTGATGATGATGCTGAACCGCAAACTCATCTGAAAGATAACCGATATCATCTCCATGAACTTCCCGCTCATAATCGCCAGATGGGAAGATAAACCGCTAAGAACAACATAACTTCCCAGAGGCTTCCGTATCGCGATAACTGAACTTCCAACTTCGCAGTTTACTTATCGCTGAACGACGAAATCTTCAAGACTTTTTGTTTTGAAAATGGATTCAGTAGGGTTGAAGTTCTGACGTACCTCTGCGGGACAAACTCTGTGGGTAGATAAGTCTATGATTCATAGGTCCTAAATTGATTTTTGATCTAAAAGCATTGGTGACGTAATTTTGGTCTCGATGATCCAGCGAAATTGGTTCGAAGCTCGAAGGCCTGATTCGCCTAAACGTTACTCCGGAAAGAGGCGGATTGATGGGTACAGATATTCCATTGTTTATGATTATGAATTTAGAAATATATATATATCTTAGAACTGACCTCCACACACCATCATCATCATCATTATCATTATCATCAACAGCCTGAAGACGTCCACTGCTGAAAATAGGCTTCCCCTGCAGAGCGCCACCTCCACACATAGTCAGCTCAAAAACTGGTGATTGTATACAATGTGAGTCTTCATTACATTCTTTTGGAGCAAAGAATTTGGGCTTGCAGATCAACATGCAAGGAAGGTATTTCTTACGAGATGTTATAATATAAGACCTGACCTAGATTCCTGATTCTTCAGAATGTTAGTATCTTCGACTACGCTATGCGAACAATCCTGCTGTGCTAGGTACAGAATGATGACGGTGCAAGTGGTCGTCGTACGCTATTAACAATTTTATCGTGGGTAACCCTGGTTCGCACGGAAGTGGGTCATAATGAAACACCGTTAAAAGTTATCGATCCTCAGCAACACGGACGTAATTTGTATTGGATTGGAGTGCTCTTTTATAAAGTGTTGCCGCTGCCTTGACCTAGTGCCGATTTGAGCGCTATTGCGGACAGTTTAGTTTGGTGCATAGTATCAATATTAGTTATTAACAAGTCTCATTGAATTTGGTCTGTCGCGCGCATGCAACCACTTTAGCTCCCTAAAATGCTATTATACGAGTCTATGCTATTTTGGTTAAATAAACTTTTGCGATGCCCCTTGTTTGTTGTGGAGATTCAAATTATTTCAAATTTTTGTTTAAACATCAACATAATACTCTGTCTGTAGTTCATAATTCCAGAAGACCTCTAAAAGTTCATCGCTCTTCTTATAACTAACATGTTCTCTTGAATGAAGACGGATGTTATTGTAAAAAGGTCACTTCAAATCCTCTATAGAATCAGAAATACGTATATGCAGCTATTTATCAAACGGGTTCAATAACAAGGTGACATTCCAAGTTATTTATTACAAATCTATATGAAATCCTGTTGAAACGGATCTACATCTAGAATAAAATCAATAGCACATTAACTAGTGATTCTGACTTTTGACTTATTGACTGGGGCTTAGTTATTAAACAGTGGTCTGAACTGCTAATTATACCAATATTCTTATTATTTTGAGATGAGCTAGAGCCGCTCCTGATGATAAGTGCCACACTGGCCCTTAACATTGCTAATAAAGCTCGTAGAATCATGTTCTTACCATACTTTAACCCCGCCCTTGAACTTAAACTTGTCAGTTCCATACAGGCTATATTTACAATTGAACGGTCAACAGCTTTCCCAGAACCGTTTTGCAGGCTGCCGGTGAAAGTTGATGACGTGTTGTTGGAGTTGGACTGACGTAATCACCTGGTTCTCATATCGATTTAATAGTCGACGTCTACGTCACAATACTTCCGCGTACTTTTAAAAATCTTCATGAACCTTATTACAGGTGCAATGAGCATTCATTGGCGTTTTTACGTAAAGCCATACGAAATGGAGTCCTTGTAAAAATATGTCAAGGAGCCCTTCAGATCATCAGCTAATAGTTCCGTAACTGTCTCTTCAACGTCTGCATCTGGCAACGCATCTATAGAACCCGAAATGCTGTGTAAAACGTAGGTGTTCGTCAAACCAAATTTGGTTGTGTATATTACGGTTATATTCTTGGCAAATAATTGCCTTAATTAGTAACACAATATAAAATTGTTCTATGCTTTTGGTTCCACTGCATGACTGAGTAGGTGTAGCGTGGGGAGGACTTTCTATTGATCTTCATAAAAATACAGTAAAAATCCTCTCAGTTACGGATTATTTTGTAATTTTAATATATTGCGACATATCGCAGCGTGTTGTGTTGTGTGAGCGAAAGTGAATGTCGTGTGACGCCGCACCTGTGATTTCATATCGATTCACGCGTCTAGACATGGAGTGCCCCTGAGCAGGCGGCACCCGTCAGCCCCGCGTCACGCTAGCTTTACAGTACATGAAAAAAAAACAATAAATCTCCGTTTTTTGTTATTTTATAAAGTCTTCATTTTAAGTTTTAGGTACTCATATATATTCTGAACAATTAATTAGGGAATCAATCATTCGTTATTCCCAGTACGAGCTATTTTAAGAGGTAGTAGTCATTTTGAAAGTCTTATTTATGGTAAATTGACATATTGAATCCCAGAACTGAAGAGTTTTTCAATTTTTGAAGTGCATTATATTATATTATACGATTATTTTATAACTCCTGCTATGACAAAAAATTTTTTAGTAAATACATTATTTATTGTGGTCTATAATTGTGTATATCCAATTATTGACCACAATTGTTTATGATGCAGAACCGGTACTGATTGGACACAAAAAAAGGCTAGAAAGAATGGGATGTTCCTGTCTGTCCCCGGCGCGTCCTGACTCTTCTTTATTCCCTGTTATCATCTGAATCTCTACACGCAACGCAACATTCATGTATTGTGCTAAATATATCAACCACAGTAGGCAATCACTTCTCGAACCATTTCATAATCCTGAAACAGTGCGCTGTCAGGTGAAATATAATCTCATCCCACCATAAAAACACACTAGAGTGCAGCAACACTGGATTATTTTAACGAGGCCAGCTTTCAACTGTCACGTGCTAAAATCGCTCGAGCCTTGGTTCTCGTAAAAAATAAATAAATAGCCAATTACCTTTAGCCACTTTAATATAAAAACAAGCCTCTTTCTGACATCCGAGGGCTTGGCTGGTAGTAATTGTTTGCGGTGAATGTTTTATTGCGGTTTTGTTTTTGTTCAGCTAAAATTTCTTGAAAATAATGCGTAAAACGAAGCGACTATCCGTAGCACCAATAATAAAAAGTTAGCTAAACTCTCCAATATTGTAACATTTTCTTGGACAATCACAGAATCAGAAAATTCATATGTGGCACCTACCAAATACCTCAAGAATCAAAAACATCAAATAGTAAGTGCAATAGCACTTACGCTAGTTTTAACACGTATCGTCAGAAACAAAAATACCATCTTCAAAGATTTCGTAACAAACTGTTTGATCATACAAATCTTCATTAAAATTATTGCTTGACACAAATTAGAAAACCTACACATCTTTTCCCTAAAAACGTTCGATAGCATACTTTCTGTGTTCAATCTTCATTAGCTATGAGAATTAATCGAGTTAGATAAACTAGAAGAATAACTAGCTGTCAGTAACTACATTTCTGTAAACAGCAAAACGCTTGCTTCATTTAACGAAATGTCAGGCGATTGTCATGCAATCCAGTAGCTGTCAATGTCAACGTTAAGCAATCACGTGACTGACGGCACAGCTGCAACTTGTGATATCACAGCTCCAAACGATCGCTTACGTTCGCTAAATTGGAATTTTCATTGATAAGCTTCATTTGTCATTATTGTTCCCTCGTCATCCACTGGCTAAAGGAAAACTTCCCATCAATTGAAAGATGTCCATTTGACGATCTCATCGAGATGAGAATGTGACTCTGCATAAATATTGACGAGCTGGCCTTTCAGACCTAAACTTCTAATGACACTTGGTTTTAATTTCATCGAAAGGATCTAAACAAAAACGCTCACCGTAGTCATATGTCGTTTCGAACCTCCTTATAATGTATACTGTATTTCTGAACATGAGTCTCTTGTGGAAATACAAATCAGAACGAAGTGGGAAAATGTGAATATGCTGCTACGTCAACGTATAAGGTCACATAATCAAAAGGCATTATAGGTACATTGGGCATAAACATACACATTTCGCTACACCGAAAATTCGGGTCGATTTCGGCTGTTCTTCACTTTGGTATTCGAATTTCATGTGTGTAGTTCATTACCTATTTTGCCCTTCAAAAACCATGCATAGTTTCTGCGTGTTTTCTGCTGACAACTTACCTAAGGGTCAGCCGCAGGGATTATGCATTTAAACACTCATCATTGATCAGTAGGTATATTCCTGTGGCCGTAAAATTCCTAGTGGCATAAAAACGAAGGATAGCCACGTACCTATTTTCTAAACGAGAACAGATGGCACATTTAAAAGTTGCTACGAGGGCAAGCTACCTACGAAACTCCAGAACAAAGTTCTCAATTTCCCAACAAAACATTACTTTAGCCTTCCAAATTGCGTGACATCGCATCGGTTTCCAAATTAGATTTCGTAGTCGTTCGCTTTATTTCGGGTATGATATCATCCTCGTCTGTAATAAATTTCCTGTTCTTTATGTTTCAAATTAAAAATGTGTCTTATAGAAAACAGGAAATGATACGGTTTGAACAGTCTTTGTATTAAATGTTTTGTGGTAATTGACCGTAACGCTGTTCTTCGCCTAACGTTTACTCCGCCTAGAGTCTGATTCCATTTAACACTTTGATGGCGAAACCATGACGTGAATTTCCGTGTTGGGTCTATGTGATCTCTTTACTCTTAGAACGATAAGGTATTAAGGTCAAGACTAGGCCGTCATGGCATAGCAATGCTTTGCTGAACGCCAGCTTGGCGCCGCCGCGCCGTTGGGCTGATCTGATCTCGAAGAAGTAAGTATTAGTATTCTATGGATCTGATACTCGCTAAAAACGTACAGAGGACATACTGTGAGCTCTTAGCGCGATTCAAAACAGAGCCTACACTGGATCGCTTGTCAAAATCCCCATACAAAAAAACAAAGCGATCCAATATAGGCTCAGTTTTGAATCGCGCTAAGAGCTCACGGCAGGACGTGTAACATCCCTAACTCGCATCCAATACGACACGTGTGGGATAGAAATTCTTCATGACTTAGGGTGGGTTATTGAATGGTTGGGTAGAGGTCGTATTATGCGCATTTATGTATTTTATTTCATTTGTGAATGCATTTCCAAAAAAATAATTTTAAATTATTACACAGCCATTTTTTTAAATATCGTAGTACCCAACAAAAAGATTAAAAATACCTATTTAAAAAAAAATATAAGGAATAAATCAAAAAACTTTCCTTTTTCAGTATTCAGCTAACAAAATCCATTTTCTTATCATCACAGTGAATGAATATTTTTTAATCTGAGTATTGAAAACTCGCACCCGAGTGTAAAGATGTGGATGTTATGTGGAGAAACAAAACGGCATGTATAATCGCAGTTCTTTACTTCTTTAACCAAGCAGACTAGCCGACATAATGAATGACCAACGTTAAAGTAACCAAAGAACCATGGAACCTGTGAAGCACGTTATGAAAGCGCAGAGCAGGGACAACATACGCGCAACCTACTTCCAACTTTGGGACATGTCAAAAAGCTTAGGGAACACACTAATACATCTTTTTATATAACACAAGTCCTCACCGGACACGGTTTTCACAAGTCATACCTTCATCGCTTTAAAATCATTGATTCGGATAGGTGTCCATGCAATTACAATAACATCCAAACAGTCAAACATTTGCTTGAGCATTGCCCGGAATTTAGCCGTTAACACCAACACGAGGCCCTTTGTAGCTTTCTGGGCGTATCACCATATGACCTGAGCGATCTTATTCGCAAAGAGTCAGCCATAGACTCATGGCAAACACTAGTAATAAGAATCTTTAGCAAACTAAAACAGTTTAATGGAACTTAAATAATTATCCATTCCTAATCTATTAACTATTTCATTTTATTTCTATTTTATATATTATTATTTATTTATTTATTGTAATTAAGTAATTAATTGTTTCATTTTATGTAATATTGTCATTAATAATTAGTACCTATAAATACCAATATAATTAATCATGACTTAATTATTGTAACTATCTCAGATATTTTAGGCTATTAATACATAAGTAAATATACATGTAAAGTAATAATAATGACTGATAAGATTATACTAAATCGTAAAAAACTGTAAAAACAACTCGCTAATTAGGATTCATACTAATTATTGTATACTCACTACTGTCACTGTTTATCTTTTTTTTTTTTATGTAGAATGAGCCTGCGTTTGACTACATCTCACCTGATGGTAAGCGACGATGCAGCCGATGGTGTAGCACGCAGGTTAATGAGGTACCTATTCACTCTTGTCTTAAAAAGACCCAGGTTATATTTGTTAGGAAACAAGAACGCCGGGAGCAAATTCCATTCCCTAGCAGTCCGCATAATGAAGGACTCAGCGAAACGCTTGGTGCGGCAAGTAGGCAAGTCTACTACATAGGGATGAAACGACTCTCCGCGCCTTGTAGTCCTGTGGCGGAATGGAGATGGTGGGATTAACTCGTACAGCTCTTGTGCGCACTCCCCGTGGTACAATCGGTAGAAAATTGAAAGACATGCCACCCTCCGTCGGTGCTCTAGGCTCTGCAGTCTACCCACAACCAGTGCCTCGTCGTTTATGAGTTTTCTGGCGCGACGTTCTATGGAGTCCAGAGCCGCAAGCTGGTATTTTGCAGAACCATCCCATATGTGGCTGCAATACTCCATACCAGCTCTTATCTGAGCTTGATATAGTTGTAGTAGCAGGGATGGTGTGAAGTACTGCCTAACTTTAGACAGTACTCCAAGTTTTCTTGCAGCCGTCTTAGCTCTAGACTCTATAAAACGTCCGTAATTTAAGCTAGTGGATATTTGCACGCCAAGTAGATCAAGCTGATTACATAACTGCACCGGTTTTCCCTGAAAGAGAGGTGGGTCAGACATTGGCATCTGTTTGGCAGATAAAACACACGCCTGTGTTTTCGACGCGTTAAACTGCACTAAATTATCAGCACCCCAGTGAGACACTACATCAAGAGCCATGTAAATCTCTACTCTCTATAGATTGCAGTATTAAAATCTGTATCAAATCGCAGATTTTTCTACTTCAGAATCTAGTGTACAATATATACCTATAGAACCTAATACTTAAGCTATGCTCATAAAAAGTTGTAAATGTGGACAAATAAAGATTGTTAAAAAAAAAAAACCAACAAAGAGTAGCCGAAGTCAATTAAATGCGTTGGTGTTCCTACTTGTTCCTAAAATTCAAAATACAAATACAATATAGGGGAATTTGAGCCAAGTACAGACATTTCCACACCACATTTGTTCGCTGGCTGCCGGCCAACGAATAGTTTAGCTGCCGTGGGCCAACAGCACTATGTTGTGCTCTTGTACTCGACCTGGGTAAATAAACAAGTCGCATCTCATCGCATCTTTGATTCTCTGGAAATAAATTTAATATATCTTTTTTTTTAATGTAAACGAATGACGTGACGAGCTAGTCGTTCGCCTGGTGTTAAGCGACACGGCCGCCCATAACAGATAGCAGTGTCACTCGGAACTCCAAACTAAAGTATCGCGTGACACTGCGCACTGCGCACGCCATCCTGAGGCATCACACAGTCTAAAAAAGTTTTCTAGACTGTGAGATCAGTTCGTAAAGTCTCATTTGCCCAGTAATTTCACTAGCTACAATACCCTTCAAACCGGAACACAGTAGTGCTTGCACAGTACTGCTTGGCGGCAGAATAACTGGCAAAGCGGTGGTACCTACCTAGACGAACTTTGCTGAAAAGTCCTGCCACCTAGTATTCGCCAAAGCAAAGTGATCGCGTTTCCACGCCTTTTCCGCCCAAAACTATCATAGCTTTCATGTAAATCTCATGCTGCGCTGCATTTTTTTTTTACTACCAGTACTTACTCAAACACTCAAATTTATTTTCATTTACTTTAACAATTCTTTTCCAAGTCCGATTGCTGCAGCATTTCGTTTGCCAAATGCGGTCGAATTTTGAACAGTTTTCCGTATTTATTTTTGCTGAATTCTCTCTGCATATTATATACAACACACCGCTATGTTAGGTTAGACTAAGGCGTGGTTTTTCAATAATCAGATAAAGTTATTTATTAGACAAAACAAAACACCGTAAAAATAAAAAGTTAATTTTATCAACGGAATAGGTACTGAAAATTAAAATGTTTTTGTTTTAGTTGGTTTATAATTTATTAGTCGAATAACCTTTATCCAGCCATTGAAAAATCACCCCTTAGAGCTATGTTTGGAGTTGAGAAACCAAGATTCGTACCCAGGTGATCCGACACTGACAGACAGGCTAATCAAAGTAGTCAACATAGCTCAAAGGATCGCAGCGCAAGTGACAGAGGTGGTCACATTTCTCGAGGAACCGATAGGTATCGCTGGAGTAGACGATTTCTTGAATGGGGAGTTAAATACCACGCTCGTACACTATCATCATCAACATCATCATCATCAGCCACTGCTGAACATTGGCTTCCCCCTCGTACACCATGCAATCCGTCACTCAATTTGTCGCAACAAGCCTATACACGATGCGATTTGACTGATTGAGTTGACAAATCGTGTGGCAGATTGTATGGTGTGTTGAGTATAATTTAGCGTTACGAAGCAGACTCATGTATGGTCTCCTGTCCTGCAGCCAGGTGAAATGTCAACTTGAGGAAAGCGGAGGTAATTCGCAGCTACCAACATAGTTCACCATATTAATAAAAGTTTCTACATTATCCATCATAATCACAAATGTCCACAATGTTTCCAAATGATTGACTTTTTTCTTTAGTCATCCATCACTAGCTGGAAGCTGTTATAACTTGTGTAAAGATGAAAGTGGTTTGAAAGTAAGTGCAAAGTGGAAAAGGTCTAGGATTTTTCTTCCACTTAACGGCTTTTGTATTACATTTTATTATACCTATAGACTTTTGCGCTCATATATACACAGATACAGTAATTATAGTAATATATAATTTGTCAATGGTAGTAATATTATTTTAACTGTGCGGCATAAAGGCCTCTTACATTAAACTAAATTTAGACCCCTAAATGATTCAGGCTCTAAATTTTTTGTAATGTAATCGCGTTCAGGCAGTTGGGCCCTGAATTTAGAGATAAGTATGGTGCGTTACTTGCTACCCGGTTAGTTGCCTAATTAGGAACCTATTTAGGACCTTAACTAGGGGCCTGAATTTAGTGTAATGTAATTAGCCTTATAGTATGAATGATTTTGAGTATACAATTTCATAATAGCTGTACCATTAAAAAGTCGGTATATTCCCATTTACTGACGTCTGGCTACCTGGCCTACTCTTCCTTTTCGACCTCCCTTCTTGTTCTTGTGAAGGCAAGTGGTCAGCCATTTTCACCAACATCGGTTCAGCCGTTTTGCCGTGAAAGACAAACAAACAGACACAATCTTTCACTTTTAATATACTTAGGTTTTTATTTATTTATTTACATGTCAACAAATATGTAAAGTGAGGCGTGTGTGGCGTGTGACCACGCTAATGGTACTTTCCCGTCAGTACAAGTATAAATTTCGCAAACGCTGTGAGATTGGGGCCATGGACAAACTGAACTAACGAATAACTTTAACATTATACTCCAATCGATGTCTACACGCCCGTATAATATCTGGGGTGTTGCGCGAAACCGCTTAAATTCTTAGATTTATTACATCACTTGCGAAATTACACCTATCTATACTGTGACTGTGTACCTATTAATGTGTTGCGAGATAAGATTCGAAATGAGGAGATCCGCAGGAGGTCTAAAGACCGATAGGGAAGAAAGGTACTCGAGTGGCAACCACGAACCGGAAGACGCAGAGTAGGCCGCCTCCCCACTGGATGGACCGACGTCCTGGGGGCGTACCGTGAGCTCTTAGCGCGATTCAAAACAGAGCCTACAATGGATCGCTTGTCAAAATCCCCATACAGAAAAAAACAAAGCGATCCAATACAGGCTCTGTTTTGAGTCGAGCTAAGAGCTCACGGTACGCCCCCTGGTCAGAGCCGTTGGATGCAGTAGGCAATCTGACGCTCAAAGTGGCGCCCTGTGGTCTATGTTCAGCATTGGACGTCATCAGGCTGATGAATTGATCTCACTAGTATCAAAGTATCAACAGATACTTTGATGCTAGTGAGATCAATTCAACCACATCGCATGGTATCAAATCTAGAGAAACCGACCGTAGTGATACCAAGGAAGACTTTAATATTACAGTCATCATTATCATCATCAGCCTGAAGACGTCCACTGCTGAACTTAGACTTCCCCACAGAGCGCCACTTTAAGTGGCTGCTTTTCCCCTGCATCTATCCGCTCCCCGGTAATATTACAGTAGTGTGCGGATCAAATTTGTACTGTTTGTTACAACCATGTGGTGCAAATGTTCAACTCGTAGCAATTTTCTCCGTCAATCCTCTCGTTTATTACGTTTTTGATAGAGCACCGTTTCCACCTGAATAGACAATGTTATAAATCTACTTTGTGTAATTCACTAACCGCGTCTGAAAGATATTACAGAAAAATAAAATAAGAATAAAGCTCCTCCATCCGAAACGTCGGTTTGGACGGCATAGACCATAAATAAGCGCGAGACGCGACCCCTAAGGAAAACAATGCATCCCTCATTTTAGGGTGGAAATGGAAAACTAATATTAGCACAATGGGTTGCAAAGTATCAAATTTAATTTTGAAAAGTTACGAACATAAGTTTTGTTTGTTCAAACAATATGAAGGTAAAAAACAACTTTGCACTACCTGCTCACATAAGTGGATAAATAAAAACCAATAAGGAATAACTAGGTACCTAAGTCTTATGCCCGTTTTTACGAAAGATCCCTAAACTACACCAGTAACTAGGAATCCCCTAAACTAAGAGCCTAATAAAGTTTGACACTTATCTTTTTTAAAGCTTTAGGTTTGGTGAATAAGAAATTGCTGTCAGGTGTCACTTAAAATTTAGGGAGCTTTGGTGAAAGCGGGCATAAGTGTACGTACATAATATACGTAGGTACACTGTCTGTACAGTTCATACATATTATAGTACATACTCACGCTCATTGTTATATCACGGGTACCTGTACCACAGAATAGTATAATAGTTAATACAAGAGTGAACCCATGGGCACACGTGTTCCAACTCCAACATAGACCGTATCGTCACTTTCTATCGGTGACAGGTTGGCATTTGGCAACGTGAGCCCATTCAAGCATAAAAAATAGTACTTGCACTAAGTGCCTACTACACCTTTAGTCTATACCAAAGTCCTTACATTTAAACTAACTAACGACCAACATTATCAGTCTGTATTTAGTCCATAGCTTGTAGGTCTCTCCCAAGGTGCGCCATTGAGCCCGGTATTCATCTCTTCATTCATACTAACTAACGACGGCGACCTATCAGTAAAAATATAATTGTCTAGTTAAGTAGTTAGGTAAGCACTTAAACTAAATGGTTAACATGATATTATAGATATATCTATACTAGAGAGATAGGTACCAGTACCTCCTACCCAGTAAAATCCGCGTAATATCAAGATATCAAAAATGTATCAATTAAAGCGGTTTTACTGGGTGGTAGGACTTTTCTGCAAAATTCATCTAGGTAGGTACCGCCGCTTTGCCAGTTATTCTGCCGCAAAGCAGTAGTGTCCGGTTTGAAGGGCATTGTAGCTAGTGAAATTACTGGGCAAATGAGACTATGATCTGATCACACAGTCTAGTAATCTAATTACTAGACTGTGAAGTCTCAGGATGACGTGCGCAGTGCAGTGTCACGTGAAACTATATTAATTTAGTTCCGAGTGATACTGCAATCTGTTATGGGTAAAGATTATATAAAGCCCGTTGATAGCTCGTGAACGTAATATCTCGTACAAACACGACTCACCTGCGCGGGCAGGGGACGAGGATAAAAAACGAGACAAAGCTATACGAAATTACAAAGGACAGAGCAGGATGGAACAAAAGGCATCAACGGGTTCCCGTGATTTGTATGAAAATAGTAGTTGAAATACAATACTAATTTTCGTAAGAGGGGCAGTTGTATCATTGGTCAACTGGATTTATAGTCAATGGTTATGGGCAACCGTGACGCTTAACATTAGGCGAACGACTAGCTTGTCACGAAGATCATTTACATTCTAAAAAAAAGGACTACGCCATACATTGAAAATTCTTTCGGCGACACCGCAAAGCAAAGTACCTACGTGAGAAGCAGCAACCAACTATTCACTTTGAAAGGTTACAAACCCAAAAATTCAGCGGAAACACAAAAGGAAGGCATAAAATTTCGCGCCACTTTGTAAATGCAAGAATGAAAACGGTCGACCGTTCCCGGATGGCGGGGAAAATGAAATATGGTCGCCGCAAGATGAAACCGTCTTTCCCGAAAATTGCAAAGCACGATTTGGCGTACAAAATAATGCATAATTGAAAAATTAAAGATTGTATGTGTTATACTATAATTTTGACCATCTTTATAACTGGCCCTGTGGCGCAATGGATAACGCGTCTGACTACGGATCAGAAGATTCCAGGTTCGAATCCTGGCAGGGTCGCGTAGTGAACCACATCGCATGGTATCAAATCTAGAGAAACCGACCGTAGTGATACCAAGGAAGACTTTAATATTACAGTCATCATTATCATCATCAGCCTGAAGACGTCCACTGCTGAACTTAGACTTCCCCACAGAGCGCCACTTTAAGTGGCTGCTTTTCCCCTGCATCTATCCGCTCCCCGGTAATATTACAGTAGTGTGCGGATCAAATTTGTACTGTTTGTTACAACCATGTGGTGCAAATGTTCAACTCGTAGCAATTTTCTCCGTCAATCCTCTCGTTTATTACGTTTTTGATAGAGCACCGTTTCCACCTGAATAGACAATGTTATAAATCTACTTTGTGTAATTCACTAACCGCGTCTGAAAGATATTACAGAAAAATAAAATAAGAATAAAGCTCCTCCATCCGAAACGTCGGTTTGGACGGCATAGACCATAAATAAGCGCGAGACGCGACCCCTAAGGAAAACAATGCATCCCTCATTTTAGGGTGGAAATGGAAAACTAATATTAGCACAATGGGTTGCAAAGTATCAAATTTAATTTTGAAAAGTTACGAACATAAGTTTTGTTTGTTCAAACAATATGAAGGTAAAAAACAACTTTGCACTACCTGCTCACATAAGTGGATAAATAAAAACCAATAAGGAATAACTAGGTACCTAAGTCTTATGCCCGTTTTTACGAAAGATCCCTAAACTACACCAGTAACTAGGAATCCCCTAAACTAAGAGCCTAATAAAGTTTGACACTTATCTTTTTTAAAGCTTTAGGTTTGGTGAATAAGAAATTGCTGTCAGGTGTCACTTAAAATTTAGGGAGCTTTGGTGAAAGCGGGCATAAGTGTACGTACATAATATACGTAGGTACACTGTCTGTACAGTTCATACATATTATAGTACATACTCACGCTCATTGTTATATCACGGGTACCTGTACCACAGAATAGTATAATAGTTAATACAAGAGTGAACCCATGGGCACACGTGTTCCAACTCCAACATAGACCGTATCGTCACTTTCTATCGGTGACAGGTTGGCATTTGGCAACGTGAGCCCATTCAAGCATAAAAAATAGTACTTGCACTAAGTGCCTACTACACCTTTAGTCTATACCAAAGTCCTTACATTTAAACTAACTAACGACCAACATTATCAGTCTGTATTTAGTCCATAGCTTGTAGGTCTCTCCCAAGGTGCGCCATTGAGCCCGGTATTCATCTCTTCACTCATACTAACTAACGACGGCGACCTATCAGTAAAAATATAATTGTCTAGTTAAGTAGTTAGGTAAGCACTTAAACTAAATGGTTAACATGATATTATAGATATATCTATACTAGAGAGATAGGTACCAGTACCTCCTACCCAGTAAAATCCGCGTAATATCAAGATATCAAAAATGTATCAATTAAAGCGGTTTTACTGGGTGGTAGGACTTTTCTGCAAAATTCATCTAGGTAGGTACCGCCGCTTTGCCAGTTATTCTGCCGCAAAGCAGTAGTGTCCGGTTTGAAGGGCATTGTAGCTAGTGAAATTACTGGGCAAATGAGACTATGATCTGATCACACAGTCTAGTAATCTAATTACTAGACTGTGAAGTCTCAGGATGACGTGCGCAGTGCAGTGTCACGTGAAACTATATTAATTTAGTTCCGAGTGATACTGCAATCTGTTATGGGTAAAGATTATATAAAGCCCGTTGATAGCTCGTGAACGTAATATCTCGTACAAACACGACTCACCTGCGCGGGCAGGGGACGAGGATAAAAAACGAGACAAAGCTATACGAAATTACAAAGGACAGAGCAGGATGGAACAAAAGGCATCAACGGGTTCCCGTGATTTGTATGAAAATAGTAGTTGAAATACAATACTAATTTTCGTAAGAGGGGCAGTTGTATCATTGGTCAACTGGATTTATAGTCAATGGTTATGGGCAACCGTGACGCTTAACATTAGGCGAACGACTAGCTTGTCACGAAGATCATTTACATTCTAAAAAAATGGACTACGCCATACATTGAAAATTCTTTCGGCGACACCGCAAAGCAAAGTACCTACGTGAGAAGCAGCAACCAACTATTCACTTTGAAAGGTTACAAACCCAAAAATTCAGCGGAAACACAAAAGGAAGGCATAAAATTTCGCGCCACTTTGTAAATGCAAGAATGAAAACGGTCGACCGTTCCCGGATGGCGGGGAAAATGAAATATGGTCGCCGCAAGATGAAACCGTCTTTCCCGAAAATTGCAAAGCACGATTTGGCGTACAAGATAATGCATAATTGAAAAATTAAAGATTGTATGTGTTATACTATAATTTTGACCATCTTTATAACTGGCCCTGTGGCGCAATGGATAACGCGTCTGACTACGGATCAGAAGATTCCAGGTTCGAATCCTGGCAGGGTCGCGTAGTGTCTTTTTGCTTTTTAGTTATCATTAATAGTGGTTCTTTATCTAGGATAAACATGATCATTAAACACCTACTGTAACATTATCTAATTGCATTGAAATGACAAATATCGCGGTCACGAGAAGAACATTATTAATGTGTTAATAACGCGTAAAATCGAGATAAAATTTTTGTTTATATCGAGTTAATTTAGGTACGTCTCTTTGATTTTAAACATAGCTAAGATCTAATCAAATTTGTCGTCGTTTTTAGGGTTGCGTACCCAATGGGTAAAACAAAACGGACCCTATTACGAAGACCCCGCTGTCCGTCCGCCTGTCTGTCCCTCTGTCTGTCTGTTCGTCTGTCACCAGGCTGTATCTCATGAGCCGTGATAGTTAGACAGTTGAAATTTTCACAGATGATGTATTTTTGTTGCCGCTACAACAACAAATACTAAAAAACAGAACACAATAAATATTTAAGGAAGCTCCCATACAACAAAGGTGATTTTTTTGCTTTTTTTGCTTGTATAATAAGCGAGTCCGACTCGCACTTGGCCGGTTTTTATAAATTTTCCCAAGTCGTCACCAGCCCAATACTTTGCCCCAGTGCTGGGACACGGGCCTTCTTTCACATGGATAGAGTGTAATGTAGACCACAAATCCACCACACTGGTCAAGTGCGGGTTGGTGTGGTGGAGGATGACTCCGAATTTTGTGATTCTTGAACATGCCGGTTTCCTCACGATGTTTTCCTACAAGAGGGAAGTGCATAATTCGAAGTCATTATGGTGTTTCGTCGTCAGTTTGAATTGAATATAAATATATTAAATATTATCCCGTAATATATTATTCAATGTAAAGTTAGTACCACATTCATAAGACTTCCTCGTTTTCGTTATAATCAATGCTACATTAGTAGTGGAATGGCCCTAACAAGCCTCATTAGGGCGGCTCCACACTGACGCACCCGCAACGCAACGACCGGCGACACCGACGGCGACAACGACGGCGAAAGACGCTGCCGGTGGCAATGTAAAGTTACGCGACATTTCGTTCGCGTGCGCCGGCTGTCATAAATATGCTCTGCGCTTCTTCCTCTTGCGTAACATTTACATACATATTAATGCGCCAAGAATGAGTAAACCTGAAAACCTTGCTCCGTAGCTTTGTCATGTTAATCCGGGGGCGTAACGTCGAATTTGGAAAGGTCATTTAATCAGAACTACGTAATTAGTTGCGAACACTTTTGTGTTTGTTTAATTAAGCTTAAACTTGGCAAAATCGACAACGTACACATTTTAATTTTTTGGGTAAAAAGTAGCTCGCAGCGTGCTTGCTTAGCTCATCATAATAATTGATCTGTGATTAGTACTTAAGTACTTCTATGTCTGACTGGGTCTGATTATTATTTAAGGTTATGTTATTGTAGTAGTTAGTTTAAAGAATAAAGGCACATTGCCCGTATAAAAAAAGAAGTGCTGTATCTGTGAAATTGGAAATTTAGTTTTCTAGGCTATGCCAACCTTTCCGTACCATTATACTACGAAGTGTAGCGTTAACATTATATCAATCGATGTTGTCAATGAAATAAGGCAGTTGTCATTTATGATACTCACGTAACGTAACATAAACGTACGCAGGTATGGTAGTTTGTTATCTGTGGTATAGATAAGGTAGATATAAAGATAATAGATTCGAGGGAAGAGTATGGTGTTAAATATTAAAACCTCGGTGTATTTCTCAAAAAGTATACATCCCTGCTAAATATGTAGGTCGGACAGTTCCCTTGACCTGATTTTGTAATGTACGTACGCGAACCTGTTGCTATACTTTTGTAACACAGATCCATAAAAAAAACAAGAATTTTACATATTAAGTACCTACTAAAAGTATGTTATTTATATGAATTGAGCAGGTTGTTAATGCATGTATAAAATATTTGTGGTTCACACTTGAAGGCGGTTAGGCAAATTTTGTTTGGCCTCCAAATTATTTAAGTTTTATTTTTTTTGGGAGTATTGGAATGTGCTCTTCGCATAAACATTAACTGACAGGCAGGTACGTAAAAACAGCAAAATTGTATGTCTCTGACATACAATGTTGTTGTATGTAAGTTATTGTACATAACTGTGAATAAAATACAGAAATGGATAGGTAAATATGTTTACCTACACTTCTTTCGGACCTTGCCTTTTACTGAGAGAAGGAAAGATCGGGGCTCCCCTGGCCAATTCCAGGAGATGCAATGCAACAGATGAAACAATAGTCGAATTCATTCTTAATACAAGTTATAAGTACAGGATGGTCTCTCACTAATAATGTCAATTCTAAACTTGTCATCTATTATGTCGTTAACATGGAATCGTTTTGTTCCAGATCAACCTCCGACTGATCCTGGTGTCCGGCAAAACGAAGGAGTTCACATTCAACCCTGTTGACTCGGCTGGTGACATCGCAATGCACGTCTATGATAATTGGGCGGAAGGTATGCAATAATGCAACACAACTCACATTACAGAATTATATAGTACAGTACACGTAGACATGTCTTCATCAGTATTTTATATACCTAAAGGTAGGCAACACATCAGCAACGCCCCTGGTGTTGCGGATCTATAGGCGACGGTAGCTGCTTACCACCAGGCGGCCCGTAAAGTTGTATGTCTGTCCGTGTTATTTAAAAAAGTTAGCTCTCAAATAGTTGCGCCTATATGTGTGCGTGCAGGATTGATTTACACGTCGAGCAAGTATTACAACCTTTTAGCAGCATTTGACAGTCATTTGAGACTTTGAATCCTTGCAAATCATGCCTGCACATTGCAGTGATTGGAAGTTAGCACTCTTGGATGACATGCTGTATACAAATAACTATGTCTACTGAGACAGTAGTGAAGACTTCAAGTTTTTATGTAACAACGGAGTTTTTATTCATCACACTTATCACCTAGCGGGCAGTTTTGCTCGTATTTTTGCATCCCAGTGAAATATTATTTTGAAAACTTTTCCGCCTCCTTTCAAGCAGAATACGGAAGGTACAATTTTTGCAGTATATTGATGATTGATTATGATTGTGAAATGAATTCTACTTTATATATCAAACCATAAAAAAATTTTTTTCACCCCGCAGGGGTAAGTATATAGCGATTTCAATTGATCACGCACGAGTACTCATGATCTCGTTCAATTCACTACCGGTACCAGTTTTACGTACTATCCAGGTTCGATTGTATTGTGCCACCGAGAGAATAATAGAGCAACACCGCAGTACATCGAAGTCTGTGGTCGCGGTATATCTTTCACTAAACTACCTATAAACTACCCATCTCAATCAAATCGTTCACCGCGGCATGTAAACCATGGTTAGGATTCGGGACCATGTTTTCTATAATTAATATACCTACAATCCCTACATTTTAATAAAATATTGTTTATTTTTACTCCCAATTTTATGTCAGCTTGTAACTTGTACCATGTTGTGTATTTCTGAAAAAATAATACTAACATACATTAAATTCAATGTCATGATGTAATCATATTCACAATGGCAACCTTTGCTATAAAATAGAGATGCCCTATTCATACCACAAATATTCAGGAAACTACTTCAACTGTAACTTGGCCATCTGTTATCACAGGCATGTGAATATTTAACAGTATAGTATAATTAACGGATAATTTAGTTTAAATGTTGCCCCCGTTTCGTGAAGCCGGTAGTGTTTGCTGGGTAGCTGTTTTTAAACCAAGGTTAAGGTCGCGCCAAACAGAATGGTATTTAATTGATTGTGATACTGATAAGAACCTTTTAGGGTCTTCTTTCAACACCGGTGTGAAGTTAGCGGCCTAAAGTTAGCGGCCTAAGATAACCCTACCAAATTAAAAAGTCACGGCTTCCGACATCCTTCGGTATGGCTCTGTTGAGCCTGTCAGAAGAAAATCATGAACTCTAAGTACTCGCGAAATGAAGAAATAATAAAAATCTGTGTAATTTCTCGGTGCTATGACCGAAATTAAGACACTTTGATATGAAAAGTGGGCGTGTGCCGGGAAAATAAAATCACCATTCAATGGGGCTTTAAAAGACCTTCCATACTAGGTACATTTCTATATCTCCAGGTACTTCAGAAATGAGGAAATAATAAAAATCTGTAAAAAATCTCGGTGGTATGGCTGAAATTGAGACACTTTAATATGAAAAGTGGGTGTGTGTATGGAAAATGAAATCAGCATTCAATGAAGCTTTGGAAGGCCTTCCATACCATGTACATTTCTATATCTCCAGGTACTTCAGAAATGAGGAAATAAGACAAATCTGTAAAAAATCTTGGTGGTATGGCTGAAATTGAGACACTTTAATATGAAAAGTGGGTGTGTGTATGGAAAATGAAATCAGCATTCAATGAAGCTTTGAAAGGCCTTCCATACCATGTACATTTCTATATCTCCAGGTACTTCGGAAATGAGGAAATAATAAAAATCTGTTAAAAATCTCGGTGGTATGGCTGAAATTGAGACACTTTAATATGAAAAGTGGGCGTGTGTATGGAAAATGAAATCAGCATTCAATGAAGCTTTAAAAGGCCTTCCATACCATGTACATTTCTATATCTCCAGGTACTTCAGAAATGAGGAAATAAGACAAATCTGTTAAAAATCTCAGTGCTATGGCTGAAATTGAGACACTTTAATATGAAAAGTGGGTGTGTGTATGGAAAATGAAATCAGCATTCAATGAAGCTTTGGAAGGCCTTCCATACCATGTACATTTCTATATCTCCAGGTACTTCAGAAATGAGGAAATAAGACAAATCTGTAAAAAATCTTGGTGGTATGGCTGAAATTGAGACACTTTAATATGAAAAGTGGGTGTGTGTATGGAAAATGAAATCAGCATTCAATGAAGCTTTGAAAGGCCTTCCATACCGTGTACATTTCTATATCTCCAGGTACTTCAGAAATGAGGAAATAAGACAAATCTGTTAAAAATCTCGGTGGTATGGCTGAAATTGAGACACTTTAATATGAAAAGTGGGTGTGTGTATGGAAAATGAAATCAGCATTCAATGAAGCTTTGAAAGGCCTTCCATACCATGTACATTTCTATATCTCCAGATACTTCAGAAATGAGGAAATAAGACAAATCTGTTAAAAATCTCGGTGGTATGGCTGAAATTGAGACACTTTAATATGAAAAGTGGGCGTGTGTATGGAAAATGAAAACAGCATTCAATGAAGCTTTGAAAGGCCTTCCATACCATGTACATTTCTATATCTCCAGGTACTTCAGAAATGAGGAAATAAGACAAATCTGTTAAAAATCTCGGTGGTATGGCTGAAATTGAGACACATTAATATGAAAAGTGGGTGTGTGTTTGGAAAATGAAATCAGCATTCAATGAAGCTTTGAAAGGCCTTCCATACCATGTACATTTCTATATCTCCAGGTACTTCAGAAATGAGGAAATAAGACAAATCTGTTAAAAATCTCGGTGGTATGGCTGAAATTGAGACACTTTAATATGAAAAGTGGGCGTGTGTATGAAAAATGAAAACAGCATTCAATGAAGCTTTGAAAGGCCTTCCATACCATGTACATTTCTATATCTCCAGGTACTTCAGAAATGAGGAAATAAGACAAATCTGTTAAAAATCTCGGTGGTATGGCTGAAATTGAGACACTTTAATATGAAAAGTGGGCGTGTGTATGAAAAATGAAATCAGCATTCAATGAAGCTTTGAAAGGCCTTCCATACCATGTACATTTCTATATCTCCAGGTACTTATGAAATGAGGAAATAATAAAAATCTGTAAAAAATCTTGGTGGTATGGCTGAAATTGAGACACTTTAATATGAAAAGTGGGTGTGTGTATGGAAAATGAAATCAGCATTCAATGAAGCTTTGAAAGGCCTTCCATACCATGTACATTTCTATATCTCCAGGTTCTTCAGAAATGAGGAAATAAAACAAATCTGTTAAAAATCTTGGTGGTATGGCTGAAATTGAGACACTTTAATATGAAAAGTGGGCGTGTGTATGGAAAATGAAATCACCATTCAATGAAGCTTTAAAAGGCCTTTCATACCATGTACATTTCTATATCTCCAGGTACTTCAGAAATGAGGAAATAAGACAAATCTGTTAAAAATCTCGGTGGTATGGCTGAAATTGAGACACTTTAATATGAAAAGTGGGTGTGTGTATGGAAAATGAAATCAGCATTCAATGAAGCTTTGAAAGGCCTTCCATACGATGTACATTTCTATATCTCCAGGTACTTCAGAAATGAGGAAATAAGACAAATCTGTTAAAAATCTCGGTGGTATTGCAGAAAATTGAGACACTTTAATATGAAAAGTGGGTGTGTGTATGGAAAATGAAATCAGCATTCAATGAAGCTTTGAAAGGCCTTCCATACCATGTACATTTCTATATCTCCAGGTACTTCAGAAATGAGGAAATAAGACAAATCTGTTAAAAATCTCGGTGGTATGGCTGAAATTGAGACACTTTAATATGAAAAGTGGGCGTGTGTATGGAAAATGAAAACAGCATTCAATGAAGCTTTGAAAGGCCTTCCATACCATGTACATTTCTATATCTCCAGGTACTTCAGAAATGAGGAAATAAGACAAATCTGTTAAAAATCTCGGTGGTATGGCTGAAATTGAGACACTTTAATATGAAAAGTGGGCGTGTGTATGAAAAATGAAAACAGCATTCAATGAAGCTTTGAAAGGCCTTCCATACCATGTACATTTCTATATCTCCAGGTACTTCAGAAATGAGGAAATAAGACAAATCTGTTAAAAATCTCGGTGGTATGGCTGAAATTGAGACACTTTAATATGAAAAGTGGGCGTGTGTATGAAAAATGAAATCAGCATTCAATGAAGCTTTGAAAGGCCTTCCATACCATGTACATTTCTATATCTCCAGGTACTTATGAAATGAGGAAATAATAAAAATCTGTAAAAAATCTTGGTGGTATGGCTGAAATTGAGACACTTTAATATGAAAAGTGGGTGTGTGTATGGAAAATGAAATCAGCATTCAATGAAGCTTTGAAAGGCCTTCCATACCATGTACATTTCTATATCTCCAGGTACTTCAGAAATGAGGAAATAAGACAAATCTGTTAAAAATCTCGGTGGTATGGCTGAAATTGAGACACTTTAATATGAAAAGTGGGTGTGTGTTTGGAAAATGAAATCAGCATTCAATGAAGCTTTGAAAGGCCTTCCATACGATGTACATTTCTATATCTCCAGGTACTTCAGAAATGAGGAAATAAGACAAATCTGTTAAAAATCTCGGTGGTATGGCAGAAAATTGAGACACTTTAATATGAAAAGTGGGTGTGTGTATGGAAAATGAAATCAGCATTCAATGAAGCTTTGAAAGGCCTTCCATACGATGTACATTTCTATATCTCCAGGTACTTCAGAAATGAGGAAATAAGACAAATCTGTTAAAAATCTTGGTGGTATGGCTGAAATTGAGACACTTTAATATGAAAAGTGGGTGTGTGTATGGAAAATGAAATCAGCATTCAATGAAGCTTTGAAAGGCCTTCCATACCATGTACATTTCTATATCTCCAGGTACTTCAGAAATGAGGAAATAAGACAAATCTGTTAAAAATCTCGGTGGTATGGCTGAAATTGAGACACTTTAATATGAAAAGTGGGTGTGTGTATGGAAAATGAAATCAGCATTCAATGAAGCTTTGAAAGGCCTTCCATACCATGTACATTTCTATATCTCCAGGTACTTCAGAAATGAGGAAATAAGACAAATCTGTTAAAAATCTTGGTGGTATGGCTGAAATTGAGACACTTTAATATGAAAAGTGGGTGTGTGTATGGAAAATGAAATCAGCATTCAATGAAGCTTTGAAAGGCCTTCCATACCATGTACATTTCTATATCTCCAGGTACTTCAGAAATGAGGAAATAAGACAAATCTGTTAAAAATCTCGGTGGTATGGCTGAAATTGAGACACTTTAATATGAAAAGTGGGTGTGTGTATGGAAAATGAAATCAGCATTCAATGAAGCTTTGAAAGGCCTTCCATACGATGTACATTTCTATATCTCCAGGTACTTCAGAAATGAGGAAATAAGACAAATCTGTTAAAAATCTCGGTGGTATTGCAGAAAATTGAGACACTTTAATATGAAAAGTGGGTGTGTGTATGGAAAATGAAATCAGCATTCAATGAAGCTTTGAAAGGCCTTCCATACCATGTACATTTCTATATCTCCAGGTACTTCAGAAATGAGGAAATAAGACAAATCTGTTAAAAATCTCGGTGGTATGGCTGAAATTGAGACACTTTAATATGAAAAGTGGGCGTGTGTATGGAAAATGAAAACAGCATTCAATGAAGCTTTGAAAGGCCTTCCATACCATGTACATTTCTATATCTCCAGGTACTTCAGAAATGAGGAAATAAGACAAATCTGTTAAAAATCTCGGTGGTATATCTGAAATTGAGACACTTTAATATGAAAAGTGAGCGTGTGTATGGAAAATTAAATCAGCATTCAATGAAGCTTTGAAAGGCCTTCCATACCATGTACATTTCTATATCTCCAGGTACTTATGAAATGAGGAAATAATAAAAATCTGTAAAAAATCTTGGTGGTATGGCTGAAATTGAGACACTTTAATATGAAAAGTGGGTGTGTGTATGGAAAATGAAATCAGCATTCAATGAAGCTTTGAAAGGCCTTCCATACCATGTACATTTCTATATCTCCAGGTTCTTCAGAAATGAGGAAATAAAACAAATCTGTTAAAAATCTTGGTGGTATGGCTGAAATTGAGACACTTTAATATGAAAAGTGGGTGTGTGTATGGAAAATGAAATCAGCATTCAATGAAGCTTTGAAAGGCCTTCCATACCATGTACATTTCTATATCTCCAGGTACTTCAGAAATGAGGAAATAAGAAAAATCTGTTAAAAATCTCGGTGGTATGGCTGAAATTGAGACACATTAATATGAAAAGTGGGTGTGTGTATGGAAAATGAAATCAGCATTCAATGAAGCTTTGAAAGGCCTTCCATACCATGTACATTTCTATATCTCCAGGTACTTCAGAAATGAGGAAATAAGACAAATCTGTTAAAAATCTCGGTGGTATGGCTGAAATTGAGACACTTTAATATGAAAAGTGGGCGTGTGTATGGAAAATGAAATCAGCATTCAATGAAGCTTTAAAAAGATTTGTCTTATTTCCTCATTTCTGAAGTACCTGGAGATATAGAAATGTACCTCGTATGGAAAGCCTTTCAAAGCTTCATTGAATGCTGATTTCATTTTCCATACACACACCCACTTTTCATATTAAAGTGTCTCAATTTTCTGCCATACCACCGAGATTTTTAACAGATTTGTCTTATTTCCTCATTTCTGAAGTACCTGGAGATATAGAAATGTACATCGTATGGAAGGCCTTTCAAAGCTTCATTGAATGCTGATTTCATTTTCCATACACACACCCACTTTTCATATTAAAGTGTCTCAATTTCAGCCATACCACCGAGATTTTTAACAGATTTGTCTTATTTCCTCATTTCTGAAGTACCTGGAGATATAGAAATGTACATGGTATGGAAGGCCTTTCAAAGCTTCATTGAATGCTGATTTCATTTTCCATACACACACCCACTTTTCATATTAAAGTGTCTCAATTTCAGCCATACCACCGAGATTTTTAACAGATTTGTCTTATTTCCTCATTTCTGAAGTACCTGGAGATATAGAAATGTACATCGTATGGAAGGCCTTTCAAAGCTTCATTGAATGCTGATTTCATTTTCCATACACACACCCACTTTTCATATTAAAGTGTCTCAATTTCAGCCATACCACCAAGATTTTTTACAGATTTGTCTTATTTCCTCATTTCTGAAGTACCTGGAGATATAGAAATGTACATGGTATGGAAGGCTTTTTAAAGCTTCATTGAATGCTGATTTCATTTTCCATACACACACCCACTTTTCATATTAAAGTGTCTCAATTTCAGCCATACCACCGAGATTTTTAACAGATTTGTCTTATTTCCTCATTTCTGAAGTACCTGGAGATATAGAAATGTACATGGTATGGAAGGCCTTTCAAAGCTTCATTGAATGCTGATTTAATTTTTCATACACACGCTCACTTTTCATATTAAAGTGTCTCAATTTCAGCCATACCATCGAGATTTTTAACAGATTTGTCTTATTTCCTCATTTCTGAAGTACCTGGAGATACAGAAATGTACATGGTATGGAAGGCCTTTCAAAGCTTCATTGAATGCTGATTTCATTTTCCATACACACACCCACTTTTCATATTAAAGTGTCTCAATTTCAGCCATACCACCAAGATTTTTTACAGATTTTTATTATTTCCTCATTTCATAAGTACCTGGAGATATAGAAATGTACATGGTATGGAAGGCCTTTCAAAGCTTCATTGAATGCTGATTTAATTTTTCATACACACGCTCACTTTTCATATTAAAGTGTCTCAATTTCAGCCATACCATCGAGATTTTTAACAGATTTGTCTTATTTCCTCATTTCTGAAGTACCTGGAGATACAGAAATGTACATGGTATGGAAGGCCTTTTAAAGCTTCATTGAATGCAGATTTCGTTTTCCATACACACACCCACTTTTCATATTAATGTGTCTCAATTTCAGCCATACCACCGAGATTTTTAACAGATTTGTCTTATTTCCTCATTTCTGAAGTACCTGGAGATACAGAAATGTACATGGTATGGAAGGCCTTTCAAAGCTTCATTGAATGCAGATTTCGTTTTCCATACACACACCCACTTTTCATATTAATGTGTCTCAATTTCAGCCATACCACCGAGATTTTTAACAGATTTGTCTTATTTCCTCATTTCTGAAGTACCTGGAGATACAGAAATGTACATGGTATGGAAGGCCTTTCAAAGCTTCATTGAATGCTGATTTCATTTTCCATACACACACCCACTTTTCATATTAAAGTGTCTCAATTTCAGATATACCACCGAGATTTTTAACAGATTTGTCTTATTTCCTCATTTCTGAAGTACCTGGAGATATAGAAATGTACATGGTATGAAAGGCCTTTTAAAGCTTCATTGAATGCTGATTTCATTTTCCATACACACACCCACTTTTCATATTAAAGTGTCTCAATTTCAGCCATACCACCAAGATTTTTAACAGATTTGTTTTATTTCCTCATTTCTGAAGAACCTGGAGATATAGAAATGTACATGGTATGGAAGGCCTTTCAAAGCTTCATTGAATGCTGATTTCATTTTCCATACACACACCCACTTTTCATATTAAAGTGTCTCAATTTCAGCCATACCACCAAGATTTTTTACAGATTTTTATTATTTCCTCATTTCATAAGTACCTGGAGATATAGAAATGTACATGGTATGGAAGGCCTTTCAAAGCTTCATTGAATGCTGATTTAATTTTTCATACACACGCTCACTTTTCATATTAAAGTGTCTCAATTTCAGCCATACCATCGAGATTTTTAACAGATTCGTCTTATTTCCTCATTTCTGAAGTACCTGGAGATACAGAAATGTACATGGTATGGAAGGCCTTTTAAAGCTTCATTGAATGCAGATTTCGTTTTCCATACACACACCCACTTTTCATATTAATGTGTCTCAATTTCAGCCATACCACCGAGATTTTTAACAGATTTGTCTTATTTCCTCATTTCTGAAGTACCTGGAGATACAGAAATGTACACGCTATGGAAGGCCTTTCAAAGCTTCATTGAATGCTGATTTCATTTTCCATACACACACCCACTTTTCATATTAAAGTGTCTCAATTTCAGCCATACCACCAAGATTTTTAACAGATTTGTCTTATTTCCTCATTTCTGAAGTACCTGGAGATATAGAAATGTACATCGTATGGAAGGCCTTTCAAAGCTTCATTGAATGCTGATTTCATTTTCCATACACACACCCACTTTTCATATTAAAGTGTCTCAATTTTCTGCCATACCACCGAGATTTTTAACAGATTTGTCTTATTTCCTCATTTCTGAAGTACCTGGAGATATAGAAATGTACACGGTATGGAAGGCCTTTCAAAGCTTCATTGAATGCTGATTTCATTTTCCATACACACACCCACTTTTCATATTAAAGTGTCTCAATTTCAGCCATACCACCGAGATTTTTAACAGATTTGTCTTATTTCCTCATTTCTGAAGTACCTGGAGATATAGAAATGTACATGGTATGGAAGGCCTTTCAAAGCTTCATTGAATGCTGATTTCATTTTCCATACACACACCCACTTTTCATATTAAAGTGTCTCAATTTCAGCCATACCACCAAGATTTTTTACAGATTTTTATTATTTCCTCATTTCATAAGTACCTGGAGATATAAAAATGTACATGGTATGGAAGGCCTTTCAAAGCTTCATTGAATGCTGATTTAATTTTTCATACACACGCTCACTTTTCATATTAAAGTGTCTCAATTTCAGCCATACCATCGAGATTTTTAACAGATTTGTCTTATTTCCTCATTTCTGAAGTACCTGGAGATACAGAAATGTACATGGTATGGAAGGCCTTTTAAAGCTTCATTGAATGCAGATTTCGTTTTCCATACACACACCCACTTTTCATATTAAAGTGTCTCAATTTCAGCCATACCACCGAGATTTTTTACAGATTTTTATTATTTCCTCATTTCCGAAGTACCTGGAGATATAGAAATGTACATGGTATGGAAGACCTTTCAGAGCTTCATTGAATGCTGATTTCATTTTCCATACACACACCCACTTTTCATATTAAAGTGTCTCAATTTCAGCCATACCACCAAGATTTTCAACAGATTTGTCTTATTTCCTCATTTCTGAAGTACCTGGAGATATAGAAATGTACATGGTATGGAAGGCTTTTCAAAGCTTCATTGAATGCTGATTTCATTTTCCATACACACACCCACTTTTCATATTAAAGTGTCTCAATTTCAGCCATACCACCGAGATTTTTTACAGATTTTTATTATTTCCTCATTTCTGAAGTACCTGGAGATATAGAAATGTACATGGTATAGAAGGCCTTTCAAAGCTTCATTGAATGCTGATTTCATTTTCCATACACACACCTACTTTTCATATTAAAGTGTCTCAATTTCAGCCATACCACCGAGATTTTTAACAGATTTGTCTTATTTCCTCATTTCTGAAGTACCTGGAGATATAGAAATGTACATGGTATGAAAGGCCTTTTAAAGCTTCATTGAATGCTGATTTCATTTTCCATACACACGCCCACTTTTCATATTAAAGTGTCTCAATTTCAGCCATACCACCGAGATTTTTAACAGATTTGTCTTTTTTCCTCATTTCTGAAGTACCTGGAGATATAGAAATGTACATGGTATGGAAGGCCTTTCAAAGCTTCATTGAATGCTGATTTCATTTTCCATACACACACCCACTTTTCATATTAAAGTGTCTCAATTTCAGCCATACCACCGAGATTTTTAACAGATTTGTCTTATTTCCTCATTTCTGAAGTACCTGGAGATATAGAAATGTACATGGTATGGAAGGCCTTTCAAAGCTTCATTGAAAGCTGATTTCATTTTCCATACACACGCCCACTTTTCATATTAAAGTGTCTCAATTTCAGCCATACCACCGAGATTTTTAACAGATTTGTCTTATTTCCTCATTTCTGAAGTACCTGGAGATACAGAAATGTACATGGTATGGAAGACCTTTCAGAGCTTCATTGAATGCTGATTTCATTTTCCATACACACACCCACTTTTCATATTAAAGTGTCTCAATTTCAGCCATACCACCAAGATTTTTAACAGATTTGTCTTATTTCCTCATTTCTGAAGTACCTGGAGATATAGAAATGTACATCGTATGGAAGGCCTTTCAAAGCTTCATTGAATGCTGATTTCATTTTCCATACACACACCCACTTTTCATATTAAAGTGTCTCAATTTTCTGCCATACCACCGAGATTTTTAACAGATTTGTCTTATTTCCTCATTTCTGAAGTACCTGGAGATATAGAAATGTACATCGTATGGAAGGCCTTTCAAAGCTTCATTGAATGCTGATTTCATTTTCCATACACACACCCACTTTTCATATTAAAGTGTCTCAATTTCAGCCATACCACCGAGATTTTTAACAGATTTGTCTTATTTCCTCATTTCTGAAGTACCTGGAGATATAGAAATGTACATGGTATGGAAGGCCTTTCAAAGCTTCATTGAATGCTGATTTCATTTTCCATACACACACCCACTTTTCATATTAAAGTGTCTCAATTTCAGCCATACCACCAAGATTTTTTACAGATTTTTATTATTTCCTCATTTCATAAGTACCTGGAGATATAAAAATGTACATGGTATGGAAGGCCTTTCAAAGCTTCATTGAATGCTGATTTAATTTTTCATACACACGCTCACTTTTCATATTAAAGTGTCTCAATTTCAGCCATACCATCGAGATTTTTAACAGATTTGTCTTATTTCCTCATTTCTGAAGTACCTGGAGATACAGAAATGTACATGGTATGGAAGGCCTTTTAAAGCTTCATTGAATGCAGATTTCGTTTTCCATACACACACCCACTTTTCATATTAATGTGTCTCAATTTCAGCCATACCACCGAGATTTTTAACAGATTTGTCTTATTTCCTCATTTCTGAAGTATCTGGAGATACAGAAATGTACACGGTATGGAAGGCCTTTCAAAGCTTCATTGAATGCTGATTTCATTTTCCATACACACACCCACTTTTCATATTAAAGTGTCTCAATTTCAGCCATACCACCGAGATTTTTAACAGATTTGTCTTATTTCCTCATTTCTGAAGTACCTGGAGATATAGAAATGTACATCGTATGGAAGGCCTTTCAAAGCTTCATTGAATGCTGATTTCATTTTCCATACACACACCCACTTTTCATATTAAAGTGTCTCAATTTTCTGCCATACCACCGAGATTTTTAACAGATTTGTCTTATTTCCTCATTTCTGAAGTACCTGGAGATACAGAAATGTACATGGTATGGAAGGCCTTTTAAAGCTTCATTGAATGCAGATTTCGTTTTCCATACACACACCCACTTTTCATATTAATGTGTCTCAATTTCAGCCATACCACCGAGATTTTTAACAGATTTGTCTTATTTCCTCATTTCTGAAGTACCTGGAGATACAGAAATGTACATGGTATGGAAGGCCTTCCAAAGCTTCATTGAATGCTGATTTCATTTTCCATACACACACCCACTTTTCATATTAAAGTGTCTCAATTTCAGCCATAGCACTGAGATTTTTAACAGATTTGTCTTATTTCCTCATTTCTGAAGTACCTGGAGATATAGAAATGTACATGGTATGGAAGGCCTTTTAAAGCTTCATTGAATGCTGATTTCATTTTCCATACACACACCCACTTTTCATATTAAAGTGTCTCAATTTCAGCCATACCACCGAGATTTTTTACAGATTTTTATTATTTCCTCATTTCCGAAGTACCTGGAGATATAGAAATGTACATGGTATGGAAGACCTTTCAGAGCTTCATTGAATGCTGATTTCATTTTCCATACACACACCCACTTTTCATATTAAAGTGTCTCAATTTCAGCCATACCACCAAGATTTTCAACAGATTTGTCTTATTTCCTCATTTCTGAAGTACCTGGAGATATAGAAATGTACATGGTATGGAAGGCCTTTCAAAGCTTCATTGAATGCTGATTTCATTTTCCATACACACACCCACTTTTCATATTAAAGTGTCTCAATTTCAGCCATACCACCGAGATTTTTTACAGATTTTTATTATTTCCTCATTTCTGAAGTACCTGGAGATATAGAAATGTACATGGTATAGAAGGCCTTTCAAAGCTTCATTGAATGCTGATTTCATTTTCCATACACACACCTACTTTTCATATTAAAGTGTCTCAATTTCAGCCATACCACCGAGATTTTTAACAGATTTGTCTTATTTCCTCATTTCTGAAGTACCTGGAGATATAGAAATGTACATGGTATGAAAGGCCTTTTAAAGCTTCATTGAATGCTGATTTCATTTTCCATACACACGCCCACTTTTCATATTAAAGTGTCTCAATTTCAGCCATACCACCGAGATTTTTAACAGATTTGTCTTTTTTCCTCATTTCTGAAGTACCTGGAGATATAATAATAATAATAATAATAATAATAATAATAAATTTCTTTATTGCAGGCATAAAAAACCCATAAAACACAAACTAACCTAACCTAACCTAACCTAAAATGAAATTACACTAAAAAAATTGTTGTACGTAACAAACAATTATATAGAATATAGAAATGTACATGGTATGGAAGGCCTTTCAAAGCTTCATTGAATGCTGATTTCATTTTCCATACACACACCCACTTTTCATATTAAAGTGTCTCAATTTCAGCCATACCACCGAGATTTTTAACAGATTTGTCTTATTTCCTCATTTCTGAAGTACCTGGAGATATAGAAATGTACATGGTATGGAAGGCCTTTCAAAGCTTCATTGAATGCTGATTTCATTTTCCATACACACGCCCACTTTTCATATTAAAGTGTCTCAATTTCAGCCATACCACCGAGATTTTTAACAGATTTGTCTTATTTCCTCATTTCTGAAGTACCTGGAGATATAGAAATGTACATGGTATGTAAGGCCTTTTAAAGCTTCATTGAATGCTGATTTCATTTTCCATACACACGCCCACTTTTCATATTAAAGTGTCTCAATTTCAGCCATACCACCGAGATTTTTAACAGATTTGTCTTTTTTCCTCATTTCTGAAGTACCTGGAGATGTAGAAATGTACATGGTATGGAAGGCCTTTTAAAGCTTCATTGAATGCTGATTTCATTTTTCATACACACGCCCACTTTTCATATTAAAGTGTCTCAATTTCAGCCATACCACCAAGATTTTTAACAGATTTGTCTTATTTCCTCATTTCTGAAGTACCTGGAGATATAGAAATGTACATGGTATGGAAGGCCTTTCAAAGCTTCATTGAATGCTGATTTCATTTTCCATACACACACCCACTTTTCATATTAAAGTGTCTCAATTTCAGCCATACCACCGAGATTTTTAACAGATTTGTCTTATTTCCTCATTTCTGAAGTACCTGGAGATATAGAAATGTACATGGTATGGAAGGCCTTTCAAAGCTTCATTGAATGCTGATTTCATTTTCCATACACACACCCACTTTTCATATTAAAGTGTCTCAATTTCAGCCATACCACCAAGATTTTTAACAGATTTGTCTTATTTCCTCATTTCTGAAGTACCTGGAGATATAGAAATGTACATCGTATGGAAGGCCTTTCAAAGCTTCATTGAATGCTGATTTCATTTTCCATACACACACCCACTTTTCATATTAAAGTGTCTCAATTTTCTGCCATACCACCGAGATTTTTAACAGATTTGTCTTATTTCCTCATTTCTGAAGTACCTGGAGATATAGAAATGTACATCGTATGGAAGGCCTTTCAAAGCTTCATTGAATGCTGATTTCATTTTCCATACACACACCCACTTTTCATATTAAAGTGTCTCAATTTCAGCCATACCACCGAGATTTTTAACAGATTTGTCTTATTTCCTCATTTCTGAAGTACCTGGAGATATAGAAATGTACATGGTATGGAAGGCCTTTCAAAGCTTCATTGAATGCTGATTTCATTTTCCATACACACACCCACTTTTCATATTAAAGTGTCTCAATTTCAGCCATACCACCGAGATTTTTAACAGATTTGTCTTATTTCCTCATTTCTGAAGTACCTGGAGATATAGAAATGTACATCGTATGGAAGGCCTTTCAAAGCTTCATTGAATGCTGATTTCATTTTCCATACACACACCCACTTTTCATATTAAAGTGTCTCAATTTCAGCCATACCACCAAGATTTTTTACAGATTTGTCTTATTTCCTCATTTCTGAAGTACCTGGAGATATAGAAATGTACATGGTATGGAAGGCTTTTTAAAGCTTCATTGAATGCTGATTTCATTTTCCATACACACACCCACTTTTCATATTAAAGTGTCTCAATTTCAGCCATACCACCAAGATTTTTTACAGATTTTTATTATTTCCTCATTTCATAAGTACCTGGAGATATAGAAATGTACATGGTATGGAAGGCCTTTCAAAGCTTCATTGAATGCTGATTTAATTTTCCATACACACGCTCACTTTTCATATTAAAGTGTCTCAATTTCAGCCATACCATCGAGATTTTTAACAGATTTGTCTTATTTCCTCATTTCTGAAGTACCTGGAGATACAGAAATGTACATGGTATGGAAGGCCTTTTAAAGCTTCATTGAATGCAGATTTCATTTTCCATACACACACCCACTTTTCATATTAAAGTGTCTCAATTTCAGCCATACCACCGAGATTTTTAACAGATTTGTCTTATTTCCTCATTTCTGAAGTACCTGGAGATATAGAAATGTACATGGTATGGAAGGCCTTTCAAAGCTTCATTGAATGCTGATTTCATTTTCCATACACACACCCACTTTTCATATTAAAGTGTCTCAATTTCAGATATACCACCGAGATTTTTAACAGATTTGTCTTATTTCCTCATTTCTGAAGTACCTGGAGATATAGAAATGTACATGGTATGAAAGGCCTTTTAAAGCTTCATTGAATGGTGATTTCATTTTCCATACACACGCCCACTTTTCATATTAAAGTGTCTCAATTTCAGCCATACCACCGAGATTTTTAACAGATTTGTCTTATTTCCTCATTTCTGAAGTACCTGGAGATATAGAAATGTACATGGTATAGAAGGCCTTTCAAAGTTTCATTGAATGCTGATTTCATTTTCCATACACACACCTACTTTTCATATTAAAGTGTCTCAATTTCAGCCATACCACCGAGATTTTTAACAGATTTTTCTTATTTCCTCATATCTGAAGTACCTGGAGATATAGAAATGTACATGGTATGGAAGGCCTTTCAAAGCTTCATTGAATGCTCATTTCATTTTCCATACACACACCCACTTTTCATATTAAAGTGTCTCAATTTCAGCCATACCACCAAGATTTTTAACAGATTTGTTTTATTTCCTCATTTCTGAAGAACCTGGAGATATAGAAATGTACATGGTATAGAAGGCCTTTCAAAGTTTCATTGAATGCTGATTTCATTTTCCATACACACACCTACTTTTCATATTAAAGTGTCTCAATTTCAGCCATACCACCGAGATTTTTAACAGATTTTTCTTATTTCCTCATTTCTGAAGTACCTGGAGATATAGAAATGTACATGGTATGGAAGGCCTTTCAAAGCTTCATTGAATGCTCATTTCATTTTCCATACACACACCCACTTTTCATATTAAAGTGTCTCAATTTCAGCCATACCACCAAGATTTTTAACAGATTTGTTTTATTTCCTCATTTCTGAAGAACCTGGAGATATAGAAATGTACATGGTATGGAAGGCCTTTCAAAGCTTCATTGAATGCTGATTTCATTTTCCATACACACACCCACTTTTCATATTAAAGTGTCTCAATTTCAGCCATACCACCAAGATTTTTTACAGATTTTTATTATTTCCTCATTTCATAAGTACCTGGAGATATAGAAATGTACATGGTATGGAAGGCCTTTCAAAGCTTCATTGAATGCTGATTTAATTTTTCATACACACGCTCACTTTTCATATTAAAGTGTCTCAATTTCAGCCATACCATCGAGATTTTTAACAGATTTGTCTTATTTCCTCATTTCTGAAGTACCTGGAGATACAGAAATGTACATGGTATGGAAGGCCTTTTAAAGCTTCATTGAATGCAGATTTCGTTTTCCATACACACACCACCCACTTTTCATATTAATGTGTCTCAATTTCAGCCATACCACCGAGATTTTTAACAGATTTGTCTTATTTCCTCATTTCTGAAGTACCTGGAGATATAGAAATGTACACGGTATGGAAGGCCTTTCAAAGCTTCATTGAATGCTGATTTCATTTTCCATACACACACCCACTTTTCATATTAAAGTGTCTCAATTTCAGCCATACCACCGAGATTTTTTACAGATTTTTATTATTTCCTCATTTCTGAAGTACCTGGAGATATAGAAATGTACCTAGTATGGAAGGTCTTTTAAAGCCCCATTGAATGGTGATTTTATTTTCCCGGCACACGCCCACTTTTCATATCAAAGTGTCTTAATTTCGGTCATAGCACCGAGAAATTACACAGATTTTTATTATTTCTTAATTTCGCGAGTACTTAGAGTTCATGATTTTCTTCTGACAGGCTCAACAGAGCCATACCGAAGGATGTCGGAAGCCGTGACTTTTTAATTTGGTAGGGTTATCTTAGGCCGCTAACTTTAGGCCGCTAACTTCACACCGGTTCTTTCAACTTATTTACAAGACTACATTATAATATTTAAGAGCCAATACAACGCCAAATAGCTTAAAATGGCTTAGCTTGAGGCAGAGTCCTGTCAACAATATTGCAACAATGACTTTGAAATTAATATATGGTAAAGTTCAGGACTAATGCTACTGCAAATGTATAGTGAAAACACGAATTAATAAAATTTTCTCGATAGAAAATTACAAAGTTACCTCCAAACTGTACAAATAAACAGCGATTATTCAATGAATACTTTAAATAAGATCATGAAACTTTGTGTAGTAGTTGAACTAAATATAATGGAGGGCTTATGTATAGCGGATTTTTGAAATACCCTTTATACTCAGTGTAATAATAAATTACCTAAACTATTGCGCGTTGGAACCAGTTTAACTTAGACCGCCCCTGCCGCTCGGCCCCTGGCTCATCCCCGCTTTGGCCTAGTACTATACATCTATTCTGTGGCTTTGGCTTGAATTCGCGCTGGCCTTGCACAAGCCCTTAACCGGTGTAATGATTCATAGTCATACTATATTATCAAGAACAAAATAATTGTTCACTAAACTTATGAGCTATGTTAGTGTTCTAAGGTGCAAAGTTGCAAACATAAAACTCCTAAATGTATGTTTAAGATATTAATTTATTATTGCTTATTTAACCCGTAAGCTTTAAAGATTACACCGATAGCTTTTATAGAATACACGTATCCGTTTAACGATAGGCCGGCTACTTTTATTATGGGTATAAAACACCGTAGGCGCAATCTAAATTGCAAAATACTCATAACGTTATTATTTACGTGGAACATAACGGTCGATAAATATCCAATAGCGAGTTTGGGGTGAAAATCGAGGGGGTTCAATGGGGTGTGCCTTTAACGTCGGCTATGGAAATCAGTTATACTGTTATACCATTGTCATTATAATAGGGGTTTCCATATAACGAGAATCGACCGCGTCTATGCTTTTTTGTGTTTAATGCTCCGTGCTGTTTCATTATTCCATCAACTTACATTTTGTTTTTGATATAAGTAGTTGGTGATGTTTGTTTCGTTCATATAAGGTTCATAGCGAATATTATTATCATCTCGAACATCGATGTTGCAAGTAGGTGGTTTTATTTACTCCTTAATACATGAATTATTATATTTAACAGTAGGTTACGTTTAAGATTTCTTTAACATAAGATTTTACAAAATGTATGGCATCACTTCAAATCGTTTTCACTGGTGACGTAGTTTTTGTTTTGTCGATTCAATAAACTTACTATGGTAAAGAGCTTACTATGGTATTTCGGTCAATAATCTTTATTATCTATCTATCACATTACAGGTTTTAATAATATCATTAAACAAAGTAGCTTCTTTGAAGATTTCACCAAAATGCCTAACAGTTACAATGTCCGGCCTCTGGGCGATTCGGGACATTCGAGTATAGGTAGGTGTCTTGTGTACTCCAGATTCCAAAGCGCGGACGTGTGTGTCTGTGATGGGATTCCTAGCTATTTTGTTTTTTGGTTAGCAATAATGCCGAAGGAGATCAAGGAGATGCTCTTACTTGTGTTCTGGTTTTTTTTTGGAAGCTGATTAAATCCATATTGGATTGCAATGCAACATAATCGCGGTAATATTGTGAATTGAGCAGATGTGTATACATGCTTTTTATATGGCCATAGAGTATGGTATAAATTTTACTTGATATATTTTTACACAATACGTTATATTTGACACGATATTTTTTGTAATCGACGTGACCACTTAATCGTTCGCTGCGTCCCTCTGGCCATAACCCAGTGTCTGTGCCACTCGGAACTCTAAATTATAAAGTTATCCAGAGACATCAGGACATTCTAGTAAAATGATATCTAGACTGCTATGTGAGATTAGGTAATAAAATATCGTTTACCTAGTAACACTAGCTACAGAGCAATCTGGAATATAGTAGTGCTTGCAAGTGATCAAATTCAAATAATACTGTGTAATCAATGTAGTCGTGACCTAAATAAGTAAAGTCTAGAAATTCTTAGGTCGCAACGAGATATCGAGAACTAATAATTCTTAGATAGGGAGAGACCGAGATTTTGAGTAAAGAAATCCCTCCCAGTTTATATTTAAGTCAGTCGTTTTATGAACTAATTGAAATTAAGCGTTTTATTTTAGCCGCAACAGTGCCAAGAAGTGACTGGTACATCACATAGACTCCTGTCCCGCAGGAATAACGTGCGCGTGGGAGTAGTGATTGGTTATATATGTGATCTAGTTTGAGACGCGTACAAGCTTTTATTTTTACAATAAGTAATAGGTAACTTGATTTCCCGCGATACTTCGTATATGTATCGTTCGTGTTAGAGTTACTAAATCTAAAAATTGTAACTCTCCAAATTTTGCTTTTCTTTTGCGCAATGAGATTCTCCTACAAGGCTTTAAGTTTCTTAGGTTAAAAAACACAAAACTGCTAAAACCACTTAACAATTAATTTCGTTTTCAAGTCGTGTTTAATTGTTAATAAACATTTACCATATAATTATAGTAGAAAATGTGTGTTACGTATATTACTTATAGATGGTTTCTTAAGAGGAAGTTGGAAGGTTCGCCCCCTAACAGTAACAATACATTTATATGTGTATAAAATAACGCGGAATGCACATTACTTTATGTAAATGTAACTGTTGTTCCATAACTCTGTTACTTAGCTATTCTTCTCAGATTCCTTATTTCGGCAGTTACGGGGAGGATTTTCGGGACTTGATGTTATGCTAATTTTATTATGGTTTTGTCGGTTTCTTTCCTTTGCTGCTCCCGTTCGTGCGAGCAATTGGAAATGGAGGAAATTTCATTAGAACTGCCACAGACTATATAATATACTAATTAGTACAGATACCTCATCATGGGATGACAGTTATTCCTTTCTATGGAGAAAGGAATAACTCGGGCTATTTTACAAATTATTTTATTTCTGCATAACCCAAGATTAGCGAACGACATCTATTGCGTATTGACGAGGTGTTGGGCCAAACGAATACACTGGCCACTAACTAGTAATGCTCACCACACGATCACTAGATTTTATTTACATTCGGGCTATTTTTATTTGTTCCTGATGAGACCCCGCGGTACTGCGATGGTCTGGAAATCAAAGCTTTCTGTTAGTTGCGGTTGTTTCAATTAACTTTTAATTTAACATTTGCCTGAGTTGTGGTCATTTCGTGAATGCAGCGATTACTTTAGAAATGCTTATTGACATCTACAACAAAAACTGTTTTCTATCCAGTTAATAACTGGTCCTTCGTTCGTCAGATTATGCGTCACAAAAGTTCGAACCTATTTGATAGAATAAAATATTTGGTTTTCCCGAAATTTTTATAATAATTTATTTACTTCAAATACCGAACATGTGGCTGATCAGATCAGCAGCGGCACGTGCGGCAGCAATTCAGCATCGTGCGTTGAAAAATAATCGTTAGTGTGACCTCGGTCAGCGAACGTTACGCCAGGTCAGTTACCCGCGCGTTCGCTTAGACTTTTTAGCGTTCTGGATCTGGACCATGGACTATGCGTGATTGCGTGTTCGTCGCAGCGACCGCCGCCGCGCCGTTCGCAGTGTGGGCGCGCCCCAACATTAGCGCCGTGCCGTGACATCAGCGTCAGCGGTCATCGGTTCTGATATTTTAAAAAATAAACATTACACCTATCTCATGAATATATAAATAAAGCCACATGCCGGTTCGTTTTAATCTGAAATAGGGCACAACAAAAAAGTCAAAGCTTTAACAACCTTTTACATGCCTAATGCCTATTAATCTAATGACTGGACGTGAATATTATGGCCGCCATAGAAGTTCACGTAATTTGATCAAACAGACTAGTTCAAACAGTTTTATCAAATTGGCATGATCTTTCTAGCGACCGCAGGCTTGAAGCGATGTCAGTTCAGTATCGAAACACGCGAAGAATTGTTGTAATGACTACAGACAACGCTTTAGAAATAGTTGGTTTAGTGTTTGCTTTGAAGGGGGAAAAAAATCGTACTGTATGGTGTAAAAAGTGGCTCATAAAAAGAGACAAATATTCGCATATATATAAACTTGTTAAATGAATTGTTTGATTGTTTGAACCAGCCTGTTTGATCAAATTACTTGAACGTCTAGGGCGGCCAGTACGCTAATTAAATAAAAAGCGTATAAATAAGCTAGCTAGAGCATACATTAGCGCTTCGTTTGCGTGATGTCTCTGCATCGCGTCAAGGCAGTATTTTAGCCACCCGTCCGCCGTGCCCTGTCTGCGGTGCGGTGTTGTGTGATAGCTTGGTACTTATTCTAAGTTTGGCCTATTCTGTGGCGATACCGATAGCGTCGTGTAGTATTTACTTACTACCACTGTACAGTGTCTTCTGCTGTGGTATTCATACGCTAGCGCTACGGTCAGGATAACAGTTGTAGGCTGTACCTAATTTTGAAATTAATATTTTACCTACACTTAAGTGAACATTAGAATCTTTATGGATACCTAACTTTACCATATACGTGATTTATGATACAATCATACCAGCTTAGGCCAAGTTAAAACCATCAAACATAGTAAACGAAAGCTCAGGTTGGCCTCAAGTTGTAGAAAATTCTGTTTGCAATAAATGTGTAAAAGAAGAGATCCCAAAAAACGCTTCAGCCACGCCTGTTTTAAAAAAAAATGTTTGCCAGTATTTCGCAGTTTTTCGAGCACTATCGGGAGTAGCGCTTGGGTTTCATTCGGAGTTGCAATTGCAATTTTGGATATAAATTACTCGTAAGGGTCCTAGCAACAACGTAGAAATCAAATAAGTACAAAAATAAATTATTTCTTTTGTTTTGAAACAGCGCCCTCTGTTGATGGCCATGCAATCTTCAACACCTCAATAAACAATGCGCCTGTGTTAGTGACTCATGTACGTAGTGTATTTGTGTGAGTTAGCGCACACTTGATAGGTAGCTATCGGCATTTACGACACGCCAGTCGAGCGCCTCCATAGCTCAGGGGTTAGAGCACTGGTCTTGTAAACCAGGGGTCGAGAGTTCAAATCTCTCTGGGGGCAGGCAATGTGGCTTTTTGCTTTTGCAAATTTTTAGAAAATGTTCGTTTAATGTGTCGTAATATTAACTTCTCAAAAATATATTTCCTCTTCATGTTAATGTCAATAAATTTTTCGTGGGTTCCAAGTGGTTTTTACTTGTTAGTTATGAATATGAGTCAGAATTCAAGGTACCTAGATAACATAATTATGTATATTGACATGCTTTGCTTATAAGTTTTGTGCCAAACTTATAAACATGTCAAATGTCTTGCACGTCTTTGTTTGCATGTCTTGTGTTGTAAGTATTTGTGGTATATGTGAAGTGTTTGTGTTTTCAGGATTGGGAGTACGTTTTTTGGCTGGTGATGATTATTACCCATTATAAAAGATTTATACACTTACGTACGTTTTTGTTATCCGTCGTGTTAGTGTAATTTTCCGTAACATTTTAAACTGCACACTGCGCTTTTACCTGTAACAAAAAAATTACTTGAATTCTGATTAAACCGCGCTTCTAAATATATTGATGAACTCAATCCACTGCTCATCCGGACTACTCCAGTCTTTTTTTAATTTATTAACTTATACGAATATAAATATGTTACTTATTTTCGTAATTATGTACTCATAGGGTATTCACTGACATTAGAAAGGCTGATTATCAGTTTACAAAAACAATTTAACAATTTCTAACATTAAGAAAATTATAAGTAAATACCAGCTGTTTTAGGGCCGATCTTCCAATTGCAGGATGTTAACGTTTTGTTATTGATTATTATTATCTTAGCAAAAACTCCCCTCGGTTATTTACTGACTTAATAAACAGAATTAAACTCTTTTCAATATTTTGTAAGTAAAGCGATTATGTAAAAATAATAACCTAATTCGAAATCAAGACCAACGTAACAACTACTTACCCAAGACTAAACAGTTGTATTCCTCGCCTTCCAGCGGACTGGGCGACGGAGTGCGTCTCCCGGGCGGAGATCCTGCGGCTGATCTACCAGGGCCGGTTCCTGCACAGCTCGGTGACGCTCGGCGCGCTCGGGCTTCCGCTCGGCCGCACCACCGTCATGCATCTGGTGCCGCGCGAGCACCTGCCCGAGCCTAACTCACACGGTACGTCACCTTTGCACCATCATCAACTGCTGACTAGTCGTCGCGATCGTCGATTGTTCGCTGGTGTAAGCTTGCAAGGGAACCTGTCTTCCTAATTCAGAGGATATACGACTGGGATTACACGGTACGTCACCTTTGTACCATCATAAACTGCTGACTAGTCTGCGCAATCGTCGATTGTTCACTGGTGAAGCTTGCAAAGGAATTAAACCTGTCTTCCTAATTCAGAGGAGAGGCGACTGGGATCACACGGTACCGTCACCTTTGCACCATCATAAACTCCTGACTAGTCTGCGCGATCGTCGATTGTTCGCTGGTGTAAGCTTACAAGGGAACCTGTCTTCCTAATTCAGAGGATATACGACTGGGATCACACGGTACCGTCACCTTTGCACCATCATAAACTCCTGACTAGTCTGCTCGATCTTCGATTGTTCGCTGGTGTAATCTTGCAAGGGAACCTCAAGATTCTGTGCGATCGTCGGATGATATGCCTGATCCCACAGACATGAGGCTAACTTACACGGTAGGTATCCATTACAGGCTCTGCAGCATGACAAAACAGCTGATGAACGAGACTCTTACGATCGTCGGGTGATCTCGATCATAAACTTGAACTCACGGTTAAGTACCTACGTCACTTTTGCAACCTTTACACCGTTATAAAACAGCTGACGGGAGCGCGATCGTCATATCCGTTCTTGATCGTATCTCGCAAGCGTATTTTCGGCCGCCATGGCAACGCAATTAATTTTGAATACGACCATTTCGCACATTTGCCAGCATGCCAGCGATCATCATGAAATGGTGAACGGGACTCTGCATCGTTGGTTGTTCGCTGATATAATTTTGCAAGAGAACCTCCTGCCTCTCACTCGGTACGTTGCCTTCGCACCTTCATGGAACAGCTGTATTAGACGACTAACAGGTAACTGAGCCAGTAACCTTGGATCGCAATAAGAGCTGACGGTAGGCCTCCAGGTGTGCACTTTGTACCGCCGTTATAAAAAGTGTACTGTTTTCGAACTCTTAATAAAATAAAAATGCCCAACGATCTTGTACATAAATCCTGGATCCTAACTAGGATTCCCTGTATCGACCCAGGCACTACGAGGACCATGGTCCCACAACACCTAGACACAGAACAAGTATTTGCGCTTATTTTTCATGTGCACAAATACTTGTCCTGTCGCGGGAATCGAACCCGCCGCCTCCGGGTTATGAGGCGGCCTGCTCAACCACCACACCACAGAGGCTGTCCTGTAAAATCGAGCCTGCCCAAGCCTAGTCACACATCAACAGCCGGAAGACGTCCACTGCTGAATGATAGGCCTCGCCCATAAAATGCCACTTTGGACTCTTATTATATACCGTAATTACCGCGCTTGGCAGGCGGCTTGGTGATCGCTGTAGGTTATAATAATGCAGATCGAGGAGATTGCTACTGCCCATTCCCTGGACATTCCCTTAGCCGGCTCTTACGGCACCTGGTGGAAGAGATGGGGTGGTCCTATTCGCACGGACCAATCAAGGTTTTTTTTTTTATGTGATTGAATGACGTGACGAGCAAGTCGTTCACCTGATGTTAAGTGACACGGCTGCCCATAATAGGTACGTATTTTAGAGTCCCCAACTACCAAACATAACCGGATGGGTGGTGCGATCTTCGGACTCAAGATCAGAAGCCTCATCCCATGGTAAAGGTAACATATGGAGATGGATTGCTGGGATTCAGGTTGGTGAGATAGGCTTTTTAGGGGGAAAAGTGTACACATAAATTTTTATGGAAATAGTTATAGGAGTGCTTAGTAAAATAGTGATCATGATTTCTGTCTTTTCAGAAGTCCGATGGAGCTAACAAATATTTAACCTACCCGTTGTCCCAACCTTCCTCCCTCCTTTTGAATAGTAAGTCCTATCCCACTGCCACGTAGATAGTTTATTTTGTGCTATACATATTTGAACTTTTTTTTAACTATTTTTTTCTTTTTTCTTATTAGTAATACACAGTTAATTAGTAGTTGGCAGCTCTGCCTTCTGAACTATAGGTTGTGGATTCGATTCCCACCCGTGACAAACATTTGTGTGATGAACATAGGTGTTTGTTCTGCGTCTGGGTGTTATATTGTATTTTATGTATGTATTTACAAGACAAAAAGTATCTAAGTATTCTATAAGTTATATGGTTCCCATAGTACAAGCTATGCTTAGTTTGGGATAGATGGCGCTGTGTGAAATGTCCACACCATGTCCAGACACATGATTAAAATGAAACCACTTTGATATTGTCAATATTATTTCCTTTAAACAAGTTACTTTTATTATGTTTTTTTTCTACCAAGGGTGAGGACTGGGGAGCCAATGGATGCAGGAGGCAAGCAGCCGCTCAAAGTTGCGCTCTGTGGGGGAGGCCTATGTTCAGCAGTAGCCGTCTTCATGTTGTTGATGATGATGATGATGAGGGTGGGGAGGAAACCTCATTTAAATGTGTTTTTTTTTTAATTACTACATTACACATCAGCAAGAAGTTCATAAATCATTTTATACCATAGATTCCTTTTTAATAAATAAAATTCTAATTTGCAATAATGATTTCCAAACGAAAATATTGCTAATTTCATTATTGTTATCGTTTCCAGATCAACGACAGAAGAGTAAAGGTGGTTCCAGCAGTTGTTGCTCAGCATCCTGCTGCATATTGTAATGCCCCCACGTGGGAGCGAGACGGAGCTATGCAAGCGGCGAATGGGCGAGGGGGATGGGTGATCGGTTGCCAGACCACAGACTCTTATGTGTTCACAGTGTAGAGACCAGAATAACGTGCGCCCTACGACTTACCAGACCTCACTTGTGGTGTTTCTAAAACGACAATTTGGACTTTAAACCCTATAATGACAATACTTTAACTAGCACAAATCGGTTATCAAACGCACATGAATATGACCATCCGTTTGAAAATACCGCAAGTGTTGTCGTCTTAGCAATTTTGACAGTTTAGTTTCTTTAAACTCTGGTTAGCTTCGTAAGCGTTATTTAACTCACCGCGTAAATTATAGCTCGTGTTAGGGATCATGCTGCCGATATATTTAAATTAAATTTAGTAGATATTTCGGATAAGATTCGTCTAAATTAAGCCAACTCGCCTATGTTTTAAAATAGTTCTTCGGGTACCGAATTTCCGATCAACTATCATTCGATTCCACGATCCAGTAACTTTCAAATGTTTTAGTATTATTTAGGCCATTTTAAATGAATTTAAATATATTTATAAAAGATTAAATGACAAATTAAATATAGTAAAACGAAATGAGTGTAAGTATATATTACTTTCATTTGCGATGTAAATACATAGTATATTTGATGTTAAGGGGAGGACTACGTTTTGTGATAAGTTCATGCAATATTGGATACTTTTTTTTTATATTTTCCAAAATGATTTTGCTGCGCTAGTAAATAGCTGTAGTTGAACGCTTGACTCTGTGTGGCCCAACGCCGTGCATGTTTAGTTAGAATATACAATTTTATATATTATACGAACATGCGACTGGGTTAATACACATAATAAAAAAGATAAATGATATCGCTAATGCACTAGAATAAACTTGAAAACGTTTCGCTTATAGTCTGTACATGCCAGCATGCCCACATTACAATTTTAGAGAACACCGCTCACACAATATTGATGATATTTCAACATTTCTCTGAGTTTTACTGGTTTTCAACGCGTTACCAGTTTCAGAACACTTGTAAATATTTATAGAACATTTTTTAAATTACTTTTATTTCATCTCTCATAGTTAGCAGGCTGTTGTGAGCATTTGGCAATTATGTATGTAGTATAAAATTATTCTTATTTTTATATTGGATTAAGGATTTGTCATTATTTTATCGACATTATTTTGGCTTAGCCTTAACTTTTTGTTGTAAGCTTATAATTATTTGACCTGTTTTACGATTTTAATCACCCAGCGTTGCTTGAAAGATGCAAAATTTATTTGTGATAGTACAAATCTTCTCTCAATGAAATCAAGGGCTCATTTTACGTTAGACTCACATTAACAGTATTATGAAGAAATATGTTTTAATTCTATAAAACTCTTTTGTGTTGCTTCATTTTGTTCCAACATTTTAGTGAATTATCTTGCCATTGAAAGTATTGAAACAGCTTAGAAAGGCCAGTATTACAGAGCCAGGCTCAGCTGTGGATTTTGCTTAACGGTCCTATCCTATGTATGTACCTAGATTCTCTATCTCGCTCGCGCATCGCGAAATTTTCAAGGAAATTAAATGACTGAATTTACTTATGACACATCTCACTAAACCAGGCCCTCAAGAATGACATTACAAATGTTCAACAAAAATCTGGCTAAACCAGGCCCTCGAGACTGACATTACAAATGTTCAACAAAAATCTGGCTAAACCAGGCCCTCGAGACTGACATTACAAATGTTCAACAAAAATCTGGCTAAACCAGGCCCTCGAGACTGACATTACAAATGTTCAACAAAAATCTGGCTAAATTAGGCCCTCAGTAATGACATTACAAATGTTCAACAAAAATCTGGCTAAACCAGGCCCTCAGTAATGACATTACAAATGTTCAACAAAAATGTTATAATAACCAAAAACAAAATAGAAAGACAAACAATTTTAATTCTGTTTATATGCGAGCGAGACAGAGGATCTAGGTCCAGGTAAAGTCGAGATTTTCGGTCATTTTATGTATTAAATCTCGACGTAAGCACGATCGATGTCTGAGCGTCGTGCTCTAATGCGGGCCTAAATAGACAAAATATCTCGGAAACAAATGAAAGCAACTGTGTGAACAATATATGCCACGTTTGTGAACAATGGTTGCCGCTGTACGAATGAAAATTATAGACAATGTTTTGGTTGCTCTGTTTATTTTGATGTACGTATTTTGTTAAGTTGTGTAAAATATCCTAGTTTATAAATAAATTTAATGATACAACTTTATTTGCATGTTTTATTTTGTTTACGCTTTTTCCGTTATTTTTTAGTAAAGGTTACGCTCAGAAAAATCATTTTTATTAGTACGCTGAAATATACACTAACCTTGCAAACTCATGTGTTGCAATCTTTGAAGCTAAACTTAAATAATACGGCGGTACTCTTCTAATAAAGCGCAAATGAAAGAGATATTTTAATTACGTTTACCTTTAAAGAATGCGACAAAAAACGACACCAATAGTTGTTTTTTAATCTAAATTTAATTGATATAATTGATCATTAAATCTTCAAATAATAATGCACTATAATATTACAATTTAAACGATACATAGTATAGGAAAGCTTTTGTAAACTCCAGTATGTATGTATAGTCGGTACTAACGTAGGTTTCGCGGTAAGATATCTTAGGCCAGATAGATCGATGTCTTCACTGTTTTATTCATAGAATAGTTCATAACTCTCGGGGGTAAACGTTTGTACCACATGCATTGATGTCAGCAATACTATCTGAGTTTGAATTGGTATATTATCTCCCGAAAGGGGGTAAATCTACTCCCCAAGGTAGACAATGTTTCTTCTACGACTTTTACGACTTCTACGACTAAATTAATAATTTTTCATTGAAGAAATGTCATGTAACGTTTACGTTCGAAGATAGGGCTATCTCGCGCAGCTGGGTGGTTGAACTTCGTCCTTGGCACTTACATGAGTTCGACGACCTGCGTTTAGAAGTTAATTTGTTTATTTATTATAGTATCTTGTTAACTCCGTAGCGATCGCACGTGCAATTTTGTGAGTGGATTTATTTTTTTACTACTATGGAGGTTTGGAAACACGCAGTTTCAAGTAAGGCTCTCGCAACTTGTGGGCTATCATGGTCCCAGTCCCCCCCCCCCTTTCGGGATAACATACCAATTCAAACTCACCTTGTACATAGAAATTAATTAGGAAATGCACGTTTAAAGTTAATTGTAATCATAATTACATACGCACAAAATGTACGCGTAGAAGTCATTAAAATTGGGAAGGTAAAGCGTGCTTTCTAATCGCAAAAACTGTCCCTGCGCTACGTTACGTTTTCTTGCCGCTGTAGTCTATTTTGTTCTTTTTTCGTACGGCAAATTGTGAAGGCGAGGAATAAGTTCTTTCGCCATCATTTCGGGGACTTGAGCCTTAAGGTTTCAAACGCATTCAATTTATTATGAATAAGGTTGTTAGTTCTGGAAACGAACTTAACATTAAGAACGAATTGAAAAATGCATCAAACACCAAGCATTAAAAAAAAATGACGCGTCGCACCTATAGACGAAAGGTTATATTTTTCCGTGCGGAAAAAAAAGCGAGCGTATTTTCAAATAGACCACGAAAAAGGGACCTGACAGAAGACTCCACTGGCGTTACAGCATCTAGCAGAACGTGCGCTGATTGAAGAACCCAGTATAGTGAGATATATAGACAACTTGACTCTGTAGCTGCACTAAGTTTAACGGCCTCTGTGTTCGCACGAATCCTTTCTATGTTGTACCTACCTACCTACTGCAAGTCTTTTGGGTACGTCCTAGAGAAATAAGTGCGAACATAAGAGCTGTCAATTTTTAGTGCAGACACATTGAGATCGTTGAATGATACATGTACAGTATGAGTCATTACATTTTTTTATAATTAACTTTATAGATACCAAAGTAAAGTAGGGCCTAGGGGTTATATTTTAATTTTGCCTTCCGTGATTCTAAAAATTGCTTACCAAACAAAAAAGGCGAAAGGCAGACTTGTATATGAGCTTGGCATCAAGCTGTGGTCGAATGAATTATGTAAATATTCGTGAACTCTTTGATTTAGAATTACTAGTATTAAAATGTATTAGCTTGAAGAAAATATCTAAGCTCTTGTGATTGTTGACATCGGCTTTGTGCCTTTTAAGTCCCATTTACAATCCATTGGATAGGTTACGATGAGAAATCAGCACACTAATTCTTTATGAAAACATAGATTCCACACGATACGAAACCACGTCGTTATCGTGTCTTGTTTAAATCGTGTCACAGCACTAGAAATACCTTCACTTTACATTACTTTATGTTGTTTTTATTTTGAATAAATATTGACATAAGTGGTGGTAACTTTTGACGTGTTGATGTTTCGGAACGCGTCTCGGTGGAACATTATGATTGTTTTTCGTTTTAATTTCATTGAGAATAGATTTTTGCAGATTTCTTATGTAAGACAAGGAATTCGCGTGGTTTTGAAGTAAGGAATCGTAAAGTGGTCATACAGAATTAGGGTCCAGTGCGTAGAGGAGCGAGTGTGGCTCAGGGATTGCCCTTAAGGCTTTCAAAACAACGCACCCAGGTTCAAATCCCAATGCCTTTTCAAGTTATGTGCGGAATTTGCAGCTCTTTTAACGGTAAAGGAAAACATCGTGAGGACACCGGCATGTTCAAGAATCCCAACATTCGAGAACATGTGTCATCCACCTACCCGCACTTGTCCAGCGTGGTGGATCGCCTACACTCCATGTTAGAGAAGGCACGAGTCCCAGCAGTGGGCACGTGGCTGATGAAGACTCTCAGTCTTTATCCTGAATGTAGGTGGTAGGACTTTTCTGCAAAGTTCGTCTAGGTAGGTACCACCGCTTTGCCAGTTATTCTGCCGCCAAGCAGTATTGTGCAAGCACTACTGTGTTCCGGTTTGAAGGGCGTTGTAGCTAGTGAAATTACTGGGCAAATGAGACTGTGATCCGATCACACAGTCTAGTAATCTTATACTGTGTGAATTCTCAGGATGAGGTGCGCAGTGCAGTGCCACGCAAAACTATATTAATTTAGAGTTCCGAGTGATACTGCAATCTGTTATGGGCAGCCGTGACTCTTAACATCAGGCGAACGACTAGCTCGTGACGTCATTTATTTACATAAATGGACTAATCTTCTCTCGAAAAAACACAACAAAAGGTTTATGACGTACTCCGCGTGATCGTAACTATTATAAACTGAATAATAAATAATCGTGGTCAAACACTTTCTCGACAGAAGGCAAGTATAACGCGGTTCATTAAAGAAACGAATCTGACGCAAACAAGAAACTATTATTTTCCCTCTTCCACTATTGTGTTTAAGTGCAGAGGGAGTGAGACACCAATAGAAATGTTTGCTCTTTTCAGTTCGTTTCTTTATTGAATCGCGTTATATGCACAATTTTAGGCGGCGTCATCACTTACCATCTGTAGGGTTAGCACGGCCGGTAGACAAAACTGTCATTCCCCTATTTTACTCCAAGCAAGTATGAAGAAAGTGACGTAAAACGGGGAAAGACAATTTTGTCTACCGTCCATGCTAACCCCGCTGGTGAGACAGTGGTCAAATGCTAAGCCTATAAATTATTATTAAAATAGTTTCTGTGCCTATTGATTCCCTCTTCACGCCGCATCAGCTGAACAGATTTAAATAAAATTCGGAAGAGTTTATACGCTGGTTTAACACATAAGATACTTTTTAACCGCGGGTGAAGTTGCAGCATGAGCCGTAGAAATCGACGTTCGACATCTCTACTCCCGAGAAAACGTTTGACCAATCAACCAGACCTAGAATTTTTTCGTTACTCTCAAAAGGCTCACGAAGCGTGGGAGCGAGAAGTATAAATCAAGTACACACTGCCCTAAAGGAAAAGAGATAGTAAAATAATGGCGGATGTGTCAGAGTACTAGCACAAGAAGAGCCCACATCGGCTCAATCTGTTTCACGACGAAGAGCATATCGCATAATTCCGTTATTAAAGTGCGAAATACTATTTTATTCAGCATTTAAATCTTATTCGGTAAGTAAATGTGATGTTACAAAACATACTAACTCGAACAAACTACACTTATCACAAATTTTATTGCCTTAATAGTCATATTTTGTTAATTTTGGTGTAGTATCTGGACGTAAAACCTGTTTATTTTGTAGATTGGGAATGCTCCTTCCGATATATCGCAATATTTCAGTGTTTTAGTTTTTTTTTATTTAGCAATTTTACTCCAAAGTTTGAAGGATCTCAGTAAATAAAACGCCTGCTATTTTATTTAAAAGACTATGGGGGCCTATAGGTAGGTTCAATATTTAGTAAATACTACAGTTAACTTGTCGCAAATATTCAAGATCTTAATCATAACAACAGTTTTTCACGCACACAATTTCTTAAATTTCTTGTCCCATTTTCAAACTGTCATTGTTGGTCTTGTACATCCTAAGTCTATGCGATCAACGACCTCGCGGATCACGTTATACACCTTTTATTGCGTTTTCGTTGGTCAACTGCTTTCTCGAGAGATTAGATATGTCATTTTTTAAAGCTCGTACTAACCCTTGCTCGTGGTAAATATTACTTCGAAAACATGTAACTAGCAAAACCACGCCTTTTTGAAAATAGATTTCATAGTTAATTAGGGTTATTCCTGTCTGTCCCCTCGTGGGTACAGACAAGAACAAAAATTCCAGTTTGTCCCCGAATTCAAATTTGGAGGCAAACAAGAATAAATATCTCCTGACTGTCCCCAAATTTAAATGAAGCGACGACTCGACCTATATCGAAATTAGAAAACAAGGCAGTATTGTTTCCATTTAAGGTGGAACGTTTCACTAGCGCGGCAAATTCAAACTTTCTTGCGTTCTTTTGCTAATAATAGCTTAATTACTAAACGTGATTACATTAAAACTGATTTAACGTAAAGGAATAGAATGTATAAACAAATTACGATTAAAAGTATCTCCTAGATATCATTGGTTTAGCGACAAATGGCAATAAACAAATTTCGTCTTAGCTTTTCAGTCTATTGCTATTTGTAATTTATTGATATCTACATTTTAATTATTTGCGCAAAATTAGTTTTCATGTAATCACGTTGAGTAATTAAGCTATTATTGGCAAAAGAACGCAAGAAAATTTGATGTTTTATTATTACGTCAGTAGTACATGGTAGTACTAATTTACTAGTTTTGATTTACTGCATTCACACAAAGTTGATGTCAACACAAAAGTAATTTTCTGTAATAAATACTTATATAAAATATTAGGTGTCTCTGTATAACAGGTGTTTAACTACGTACATACATAATCTATATACTTGTTAATATTAATTAATAATTATAATGATGTTGTTTAATTATCTTTTGTGTTCAATTTAGGCATGAGGTGTGTCCACCATTGCTTTTAATATATTTATTTAAGACCTATCTTGGAACTGATATAGGATGTCTTGTACAACTAAGATAAAAAAAATTACGTTTTTAATTATTTTGATAATAGGCTAGTGTCCTGCTATTTTTTTATTGCATAAATTAATAGTATTCCTCAAAAAATAAACAGTCGTGAAAACAAAAATTTAACATCTCAAAAAATGACAAAGTTACAAGCATTTTAAAATACAGGAATAGAAAGAGACAGCTCAAACATAGTGACGTCACTCCTGCTCCTTTATAGTATCTCATTACTAAGCTGGGGTAGCTTAACAGTCTCTTTGGCATGTGACTTCACAACGTGCGTTTTCATAGTAACTGTGGGAAAGCGAGAAAGGGACAGGCGATTCCCCCTCCAGAAACTTTAAAAGCTTATACTCCGTGATTTATTTACCGATTTGACTTATTTTTTCCATTATTGCATTTATTTTTAACCTACTTTATGTAAATAATATTTACTTGTTCACTTTTAATAGCAGGCTACTAGCCTAAACTATGTTGGGTGTTTCTCAGGGTAGACGTAAATTCGCTTGAAACCGCCATTTCATTTAATTTTCGTTACGTCGCGGTCGCGGCAATTTGTGTAGATAAGGCGGAAACGATTTTTAATTATAATAAATCAATAATCGACACTATAGGTTGTAAATTATTTGAACGAGTTGAGTTTTGGTGGGGTCAAATAAAACTTTAAGAATGTATTTGATGTGTTTTATTATTTATCAAAATATTGTTTTTTTTTGTTAAATTATTTCTCTTATGTGTATTTTATTCAACAGAATAAAATTTTGTACAGACGGTTGTATTCATAACAATTAATGTCCCATTTTTTTTATTCTATGTGAGTTTGAGTTGGTATATTATCTCCCGAAAGGGGGTAAATCTACTCCCCAAGGTAGACAATGTTTCTTCTACGACTTTTCTAAATTAATAGTTTTTCATCGAAGAAATGCCATGTAAAGCTAACGTTCGAAGATAGCTCTAGCGCAGCTGGGTGGTTGAACTTTGTCCTTGCACTTAAATGAATTTGACGACCAGTGTTTAGAAATGAATTTGTTTATTTATTTTAGTATCTTGTAAACTCTCGTAGCGATCGCACGTGTTATTTTGTGAGTGGATTTATTTTTTAGTATGGAGGTTTGGAAACACGCAGTGTCAAGTAAGGCTCTCGCAACTTATGGGCTATCATGGTCCCAGTCCCCCTCTTTCGGGATAACATACCAATTCAAACTAACCTTGTATAGGTAGCAAACAAGTATCCGGCCCTCATGAGAAGAGGTCTCCGTAGCCTATGGAGATCTCGAATACTATACCAGAGCCTTATTCACCATGCAATATTTACAAACATTGCACTGACAGTCGAATCAGCTGTTTTTTAGGGTTGTCGCCACGAAATGGTTGAGCGATATCAGAATTACGATGATTTTACCGATAAATTCTATCAGATTTGTCACAATTTTCAATAGTTACGCCAATGCAATGAAAAATCTAACTACTTGAATTTAGAAGTCTTCAATAGGTGATCAAAAACGAAGATTAAAAACGCCTGAGATTTATGAGTGCCAACCATAATGAATCTCAGACGTCCTGAATAGGAAACAATTTGTTACTTTTTGACTGTGATCCGTCGCCCCTAGCAACCAAGAGGTTCTCTATGAAGCTGGTATGAAAACTTTTTTATGGGCGGAGTACGCCACAGCTCTAAAAATGTTTGTAATCCCTGCCATCAGCTGATTCAGCATATATAGTCGTGTCATGCATTGATTGCCAGTTGCACTAAAATATGACAGCTCCTAAGTTCCTCTAATACGTACCTACTGCAACACATTTGGGTGCGTCTTAGAGAGATAAGTACAAACTTAAGAGCTGACACACCCGAACACGTTCTTTAGATACCCGGACATGTTCTTTAGATACCCGGACATCTTCTTTAGATACCCGGACATGTTCTTTAGATCCCCGGACATGTTTTTTAGATACCCGGACATGTTTTTAGGTCCCGGACATGTTCTTTACGTGTACAATAAATACCATTTGAATAGAAACAAGTTCCGGTCTAGTTCTAATTCCGCTGCGCTGAGTTGTTTGAGGCGTTTTTCCACTGACGCTAATACCGCAAGCTCGGGAGGTGTTAGAGTTTCTTCCACCTGAAATAGAACAATGAAAACTAAAATGTGACTTGTTTTAATAAGTTTTGATATAAATCACTATCAGATATTATGTAAATCATGAACTAGATAGGAATTCAAAGTGTTAGAGGAATATAAAACAAAATGAAATGGATCTATAATTTGAATTGGAATGAATCAGTTTACTATTTTATCTCTTTTTCCATAGCACTATATTTTACATGAATAATAATTAGCGGCAGCACTCGTAATGTCATTTTACTGCGTCTAATTAAAAAACAAAAGTGTTCTTTGTAGTAGGTAGTGTAGCTAGTTTAGTTTAGTTTAGTTTAGTTTTTATTATTGTAGTAGTTAGCTTGAGTAATAAAGGCAATTTGCCCGTTAAAAAAAAAAAAAAAAAAAGAAAGAACATCAATATTCTGCTGCTGGTGGACAGGGTGTTATACTAACATCATTCATATTCTGCTGCTGGTGGCCAGATCGTTATGCTACATCATCAACATTCCCCTGCTGGTGGGCAGGTTGTTATACTGACACCATCAATATTCCGCTGCTGGTGGACAGGGTGTTATACTAACATCATTCATATTCCGCTGCTGGTGGCCAGATCGTTATGCTACATCATCAACATTCCCCTGCTGGTGGGCAGGTTGTTATACTGACACCATCAATATTCCGCTGCTGGTGGACAGGGTGTTATACTAACATCATTCATATTCTGCTGCTGGTGGCCAGATCGTTATGCTACATCATCAACATTCCCCTGCTGGTGGGCAGGTTGTCATACTGACACCATCAATATTCTGCTGCTGGTGGACAGGGTGTTATACTAACATCATTCATATTCTGCTGCTGGTGGCCAGATCGTTATGCTACATCATCAACATTCCCCTGCTGATGGGCAGGTTGTTATACTGACACCATCAATATTCCGCTGCTGGTAGACAGGGTGTTACACTATCATCAATATTCTGTTGCTGGTGGGCAGGTTGTTATACTGACACCATCAATATTGCGCTGCTGGTAGACAGGGTGTTATACTATCATCAATATTCTGTTGCTGGTGGGCAGGTTGTTATACTAACATTATCAATATTCTGCTGCGGGTGGACAGGCTGTTATACTAACATCATCAATATTCTGCTGCTGGCGGACAAGGTGTTATACTATCATCAATATTCTGCTGTTGGTGGGCAGGTTGTTATAATAACATCATCAATATTCTGCTAGTGGTAAACAGGCTGTTATACTAACGTCATCAATATTCTGCTAGTGGTGGACCGGCTGTTATACTGGGTGGCGCAAAAGTAAAGGCCCTATTTGGTTCAGCTATAACATTTTTTCTAAATTAGAAAACTAGATTTAGGTTTTTTTAAATGTATATTTGTGCCATTAAATTTCGTACCATTAGGATTTAAAGATGATGTCTTTTAAATGGTGACCTCCAGAGTTGATACACATTTGAGCCCTATTTATGACATTTTGCATAACTTGCCGTAACACTTCCTGCGATATGTTCGTTATTTCTTGACGAATGTTTTCTTTTAGAGCTGCGAGAGTCTGTGGCTTGTTCACATACACCCGAGATTTCAAAAAACCCCAAAGAAAGAAGTCTGGACTGGTCAGATCGGGTGATCTTGCAGGCCAAGGCAAATCGCCAAAACGAGAGATAACTCGGCTTGGAAAAGCGTCCCTCACTAAGTCCATAGTGTCGCGCGCTGTGTGTGCCGTAGCGCCGTCTTGTTGAAACCAGATGTGCTCCAGCCCCAATTCGTCCAAACTGGGTATCAAAAACTCACGTAACATGGTTCTGTAGCATTCTCCAGTGACAGTTATCGCATTGCCTCCAGCGTCTTCGAAAAAATAGGGTCCGATCACTCTGTCAACACAGAGGCCACACCATACAGTAACTTTTAGTGGGTGTAGAGGTGTTTCTTGAATAATGCGCGGATTATCAGTGCCCCAGAACCGAGTATTCTGCTTATTGACATGCCCTGAGAGATGGAAATGCGCTTCGTCACTCATAACCAATTTTGAAGGAAAATCATCTTGCAAAATGTCATAAATAGGGCTCAAATGTGTATCAACTCTGGAGGTCACCATTTAAAAGACATCATCTTTAAATCCTAATGGTACGAAATTTAATGGCACAAATATACATTTAAAAAAACCTAAATCTAGTTTTCTAATTTAGAAAAAATGTTATAGCTGAACCAAATAGGGTCTTTACTTTTGCGCCACCCGTTACTAACATCGTCAATATTCTGCTGCGGCTCTCCCCTGGCCCTCATTCCGTGAACAATGCTGGTGACCCGACGCTGCTTGTGTAGGAGGCGCGCATGTGTCGCCCTCTCGTGCCCCGCTCGAGACAGGACGTTGTGGAGGGAACGGTAACACAGCTCCTGCGCCGTGTGCGCCACCTGTCGACAATAATTAATTTTTTTATTTACTTACAAAACGGACCGCGGACTAGTTGCGGAAAAGAACCCGACCCGAACATTATATTACCGTATATTTATTTCAATATACACACACGTTTAAACCATATGTACCTACATTCATTTATAAAAACGTGTAATAACTACTCTAGTCACATTTCATGTAGTTTTTTTAATGTTGATGAATGACGTGACGAGCTAGTCGCTCTCCTGATGTTAAGCGTCACGGCCATAACAGTTGCAGCACTCTGAACTCTAAAATATAAAGTTCCGCGTGACACTGCACTGCGCACGTCATCCTGAGACGTCAGCACGATCTAGCAATAAGATTACTACAGAGTTTTGGGCGAAAAAGTTTACGGCGTTGCATTGTATTATTTTACAAAACTTATGCTTTTTCCAGTGTTAATGTTTAAAAATGGTGGCTTTTTACGCATTAAGTGCTGAATTACGAGTATGAGTGTGGGCAAGTGATATAATGTAGACAAACCTGGTTTTTCGTGTTGCTTCCAAAATTCCATAGATGCCTCTAGTAAAGTTGCCACCACTTTACTAGGGCTTGACTTAGACTGGATTATGACTACCTGACTTAGACTGGACTATGACTACCCTGACTGACTGTGACTAAAACTTGACTTTACGTGAAATATTCCATAATACGATGAAAAATTAAATACACTGGCTAAATACACTATGTGTGGAGAGAAAATATAAGCAAAAAAAAAAGAAAAAAATTACTACACTGTGAGATCAAGTCATAAAATCTCATTTGCCCAGTAATTTCATTAGCTAACCCTTCAAACCGGAACACAGTAATGCTTGGCGGCAGAATAACTGGCAAAGCTTCACAAAACTTCGCAGAAAAGTCCACCTCATCATCATCATCATTCATCATTGACAGCCTGAAGACGTCCACTGCTGAACATAGGCCTCCCCCAGAGCACGCCACCTTGAGCGGCTGCTCGCCTCCTGCATCCATCGGCTCCCCGCGGCTTTCACCAGATCGTCGGTCCACCGAGTGGGGGCCGGCCTACGCTGCGTCTTCCGGTTCGTGGTCGCCACTCGAGAACCTTTCTTCCCCATCGGTTGTCAGTTCTACGAGCGATGTGGCCTGCCCATTGCCACTTCAACTTACTAACTCTAAGAGCTATATCGGTCACTTTAGTTCTCCTGCGGATCTCCTCGTTCCGGAGCTTATCTCGCAGGGAAACACCGAGCATAGCTCGCTCCATAGCTCGCTGCGCGACTTTGGAAAAGTCCACCTAGTATGATGTAATTGATAGGTAATAATAGACAAACAGAAACATATAAACAGCAAAGGAATGGAACACCTTACCAGCGTCATTGTTTCCTGACAAATGTAATCTGGGAGTTTTTAAGGCGGCTGAACCGGTATCTTCTAGCCAAGCATGCTCCATCGTCGACCGCGTCGTCACTTACCATCAGGTGAGACCCTGGTCAAATGTTAGCCTATAGATGATAAAAAAAATATATAAATACATACATCGTGTAGGTTTATGTGGTACAAATAGATTGCTTTAGCCATTCCCCCTGCAGACGCTGCTTTCCTCATCGGCTGAAATATAAAACACAAATGAATGTGAGGTCAAATGATAAAATACTTTTTGTTTGTAAAATACATAGTTCATCACACAAATATTTGTCCTAGGTGGGAATCGAACCCGCAACCCACAGGCTTGCTATAATTGATATTAAGCTCTTAGTAATTTTATAATAAGCTTAGAACGATATCATTAATACCATGGAACAAGGAGGAGAGGAATGCCAATACACCAAGAAAACAGCGTAGATCAAAAATATGCCTGAAACTAGATGGCGTTGCAAAATTAGCGCGTTATAAATTGAGCGCAGATCAGAAATATGCCAAAAACCGTTTTAAACCTAGCCCGCCGTAGCTACCCCGTATAGCCCGCTCATTTCATCCAGGTTTAAAACGGTTTTTTGGCATATTTTTGATCTGCACTCAACTTATAACCCGCTCATTTTGCAACGCCATCTAGTTTTAGGCATATTTTTGATCTACGCTGTTTTCTTGGTGTAATTGCATTACTCTCCTCCTTATTCCATTTAAATACTAAGATTTCTGTACATTTTAGTTTAACTGATTTTTCGACTTGTACTGCTAAAAAAACAGGCTAACCTGTTTCAAATAAATTGTTTGACTTTCAAATCAAATCAAATCAAATGAAATATTTATTTGCTAGAACACAATTTACAGAGAAGATCTTAAAATAACATATTAAGGCATTTTGCGTTCAACCTGCATGCAAGTGTGCAAATATTAAATAATGTTTTTGTTACAATACATTTGAAATTCTTTAACACTATAAAATGTGTGTTGTAACAACCAGTGTTCGAAATATCAGGTAGGTCATTATCATCATTAACAGCCTGAAGACGTCCACTGCTGAACATAGGCCTCAGGTAGGCCAGCTAGGCGATCATGTAACTTGTTGGCAACCGATAGAAACACAAAATTGTATGGATTTGACAGTTGCAGTACGCAGCTTATGTACAGAGTTACTATGGAAATTTTCAAATTTGGATTGAAATTTCTTTTGTTGCATTGCTATCAAAGTTACATGATCACCCCGCTGGTATCAGGTAGGTAGTAGGTTTATATTTACCTGTACACTAATAAAATGTTCTTCTAATAACTTGTAAGTAAGTTCTTTACATTCCTTATTCACTAACATTGCGTTTTTCTGTATATCATCCTCTTCTATGTACTTTTTGCTTCGGATTAACCTGAAATTATAAAACGATATATTAATTACAATCATCATCATCAACAGCCTGAAGACGTCCACTGCTGAACATAGGCCTCGGAACATAGGTAAATAAACAGTTTGTACTAGGCGCTGTGCGAAGGGAATTGAACTTTATTGTATCGGAGCAAGGGTCGCTATTTATTTAAATGATTTTGCGAAGTTAGCCTTCTGTACAAAGTTGTATATCTATTCTGTGGCACCACATCAATCGTCTCCCGCGATGTCATGTCTGTACATACCGAAATATCCTAATGATGATGATGATGACGTGTACATACCTAAATATCCTAGCCGCCTTAGAGCCGAGCCTCTCAGTAACAGTATGATCTAGCACGGCGCGCACTAGCTGCTCCGCCGAGTGACGATGATGATGATGATGATGATGATGACGTGTACATACCTAAATATCCTAGCCGCCTTAGAGCCGAGCCTCTCAGTGACGGTATGATCTAGCACGGCGCGCACTAGCTGCTCCGCCGAGTGACAATGATGATGATGATGATGATGATGATGACGTGTACATACCTAAATATCCTAGCCGCCTTAGAGCCGAGCCTCTCAGTGACGGTATGATCTAGCGCGGCGCGCACTAGCTGCTCCGCCGAGTGACAATGATGATGATGATGATGATGACGTGTACATACCTAAATATCCTAGCCGCCTTAGAGCCGAGCCTCTCAGTGACGGTATGATCTAGCGCGGCGCGCACTAGCTGCTCCGCCGAGTGACAATGATGATGATGATGATGATGATGACGTGTACATACCTAAATATCCTAGCCGCCTTAGAGCCGAGCCTCTCAGTGACGGTATGATCTAGCGCGGCGCGCACTAGCTGCTCCGCCGAGTGACAATGATGATGATGATGATGATGATGATGACGTGTACATACCTAAATATCCTAGCCGCCTTAGAGCCGAGCCTCTCAGTGACGGTATGATCTAGCGCGGCGCGCACTAGCTGCTCCGCCGAGTGACAATGATGATGATGATGATGATGATGATGACGTGTACATACCTAAATATCCTAGCCGCCTTAGAGCCGAGCCTCTCAGTGACGGTATGATCTAGCGCGGCGCGCACTAGCTGCTCCGCCGAGTGACAATGATGATGATGATGATGATGATGATGACGTGTACATACCTTAATATCCTAGCCGCCTTAGAGCCGAACCTCTCAGTGACGGTATGATCTAGCGCGGCGCGCACTAGCTGCTCCGCCGAGTGACAATGATGATGATGATGATGATGATGATGATGACGTGTACATACCTAAATATCCTAGCCGCCTTAGAGCCGAGCCTCTCAGTGACGGTATGATCTAGCGCGGCGCGCACTAGCTGCTCCGCCGAGTGACAATGATGATGATGATGATGATGATGATGATGATGACGTGTACATACCTAAATATCCTAGCCGCCTTAGAGCCGAGCCTCTCAGTGACGGTATGATCTAGCGCGGCGCGCACTAGCTGCTCCGCCGAGTGACAATGATGATGATGATGATGATGATGATGATGACGTGTACATACCTAAATATCCTAGCCGCCTTAGAGCCGAGCCTCTCAGTGACGGTATGATCTAGCGCGGCGCACACCAGTTGCTCCGCCGCATGCTTCACGCGCACCACGAACTGTCCGCCGGCCGCGTCTCCGCTGCGACGGACGAAGCCGCTGCCGTTCTCATCTGGACACGGTCAAATAATACCAATCGCATTTACGGTCTTACCCCTGCGATGAAATATTGAAATATAGGGTAGACCCACGATCGCCGCCTCGAAAAAGGTACCGTTTAAACAAGGCATATGCCTTGTTTTTGCTCTCAGTCGCGTGTGACCGCGCTTAATGAAAGTGATCTAACTCACCTATTATTGTTTAACAACGCTATTACAGGGTGCTATGGTGCATTATTAAAATGAAACAACCGCTTGTGGACTATTTTATGTTCGCTGGAGAGGTATATATCTGTATAAGTGAACATTGGCACGGGGACACTTGTGGTTTGGTTTTCACAGAGACTGTGTATCTATTTATTATTATTATTTATGTAAATGGATGACGTGACGAGATAGGCTCAATTCAGACAGAGCAGCAAAATGCTCGAGCAGTTTTTAAGTGCTGTATGAATATCAACCTTAATCTATTTAGACAAAGCTGAAAATGGTATGCAACATTAAAATAGGTAAGATTTTATTGTTGCATACTGTTTTCAGCTTTGTCTAAATGGAATAAGGTTTATATTCCAATAGCACTTAAAAACTGCTCGAGCATTTTGCCGCTCTATGTGAATTGACCCCTAGTCGTTCGCCTGGTGTTAAGCGACACGGCCGCCCATAACAGATTGCAGTGTCACTCGGAACTCTAAACTAAAGTTTCGCGTGGCACCGCACACTGCGCACGTCATCCTGAGACATCAGACAGTCTAAAAAAGTTTTCTAGACTGTGAAATCAGTTCGTAAAGTCTCATTTGCCCAGTAATTTTACTAGCTACAACGCCCTTCAAACCGGCCCCCTAATTACCTAATTTGCGACAGGCGTAAATCTCGCGGTGATTGCTGTCATACATCATTAGTGGTGTCGAGAATGTATGCTTCGCTACTGCTGTCGCATTGCTGTTGCAAATTTTACGTAATTACCCCGCCGAACACAGTAGTGCTTGCACACTACTGCTTGGCGGCAGAATAACTGGCAAAGCGGTGGTACCTACCTAGACGAACTTTGCAGAAAAGTCCATCCACCTAGTAGTACTATCTATAGTATATTTGAGTTAAGTCACAGAGCAGTCTCCCCGTCACCGCTCAAGACGCGTCTTGGGCAAAGAGGTATAATGTACTACGTACATAGAGGTCTTTAGACTTGGGTGACCCGGAAGATCCTATTGCAGCCGTAATGGTGTCGGCTGTGCTAGGATCATCGAACCAGTAAAGCCCTTCTGCTTCAGGCACCGCTTTCGGCACCGGTATAGGCTATACCGGTGCGAAAGGGAAGGGAAAGATTTAGACCTTCCGTCGTATTATGTAAAAGTTGCAACAGCAGTAGCAAAGCAACAACAGTAGCAAAGCGACAGCAGACACTTAGCAGTCACCCTCCTGTCGCTGTATTCGCTTTGGCCTTTGATACTAGCGCCACTAGCAACAGAACAACAGTAGATGGAAACAAAATAATGCACTTTTTAGTTCATCGATCGCCCGACAGACGGTGATCTAGCGCTCGATCGCTTTCTGCTCTGCCAAAGTGATAGTTGACAGCAATGATTGCGAAATTTACACCTGTTGTAAACTTAGTATGTAATTAGCCAGCCGTATTACAGGTACTCTGAAGTCGGGGAAGAAAGGTTCTCGAGTGGCGACCACGAACCGGAAGACGCAGCGCAGGCCCCCCACTAGTCCGTGCACGTCTTCAGGCTGTTGATGATGAATGACCCCTCGAAATCGGCCTTCTGAAGGCCATTTGGGATGGAATATTTTTTTAATGTCCAATGGTCTTGGATTTCTCAAGAGGCCGTATGGGATAAACTATTACTCGAGTTTTTTGGGTCTAGGTTTTTTTTTGTATGTCCGAAATTGACCCCTAGATTTCTCGAGGAGCTGTGGCTGGAAAACGTAGCAAACGACCACTTTAATTTTTTACCTAAAAAATTTTTTTATCCCAATCGGGCCCGCCGCGCCGTTTCAGAGTGAAACAAACAAATAGACAAGACGTTTCACTTTTACACATTTCTAGGATATGAACTTACCCAAGTTCCCACAAATGCAATAAAACGAAAAACGTGGAAACTGCGAAAGGTGGCAGTTGTCCAGCATTGGACTGAGCTAATAAATAATTATATTTAGAAATACTAATTAGTTTGAATAATAACAATAGTAATAATTAAAATCGCACAAAAAAATTACAAAGCAAAAACGTCAAGCGACCCTGCCAGGATTCGAACCTGGAATCTTCTGATCCGTAGTCAGACGCGTTATCCATTGCGCCACAGGGCCAGATGTAGGACGCGACGAAAATGTGCGATTGACGATTTTTTTGTACACGTGGCATAATTTTAACTAACTTGGAACACAAGAGGCTATAATTTGCCTAAATTTTATTTTCCACCCGTTTATAAATTACTGTTTGAGAAAATAACGACGTTTATGCCCATCTGTACTAAAGTTAGACAACTCCAAAATTCGCTTTTATCCCTCTATGACGCGTAATTCAAAGCACTCAGAGACGCCGTAAAGAGATATAACAAAAAAAGTAAAGTGTGAACTTAGGAGCTGTCAATCTTTAATGCTTATTAGTAGACTTGACTGGTTGCAATAGGCTGTGGGTTCGATTCCCACCCAGGACAAACATTTGTGGTATGAAAATAGGTGTTAGTTCTGTGTCTGGGTATTATATTGTATTCTATGTATGTATTTACACACAAAAAGTATTTAAGTATTTTTTTATGTGAATGAATGACGTGACGAGCTAGTCGTTCACCTGATGTTAAGCGACACGGCTGCCCATAACAGTTGCAGTGTCACTCGGAACTTTAAAATAATAAATTTTCGCGTGACACTGCACTGCGCACGTCATCCTGAAACATCACGCAGATCATAAAGACTCATTTGCCCAGTAATTTCACTAGCTACCGTGCCCTTCAAACCGGAACACAGTAGTGCTTGCACACTACTGCTTGGCAGCAGAATAACTGGCAAAGCGGTGGTACCTACCTAGATGAACTTTGCAGAAAAGTCCTACCACCTAGTAAGAAAAGTCCTACCACCTTGTATTCTATCATTTGCATTATATTCGGTTATCTGGTGCCACAGATAACCCCCAATAGATACCGCATGAAAGACGACGACCGCGCACCACGCATTGGCGTAAATGGTTCTATATAAACCGCCGCTTCGCAGCACGGCCTTAGTTTCGACCAATTATTAGAATCCATTATTAGGGCGTCACTCGAAACAGCCAATAATAGCGCATTGGCTCCAGTCCCCGCAACCCGCGCCTTCCGCCAGTTTTGGTGAGCTAGGATCCGAACAAAAAAAAAACCCCGACCGGGGACCCGTAATGCGGTATCTATTGGGGGTTATCTGTGTCTGGTGCCCATAGTACAAGTGTCGCCATCTAGCCCCATACTAAGCAAAGCTTGTACTATGAGAAACAGATAACTGATACAATACATAGATACCTGATATATTATGTTATTATTAATTTATTTGTATTACTCACCAAGCACTCTAAGATACTGGTCCATGTATTGATGGCAGTCGGGCCGACGGGGGCGGTCGCGCAGTTCCACCAGCCCCGTGGGATTCGAGACTGCCGCCCACGCGGGGGATGTTATGTACATCTGTTGGAGAAGCAGCCGCATCACCTCCCCCGCTGGAATGGGGCAATAGAAAACACTTAAAGTTGAGGAATGCTATGTGTGGGGTAGGCCGGACCCCACTCGGTGGACCGACGACCTGGTCAGAATCGCGGGGAGCCGATGGATGCAGGAGCAAGCAGCCGCTCAAAGTGGCGCTCTTTGGGGGAGGCCTGTGTTCAGCAGTGGACGACTTCAGGCTGATGATGATGTGCGAGGTATCACATCAATAGCTGGAAGACGTCCACTGCTGAAAACACGCCTCCTACATAACCACCAATTTGGACGCTTATTATAGTAGGGGTTGCCATAATCACCATGCATTCAGTGCCGGGGACCTCCAGCGGGGTTAGCATGGACGGTAGACAAAATCGTCTTTCCCCGTTTTACGTCACTTTCTTCATACTTGCTTGAAGTAAAACAGGGGAAAGACAGTTTTGTCTACCGGCCGTGCTAACCCTACTGGAGGGGAGGGTTTACCTTTTCCAATTCCACATTCGCGGGCCCAAGGACCCACCTCGGGGGTGCATATTAAAAATATGGTTTTCATCGTAAATACACTGTAATAAAATTATAGAATAATTTGGAAGTTTTGGCAAAGTATCATTTTTAAAATAACACTTTTTTTTGTATAACTAAATATGCCCACATTTATGATCGCAATCTCGAATGGAAAGTCGTTACTTTCGATACGATGGTACATGCCATGCTTGCCTGGAAGATACATATAAGATAAATATTTACGACGTATTTGCGCGTAAAAGCGTATTTTATATTACAAGCACATACTATATTCCGCGAACCCTCCACTGCGACGCACTTGTGATGGCGAGGACCCCACGGGTCTGGTGAAATGGGGTTCACACACATACACATAAACATGCAAATACACATACTCATATACATACACATACATATACACATACACACGTACATACTCATACACATACACATACATACTTATATAAAACGGCATCAGCTAAAATACTTATCTTATATACATTATATTATTTTATATTACATTTTGATTTCATTAGTTAAAATGTTAAATACTTAAACATAAAACTATGAATTATTTTGTATGACATAATTTATGTGAATCATTTATAAGGGGAGAAGCCATGGCTCCTGAAATACAGTTTTAAACTAGTTCAGGAGTCTATGGACTCAACAATATAAAATGTAAAAACCTTTATGTCAATAAAATATTATTTGATTTGATATTTAAGACCAATTTGCGCGTAAAAGCGTATTTTATATTACAAGCACATACTATATTCCGCGAACCCTCCACTCCGACGCACTTGTGATGGCGAGGACCCCACGGGTCTGGTGAAATGGGGTATGAGCTCTATGAACGTGGGGAGGACGCGCATGCGTTAAGGAATAATAAGTTATAATAATACATGAATGCAATATGTATTTCAACTAATACCATTGCAATTCAGTTGATGATCTCTATCATATTCTTATGGAATGTGTCCGGAACAAAGACAAGAGAGACAGATTATTTGGTTCTCGTCCACTACACCTGGGAGATTGTAATATCATTCTTGCTGAGCCTCTCTCGGACTCAGCAAGAATGATATACAAGCTAATAGAGATTCACATCATTAAATTACGATTATATTAGTTTAGGTGTAAGTATTAGTTGAGATAACCAGGGCGACATAATCGCAAATGGCGATAAAGCCCTTAACCTTCGATTAAAAAATAAAAAACTAATACCATGCTAGAGAAAATAACTCTGTTCATGCAATAAGATGTACTATTTTATTACCATTTTCATCAATCCTTCTTGTCATCGCGGTGATCATGACTTCATCTCTAAAGTCCTGGTGGAATCTGTCGTAGTTCACTTTCCAATATACCTCTGAAAAAAGAAAACACCTTGCTGCAGCGTTTCATTTCATCACACTAATTAATGTTTGAGAAGAAGAATAAAACCTACAACTTGTGGCGAAAGATATATTAAAAGATTCGAACTAACTAGTGTCAATTTTGAATCAAAACTGCTCATCACAGTCCAAGAAAAAAAACTGAAAAATATGTGCAACTTAGCTCGCCTTAACATATTTATTTATTTATTATTTTCCTTCTCAAAATCACGCCCACAGGCGAAATATCCAGTATATGAAATGGCGATGGCTAGTATAGTATTATATTATCTGTGGCTATGAGTAGGAGCACCTAAAACGCATTACGACATCTACGACAACAGGTCAGTTGTTCCTTATAGAAATAATTACATAGCAACCAACTAAGCTGCAATTATGAAGCGAGTTTATACTCACTATCACTATCCCCCGGATGGCCTGTACTGGCAGCCTGTATCAGAGCCCTAACATCCAGATCTGGCACTATAGTTGCTACTGGCACCAGTGTGGGGATCTCGCTGCCTTCCTTCAGCTCCATGGCTACAGGGGCTTGCTGAATGTAAGCCGCTGTTACAAGGCTAATGAAGGTCTCTTTCAGGCTTATTATGTTGATGTTTTTATTCTGAAATATTTTACAAAAACAGTTAATAAGTGAATGTAATAAGGCATGTGATGAGCACAGTCGACAGCCTGAAGATGTCCCACAGTTGAGCATAGGCCACAGAGCACCACTTTGAGCAGCTGCTTGCCTCCTGCATCCAATGGGTCCCTACGGTTTTGACCAGATTGTTGTTCCACCTAGTAGGGGCACCTGCGTAGTAGGCATAGGTATTAGTAGAATGGCTAGCCTTATTACTAAAAGTGATCCCTTTCAAGCAACCTTTAGTTTTGTCAATCATACATTTTGTCCCATATGCATTGAGACATTTACACAGGTTGTCAGTAAAACATTCTGAACATGTTTTCGACATTTAACATTTGGACGTTTTGACACTTACATGGTTTGATCACAATACTGGGTGGCGCAAAAGTAAAGACCCTATTTGGTTCAGCTATAACATTTTTTCTAAATTAGAAAACTAGATTTAGGTTTTTTTAAATGTATATTTGTGCCATTAAATTTCGTACCATTAGGATTTAAAGATGATGTCTTTTAAATGGTGACCTCCAGAGTTGATACACATTTGAGCCCTATTTATGACATTTTGCATAACTTGCCGTAACACTTCCTGCGATATGTTCGTTATTTCTTGACGAATGTTTTCTTTTAGAGCTGCGAGAGTCTGTGGCTTGTTCACATACACCCGAGATTTCAAAAAACCCCAAAGAAAGAAGTCTGGACTGGTCAGATCGGGTGATCTTGCAGGCCAAGGCAAATCGCCAAAACGAGAGATAACTCGGCTTGGAAAAGCGTCCCTCACTAAGTCCATAGTGTCGCGCGCTGTGTGTGCCGTAGCGCCGTCTTGTTGAAACCAGATGTGCTCCAGCCCCAATTCGTCCAAACTGGGTATCAAAAACTCACGTAACATGGTTCTGTAGCGTTCTCCAGTGACAGTTATCGCATTGCCTCCAGCGTCTTCGAAAAAATAGGGTCCGATCACTCTGTCAACACAGATGCCACACCATACAGTAACTTTTAGTGGGTGTAGAGGTGTTTCTTGAATAATGCGCGGATTATCAGTGCCCCAGAACCGAGTATTCTGCTTATTGACATGCCCTGAGAAGTGTTACGGCAAGTTATGCAAAATGTCATAAATAGGGCTCAAATGTGTATCAACTCTGGAGGTCACCATTTAAAAGACATCATCTTTAAATCCTAATGGTACGAAATTTAATGGCACAAATATACATTTAAAAAAACCTAAATCTAGTTTTCTAATTTAGAAAAAATGTTATAGCTGAACCAAATAGGGTCTTTACTTTTGCGCCACCCAGTACAATCAATCATTTGGACATTGAGGGTCTTTGAAGAAAATCCGACAATGGTGGTTGTAAATTTTGAATTTTTTACCAAAGCCTGTGTATTTTTGAATTTTAATGTGTAATAAGGGTGGATTATTATTCGTTAAGTGTTCGTGAACGTGCACGAGTGTTGGCAAATGGTTCCAAGTTTATATAACCATGCATTTTCGTTTTCTCTTCAACGGCTTTTTAGAGCCTTCAGTAAAATATCCACCATCTTACTGTTGGCATTTTGACTGACAAAATAGGACTTTGACGTGACATAACCGTACAAATTTTTACTTACTTGACATTGGCAGAATTATCGCTAAAAAGCGATAGAAAGCCATAAACGAAGAAGAAGAAGAAGTAGAACATTTGGACATTTTGAGATGGCTTTTAATTGCACCGTAGTTTAAATCGGATGAACAGTATCACAAGAGCTGAATCACATGTTAATGATTTATTAAATAGATTACCTTGTCATCTTTGTATTTGATAGCAATAGAAACAAGTAAGACTGTTGCAGTACAAGTAGCTTGTTGCAGCAACTCCTCAACTAGGAGCTCAGCCTCCGTGCCATATTTACTTTTAATTTGTAGGAGATATCTGAAATTTGTAATATTACAGCTTGAGAAAATTAGATACAACTACCGGTGCTAAATAATAAATAATGCACCAGATAATCTCTATGCTCTCAACAGTTTGCCGTATGTAATTTCTTCCCAGAGTTAATCCTTAGTGCCACTATCAAATGGTGTAATAATATTGAATTTTTTCAATTACAGCGGGTTCAACTCCTGGTTAGAACTATTCCATTACAATTTCTATTTGTGTCTAGGTATTCGATTTTTCAAAAATCCAATGTTACAGTTTTGTTTTTTAATTCTTCTGTATGTCATTGAACTCCTCCTTAACAGGTGGGCCAATTTGAAAGAAATTTTTCATGTATGATGACTGTGGTCCCTGGATGGTTTAGATATAACATGTGTGAAGGCGGGTCAGCTAGTTCATTTATATATTTAGTGTAAAAATTGTGTACTGGACTAAAATCTAGATGACAAATGGTGATGATGAATCTGGATGGGTCTATAGTAAGAATACTTTTCATCCTGAAAAAATCTACATAAAAATAAATCTATAATAGTTAAAATATGAAGTTTGTACCTGGGATATCTGATAAGCAGTAACACATTCTCAGGATTAAGTCTGTAGTCTGCAATAACTTCATTCACAGATGGTTCAAATGTGACCAAATCAAACTTGAGTAGGGTGCGGAGACATTCTACCACCTATAACATGTTAATATTTTGAATATAATAACTTATCTGGTTTACTATTGTTAAATGAATAGAAATAGTATGTACACATAAGATTATTTTAGCCTAAAAGCTAACTTCTCACCAGAAACAACCCATTGATAACTTTATGGAAGTAGGTACCTGTGACCGAAGAAGCCCGGTAGACTTTACAATGTGCGCGATAGGTTTACTGCCGTAACTGAAGAGGTCATCGCCTACTTTCTGCACAATTTCACCGAAATATCGCTCCAGAATCACGGACACTACACGACCTAGTTGACGCGACATTTTTACGTAAAGTACGTCTTTAATTCAAAAAATATTTAAGTGCAACTGAGAAAATACTTGTCCTGAATAATACATGGCTTGATTGATATTTTCTTTACAAATAAACAAACAAAATTCCAATATTTCTAATCCCAAATTTTAGGTTATGTTTTGTTCGGTCATAGCGTTACTAGATGCGTTCGGATAGCCTACTGATGGCAATATTAACAGTTAAAAATGACAAAAATGATCACATGCAGCGTTCGTTTTGGGAATGTGTGAGCAAAAGTTGTGTTTTTAACTATTTTTGTTCACCGTTTGGATAGCTGGAAAACAGCTAAAAATGCCATCGTGAACTGCTAATTTTTACCCACCTGCAGAGGCGGGTTAAAAGTGATTGTTTTCTGACATTAGAGATTGACCTAGAATTTTTAGTGCGGTTATGTTAAAATTCCTGATTTTTACTCTAAAAATTGTAGTTATCGTAATAATACAGCACGGAGAAGTGAGAAGACGTAAGTTTAGGTGTGTAATGGAAAATTCCACCCAGGCTACTCGATAAATATTGATTATCACACATCGTGTCCAGTTTTTGAAACGTATCTATTTGTTTTAGATTGGTTCATATCATGGAGTGAGCTGTATAAGAAATAATAAATATAAATATTTAATATGCAGCACAGAGCACTTACGTTCAGGGGAAATTATATCAAATATACGAGGAACAACAGCAAAAGTTAAACGAATTTCATTACCATTCAAATGTTGCCACCAATTTTTTTTTGACATTTGAGATAACACACCACATTTGGTTATTATGCGTTCGTTTTGGGTAGTGAGTAAACGTGGTAAGTGGCATTATTGGCAAAATTCCCAAACCAAACGTTTTATAAGAACGCTAATTTGCAAACCGAATCCGAACGCAATATAAGTGATCTTTCCCTATATAAAAAAGTACTCTGTGAAGTGAAGTGGTGAGCACAGTCAATCGTTTTTTTCTCTAACCTGTGGTCTGTGATGCCTGTAAAGGTCTAGTTCTTAGAGTATAGACTAAAAGCAAAGAGGGATCACGATATTATATTTGTACTGCTGACACGTATCGCTACGTCAGTGGCGAAGGAAAGAAACAAACATATAATAATTAGCTACGCTTGCGAAAAGTCACCGTACCATTTTTTCGACTCGAGTCAACTGTTTTTTCTATACGAATCTGTCAGACTCGTTCACATGAAAGTGTCCACTTCATATAAAAAGTGTCTAAAAAAGTGGTACGCCTGACAGATAATGACGTTCTCTCTATGCTTTTAGTCTATACTCTAAGGTCTAGTTGTGGGTAGTCGTCTAGTCTATGTACCATAGAGACCATAGAGTACATTGAATGTACTCTGTGATTGAATGGTTTTGGTTTTTGTTTTGACTTTTGTTTGATGTTTGATCAAGTTTGATGTAACTTCATTTATTTATTTGATTTGATGCTTAACCGTAATTCCTGTGCATAATTCGAAATACATAGCTACATACTACTGATCTGTGAATACATTCAAGATGAATATCGAAAGTGCTGCAATAAATATACTCAAACGTGGAGTGGATCTGGACACGAAAAAACGCTATACAGAAGCACTTGTGTGCTACCAGGAAGGCATTCAAATATTGGTGGATAAAATGAGTAGTAAGTACCTACTGGCGAATAGTTGGGTTGTAATATATCTATTTTTGTCTTGCATTTTCTGTAGTAAGTACTTATTCCAAGAACTTTTTGATGGTCCACTTCATACAGACACAGTTACATACTAAAGTCTAAATTGGTGAACACACACAAGTTCACACACTGTTCCAGTTCCTGGCTGTGCTATAACAATGTAAGGTTCATTGAAGAATGATACATCACTGCTATTGTTTTTTAACTCTGTTGCAGGTATAAAAATGGTATGGTTGAAGTATAGAAATAATGCTTTATGAGATAGTGGTAGGCTATGATTACACCTGTGTGGTAGGCCCCCAGGATTGTTGTATTTTCCCATGAAAAATAAATGTTTAAATTTTTTGTTGATTGAAATTGTTCGGTTATAGACTAATACCAAACACAAGCAACTTTAGTTATTATTATCTTCAATGTGATTATAAATTGATCTACAGTTTATTGGTTCTAGGTGAGTTTGTCACAGGAAATAGAACTTATCTACGCAAGAAGATATCTGAGTACATGGACAGGGCCGAAGCCATCAAGAATCTGGTGATGCAACAGAAGAAAGATGGCCAGTTTCATGAACAAGTACATATAGAGAACAACTCTACGGGACACAGTTATAAGACACTGTTCGGAAGGTTTCTTGATGAGGATGTGAATTTTGTTGTGGTAGAGGACCCGTATATAAGGAATTTTCATCAGGTATGTAATAGGGAGGATCTCCATGTGGTATAGAAGCGAGTTGATTATTGGCAGAGTTGCAATAAGTATGACCTATATGCATCATCATCATCCTCTTTGCCTTTTCCCATTTGTTATTGGGGTTGGCTCCCAATCTATCCTGTAGCAGCGAGCTACCAGATTTACATGAGCCACTGCCATCTGACCTCGCAACCCATAAGGAACCAGTAACAGGGATGGTTAGATCAGGCGTCTGACTACCCGTAACGATTGCCATAGATGTTCTTATGACAATTGGGACAGACGGCTTAACATCCTCTCCGAGGCACGGAGCGATGGCATCGAAAACTGTACATAACTTACTAGATAAGTCATTGGTGCAGAGTCGAGGATTGAACCCGGAGCTGTAAGATTGCGAAGCGCATATGCTACAGCTCTGCCATCATCACTCTCCCTCAACCTATATGCATATGTGGTAGAAAAAATGCATATTATACAGTAAAGTAGCTTATACCCCTAATACCCTAGCCTAATACGAGGAAGTGTTACTTGAAAGCAAAAGGGTTGCTGGAAAACTAATTTTAATGAGTATAAACATTCCGTTTTCAGTGTCAAAACTTTCTTCGCTTATGTGAATTATTCACAAGGACCTGCGCTAACCTTCGTCATATAGAGCTGGTGACGTCAAAAGACAACAAATCGGAGGGAGACCAGAGGGAATGGTTCAGTAACTTGGCTCAAGACCTCGCGAAGTATAAAATTGCATTGAACGTAAAATATTCCGAGACGCTGCATGATAGACAAATAACGTAAGTCACTTTTGTAATAAATTACATTTAGCCATGGGCCATCCAATGACATAGCCTGGAGTTTGATATTTTATATTTTTAAACTTATTTTATTGTAATAACACCTTATCTCAAAAACAAAAAAAAAATTTAAGTGGACTCCCATACAACAAACGTGACATTTTTTGCTCGTTTTTATAGATAATGGCATTGAACCCTTTGTGTGCAAGTTTGACTCACACTTGGCTGCTTTTTTTATTGTCAACTCTAGCTGTTACTTTGCAGCTGAAAAGTTTTACCAAGAGAACTGCTCTAACAGTATATCATTCTGGTGCAGTCTGATTGAGGCTCAACCGGAATGTTTGTTTGTTTGTGTTTGTTTGTTTGTGTATTTAACTGATAAAGTATTGTATTTAATTGATAAAGTTGCATCTATTTGTTTGTTAATTGTTGTCGGTTTTATAACGATTTTTACATCGTAATTTGTGTCTTTTATGTTTATTATTAACACATTTCCAGATTAAGTTCAGGCTGGATAATCAAGCTTGGCCGAGGGTTGGATTTCTACAAGGCACCGGAGAATAAATTCTGCCTTGGAGTATATGATCTAGACTTGAGGCCGTGTCACGAGACGACAGTAGACATAGTGCATTCTAAGAATGTAAAAAATACCTACGGATGATGATATATTGGTGCTCTTTGGTCATAAGTAATTTATTTTGTATGAATCTGTGTAACTCTAAACTTTCTCAATTGCTTTATGTGAATAACTGAATTACATAGGCATTTTTAGCAATAGACTTGTGTTGTGCTATGTTTTTTTTTGCTCAAATTATTCCTCAAAAAATGGACAGTTTTGAAAACAAAAATAAAGTATCTAAAAAAATGACAAAGTTACAAGGATTTTAAAATACAGGAATAGAAAGAGACAGGTTAAACGTGCAGTGACGTCAGTGCTTGCTCCTTCGTAGTTCCTCAATATTAAGCTGTGGTAGCTTTACATACAATCTCTTTGGCATGTTACGTCACTAACATGCGAACTGTGTGGGGAAGCTCTGTTTTGCGAGAAAGGGACAGGCGATGCGGGGATGGAGGGGTCCAGAAACTTTAAAAGCTTATTACTCTGTGATTTATTTATCGATTTAACTATTTTTTAAAATTATTGTATTCATTTTTAACCTACTTCTGAAAATAATATTAAGTTATTAATTTGTAATAGCAGGACACTAGCCTATTGTATGGGTTTCAGGGCCTTAGATCTTAAGAGAAATTCAGCTACCACAGTACAATAGTTACGAGTGTCCATTATTATAATACAAGTTATTGTGCTTGGCTCAATTTAAGCAATGTAAATAATAGAAACAAAAAACACCAAAATATTAAAAGTTACATTTACCGAATTTTCTCAATGCTTCAAATATTTTGTCTCGTTCTCGCTCGTAACGTTTCACGTTAGCGAGAAGTTACTTAACGGCATTTTAAGCTCTATGGCTATACCGATAGAATACTAAATAGAAGTAAAAAGTAGCCTATGTTAGTCTCAATCATAGATCTCTAGAATATTTTCATGACATCTATATATATGCTCGCAGCTCCTAAGTTGCACTCTGACGTATGCCAACTGTGACACATTTCGATACGTTCTGTAGCAAGGGTGGCCAAAGAGACTTTTGCAAGTAGCCCGCTAGACAAAAATTATAATTAAAAAAAAGTTTATGTTATTACATTGAGTTTATAGTAAACCTGTTTTGTATGCGAGTTTTACGGCGCTTTGCCCTCTTAATTTTTAACTAAAATTTTGCTATAATCATATCAAGTTTCATCAAAATCCGTCCAGCAATTTCAGCGTGACGCGTGTTCAAAGGAACATACCAACAGACAAAAATGAACAGACAAAAATTATGAAAAAAATTGTTTTGTTTATATATCTAGTCGTGAAGCTTAATTCATAATTCATAATTCATTTATTCTGCGGAATGTACAGTCGACAGGTCTTATATATAAAAATGTCTTAAAGTTAGGGTACATTTACCCGGTAAGGGTGTCGCAGGCTTAGGTTAGATTAGTGTTATAGGAAGTACAATTAGCAATTCTCTTTGGTTAGTATTACACATTTTATATACATTTTAAGACAGAGTGCAGAGAATACAGATTTTAAATGAATACAATTAAATAGGGAGGTACTTATATTATTATCACATTCAAGCAATCGCACTTTGTATTTTTTGTTCCTTGTTAATGTCAATATAATAAATTTGCAATTAATTGATGAGTACTTATTAAATGAAAATAAAATGTCATAACAATTACATTAATGTTTTAGTCTTAAAAAAATTCATTGAGATTATAAAATACATTGTCAATTAGCCAACCTTTCAAGGCGGCTTTAAATATTTTTATAGGTAATTCCTGAATATATTTTGGCAGGTGGTTAAAAATCTTAATACTATTGACATAAGTGCTCTTTTCAAAAATTCTTGTTTTGACTATAGGAAGGTATAGGTCATCATGCCCTCTCATGTGTGTTTTCCTAATACGCATGTCCGATATTTTAGGATATAGGTGGGCGTTATTTTTTACGAATAAGCACAACTCTAATATATAAATTCCTGTCAAGGTCAAATATTTTTTTTCTTTGAATACTGGTCTTAAAGACTCGTCACTTTTCATATGGTGGATGATCCTTAAACTACGTTTTTGAAGAACAAAGGTACTGTTGACAAGCACTGAGTTACCCCAAAATACATTAATATCAGGCGAACCACTAGCTCGTCACGTCATCAGATTACATAAAAAAAACCGTTAAAGTAGGGTACCGCAATTACAAATTTCTAAAAATATTTTATGCATATATCTAGTCTGGTTACAGTTTTAGATTAATATGGTCACATTAGTGCATTATATAAAGTGGGTTAATTTTACCCAATTAAGGCCCGATTTCACCAAACTAGAATAAATTTTATTCCAGGGGGCGTACCGTGAGCTCTTAGCGCGATTCAAAACTGAGCCTATATTGGATAGCTTTGTTTTTTTTGTATGGAGATTTATCAAGTGATCCAGTGTAGGCTCTGTTTTGAATCGCGCTAAGAGCTCACAGTACGCCCCCTGGTATAACTTTCCGAGAACAACCGAGTTACGCGAATATAGCCCTTATACCACCAATTTTGTGAAGGAATAAGACTTATTCCTTGGATACAATCAAAATGGCGTCTTTTTTGTGTAATTTCATTTGTCAATTAGCTGTATCCAGGAGTAACGAATAGCCGTATACTTGAAATAAACTTTGGTGAAATTGGGCCTAAGATTAACTAGTAGTTTTGATGTGAAGCGAAGCGACACAAACTGAGACGGTTGACGTGCGCAGTGCAATGTCACGCGAAACTTTCTTGTTTTAAAATTCCGAGTGACACTGCAACTGTTATGGGCAGCCGTGTCGCTTAACACCAGGTGAACGACTAGCTCGTCGCGTCATTCAATCGCATAAAAAAAAAACTTAAAGACTGTCACTTTTACGTATGTATATTGTATTTTAGTAGTGGAGTTTATTATACATGAATGTTAAATTAATTAGATATATTTAATTTTTATTTATAATTATATTGAAGAGTATTTTATGCTTAGGTTTGAATCAATAAAACAATAGTTAAATGAGCAATATACTTTATTTTATATTTTATAAACATTCAACGGTGCTGCAGGCAATCTGCGAATTCATTGTGAATTACTTTACAATATCTACGAATATAATCACAACACACTAATGTATGAGTAAGTAGTAATGTATACAAATTACAAATAAGCAGGTTTATGGTGATACGCAAATGTTTATATCTGTAAAAAACATGAAGTGGCAGTAATTGGTGGATACGATAATGATGCAAAATTATATAATCCTATAATTTTGCGGATGAAAAAACTTAATAGTAAAATGATACCTAAAAGTATAAAATTTATATAATTTATCTTTGATTTTATAATCTAAGTAATTTTTATACATTGGTGGTTCAAACTTACAACAGTTATGTTTTAGCTTACAGATAAGAATGTCGTTTTAAGACTAGCAATAGTTTTCTCGCGTATGGCCTCTGATCACTTAAAGTAAGAAATTAATTCATAAATAGTTATATATAAATTTTTACTGATAATCAAAAGCATTTATACAAAGCGAAAAATTTACTTACATTAAATAAACTTTACACAATAACACTTTTATTTAAAAAAGTGTAATGTATTTAGTATGGCATTTTATAAAAGCATAATAAAATTCATTTTCAGCAAATATTTTTTTTTAAATACTGTTTTAATAAAGCATAACAACCGTCAGCAAAGTATTGCTTGTGTTAAATGAAATTGTAAAATAAATTGCACATAATGCAATATTTATGAAAAGTTAATCATATTTATTTTTATGTTAGTTCAAAAGGATATACTAACCTCTACTAAACGATGTGAATTCATTTGTCAAAACATTTCATCAAATTTCTAATCAAATTATACCGAAACATAAAACAGTAAGAAATAGATTATTTCATATTACACCTAATTTCATATACTTTACAATTTATAAATTACTAAAACTCAATTCAGTCTCTAGTATAAATTATAAATCTACTATAAGTAGAAGAAAAGTGCATAAATTCTACATAGACAGGTATAACTTACACTACGTCATCTCTATGCGGTTCCAACCCCTGACCATTCATCATTTGTTTTTAAACCATTTACTGATTGTGATGTTAAGAAGGGCGTAGAAGCGATATCATCCAATGCCGTTGGCAGTGACTGCATTAGCCGTAGGATGGTTGTTCTGGTTTTGGATGAAATATTACCAGTACTGCAATACATTCTGAACACGTCCATTTCTAGTAGCGTATTCCCCTCTATATGGAAGGAAGCTCAAATCGTTCCCCTCCCTAAAAAAAGTAATCCTTCGTCATTTTCTGAGTACCGTCCTATTTCTATTCTTCCTTTCCTTTCAAAACTCCTTGAGCGGCTTGTCCATCAACAACTTACTTTTTTCCTTATCCAAAATAATCTTTTCAACCCGTTTCAATCCGGCTTCCGGCCTGGGCACAGCACTGCTTCGGCTTTAGTCAAGATCACAGATGACATAAGATGCGGTATGGAAGACAGTAATCTAACGGTGTTATCGCTACTTGACTTTAGCAATGCGTTCAATAACGTGGATTTTGACATCTTGTTGGGAATTCTGCGCTCTCTTAACATATCTCCAACGGTAATTGCGTGGTTTCATAGTTACCTGTTTGGACGCCGGCAACGTGTTCGCGTAGAGGAGAAATTCTCGTCGTGGTGTAATACGAGTGCTGGTGTACCACAGGGCGGCGTTCTATCTCCCCTTCTTTTCTCCGTTTTCATAAACTCAATATCACACAATCTTTCTTCTTCCTACCACCTTTATGCTGATGATCTACAAATATATACGCAGGCTTCGTTAGATGAATTACCAGAGGCAATTGAAACCATCAACAGTGACCTACGCAAAATCTCCGATTGGAGTCGCTCATACGGTCTCAGGATCAACCCTGCGAAATCGCAAACAATTGTTATAGGTAGCTCCAGAATGATCTCCAAAATTGATTGGTTTCGCCTCCCACAGGTAATTTTCGACGGAATCTGTATCCCATTTAGTGATGTAGTGAAGAACCTGGGAGTGCTTATAGACAAGAAACTGTCCTGGGTACCTCAAATAGCAGAAACTAGTCGAAAACTCTTTGCCTCTGCATCTTCTCTTAGAAGATTGAGGAACTTTCTGCCTACTACCACGAAAATTTCGCTTGCACAATCTCTTTTACTTCCTATCTTGGATTATGCTGACGCTGCATACCTAGATTTAACCGAAGATCAGCTTAATAAGCTTGAACGCTTACAAAACTATTGCATTAGGTTCATATACGGCCTTCGTAAATATGACCACATCTCTGAATTTCGGAAAAAGCTGCAATGGTTACCTATTCGCTGTCGCCGGAATACTCATATTCTCTCTCTTTTATATAATATACTCTTTAACCCTTCCACTCCTCCCTATTTAAAGGAACGTTTTAAGTTCCTATATCTTACTCACACTCGAGTCTTCCGCTCCTCGGAAACTTTGCAACTTTGGATGCCTGTCCACACCTCTCGATTTTATGACAAATCATTCACTGTGGAAGCTACTCGACTCTGGAATGCTCTTCCAGAAGATATAAGACGTGCCAAGTCCTTGCCAATTTTCAAAAACATGATAAAACAACATTACCTGTCCAATTGTACTTAACGTTGCTTTATAAATATTTATTAATATGCCTAAATGTATGTATTTATGTGCTATATATTCTCGAATTCGTATAAGCTTATAATATTATATAAGTAAGGTTTTTATTGTATTTATAATACCTATTTATTTATTTATTAATGTGTATGTGTATGTATATGTATATTATAATATCATACCTACTACTTATCTGTAAAAGTTATTGTCTACAGAGAGCTAGTTTGTTTAATTTTAGTTAAATGTTTATGTCTTTTTGTTTATATTGCGCACCGCTGACTACTCCTTATGCCTGTGATACTATCCATCCAAAGGTTGCCTGGAAGAGATCACTTTTAGTGATAAGGCCGCCCAATGTACCCCAACCTACTTTATAATTTTTAATGTTTTTAGTTTTTATCCTATGTTGGTATGTGCAATAAAGAGTTTTTCTATTCTATTTTTTCTATTCTATAAATTTAGGGAAATAAAACTGCAGGTTAGATTTGATCCAAACATAATCATAGAAGGAAAAAAAGGCTAAAAGACTGCCAAATTAGACGTAGCTTTCTTGCTTAGCCGAAAATAACATTAATGACTCCATCAAATGTGGTCTGATCATGTCATCTACATCCTTCTGGTAGTCCGTAAAAGCCTCTGGACAATGTTTGTATATCGTCCGGAGAGCCTTAAGACAGTGAATAAGGGTTTGGTCAGGGTTGGCGTCGAGATGGGGGCGCGTTCGCTGCACCCTTACCAGCTTAGTAAGGTGCGGAACGGCCTCTAGTTGCACGATTTGATGTGCCACATCAGGCATTACTGATAATCTGCGGAGGAAAAATTTCAGTTAGTTTGGTAAGTTTACTTTCATTTGTGTAATAGGATCATAGTAATTGTATATATTTATTATTAATTGGGTTTTTTAATAAATTAACATCAAAAAGGTATTTATAGAGAACTATAAAACATTAATATACCATCAACCGGACATGCAAGAAAAGTAGTAGTATGTACTATGTTCATCATCATCATCATCATCAGCCTGAAGACGTCCACTGCTGAACATAGGCCTCCCCCAGAGCGCGCCACCTTGAGCGGCTGCTCGCCTCCTGCATCCATCGGCTCCCCGCGGCTTTCACCGTGTCGTCGGTCCACCGAGTGGGGGGCCGGCCTACGCTGCGTCTTTCTGTTCGTGGTCGCCACTCGCTTGTCAGTTCTACGAGCGATGTGGCCTGCCCATTGCCATTTCAACTTGCTAATTCTAAGAGCTATATCGGTCACTTTAGTTCTCCTGCGGATCTCCTCGTTCCGGAGCTATCTCGCAGGGAAACACCGAGCATAGCTCTCTCCATAGCTCGCTGCGCGACTTACTACTCCTACTACTACTAGTACTGTGTACTATGTTGGTAAATAAAAATTTACAAGTCACTGTAGAGAAGTTTATATCTTTGTCGTAGAAACTTTGCCTTCGGTTTGTGGTGAAACTATTGCCTTCAGCGCCATCTGTTGTGAACCCCAGACAACTTACCTGGAGATAGCTTCAGTAGCGTGACAGTGGAGCCTCGCTCTCGCTCTCAGCTCAGCGGGGCGCGGCGCGGGCGCGGGCGGAGCGCGAGTGAAGCACACGAGCGCGACGCTTGTGGACCGCTGAGTCGATAGTAGGTATACACAGCGGGGGATGCGTGAGAGAGATGCTAGGAAGGACGCGGTCTGTTCCTGGATAATGAGAGAACAATGTTTAGTGATCGAATGCTGATAGACTGGGGACGGACGTTAAAAACAGGGAAACCACGGATTAGAAAAAAAAAATGACTATTATGTTAAACCGACTTTTACAGCTAATGTCGCACTGAAAAATATTTGGATGGTATATCCACACATAATTTTTTTTCCAGTTATTATGATTTGGAAATCAAACTACTAAAACTGATTTTAACTCTGGGATCAATCTGTAATTTACTAAATATATTGTTTCAAATAAAAAAAGGATTTACAAAATTGGTTTTTAATGGCGGAATGCTGAGGTAACAAGCATGAAAAAACCTTTTGATTAAGTCGGTTGAAATAAGGGCTCAATCGCCTTTTCATACTGTACAAGAAAGAAGTAAAAGGTTTAAAACCCAAACTAATGAACCGATTTTGATGAAATTTCTATGGAACCAATGTATACAAATAAAACAAACAAAATATAGAACCTCTTTTTATGAAGTCGGTCAATAATAATACAGGCGCTAGCTTGTCTTTTCTTCATCAACAAAGCGCTGCTGTTTTGCCTGCTTATATCTCAATAGATGGCGCTGCCATGCCAACCAACCCCGTAAATCAGTATCAGTTGAAAAGTTGTAAGACTTGTGATGTGAGGGTGTATTTATGAAGGATAAAATACCTACATCTATTGGTGAAGGACTGAAGGTGCATTAATTAAAACTTACTTGCAAAAACACTGATATATTCGGGCCGCGACGCTTCACGGCATCCAACAGCTTCTCTACAGTTTTATGTTTCGTTATAACTTCCACAATGTCGGAGCTCCCTTCGTCTTTTCTCTCGAGTTCAAGCTCGCGCACCAAGTTTACAAGACACGCTGTGCAAAGCAGCAGTAGTTGGCAGCATTCAGTGCGCGATAGGATACCTGAAAAGTAATGTATGGTTTATCTACGATACCTCAAAAAAGATATGTTGTAAATTATATCGCGATAACTTAATTATAATTACTGTATGACTGTGTGTACGTACTGTATTTGCCAGTGAGTGTATAAAAAAAATTGAATTCAATTTCCCGCCATTTCAACAGGCTGTGGAATTGATTAACCACAGAGTAACAATGTTTTTCTAGTCTAAAATCAACTTTTTTCGTTAATCTATGCAAGATATTTACGTTAAATAAACTTGATAAACGCGCCATCTACTGTAATTACTGTGTAACTGAAAAGTGCATCTACTCGATCACAGATAGCGTTTCTGTTATGTCTTATGTCTTGCTGCTTGACTATAGATGTCGCTACGTGTATTTTGTGTTCATGTTTTGGTTAAATTTGCTATTTTTATGACATGAAATTTTTAATTTCTACTTACCGGTAATGTTTTCAACAATACTGTTCAAGTAATCGTGCAGTTGTGTGAGGTCATAATGCCCTCTCAGCCACGGCGCTGTGATTTGAGTGAGGACTGTGATCGCTTCTCTCATCTGAGGTTCCGGGTTGGATCGGTCTGCCAGAATGTCCGACAGTATTTCTATGCCGCCTCCCTATGTAAACAAACAAAAAGCATATGTAAAATGAAATTTAAATAAATTGTGTTTTTTTTGATGAAATGGCAAAGGTGGATTTTTAATATTTATTTTAAGCTAAGTAGGAGTAGGTAGGGGTAGTAGTAGGTAGCTTTTTAATACTCTATACTATACCTACTATAATAATTAAATATTGTATTATTAATAGAAAAATATATACGCGGAGTAAATAAATATAATCACCCCCTTAAACGAAACATACGTCTGCCTTCTTTCACTTTTTTTTACTTAATAATAAAATTATGAAATGACAAAGGCATGATTTTTAAATACCTATTTAAGCTAAGTAGGAAAATATATTTAAAAAAATAAGAGATTTAAAAAAAAAGTTATAATCCACTTGAACGAAACATACGTCTGCTTGGGTACAAAAAACGCGGCCTACATTAGGTACTCTATGTTCTGAGTGACCTAATACAAAATGAAAAGATGTAGAATTACCTCTTCAAACTGCTTGACAGCATCTCCAGTAACGCAGACCGTGGCCAGAGCTCTCAGCGACAGCGCTTTTATAGAGCTCTTACTGCTTTCAATGATAGCCGTCAACAGAGCCCTGGGGACTCCGCAGTCCACGAAGGGTAGCTCCGTAATCTCCTTCAATATCTTGGAGCACTTCTCATGGATGGCTGCTTCTGGACCCTCGCTTAACATGGCTAGGTGTCCGATGGATGTCAGAGTACTTTTGAGGATCAGATCTGATGGAGGCTCTTCGATTATTGATACAAGGGTCTGGAAAAAATAGGGTGTATTAAACTTGATGTATGCAGGAGTCTCAGAATGAATTTACACACCAAACATACTGTCACAGAGTAGGTACAGCGCATTTAGCCGAGAGGCAGCACCGAACGGCTGCGTTCATTCACAGATAAAAAATAATCTTAACAGGGGTTTGATTGCGAAAGACACCATCATCATCATCATCAACCAGAATTCATGCGACAGCCTGAAATCGTCCACTGCTGATGCTGAACAAAGGCCTTCCCCAGAGAACGCCACCTTGAGCGGGTGCTCGCCTCCTGCATTCAGTGGCCCCCGCAGCCTTCACCAGATCGTTGATCCACCGAGTGGGGCCGGCCTACGCTGCGTCTTCCGGTTCGTGGTCGCCACTCGAAAACCTTTCTTCAAACGCCATCTTTGGACGGTTATCATAGGGTTTGGTTAGTCAAATTGTTAATCACTACGCTTGGCAGGCACCTTGGTACCCCAGAAGATTTTAATATACCGAGGAGAATGCTGCGTTCTTTGAATATACCATTAGCCTTCTGGCCGTGTGGTCCCAGCCCAGCGGTGTGAGAATATAGGACTAACACACCTCTTCCCGTGGGTGCCGTAAGAGCCGGCTAATGGAATATCCAGGGCAGCAGCAGTAGACAGCGTTCTCCTCGGTACATTAAAATCTTCTGCGATCACCAAGCCGCCTGCCAAGCGTGGTGATTATGGCAAACCCTTGATAAGCATCTAAAGAAGCGTTTTATGGGAGCTACGTTCAGAAGTGGACGTCTTCCGGCTGTGTAGGTACGTATCTATTAACTCTCGCTAGGGGTCAGAACCGCGGGGAGCCGATGGATGCAGGAGGCTAGCAGCCGCTCAAAATGGCGCTTTATGGGGGAGGCCTATGTTCAGCAGTAGAGATTGATGACGTATCTACCATCTACGTTATATAATTACCTTCATCTGCTGGACTAGTACAGCTTTAGTAGTCTCCATGAAGATGCCAATGAGTGTGTCGAGGTGTTTCTGAACTAGCTGCCATTCGGGACAGCTCTCGTTCAGCTCCACCTTCACATCTTCGCCAATATCTACCAGCTTCTGGAGGTAGATCTGGAGGGACTTCTTTATCCTAGAAGAAAAAAACACCCATCTTGCAAAAATGATCATGGTTGCCTAAAGCTTTGATTCTGTTTCATTCCTGTATGATAACGTGTTTGGATTAGTGTGATACTTTTGTTGAACATTTGTAATGTTATTTAAAAGGCTTGGCTTAGCCAAATTTTCGTAAGTCAATTCAGACATATAATATCTTTAAAAATGTCGTAATGCGCGAGGGAAATATAGGATAAAGGTAACCTACCTATAATTGTTACTTTCGTTTTATAATTGTTTACAATGTATTATTCTTAGAGAATTATGATTTTATTATACCTACTAATATTGTTTACCCTGCTAAGTGTAATGTCATGTCTATTATGGGCCTATGATCATGACGTCACACAATATTACATTCTGAGGTACCTACTACTTTATTATTTACTAGTTGACCCTGCCCGACTTCGCCTGCCTACCTTCCATTGCCGTCCCATCCATTCATCGTTTTCTCTATCTTTTTCCCCTTCCCTTATCTTTTCCCTTCGACAGGATGAGTAAGTACAAACAGAAAATTCTTGCATAAAAATTACATCTTTGTTTCTTCGTGCAACACGCACTTGGCCGTTTTCGAAAACAAAAAGTATCCTAAATGTTATTCTAAAAAACAGCTTTAACTGTACCGTATTTCTGCGAAATCCGTTCAGTAGTTCCAGCGTGATGCGTGTTCAAAGAGACAGACAGACAGACAGAGAAAACATTCAAAAATATATTTTCTATTTCTATATATTTTCATTTTTTTTATTTTTCTAATTTATAGTCATAGCATTTGACCACTGTCTCGCATGGTATCTGATGACGCAGCCTACGGTGGGTGCTTGCTTAGAAGATACCTGTTCACTCTTGACTCGAAGACTCCCAGGTTAAGAAGGTTATATCGATAAAGTAGTATCGATATCGATTAAGAAGTGAAATGTAATCAAAATTTACAAAAAATATTCACATGTGTCAGTTACAGTTTTATTATAATTAGGTAATGGTTATTTACCTGTCCCATCGCTCAGGGGTTTCTCCTGGCGGCTTGGTGTTGAGGGTGATGCTGTGCGCCAATACAAACTCGTTGATGTTGGCTACTAGCAGGCACACTTGCTCCTCAGTTGTCTGCCTCGACTCGATGTGTCTGGAAAGGTGATCAAGGTATTACAATAGGCACTAGTTTATAATCACACCAATCACTATCATCATCATCATCATCATCATCATTAGCCTGAAGACGTCCACTGCTGAACATAGGCCTCTCCCAAATAGCGCCACTTCCTGCATCCATCGGCTCCACGCGGTTCTGACGTGGTCAGACCAACTAGTGGGGGCCCGGCCTACGCTGCGTATTCCGGTTCGTGGTCGCCACTTGAGAACCTTCCTCTTCCCCATCGGTTGTCAATCACTATCACTTCACTCTAATATTCATCATCATCCTTTTTGCCTTTTCCCATTTGGTGTCGGCTCTCAATCTAACCTGTAGCGGCGAGCTACCAGAATTACACGAGCGACTGCAATCTGACCTCTCAACCCGTAAGGGACCAGTAACAGAGATAGATGGTAAGATCAGGCGTCAGATTCTATCAGGCGTCTGACTACCCGTAACGATTGCCATAGATGTTCTTATGGCAACCGGGACCGACGGTTTAACGTGCTCTCCGAGGCACGGAGCCATGGCGTCGAAAACTGCTCATAACTTACTAGATAAAGTCATTGGTGCAGGGCCGAGGATCGAACCCGGTGCCGTTAGATTATGAAGCGCACATGCTACCGCTCGGCCACCAACGCTCTCACTTTACTCTAATATTATAAAGACGAAAGTTTGTGGGTGTGTGTGTGGTGTGTCTTTGTTCCCTCTTTTCGCCGCAACAGCTGAACGGATTTGGATAAAATTTAGTATGGAGATAGCTTTGACTGACTTAGCTCAGTTGTTAGTAGCTCTGCCTGAACTATATGTTGTGGGTTCGATTCCCATCCAGGACAATCATTTGTATGATGAACATAAATGTTTTTTCTGTATCTGGGTGTTATTGTGTATGTAGTTACAAACAAAAAATTATCTAAGTATTGTATCAGTCATCTGGTTCCCATAGTACAAGCTATGCTTAGTTTGGGGCTAGATGGCGCTGTGTGACATGTCCACACATATTTATTGATTAGCTTATACTACACTGGATTAATACATAGTTTTTATCCGGAAGTGAAACCGCGGGGCGCAGCTAGTAATTAACATATTTTTATCTAACATAACTTTACTATTAAAAGTAATAAAACGAATTAATACCTACCATTAAAGCTACGGCTTTTTTTAACGGGCAATGCTGTTGGTATCTACCGACCTTTACAGCGTCACCGGGCGGAAAGCTACGGCTTACCTGACACTGCACTGCTTTTATTTGTCACGTCATTCGCCACATAATAAAGTAGAAACTTTATTATTTTGTGGCAATTCACTCATAAAGCGAGTTTGGCTCAACGATACATGCGACTTTGAAGTTGACGCACCCTGGTTCGAATCCCTGCACCAATTGACGTGCAAATTATGTGCGTTTGCACTTTGTGCTTACAACAACGAAGGATAACACCGTGAGGAAACCGGCATGTGCTTACTGGGTGGTAGGACTTTTCTGCAAAGTTCGTCTGACTTCGTCTAGGTAGGTACCACCGCTTTGCCAGTTATTCTGCCGCCAAGCAGTAGTCTGCAAGCACTACTGTGTTTCGGCTTAAAGGGTATTGTAGCTAGTAAATTACTGGGCAAGTGAGACTTTATCACCTGATTTCATAGCCTAATTTGAGACTGTGATGTCTCAGGATGACGTGCGCAGTGCAGTGTCGCGCGAAATTTTATTATTTTTAAGTTCCTAGTGACACTGCAATCTGTTTTGGGCGGCCGTATCGCTTAACATCAGGCGAACGACTAGCTCGTCACGTCATTCATTCTCAAAAAAAAAAAATACAATAATCACTAAATTCAAGAACGGTGTGCCCATCCATTAATCCTAGTCCAGCGTGGTGGATCCGGTTTGATACCCCAAAACGATCTATACTGCCATTTGTTTTTCAAACGAAATTCCTGGTTGATCCCCCAATCATTTTCTGTTCTGGTTGTATCCCACTGACCTCTATAATACAGCGTACTTGTATTATAGAGGTTAGTGTTGTATCCACAGTGGTTGGTAAAGAGGACAAAAAAAATGTGTTAAAAATAACAATTCAACACTTTTAGTACTTCTTACATAGATGGGGTTTGAGATTGAAGAAGAATATTATTGGTTGCTTCTTAGAAAAAAGAAGAAAAGGAAATGTAATCATGTTTATCGTATTCGAGGTCCTCCGACAGGGCCCTCGGAGATCGGGGTACTCGGCGAGTACCCTTCTAAAGTAGGTATGCCAGACCCCCGAGCATGAAACCCTCACCCCGCGAGAAAACTTGTAGTTGTTATTAGAGTGAGACTTAGGCTCTACCATAGTCTTCTCACGGTATCTCACGAGAAAGTGTCGAGAAAAATTTTTCGCGTCGCGGTGCGCATCTAGCCGGGCAGGAGGCCAGAAACACTGAGGTAAAGGTAGCCTACATACACTTTCTCCCTTACAACAGATCCTTGTCCCACCTGTCGAAAGAAGAGTATAACTAACCTACTTCCTAGTTTCTTTCCCAAATCCATGCATCGGGAGCAAAAAGTTAATACCTGCTCGCTAACTTACATACATAATGAGCGAACTCCTATTTGCATATCTTTAAAAACACACTTTGCATAATAGTTATGCGTGATTAATCGCTAATTTGATGAAAACTGGTTCCCATTTCCTACATTTTATCTCATAACACCCAATAACCATAATATCTTTATCGTAAACTGGAACTTCCAAATAGTTACATAAATGCTTATTTACAAAGTCGTAAATAAACTTGGAAAAAAACTGCTAGCTATATAACCAGCCAGATTGGGCTGCAAGAGTAAAAGACATGAAGACAGTGTAGGTACATAGGCCATAATCCATCACGCAGGTATGACTCTGGCAGTGAAGGAAGGGATGACAGAACAAGTCCTCAAATTTTGTAATTTTGAGTGTATGCAAGTTTCCTTAGATGTTTGCCTTCACCATTGTAAAAGCGAGTGCAAAAGTCATTGGTGCAACGCCGAGCTGTTTCCCCTTATTAATAATATGTATGCAGAGTAAAGTTACCTATATTATGTTTTATTTCTTTCTATTGAGTTTGAAATGGGCTAAGATAAAACAAGAGAAATAACGCATGTTCTGTGGCTTAGAGTAATGGCACGTTAATATAGGATCCCGTTTTTACCTTTTGGGAACCCTAAAAAACGTTGCATAGCTAACCTCACAAACTCTAGAGCGGCAAAGTTTTTCATAGACCTCACTGTAATGGGAAACGTAAATCATATACCCAATGTTGGTGATGATATTGACACCTTAGCTTTTCCTTTCAAAAATAATGCCGGTTACTGTGAAAATTCAAAAAGTCGTACTTATAAAGAAGGATCTAGAAACTCACCTCAACACATCGCTGTACTGATGCACAATAATCTGCCCATGCGTCTGGACACTCTTAATATTGCCAGTGATCGTAGCAGAGCTTGCGGAAACCATCGCCTTCATCTCCGCTCCCAGAGGCTTACTCTGAAGTGTGGTCATGCACTCGTTCTCGCAGGAACTGACGAGATCACATAGCCAATACTGGACTGGTTCTGGCTTCCTCTCGCATAGACGCTCCAAGCAGGTCTGGTCTATACTTCTCTCCCGGTACAAGATCTCGTTTTGATTGTTCAGGACAAGTCTACAAGAATTTTAGAGTTTTAAATGAATATTGATGTGGAGATCAGCGGCAGACGATTGTGATTATGACCTGTGAGTCAGCGGAACTATGAAGGGATCTTAGTAACCTGCATACCCACTATCAAAGGCATTTTCTTTCATATGAATATACTATTGTTGAATGAAATACTATTTAACATGATTTACTCTAAACCAGGGATATAGACTGTATATATAGTATAATAATTAAGCTCACGCTGACTGGCATTTCAATAATGTTGTTGTGAACTTACCCATTGAAGTTATCCAGCAAATTACCCCGCCGTGGTGTTTTCCTGTAACTCTTTTGACGAAATCCATTCATGTATTCATGAGGAGCAAGCATCTTTGGAGTCGATGTGCATTCTAAGTTGAGCTGGTCCGCAAACACTTCCTCCTCTTTTAATTTCTCCCTTTTAGAATCATGTGTCAAATTTATGTCAGTTTTATGATTTGTTTCGTTGGACTGTTTGTCTTGGAATTGCGGAGGTGGTGTTAATCCTCGCTCTTTGCTGTGAGGGTCATTTTCAAAATCAGCTTTTGCTTTCAAGTCTACATCACTTTCCGTGGCAACTAGTCTTTCGTTGTAATGTGGAATGAGCATTTCTTGTTGTGGATAAGTGACGATCACCCAAGAGCTCTGCTCCTCCGTCCTCGGAAGGCCTAAAGAAGGAACGCGACTTCCATTGAGTGTCCCACCTGCATGTCGATCTACTGGAGTCGGCTTTTCCTTCCTTGAAAATATCTTGAATGTGTCTTTTTTGTCTGACTTCCCTACCCGGTGTTTAGCTTTGGGCCCTACTTTTTTCTGTGGTTTTAGATGAAGACTATCCATGATATTTTTTCCTAATAAAGCTTTTGTAGGCTTGTGTACTTCTTCTTTCTCATATACTTCTTCAGCAGCAACGTCCTCGTCAATATATCCAAGAGAGTGGTACCCATCTTGGATGTCTAAAATTTGCTGATCTAATCTTTGCCCTTCAAAGTTGAGAGATTTATTAAGCCTATTCCTTTGAAACACTGGAGTTGTTACGATGGGCATTTCTTGGGAAAAGCTGCGATTGTAATCTCCTTTGGCAATGGAGGACCTTTCAACTGGTACGTATGTAACATTAGATATAGGAGTACGATTTCTGGGCTGATTGTTTACAGCTATTTCACTGTTATCAGCCAGTTTTATATATTCAAAGCTTTCGCTTGACTCTGATTTGGTTTTACTTGTTTCTAAGTCCTTAACTTTAGCTATTTTAATAACTTTGGCGCTCTCATTCTCCGGAGTTGATATAAAACTCTTTTCTGGATACTTCTTTGACGGGCTTATAACATTAACGTTTTTATCAGGTACTTCTTTGGTATCTTTTTGTATTGCACTTGTATTTGGAGTAATAATATTTCTATTTACAGGTTTTGGTGGAGTTGTAATATTACTTACTTTACTATCCACCCTATTGTTAATGTTAGCGTTATTAGTTACGTTAGACTTAGATTTGTTAAGCTTTTCATTATTTAAATTTTTCGGTGAAGGGTGCTTTGGTTCCGTACTATTTCCATCATCTGCCTTATCTTTTAGTAACTCCATGTGTTCTTCGTCGTGATGAATTTCATAGTACTTTTGCAAATCGTACGGAGTTTGAATTACGCTACTACTTCGATTTCGTGGCTTAGGAGTGGGGGCACCATTACTGATGGTTTCAGGTGCTTTGGGACTATCAACAACATCTCTTTGCGGGGTGTTTTGAAAATCTATAGCTTGCTTCACTGTGACATCTTCATTGTTATTTGAATCACTGCTACTTGTTGACTTGTTCTTAGAGCCGTTGCTTTCTGGAGATGGAAAATACTGTGAAGCGGGTGGAGAGCTATCAGAGTCTGAGAATCCAGAGTCTTGGCTTTTGTGACTGCCAGGGCTGCCATGTCGCAGAGGCCATTGGTTTATCTGCACAACAGGCTGCGCAATATTATCTGCGCTATTGTTTCTTTGTCCCTCGGGTTGGTTCGCTATCCAGTGAGGCAGTTGCGGCTCCCATTCAGCTTCTTCCCTCGTATTGTTCCATTTCGGCTGTGCAACTGGGCTTCCCATATTCGTCGGCTCATCACCCCACCAAACCTTGCTGCGCGTTCGTTGGAAATTTGACATCCTGCAACAAAACAAATCAATAGATTAACCGTGGGAAGCGAAGGTGTCGGGTGTAATGATTGGTTTCGAATGACGTAATGTCTTGGGCCATTATGAAGAGTTAGTAGGTGCGTGCTTCGCGATGCGTGACGCAGTGGTTGGCCAAATTATCTACCTAGAAGAGCGCTTGTGTGTTTTTGTTTGTCATGGGAACTCGCGGCTTTATTGTGTTGGTTACTTGCCTACTATTGAAATTGAAAACCGACAAAAAGTAACGCGTTGGTACCTAAATTACAAAGGCAAAGATCGGGTTTAGTGACGTACCCACCAGTAGACTAACACAGGCTATGAATGTGATGATGAAATAAAAATTAGTTAGTAAACAAAACACGTACGTAAAGATTCTTAAGACGAAATTGCAAAAGTTTAGTTCTAAGCAAGCGTGCTCCATCGTCAACGAAATCGTCACACTGAAGGTGGAATATACTCTTCAAACGTAACATCAAGGGCGGCAGGAACAAAAGTCGGTAAGCCATCAGGGTCGAGACCCGAGCAGATGTTTGAAACCGTTGCAGGACCCATTGTGATCGGTGCAAGGGACGGTGGCCGTGATTTCTGTCCCCTCTGTATTGACGAAGTTTGGAAATAACGGTACGAGATGAATGGAATAAGTTTCTTAGACATAATGTTACTTTTACAAGGGATGGAAGGATACACGTGCATTCTTATAGACATTTTAATGTCTGTAGGTACTTATACGCAGCAGTCTTCCGGTGTAATTTGAAATAACTTGCGGCTTTGGAGAATATTGAGCGGCGTGCCAAGAAGCTTATCAACGATGAGAGACTAGGGAGAATTCAAAGTCTTGAATACAGGCGCAAGGTCGCCGGTCTGTCGGTCTTCTATCGGTTACATTTTGGAGAGTGTGCGCATGACCTTCATCAGCTCACTCCGTCATCCCCTTTCCATCATAGAACTACAAGCCTTGGTGGTTCTTCGCATCCTTACGTCGTTAGTGTACCACAAGTCCGCACTAAGCGTTTGCTGACTCATTCATAGTCCGAACGGCCAAGGAATGGAATGCTCTTCCAGCAACAGTGTTTCCTCCTGGGTATTATAACCTAGGTCTTTTCAAGTCAAGAGTGAATGGGCATCTCATGGGCAAACGTGCTCCACCTTAGACAACTTCGTCACTTACCATCAGATATAGTTGTTGTCAAACGTATGCCCATAAAAAGTTCAGTCGATAATAGATAGATAAAAATGCTTTCGAACATAACGCTAGTGAGCATTGTCTTCCAGTTAACCAGAGTGTAAAGTGGATTTTTTTATGTTACAGTATAACAATTTTGAATATTGGATGAGACTTGACCAAAGGGTGTTATTATTTAGATTCAAGGATTTCAATTGAGTCATTTGAAGACTATAACCTCATTGGGAATGCCACGGGGTTTTTAAATGTTGAACTATAAGTGAAGTACTTCAGTAGAGTTACTATACCGATCGGTCACAGGCCCGTTCTGTCACAGTTTTGCAAACCCATACAACGAGTCCCCCAATCCTCACTTTCAAAAAAATACATTTATTCTGTTTTTTCATATCCTCATCGGTCACACTTTTTTACTCACTACCAGAATTGGGTCCAACTAACGCAAAAAAACAAAACCAAAGAAATGTATGACTGTTATTTTGCATTATCTAGCTCACGATAATGATATTATTATAAATAATGGGTATGTAATAAGACTGCAATACGTATAATTTATTAACATAATTGCCCTCTTTTTCTTGATGGCTGCATTTTGATTGCCGAATTCTTTGAAGATGCGTTGACAAATGTATGCAGTTAGTATGCTTACCTACATAATTAATTCATTGTTTAAGTTATGTGGGTGGCATTTGTTACAATAGGCTAGTGTCCTGCTATATTTTTTTGCATAAATTAACAATAGTTCTCAAAAAGAAACAGTTTTTACTAGGTGGTAGGACTTTTCTGCAAAGTTCGTCTAGGTAGGTACCACCTCTCCAACAATCCTCTCAAATGAGTCCGGGAAGGTCAGTGACGCATGTGGCGTGCGTCAGCGTTAGCGCCGTGAGGCTTCGTAGGTGACAGCCCATCAGTTACCTACGGGATGTGCTTTAACAAGTGCGAGGAGGGCAGCGGTGCGTTCCGTAGGAGATCCCGGAGCCCTCTGCCATGCACCGAGGAAGGCCACCGGAGGGGTTTTAGTGAGTGGAAATCTCACATAACCCGGCTTCAGCCCCATTGAAGTCGGGTATCTTTAAAAGATTTCCCCCTCGTCAACAAAAAAAAAAGGTAGGTACCACCTCTTTGCCAGTTATTATGCCGCCAAGCAGTAGTGTACAAGCACTACTGTGTTCCGGTTTGAAGGGCATTGTAGCTAGTGAAATTACTAGGCAAATGAGACTTATGAACTGATCTCACTTTTGGAAATATTTTTGTTTGTTAGGTACTTACTTGTGTAGTATCTTTTGTGTATAGTTATTTTGGTGTGCAATAAAGTATTATTCTATTCTATTCTATTCTCACAGCCTAGAAAACTTTTCTAGACTATATGTTGTTTCAGGATGCCGTGCGCAGTGTGCAGTGTCATGGAAACTTTAATTTAAAGTTCCGAGTGACACTGCAATCTGTTATGGCCGGCCGTGACGCTTAACACCAGGCGAACGACTAGCTCGCCACGTCATTCGTTTACATAAAAAAGTCGTAAAAACAAAAATTATATATCTCAAAAAATTACAAGCATTTTAAAATACGGGAATAGAAAGAGACAACTCAAACATGCAGTGACGTCAGTTCTTGCACCTTAATAATACCTCATTACTAAGCTTTACATACAGTCTCTTTGACATCTGACTTCACTTGCGTTTTCATAGTAACTGTGGGGAATCTCCTGTTTTGCGAGAAAGGGACATGCGATGCCCCCAGAAACTTTAAAAGCGTATTACTCCTTGATTTATTTACCGATTTTACTTATTTTTATAATTATTGTTTTCTTTTTTCATTTTTAACCTACATTATTTTCCATTTCCATTTCCTAGAGTACTTTCTTACTGAAATAAGCACTCTACTAGAACTACAATCTAGCCATTATTTTGGCTAATAAGTAATTTAAATTTAACCTAAACTTCTTCCGCTTAACGCTTCCAGAATAAGGTACTTAGGGAAATTGTAAATGCACCCTGGTACATTCGAAATGACGACCTTCATCGGGACCTTAATATAGAGCTCGTCGATAATGTTATCAAAAAATATGCAGAATGTCACCAATATAGACTTTACCATCATGTGAACGTAGAAGCAATCCAGCTGCTTGATCACACGAACATTATTAGAAGACTTAAACGAACAAAACCATTTGAGTTAGTGTAGTGTTATTAGTGAATTTTCACAAGTTAGTGTAATGTGCTAGTGCTACCCAAAAGAACACAAGAACAAAGTGTCGTCGCCTTAATAGAGACAATAAGAAAAGTGTTATTGGACACATTCTTAGATAATAAGGTTTATAACCTACATTATGAAAATAATATTTACTTGTTCATTTTTAAAAGCAGGACACCAGCCTGTAGGTGTACAACAATCAAAGTTCAATACCAAGTAGTGATAGTAATTCTAAGCTGTGGTTAAGTTTCATTTCAATCAAAGTATTGTCCAAGCTGTACACTTTACGAATGTACTTGTACTGTACTTCATCATTCATCATCATTAACAGCCTGAAGACGTCCACTGCTGAACATAGGCCTCCCCCAGAGCACGCCACCTTGAGCGGCTGCTCGCCTCCTGCATCCATCGGCTCCCCGCGGCTTTCACCAGGTCGTCGGCCCACCGAGTGGGGGGCCGGCCTACGCTGCGTCTTCCGGTTCGTTGTCGCCACTCGAGAACCTTTCTTCCCCATCGGTTGTCAGTTCTACGAGCGATGTGGCCTGCCCATTGTCACTTCAACTTACTAACTCTAAGAGCTATACCGGTCACTTTAGTTCTCCTGCGGATCTCCTCGTTCCGGAGCTTATCTCGCAGGGAAACACCGAGTATAGCTCGCTCCATAGCTCGCTGCGCGACTTTGAGCTTACTAATGAGGCCAACAGTAAGAGACCACGTCTCAGTTCCATAAGTCATCACTGGCAACACACACTGATTGAAAACTTTCGTTTTCAGGCTCTGCGGTATTTTACTTGCGGTACTGTACTTGGTACCTACCTATTCTATTAGTACCTATTATAACCCGGTCATCGTAGCTGCGGTTGTCCATGACTCAATCCTGATTAACATTGTTGTTACAACTAAGCAAATAGCGCGTAGTTAGACCCTGTCAAAGTTGCACCTTATGGTGCGAGAGCCCACTGCACAAAAACCTACGTCATCGGGTACCCCAATAGGATATCTTTAGATCGTTAACCATAGCATACTCTTGAGCACTACTAACATAGTTGTGTAAAATGGCAGATACCTGTTATTAGTTAATTATTGTTAATTGCTAAAAGATATTTGTGAATTAGGAAATCTTGGCAGGTTGAGCTTAGGCCGAGATACCATTGGCGACAATTTATTTTCATTTTTGGGGTCATGTTGGTACCACCTGGTCCATGGTCCGGTTCTGAGGGACGGTGATATAGGTGTGCAACTGGCATAAAATTTGCAAATTTCTCAGCAGAATTATTTATGCAAAATAAATAAATATAAATATGTTTGTAGACATTTAACACAGCGCCATCTAGCCTCAAACTAAGCAAAGCTTGTACTATGGGAACCAGATAACTGATAGAATACTTATAGATACTTTTTGTTTGTAAATACATAATAGAATACAATATACCACCCAGACACAGAACAAACACCTATGTTCATCACACAAATATTTGTCCCGGGTGGGAATCGAACCCACAGCCTACAGTTCAGAAGGCAGAGCTACTACCAACTGAGCTATCAGGCCAGTCAAAAATAATTTGGCCGATGTTATACTCGCTGCTGGCCGGGCCTTATAGATTGGGTCAAATCTTCAAATAGCGCCCACCCATCCGTTCAGAGAATGGTTAAATTGGTAGATCTTCTCTCTTCTCAGATATAAAAACTACATTTAAAAAAGAAAAAAATTATAACCATCTACGAATAAAAACTTTATGATCAAGCTTCTTACTATATATCTATTCTGTGGTAATGAAAAGGTGCTTTGACTTCACTCAACCCTTATGCGGGATAACGAATATTTTTATAACGGCTACGTTTTAAAATTATTGATGATATTTTTATTAGATTTACTTACGTTTATTAGTATGATGGTTATTCAAATAGTTAAGTATTTACACGACTAACGTGTTACTTAGATAGTCTGGCTCTATCTATACACGTTTAGCGTATAATAAGTAATTTTTTTTAACGGGCAATGTGCCTTTATTACTCAAGCTAACTACTACAATAATAAAACCTAAACCTATAGACTATCTGACTAGAAATCCCCGGTAATAAAACCAATCCGTGAGCAAAACTTCATCAAAATCGGTTCAGTTGTTTGGACATGTAAGTCTCACGGATAAATATTTTACATACTTACACCTTACACCCAATGATTCACTTATATACATAGTATTAGGAAAGTAGGGATTTACACAATACATATCCTGTCGTCTACACAAACACAAAACAAAACATGAACGAAACAAATACTTCTATTCACTGACACACATATATACATACACTTTCGTACCTCATTAGAACTCACTAGCACAGAATACCTATCTCAATAAGGAACGTAAGGGGCTAGATCCTGCGACACAGGCATGCCTAGTGCGGGATCTAAGGCTCCATAATATTATGTAACACTTACTTAAGTTAGAATAAAAAAAATAAATAAAAAAAAAACTAGCTACACTACCTACTACAAAGAACATTGACTGTATAATAGCTGCGATGGCCTATAGACAGTCCAAGTGCTCCAGCCCACTACCGGTAGGTAGCGTACCCAACATGCTGGCAGCATTGCCACGTTGAATTGCAATGCTGATGCGTTGGGCCACATAATAATAATTAATTAATTTTAACTTTAATTATGATGTGGAGCTCTCAGCGCTTTGTCATCATTGTGATTGTAGGTATTTTCCGCCCGTTTTTTTTCAGTCTTATTAGGCTGTGCTGATTCTAGCAATAGGGCTGCTCCGCGTCCGCGTCGACGTCGTACTGACGAAGGCTATAAGAGCAAAGTTCGCGCATGTAGTTTGGACCTTTAATTCGCAGGCAGGCCTATCCTTATGCAGCATGCGTTTATGATCTGTTCCTGAAATTTTGACTTTTTTATGAATCTCCTTATGAGTTGACAAAGCGCTCGAAGCACGACTAGCCAATTCTAACCAATCGGTAAAGTTAAGCAACGTTCGCTGCGGTCACTACTCTGATGGTTGACCGCTACAGCAATAAGTGGTATTTACACGTGAGAGATTTGTAAAAATGTCAGACCATTTCAGGGACAAGTAAAGTCCATTCTATCTGCTGTCGTGGGATAAGATAAGGGTCGGCATCGGCATATGCATGGTGATTCCGAACTCTCATTCATGCGCATACTTTAGCGGGTTATCTTGGCTCGTAGCCTTCGTACAGTGATAGGCGGGCCCTTGTACACTTCCTCTGCTTTCTGATCGCCTGGTACTTAGGTTGACACGCTTCAATGGAAACAATGCGCACGAGACATTGACTTTGAAACCTTGAACAATTTGAAACATTTACATACGATATTGTACTTAGAGTATAGACTAAAGCATAGAGAGAACTTGATTATGTGTCAAGTGTACCATCTTTTTTGGACACTTTGATGTGAATGAGTCTGACAGATTTGTATAGAAAAAACAGTTGACTCGAGTCGAAAAAAATGGTGCGGTGATTATCGCAGGCGTAGCTAATTACTATATGTTTGTTTCTTTCCTTCACAACTGACGTAGCGATACGTGTGAGCAGTACAAATATAAGATCGTTTTGATGATCTATGCTTTAGTCTATACTCTAAAATATTGTAGGTACGAAGCTACCCAGTTTGAATGATAAATCATTGATTAAAAAAGTTATTTTCTAACGAAGTCTTTTGAATGCAGACAAAATATCATTGGTATTTTTCATTTGGTTTGTTTTTTGTTACATTTTAAAGCTACCTGTATTCGTTATTATCATTTGAATCAATAACTAGATTCAGACCTAAAACTAGATGTATAAAAATACTTACTATACTAGAACAAATATATAGTTTGCGTGCATGACAGGTACCCATTTAGTTCTTAGTATTTGAACTAGATGGCGCGTCACCGTTGTGCCTAGTAATTTCTGAATCGCGCAAACGGTTCAAGCATCGTATTTTGCCGCAATACTAATGGTATATATATGCGCCCATTAACAATCACGGTCGCCCAAATAGAAGATAGATACTCAAACTTTTTAAAGACGTTTATGGTGCAAATATCAGCACCAAGATGTTGACAAAGTTATGATAATGTAAATTATTGTAAATGTATACAACATGCATTCATGTTGTGCATGGGTTGTGTATGTAGTGTTGTGTGTGTGTGTGTATATACTCTTTGAATTATGTGTAAAAAGTATTCAATAATCTATACATATAATAAAACTATAGAGATAAAAAAGTCTGTAATTGCAAGATATCAAGAAAAAAATGACACAGGTTGGCTTAAAATTAGCCGCTGATCACGTTAAGCCACTTTTTAAATACTTTGTCTGTTTGTTTGTTTGTTTGTTTGTTATGACTGAACTCCTAAAATACTGAATGGATTTTCATGCGGTTTTCACTGATATGCTTAGAAATAACCGGCGCTTAACATAGGATATATTAAAATTGATATATCGTTAAAAAAAAATTGATGACAATTATTGAGATTTCATTACGAAACGAATCGGAGTTTTAAACAACATGGCCGACTCATGTTTTTTTTTTGCTACTAACGGTAAGTTGTAAGTTACCACATATTGTCACAGATTAGAAAAAAAACAATCGACTACACTCTGTGCCACAATGACCAAAGAGTAATATTAGTACCAACCGCTACTCTAAGAGAACCAACACAATTTATAGGTTTCCTATTTATATTTTTACAGGTTGTTTAGCATTTTAGAAGTTAAATAGATACATATACCAACAAATATTAAATAGTGTGAAAGAAGATGTTTTTTTTTATTTTGGCTTTAGACGACATTTGTATTTGCCAATGATACGAAATATTTTATGAAAAATGTTTTAAAAGGGTACTTAGATGTAGGTAAGTATAATTATACATTAGGGTACGATCCTCGAATTAGCAACATGGCCGTGTAATGTTCGGTTGGAGCTCTTTGAAGAAAATCTGACGATGGTGGTTGTGAATTTTGATTTTTTTACCAAAAGCTGTGTATTTTTGAATTTCAATGTTTAATAAGGGTGGATTATTATTCCTTAAGTGTTCGTAAACGTGCACGAGTGTTGGCAAATGGTTCCACGTTTTTATAACCATCCATTTTCGTTTTCTCTTCAACGGCTTTTTAGAGTAAAATAAGAGTAAGAGCTTCAGTAAAATATCCACCATTTTACTGTGGCATTTTGACTGACAAAATAGGACTTTGACATGACATAACCGTACAAATTTTTACTCACTTGACATTGGCAGAATGAGGAGTTTTATTTAAAAAAATGAAATGGTGTTTTATGTATGACCCAATAGATGTCGCCAGTTGTGGTTTTACCAAAATCTGTCACTGTCACAGTTTCCAGCATAGACCACAGGTTATAGGAAATGTGTCACGATACTGACTGACAACTCTAAACTGTTTCGTTTATTCTATTTTCGTTGCGCGATAGCTCGGCTTAATTTTGGATCATTATATTAACGTTTATCTGTCTCGCAGTTCTTCTGTACTTCAATTTACTTAAGAAGAATGCACCACAGACTACTTAGAAGATACTACAGACAATGTACTCGTGGTCCACTCAACTGAATTTGACATTTCTTTGTAGGTACTCTAAGCATTTTCTTATGTTTGAACTACTCTATGGTTTGAAAGGTTTAAACTATGTACTTACAGCGCCATCTAGAAAAGAAGCGGAACCAGCGTTTTTTTTTTTAAATTAAAAGCCTCATTATTGCTTAAAAGCGATAGAAAGCCATTAACGAAGAAGTGGTAGGTCTGTGACACATGGTTAGTGGCAAAATTGTGCCGTATTTGGCAGAAATAGTAGTCAATATAAAAAAAACCGTTCGGTTTTGATTTCTTCTTCTTCTTTCACGTAGGTAAATGAGTTTTAATAGTTAAAATATTTTAGGTCTGTGGGCTTTTCAATGAACTAAACAAACTGAGCGGTTATATTCTCTTTAGGACAAACCACAGGTTAGAGCAATAAATTATGAAAGACAAACAGACGGACAAGAAAGTGATTTTACATATAAGGGTTCCTTTATTTTAAAACTATTCCGGAACCCTAAAAATGAAACATTCTTTGCAAAAGCGAATCTGACTAGAGCTTTGTACACATGTTATTTTCTCACTCCCATCACTATGTTGAAAGTGCAGTGGGAATGAAACAACCTGAAAAATAGCGGACTTAATATAAATGTCGACTCTTTTTACAGTGGCGTACGTAAGTACTTGTGATTTCTTATTAGTATTAACAAAATTAATTATGTACGCATCGTATAGGTAAATGCAATAAATACTCCAGCTGTAAAGTATGTATTTTATAAACTTATTATTGACACTGGCTAAATACTCAATTTGAATCGACCCAAACTTCAGAAAGTAAAAATAAAATATGTGGTGAATGCACAGAGTAAATTGTTATTTTCTCTAACCTGTGGGTGAATGCAACAAAGATACTCTTTGGTTTTGAAACGAAAAGCGCGCGGATATGATAAGCTGACGAAAACAGTGATTGTTTTGTACTTTTCTAAACTGCCTAAATAATAGATTACCTACCTATTATTTAAGTAGGTATACTTAGTACCTAAACAAAATTTACTGGAACCTCTTATGAAGACTTGAACGTTTTTTATGGTGAAAATACAAGAACATCTGTTTAAGTGAAAATGACAAGGAAAAAATCGACCGTATCATTGGTATGTAGGTATACCATATTATAGAACTTTTATTAGTTAGATGCCTAGACCTATCGTATATTTAAAAAAACTAACGTCTAAGTATAAGGTAGGTCTAAGTAGGTACATATTTAATTAAATATTGTACCTATGATTTGCAGTTTTTAATCCACTATTTTATCAATGTGTAGGTGATCTGATGACACGTGAAAAGCAATACTTACCTACTACCCAAACAACATTTTTACATGTGTGCTACCTAATCTGCTAATACTTGCTGAGCTCCGAAAAGATTTAGTGGATTTTGTTGTTTGGTATATAGAAAATGCATGAACTAAGTTATTATTAGACTACCTAAACGTAGAAATAACACAATACAAGCGTGCGAAGCCGCGGGCAAAAGCTAGTGTGTAACAATGTTGATTAAAATAGTATGTGTTATCTACCTGTGATCTATACACATAATAAAACTGTGACTGGGCTAAATCTGTAAATTAAAGATTTATCTTTGATGTAAATAGAATATTATTATAATATTTACGTAATTTACCTACCAACCTACCTATAAACACAATGGAATGGAATACAACAAAAAAAGAAGATAAACAACTAAAAGACAAATTGAAAACACGTAGAAATGAAAGCATGACCGAGTTATGCCGATATACCAATTACTACGCTCCATTAGGCACTACAGAAAAAAGACAAGACGGACGAATCAAATTTAATGTATTCAAACACAAAAATGTTGGTTACACAAATTAGGTCCATTTACATTTTGAACATTGCATATTTGCGAGTATTCTTACTGGGGAGAGAAAAAACAAAAACATTGTTTGAAGGGTACTCCTTCTCCCCACTGGTGGGACAAACCTGGTGGGAGAAAGGGAACAACTCCGACAAACCAAAAGGAGACTTTTTGTTTTTGTGTATGTTCTTATAATTTTTCAAGTCTCGACAAGAACAAGCGCGACGCCTGCGGCAGAGCATGGTCGGTCTATGAATAAGTTTATTCTATGACCAGGGGGCGTACCGTGAGCTCTTAGCGCGATTCAAAACAGACCCTATACTGGACCGCTTGTCAAAATCCTCATACGAAAAAAACAAAGCAATCCAATATAAGCTCTGATTTGAATCGCACGAAAAGCTCACAGTATACCTGGGGGCGTACTGTGAGCTCTTAGCGTGATTCAAAACTGAGCCTATATTGGATTGCTTTGTTTTGTCGTATGAAGATTTTGACAAGCGATCCAGTATAGGGTCTGTTTTGAATCGCGCTAAGAGGCCCGCACTGTGACCTCTTAGCGCGATTGAAATGACAACCTAAACTGAACCGCTACCGTACAAATTGTATTGAAGCGGTTAAGTTTAGGTCGTCATTTGAATCGCGCTAAGAAGTCACAGTACGGCCCCTGCCCCCCTTTACACTTACTTTTCGCTTGCTATGAATTATGAAAGTGAATTTAATGTGTGAAAGATTTATTCAGGGCATTTAGATATGCTAACTAATAAAATAATAATAGTCAATAGTCAATAGTAATTTATTCATAAATTAAATTTACATGTCAAAAAAAATAGATTCGCTCATAATAACAATTGATTATGATTAAATAGGTACCTATCTATCAATTAATGATGACCTTAAAATGCAGTTACATACGTATTGTATAAACCAAAATGTATATTAAATTAATGACAACTCATTAAATCTTAAGTAATTCTATTGCAAAATAAACACGACATTAAAAATATTTAAATAAAAATACTAATTAAATAATAAAACAGATGTCGCATCAAACGATTTTGACAAAGGTGACGGCCGACTTGCTTTTATCTTGAACTCCAAATCAATATAAGTAACATGTTATTGTAAACCTTTTAGTATTTCATTATAAGCCGTTTTAAATATGCAAACATTTTTAATTATGATCGATTAAGTCACCGTTCCTTTAAATGCCATGCAATTAAATTAGCAGTTAATTTAACGGGCTAGTTTAACCTTTCCAGCTCCAGCTGTAACTTTATCTTTACTTATATGCCATGGTATCGTAGTAGTTATTAACCCGTTATAAAAATAAATGAAAATCTATGGTAAGAACAAAGACCTCTTTGATTAAGTGAGCTGTTTTATTAAAAAAAAGAAATTGTATTTTAGGCATGACTCAATAGATGGCGCCAGCTGTGGTTTTTGCTAAAATCTGTCACTGACACTGTTGCAAGGTTGCAAGCATAGACCACAGGTTAGAGGAAATGTGTCACGATACTGACTGACGACTCTAAACTCTTTCGTTTTTTTTTAGTTTCGTTGCGGGATACCTCGGTTTTATTTTGGATCATAATATTAACGTTTATCTATCTCGCAGATCTATTGTACATCAATTTACTTAATAAGAATGCACCACAGATTACTTAGGAGATACTACAGACCCCTTACAGACAATGTACTCGTGGTCCACTCAACTGAATTTGACATTTCTTTGTAGGTAGTCCAAGCATTTTCTTATGTTTAAACTACTCTGTGGTTTGAAAGGTTTAAACTATGTACTTACAGCGCCATCTAGAAAAAAGCAGAACTAGTGTTTCTTTTTAAATAAAATGCCTCAACCACGCAAGTAATGTAATTTTGAATATAGGTAGGTACCTTCCTATTAGGTAGGTACTATTAGTTTTGGACTGGTCAATTCTCAAAGTGTCATGGACATGGTCTCTTACTGTTGGCCTCATTAGTAAGCTCAAAGTCGCGCAACGAGCTATGAAGAGAGCTATGCTCGGTGTTTCCCTGCGAGATAAGCTCCGGAACGAGGAGATCCGCAGGAGAACTAAAGTGACCGATATAGCTCTTACATTTCGCAAGTTGAAATGGCAATGGGCAGGCCACATCGCTCGTAGAACTGACAACCGATGGGGAAGAAAGGTTCACGAGTGGCGACCACGAACCGGAAGACGCAGCGTAGGCTGGCCCCCCACTCGGTGGACCGACGAGCTAGTGAAAGCCGCGGGGAGCCGATGGATGCAGGAGGCGAGCAGCCGCTCAAGGTGGCGCGCTCTGGGGGAGGCCTATGTTCAGCAGTGGACGTCTTCAGGCTGTAGATGATGATGATGATGAACATTCTTAAAACATGTCTAGAAGAAATTATGTAGTTTAGTATTTTTATTTTCACATACTTTTCACTTAATTTTCACATGCTATCAACCCGCGAAAGTGTGTATGTAAACACAACAGTAAAGTCATAGAATTGCAAACAAGTATACTTGTGATAAAAATGTGGGTGAACTGCACCTGGCCGTAACGGTCGCGTGTCATCTGCTCGCCTCCCATGCACAGCCATACGCCACGCTTGGCTGTACGGCACGCGTCTGTGCCATGTTCCAATAAAAAAAACCGTATCGAAACTTTTGGTTATCGAACTTTTTGCTGAAATTCTGGATACAGCGGATATTGACTGCCAGTTCTATTTTTGTCAAAAGCTTCCGGTATATTGATAAAATATTTTGGTAGAATATTCTAGTGCCGTCCATAGGATGAATTGAATATTGTAAAATGTTATAAAATATTGGAAATACAGTAGGACTGTAAGACTTGATAATGTACCTACTGAATACTAATAAATAAAATAAAAAATAAAACAATAGCATCCATCCATCATCAGCTGGAAGACGTCCACTGCTGAACACAGGTCTCCCTCTTAAAACCCTACTTTGGGCGCTTATCATAGGGGTTTACCATAATCGCCATTGCATCGCTTGGCATCAGGCGGCTTGGTGATCACAGATTTTAATATACCGAGGAGAATGTTGCTGCCCATTCCCTGGATATTCCCTTAGCCGGCTCTTACGACACGCACGGGAAGAGATGGGGTGGTCCTATTCGCAAACCGGGACCACACGGCCAAGCAGCCATTATTTACAAAGAGTTCTGTAATCTGTACAAAACTTATGTGGCTCTCGTACTATATTTATGCAACGCCTTAGAATAAGTAGGTATACATAAAATAGGGACGTACTTATGGTGCGAGAGCCCACTGCAAAAAAACCTACGTCATCGAGTACCACAATAAGCTATCTTCAGATCGTTAACCGACACTTAAACATGTAAAAAAACAAGTCTGCCTGCTCCGATCTATGCTACTAACATGCTAAGCCTGATTGATTATCGGCACCAATCAAAACATTTACAAAGAAAACCGTTATAGTTCACACGGACTGCTAGGTGCTCGTGTCATCGCTACACACTTTTTTTTACTGCAATTAGGTTAGTAATATAGTCTTTATAACGTATGTAATAAAGGTGACGAGTTCGATGTGTAGTGATTTGATCTCTATGGTTACGGCCAGGTGTGATGTGAAGTTTTTTTCTGCGTATGCGCAAGGGGTGTGTTTCTGGATGGCGCCCCACTCGGTGTGTGAGGCATAATTTAAAACAGGATGATTAATTTTATGTACATGGTGTTTGAATCTGTGCTCATTTGTTTTTTTTAATTTGTCGATATTAATGATGTATTTTTAGTTTTTAGGTATTTTTCCAATAGCATTTTGTTATTCACAAAAACAGCCTTTAGTTATAAAGCAAAAGTATTTTTGTACGAAAAAATTTAACCTTGTGCTCATTAATCATGGTAACAGAAATCCAAGAAAAATATTTAAATACAGTATATTAAAATCACCTGAGTATACAGCAAACGAGTGCCAATTACTAACCAAACTAAATAACTTTAGTGCCGGTCGTATGACTCATTTTATTGTCCATTTAATACCTGTACCTACCTTTGTACGAAGAATTAGTTATACTGTAGCTACGATTTTAATTTTAATTTAATAATAGTAAAAAATAAAAGCTCTTTGATTCATTGTAGAAAGATTCTTATCATTTAATGACTTCTAATTGATCATTAAAAGATCCAGTGATCAAGATCATAAAATTTTAAGTGACACAAAACTTTACATTTTTATTCTGCAAAGTTCGTCTAGGCAGGTACCACCGCTTTGCCAGTTATTCTGCCGCCAAGCAGTAGTGTGCAAGCACTACTGTGTTCCAGATTGAAGGGCATTGTAGCTAGTAAAATTACTGGGCAAATGAGACTTTATGATCTGATCACACAGTCTATTAATCTTAATACTAGATGATATGCGCAGTGCAGTGTCACGCACATATATTAATTTAGAGTTCGTGATACTGCAACCTCTTATGGGCGGCCGTGACGCTTAACATCAGGCGAACGACTAGCTCGTCACGTCATTCATCACATAAAATAAACTTAAATTAATTAGTGACCATGAAGATTATTTGCTATGCAGTAGCATTGATTCGGCAAGTAATGCGACATTTGGCTTCGCGAGTTGGACACACCACACACCCAGCTATTGTTTTAGTGTTGCAATCAACTTACAAGTGAAGCGGTGCGAACGTTAGCAACATTTCTTGTCATAAATTAATAAGCATGCTAAATCCCGTTTAAATACTTTAGCCGATTTAGGCCCGATTTCACCAAACTAGAATAAATTTTATTCCAGGTATAACTTTCCGAGAACAACCGAGTTACGCTAATATACCACTAATTTTGTGAAGGAATAAGACTTATTCCTTGGGTACAATCAAAATGGCGTCTTTTTTGTGTAATGTCATTTGTCAATTAGCTGTATCCAAGAGTAACGTATAGCCGTATACTTGGAATAAACGTTGGTGAAATCGGGCCTTAGAATAGTAATGAAGCTATTCTCAGTTCTATTCCCACGTCGTGAGTGACCAGATGTACATTCAAGGATACGTCACATTTTGATGTTTGTATTTTTATTAGTATTCAAGGAATAGTATTTAGCTAAGGCAGGTCACACGCATGATATCAGGGTATAAAGTAGCAGGTAGATAGTATTATTCTTAAATGTTATTTTAGAAAAGATTAGGCGAAAAAGTTTTATGCCACAGATAAGTAATTGCATGTTAAAGTTGGAATGTGATTAAAAAAACCAATGTGTTAATTCATTTAATAATTATTTTATTTATCAGCAATTTTAGAGCAGTCTGTATATAGTGTTACTGTTAAGTAAGCACCCCATTTCCTTAAGCATAACGTACCCCAATTCTAAAGTCGCTTATGGTTCTGTAACATCTGTTGATATAATACCCACTCGTTTTTCATTCGAATAGTGCATTCGAAAGTAACCTTACCTATCGATATTGTATCTAATCAATATAATCGATACGGACAGACACAAGAGACGGGACTTCCGCACTAGCGGAATGCAAGGAATAGTGAAAGTAATATACTATTATGTAACGGATGAAAAGTTTACACGGCAAATCATCCATCATGTGAGCAAATGTAAAACCATATTATTATTGTCGCCAACTGAGCGCTATACCGTGTTTCGGAGGGCTCGTAAAGCTGACGGTCCCGGCTATTGACGAAGACAAAATGCCAAGTCAGACGGCTGTGGGCGGCCTAAAAATTCGACCAATTCACGACTGCACGAGAAGAAGAATAAGCCACTTTTGACATTTATTTTTTGAGATGCTGCTGCTGCCTAAGTTCAATGTCACGTTAGCACAGAATAGATATTTAGTATGGTAATAGTCCACAAAATGCACAAAATATTTATTAAAATCGCCAAAAACATATAACGTTATTTTATTAATCTTTGATTAGTATTATATCAGCACGATATTAATAAAAACTTTGCAGCACACGTAGAATTAAATTAACTTCATACGTGCCCAAACTTGTCGTACCAAAGCACAGGATGAACTATGAAGTTTTTTTTTTCCTTATATTTTGGCTCACACATAGTGTATTTAGCCAGTGTCAAGTATTGTAGTTTTTCATCGTATTATGAAATATTTCATGTAAAGTCAAGTCTTAGTCACAGTCAGTCAGGGTAGTCATAGTCCAGTCTAAGTCAGGTAGTCATAATCCAGTCTAAGTCATGCCCTAGTAAAGTAGTGGCAACTTTACTAGAGGCTTCTATGGAATTTTGGAAGCAACACGAAAAATCACGTTTCACTACATTATATCACTTGCCAACACTTATACTCGTAATTCAGCACTTAATGCGTAAAATGACACTAATTTTAAACATTCACATCAACAACTTGAAGACGTCCACTGAAAAAGCATAAGTTTTGTGAAATAATACAATGCAACGACGTGAACTTTTTCACGTTCCCGCCAAAAAACCAAACTATGAAGTTGTTTACCTCGTAAACTGACAGAATACAAATTCTTTCGCATAACTGATACGTCTACACCACCAGATCAGACAAGAATGTGAATGTTTATCCCCAGCTCTTGTAAATACCTACTAATCATTGCGATTTGTGATTCGACACACGTATCGCGTTTAAAATTCAACGCGATTGAGGATTTTTCCCGTGAATTTTGCAAGCCAGTGCGCCACCACCACAGCCAACCTTGCGTTGAAGCATAATGTGTATTTTAGAACGTTTTTATAAATCTAAGGTAAGGATAAGAATATTATCTAATTGTTTTATATACTTTTAGTTTTAGCATTCTTCATCAATTTCAAAAGGATAAAGAGGCACCAAAAATAAAACTCGGCGGATTGTTTGTTTTACCATTCTGCCAAACAGCCAAAAACCTGGGATTTTTTTTAAATTCTGCTACCGTATTACCACCAGCTGTTGGGAGTCCCTGAACTCCTTATTATCAAACAAGGACACGGTTGGCTGAGTGCAACGACGCTCCATAGGGCACGCGTCGGCGTCGTGGCATATGGCCGATGATAACACACCCTGTGCACACGCCTCTAGAAAAAAAAACGACGATCATGCCACGTGCCAGTACTTAATTGGTTTTTAATTTTAAACTTTTTGTGGAGTTTGTGGCTTCTGATAGAGTCATTTGGAAGGTTGTTATTTCCTTCACATTGGTGGTGTTCTGTTTGATAGGCCATCATGCCATCAGCAGTCTACTAAGAACCAAGCTGCTAACAGAACGAAAATATCACGCGTCGCTCCTATTTCATATTTTCGATAAATTAGCAGGATGGTGTCATTATTATTTACTTTTTTGGCTTTATACTAAAGTCGTATCGTCACAGTTTCAATTTGTTCTAATGAAGTTAGCAATTACATGCATATCATATAGGAAAATTGAATAGTGTTACGTGTGATTATAGGAGTTTCATTAATTCATAACTATCCTTGATCACGATCAAATGGTTTGACCTTGACGTTTGTCATTGGCAATGAATTGACATTTAGCTGTAACGGCGGGCAGCTGCGAATTGCTGCAATTATCAATTTACTTGCTCGCGAGCAGATGTCTGCCCGTCTATGGCGAGCCTTAATTCCGCAAGCGTGCCAACCGTTTGACGTTTAAGTATTTTTTTCTAAAAATAGCTGTTAGTTTAATGCCCAGTATTTCTTCGTAAGTGAAGTTGTAATGCGGCCTTATTTTATTTTTAATACAATGTTAATTTCAATTTACTCATTCTAGAATTTTTCACCGATTTTAAATTTTGATAGATAAGTAGATACACTCTTTATTGACACCAAGGTAACAAAGTACAAAAGCATTAACAACTTATTACAATAGGCGGCCTTATTGCTAAAAACCAATATCTTTTAGACAACCTTTGGATGGACAGATAATGTCAGAGATAGATCCAACACCACCACTGCCACTTTGCCTTTTTATTTTCATAGTTTTTTCTTTTGCATGTCTAGTTGTGAAACATAAAATGACGTTATCTAATACCGCGCTCCTTTTACATCTAAGTATAATTTTACCGCAAAGGAATTCTCTTTGTACTGTGATCTCCATAGAAGGGAGTGTTAATCACAAGCCTGGAATGTCAGGTTACACGTGCAGAGTTCGTAACAGGAGATTAGAGAGAACGGCTTAATGCGAATGCCTACGTATGCCTTGAGAAAACTAAACTTCTCTGGCTTCAGTAATCAATAAAGTATTAATCCAATAGGTGATGCAAGAAACCAACAATCAAATAAAAGTAAAAATAAAATAGTTCCTTTGATTATGTTTAGGAATTAGATAATCCAATATAGGTAGGTATGGACTATATAGTATGTTTTACAAGAAGTGACAAGCTAAATCTTATGTGTGGAAAAAATTACGTGGTTATATTTAAAATTAAGAAGAGAGAGAGAAGCCAAATAGCACTTAAGCGTAACTGCAATAGAGTGAAAAATAGATTACAAAACCTATTTAAAGTTATAGGATACTATAAAAAAGTGGTAGCAGTATCAGAGGAGCAAAATATAGAAACTAAACTAAAAGTTCAATAACGTTTAGTAAAGTTAATGACATTTCCATAAAAACTGCAACAAAAAGAAAAAAAAACGAATTTCCTATCAACAAACAATTAGCTGTGGGATTGATCGTCTAGTTTTTGTATCGGGTCATTAGACCCATTCTTATTGTAATGTTAGGATTCTTTGAATTTAACTTTGTATAATGTTCCAAAGAATTCCCATGTTCTAGAATTTTTATTAGGGAAAAAACAATTTAATCGCTGTGCTCTATAATCTTTATTGATTTCCATAAAGTTCCACATTGTTGTATTCTCTAATAGTATCGCCATTCGCCATCGCAAGATGAATGTTTCCAGTCAGTGGGTACCTACAGGTACTAGTATAGTATTATATTATCTGTGCTACAGGCAATTGCTTTTTTCTCTAATCTGTGCCTACAGCATAGAAATAAGGCTCACAAAATAAAAAATAAGTGAGTATCAGTAGCTTACCTACCCACATAATTAACAAGGTATGAACTCCTTACTCTAGTAATTTTAGTTCTGTTTTGAAAATAAACTGAGCTTAATCGGCTTCTTAAAAAAAGGATTTACATATGCCGCCAGCGCCAGGCCATGCAAAAATTTTGTTTAAAGTGGAACGTTACACTAGCGCGGGAAATTCAAATTTTCTTGCGTTCTTTTGCCAATAATAGCTTAATTACTCAACGTGATTACATGAAAACTAATTTTGCGCAAATAAATATAATGTATCAATAAATTACAATTAAAAGTATCACCTACTTATCATTGGTTTAGCGACAAATGGCAATAGACTCAAAAACTAAGATGAAAATTGTTTATTGCCATTTGTTGCTAAACCAATGATATTGATTTAAGATGTCTTCACTCCTCTTTCCAACAACTCGGTCCGAAGGAAAACTGTGATTATTTTACGTAGTTATCCGAGTTTTCGTATTCTTTGTGTTTTTTATCTAATCTCCAGGCATATTTGTGATACAAAGATCCGTCTTGACATGCGATTATATTTTATCTGTCATTGAAAATATCTTCTAATATAAATAACCACTTCAGTATTTTCAATAAGTAAGTCTAAGTAGGTAACGCAAAAGGTAGGTACATAAAAGTAATTTAATAGAATGAATACAATAGAAGTAGTGGGTAAATAAAACAGGGAAAAATACTATTTTCTCTATCAACTGGGTTATAGGGAGCTGATGGAAAGTTTCAATGCGGCTTACAATGTAAATAGGTACCTACATTATGTACTTAAGTTTAAATAATGAACGCCATATAATACGCTAGTGCTATTATTATTATTCTGTGCTATCTGGATTATTTAATTATTCTGTCCAACTGGGCTATAGGGAGCTGATGGAAAGTTTCAATGCGGCTTACAATGTACATAGGTACCAACGGTATGTACCTAAGTTTAAACAATGAACGCTATATAATACGCTAATACCATTATTATTATTCTGTGCTACAGAACTGAAAGGTATATAGAGTTTTGGTACTAATATAGGGTATGTATATTAATATTGTAAGCCATTATAATAAAATTAGTGGGTTTCTTTAATATTTTCCTTTGTGATATAAGATCGTTTCATGGACGTACCTATCATGTTATTCAAGAAACGATTTCGTGATAGCTACATTGTTTTTATTGCCTAATTTACAAAAGCATTCATCAGTAGAATAAAACTGCTTTTAAAAAGTGTTCAAGGTATCACAAAATACATTACAGTTAGGTGTACTCCAAAACAGAGAAAGGTGAAACTAAATCCGGAACTTCACATATAATTTATTGATCGTCATTTATCAAAAGTAAGCAAGGCACAAATACAGAAATTACTTTACTCCACATACCATTCAACACAATGCCTCATTAGTAGATGTAGACTCAGATTACAAAAATATTATAGACGAGGCAAGTCAAACGAAAAGCGATACGTCGCGAATGCGGAGCTACGCTGCTTATTTTTTGGGTAGCTCTTCCCACAACGAATCCCAGCAAACAAATCCTATCTAAATTGTTTTGCAACTGATTCACAATACATTATACTTTGCATACTCATCTGGCCTCAATAAGGTGGTACAACCACAGAATAGATATGGTGCAACGTGAATTTTATTAGAATAGGTACGTACAAACCACATTTGATTTTTTCTCTAATCTGTGGTACAAACCAAAGTTTTGTCAAAAAATTTGACATTATTCGAATGACACTTCAATATAAATTGACAACCAGCGACAGTGATACCAATTTACCCACAATTTACCTCTGATTCCTTATTATCAAAGATCACTGCCGTTACATAACACTGTATGTATACACGCGATCATTGCTCGAAAATACTGCGGGCGTATTGGTATGTTTGATTTAGTGTTCCATTTATGGCTTTACTTTTTTGGTTTGAGTGTGCCATCTCGTTTGTTCTTTTATTCTGTGATGTAGAACTTGAAGTTAATAGAAAAACTACAGTATGTCTAGTCTAGTATGAGTATGAGGTATGGGTTGTGTTCAATTAAACCAAGTGATTCTACGGAATGCGCCAAGTGGACTGGAAAGATCACCTGTTCTTGCTAGTAGGTATTTTACAAGTCTTGTGAACTTGTGGAAAAATTACAAGAATGCTATGTAAGGAAAATATCACTTTCTAAATCAATGCTGAGAAAATGCTTCAGTGATTTGGGATACTTTCTTAAAAACTTAAGAGTCATAATACCTGTCCATTATGGTACTTTTCTTGCAAGACTGTGTTTCAGTTAAAGTATTACTTAATTAAGTAAATGTCAAGAACGTACAAGTAATGAAATGAGTTACAATAAGCATAGTACCTATAACAAGGAAAATAAAGACATGGGAATACCTCCGGACAAAAATAAACCCTCGAAAAATAGCGATCATGTCACGTTTCGATCAAAATTTACAATCGGTTCATCTTTTTGGGAGCTATGCATTTCCCAGAGAATCATCATTCCTCATCATCATCATCATCATCATGTTCATCTGCCAGAGAATTCACTAGATTCAACAGCCCATATACATTGTTGTAACCTGTAACCTACTTGTAAGTAAAGTTATAAAGTAATATGAGAAACAGGGCCTTTTAGAGCACCTGGGAATAATCTATATCAATAAACTAGAGCATCGGTATTCAGGTATTCACATCTTTGCAAGATGCGCTGGCTGTAATTGGTAGTGAATAATACAACGATTAAAAATAATAACGAAATTAAATATGTATAGAAATGTGTGTAAGGTATGTTTGTAATGTAGCTGGCAATGAAGTAAGAAACTAATGGAGCACTGAAGTAGCTACAGGAGCAATCAGTATGTTGATTCAAAATCCATCGAATACGTTACGATTCGAAATGTTAAAAAACCTATACTCTGTCTCTCTTATCTACGTTCAGGATAAAGAAGACGGAGAATGTTGATTTTGAATCAATTGCTGTTGATCATCGGCTGTCTTCAACCAATGAGCGTTCAGTATTATAATATAATTAGCTACGCTTGCGAAAAGTCACCGTACCATTTTTTCGACTCGAGTCAACTGTTTTTTCTATACAAATCTGTCAGACTCATTCACATGAAAGTGCCCACTTCATATAAAAAGTGTCCAAAAAAGTGGTACGTTTGACAGATAATGACGTTCTCTCTATGCTTTTAGTCTATACTCTAAGACTTTAACAAACGTACGAGAAACCGGGGAACAGTTAAGCGTTTCTAACTCTGATAACGCCAGCACATCATATTATTATTGATCACTACACTACACTTTGTTGAATGGGCTAGGTATTGTGAAAATAATGACCTACATCTATGTATGTATTTTATGTAGGTATGAGTATATCCTCAAGTGGTACACTCGGTTAAAGGCCTTCAGCAGAAAACGACAAGTTTACAAGTTTCCGTGGCCCTGACGAACAGACACTCAGGATATTGATAAACGTTGTAAATTAACTGTCGCAGTTACCTTTATCTATCGTGGAAAACCTCGATAATGCGACCAAGTTTAAAAGTGTCATTATTTGCATTTCAAAAATAGTAACTACATACGTTTTTGTTGTTCTCAGATACATCTACTTGTAAATACAATTTTTAACATTTGAATTTGTGCCTAATCGTGACAACTGCCAATGCAACTTGATCGAATGAAACGTCGCGTGGTGGGAAGCCTGGTAATAAAGAAAAGTAAATAGTAGATATTATTAATTACTGTGTGACCGTAGCTGAAATAATAAATATTTTATTGTAATATATTCATCAACAGCCTGGAAGACGTCTACTGCTGAACATAGGTCTGCCCCACAGAGCGCGGCTGCTCGCCTTCTGCATCGATCAGCTACCCACGGCTTTCACCAGATCGTCGGTCTACCTTGTAGAGGCCGGCCTACGCTGCGTCTTCCGATTCGTGTTCGTCACTCGAGAACCTTTCTTCCCCATCGGTTGTCAGGTCTACGAGCGATCTGGTCTGCCCATTGCCATTATAATATATTACTTGATATTAACTATTCTGTGGCAGAAGCATTGCAGCAGCGTGTGTAATGTAGGTATGTAGTGTGTTTATTATTTTATCCCTGACATAACTAACGGGTGACAAAGCATTATGATTCATTGCGGATAGGGCCGCTTTAAACATTATACCGATGGATTTACTTTAATTATTATAATATCTGGTTTATCCGAAATTATTATTCAACGTTGGGAATTATTTACCTATAATATAACATCAATTAAAAAAAATATATAATTACTAAAACTAAATTAATATTTATGGTTTTTATAGCAGTATCGTCTGCTTAGCGTAATCTACAGATTAATTTGTAAAGGATTCAAATTTTTCCTTTACAAATTAATCTGTAAAATTAAACTAAATCTAAACTAAGTACCTATCTAAAACTAACACTACAAATATCTAAACTTATAAATAAAAAACCACGTTTAAGTCGCAAATGATAGATAATTATATAGTCAGACAGGGTATCGTTTTACCACATTCCAGTGAGAGTATCATAGTGTATTTTCTCTTTATGTTATAAGTTATACCTGTAATGTAATAGAATGTGGAATATTATTCCGATAACACTTAGTAAAACTGTTCTATGTTTTTACTAGGTGGTAGGACTTTTCTGCAAAGTTCGTCTAGGTAGGTACCACCGCTTTGCCAGTTATTCTGCCGCCAAGCGGTAGTGTGCAAGCACTACTGTGTTCCAGTTTGAAGGGCATTGTAGCTAGTGAACTTACTGGGCAAATGAAAATTAATGACCAGATTTCACAGTCTAGTAATCTGATTACTAGACTGTTTGGGGTCTCAGGATGACTTGCGCAGCGCAGTGTCACGCGAAACTTTATTATCTTAGAGTCCCGAGTGACACTGCTACTGTTATGGGCGGCCGTGTCACTTAACATCAGGTCAACGACTAGCTCGTCACGTCATATATACTCACAAAAAAATGTATTAGAGCTAGGGTTTTTATGCTATAACAAACTAGAGAGAGAGGTCACCGTAGCATAGACATCTTTATCACTAGACGTACCTATATCAATGCATTCCTAATAAATGGTATATTGCAGGTAACGTATTGAACCATGTTTTAACCAAACCGGGTAAAGGCACCAAAAATGGAATTGGCGTGTCTTTTTGTTTGATCAATAAAAGTGTTAACTACCCACTGTGAAACCTTCTCTTAGTTCACCCAAACAATATTATGTAAGTAAAGTAACATAGTTATTCATTATGGTTGTCGTTCATCATAATCAGCCCGAAGACGTCCACTGCTGAACATAGGGCTCCCCCATAAAACGCCACTTTGGATGCTTAACATAGGGAGGATTTGCCATAATCACCACGCTTGGCAGGTGGCTTGGTGATCGAAGATTTTAATGTACCGAGGAGAATGCTGCCCATTCCCTGGCTATTCCTTTAGCTGATTCTTACGGCACCCATGGGAAGAGATGGTGGTCATTATTTACTTACATTATCCATGACACACATAACAAGTACCTACAGCTGTATTAGTATAGTATAGTAACCAAGTTAATGAATGAGCCGGAAGAGATATGTACCGATAGGATCACAGTCCAAACTGTGTCATTGTGCCACACACTCGAATCACACCGTGACACGAATGTACCCCAACAATTTTATATCTGTGATTTATTCATGTTGTATATCTATATTTTGATTTATATTGAATGACGTGACGAGCTAGTCGTTCACCTGATGTTAAGCGACACGGCTGCCCATAACAGATTGCCATCAGTATCACCCGGAACTCTAAATTTACAATAATTGCAAATATTACGATCGTAATAAATTTATTGGAAAATCAGTTTCAAGTCCAGAATACAAAAAAAATACAAACCAGTACCTTACCAGTAAGATGGCAGTATATTTTTTTTTTTGTAAGTATCCCTTGGATACTAAAACTGTGGTGCCTACAAGCACAGAAATAGTCTAGGTACCTACACCAAACTGGCTATAAAGTTATTTTGGCCTTATAACTTAATATGCGTAATTATATAAAATGAGCGCTGTGGGATTATCAAAATAAATATTTTAATAAAAGTACAAAACATAAAATTAAAGTTGTGGATTAATCGTAACGTCACGGAAACGAAACACATCTTTGAAATTGTCTCTACTTAATACAATAACCCAATCATTTGGTCTTTTTGTCATATTGTATAAATCAGTCCCCTCTATTATTATCTATTTATCTAAAATCTTAGATATATCTAAAATCTATTGTCCCTGTGATAAAAAGTTCTTTAAAAATAAAGCATTTTTAACTTATAATAAATAAAAATAGATAATGCAAAATTAAATAGACAAATAATAGAATAGAATAGAATAGAATAGAAAAACTCTTTATTGCACATACCAACATAGGATAAAAACTAAAAACATTAGAAATTATAAAGTAGGTTGGGGTACATTGGGCGGCCTTATCACTAAAAGTGATCTCTTCCAGGCAACCTTTGGATGGATAGTATCACAGGCATAAGGAGTAGTCAGCGGTGCGCAATATAAACAAAAAGACTTAAACATTTAACTAAAATTAAACAAACTAGCTCTCTGTAGACAATAACTTTTACAGATAAGTAGTAGGTATGATATTATAATATACATACACATACACATTAATAAATAAATAAATAGGTATTATAAATACAATAAAAACCTTACTTATATAATATTATAAGCTTATAAGAATTCGAGAATATATAGCACATAAATACATACATTTAGGCATATTAATAAATATTTATAAAGCAACGTTAACTACAATTGGACAGGTAATGTTGTTTTATCATGTTTTTGAAAATAGATGTCATTTTACGAACTATTCCACTACTACACTCTATAATAGGGACGACATCATATTCTTAGTAATACCAGTAATACTATTAACAATAATCATATTATTTATTGTATTCATATTATATTTTTCAAAAGGTCCCGAGTCCAGTCGTAAACAATACATTCCGTAGCTACCTACCTACTCCATTATCCTGATCCTGACCCTATTTCACTATTCTATTGTTTGTAAATAGAATAAAAAGAAATGATAGTTTTTAAACTAGCACAATAAGTTTTTAAATAAGTAATTATTAAAAAGATATGGCAATAATAATGTGAGCATTTCACTTTATTGTTCACGGAATTAATGTTTGAAAAATACTAAATATTTAAAGTATTTCTTTTAGTAAGTATATATATTACTTTTAGTAGTATTATATTAAGTAATATTGAAAGTTGCGAGACAAATATATTCATGTAATCTTTTATTTTTTAATGACGTGTCGGGCTAGTCGTTCGCCTGATGTTAAGCGTCACAGGTGCCCATAATAGATCTGGTATCATAATTACCTACATAGTAGAAAAAACTCATCTACTAGGTCAACCATGATTTATTGTAATATAGAATAATATGACAGTATACAAATGATATTAGCTTTTACCGATAATAGTCCGCTATAAATATTATATGTGTAATGTACGCCGTATCCTATAATCCAATAAGAGCAATAAATCATAAAATTACATGAGTTTTTCTAATCTTTTTGCCTGGCAACTTTAAAACTACCAAAGACATACTTACCCGCTTACTAGGTGGTAGCACTTTTCTGCAAAGTTCGTCTAGGTAGGTACCACCGCTTTGCCAGTTATTCTGCCGCCAAGCAGTAGTGTGCAAGCACTACTGTGTTCCGGTTTGAAGGGCATTGTAGCTAGTGAAATTACTGGGCAAATGAGACTTAACTGATCTCACAGTCTAGAAATCTTTTTTAGACTGTGTGATGTTTTTTTTGTTTTTTTTTTATGTGATTGAATGACGTGACGAGCAAGTCGTTCACCTGATGTTAAGTGACACGGCCGCCCATAACAGTTGCAGTGTCACCCGGAACTTTAAAACAATGTCTCAGGATGACGTGCGCAGTGTCACGCGAAACTTTAATTTAGATTTCCGAGTGACACTGCAATCTGTAATGGGCGGCCGTGACGCTTAACACCAGGCGAACGACTAGCTCGTCACGTCATACGTTTACAAAAAAAAAACTTGTAATTTTTTCTTAACTTCTCCGATAACCACTTGCATGACATAATGCGTGAGAAAATAAGTTCATTTCATCGCCTTGTACGTTTGTCCTCTAATATGTAAATAATGATATTTTGATAGCCGTGGGTGTCTGAGTATAGTGTCGATAAGTGCGGGAAGTAACTGTGATCGGATGTTACGTGTGACTGTGAATATGCTGACAGTAAATAATTTGGTATTATCTATCTATAAGTGACCAGTTTAATGCATCAATTACTTCAACTGTATTCCGTGCCTCGGAGAGCCGTCTCGGCTTAACGTGCTCTCGTTTTGTCATTTTTAAAGTTAAAAGTCTATGAAAATGAATTAAAACTATGTACACACTACGTTCCGGAATGAATAAAGTTAGTAGTACACTATGTAGTAAAGTTATTTTATGTTAAAAAAAACAAATGCCTATAGAGTAGTGTGTAGCTTGTCTTGTCATGTATTGTCGCGTTGATTTGACCCCAATACGTCGTCGTCTTCACGTCTGATACAAGGGTGTTGCACGACTGACAATGTGACAGTGTGTGTTGCATAAAAATTCATTGTCATATTCAAGAGGTGAGCTTAGTTTATAATCGCAGCTTAGGCAATAACTAGCAATAAAGTCTTCGAAAGTCACTCTGCATCTAATTTTTACCTTCTCAAGACACGACTAATATGAAGAACCGATCTTGATATTTATCAAGATCGGTTCTTCATATTAGTCGTGTCGTTCATTTATTTAAATGAATTTAATTTTAAAAATCCCGTTAAATCCGTTTTAATTCATTAAATAAATAAATTGTCCCGTGAATTGAAGTACATCATCAGCCGTAAGAGTCCACCACTGAACACAGGTCTCCCCCATAAAACACCACTTTGGACGATTATAATACGGATTTCCCATAATCACCACAATTCGCAGGCGGCTCGGTGATCGCAGTATAGTGACCTTGTACAAGGCAGTATGCAATAGTATTTTTCAATTATGCTAGTGCCTATACTACCAGTACAATGATGATGATGATGATGATGATGAAAAAATGATATCAAACTAAAAACAGTAGTTGGATATAACATAAGTATAACAGTGAGTCCGCCGATGTATTGAATTATGTCTAGATGATGGAAATTTTTAATTTTAATTGAAGATGTTGCATACTGTTTCTTCATACAACAAACACAATATGATACATATTCGCTAAACAATCACATTAAGGTGGAACATTTCACTAGTGCGGCAAATTCAAATTTTCTTGCGTTCTTTGGCCAGTAACAGCTTAATTACTCAACGTGATTACATTAAAACTGATTTAAAGTAAAGAAATAGAATGTATGAACAAATTACGATTAAAAGTATCTCCTATATCCAATAAACAAATTTCGTCTTAGTTCTTCAGTCTATTGCCATTTGTCGCTAAACCAATGACATGTAGGTGATACTTTTAATTGTAATTTATTGATACATTCTATATATTTGCGCAAAATTAGTGTTCATGTAATCACGTTGAGTAATTAAGTTAAGCTATTATTGGCAAAAGAGCGCAAGAAAATTTGAATTTGCCGCGCTAGGGAAACGTTCCGCCTTAAGTGTTACCTATACGTATGCGTAGGTACCTATACAAGTATGAAGATTGAAGACCAATTTGATCGTGCTTCCTGATGGCTCCACGTAACACAGTAGCCACCTAGCCACAAGCTATGCCCAGGAGTGAGTCGTGGCGCAACTACGTGAACTGCATACTGACTCATTTGAATGCTAACATGGCATCACTTCGTGACTCGATACACAGTCCACACCATAGTCCAACTTATACAGTTCAAGCACAGATTTAGGAATAGTTAATATGTGAGGTCAAGTAATTGGTGAGACAATGGTAATTGTAGCTGGTAAATTCTGGAGTCGATGGCACTATTTTCCCATAGGTCCCGTTACCGGGACAGAGACAGCGGGATGCAGGAACTAAGTCAAGGGAATGAATGCAAGATCTCTAAATTGTAACTATCTTAGCTCACCTGTGAAAATCAGCCTGTAACGTAGGTATCTAGTACATATACCTCTTTGGTAATAATTGCCAATTTGCCAAGTAATTTCATTTACTCATGATATTATTAACCTTTTAATATTTGACCTGTCCTAATAAAAATCACAGAATATTTGGCTCATGATTAGGTCATCCAAGAATGACACTTTGATATTGACCCGTCTACCAGCCAATTAATATCCATTTACCGATTGACAAATAGCGTAGTCATATTTATTCTGTGTCAATGTCAATATTAGAAGTTGCAATGGCCATCATCTAAAAAAGTGGCATCTATGTTAGGGCATGATCTGGCTTTCAGGCTTTTCTAATAGAATAAATTTATAAGAGAATTATAAATGATGGTATATAATATAACCTAATTAATTAAAATAACACTATTCCTGAGCACAATAAATAATAAATAAATATGTGTGGACATTTCAAACAGCGCCATCTAGCCCCAAACTAAGCATAGCTTGTATTATACTATGGGAAGTTGGGAACCAGATAACGGATACTTACTGAATACTTAGATACTTTTTGTTTGTAAATACATAGATAGAATACAATATAACACCCAGACACAGAAAAAACACCTATGTTTATCACACAAATGTTTGTCCTAAGTGGGAACCGAACAATGAAAAATAATTGAGAACTATGATCTTTGATAACTTTGGTGGTAGTCATTACCGAATACGCATTTTTGTATGTAGACTGGCCGTTATCTTACCGTACCTACAAGAAAATAAACAAAAGATAAACAAAGAACAATAATTTTATTTATCAGCTTGTTAGGTCCCAAAAAATGTTCCAAACAAATTCTTTATTGTAGGACAGTATTTATTCGCTAGTTTTTCATATGGAGAGTCCTTTTTCACCTTTTTGTCAAAGGACATCTTGTTCCATAGGTGGTAACCATACGCCTTGTCTGTTATATTCTTCGGGAGATCACCAGGAGAGAAATAAATTTCATTATCTTCAAAGTGAATAGGGTAAAACAGTTCTTGTTTATAGATTTCAAAACCTGGAAAAATGATGTGGACTTTGTGTTTTTGCAAAGTAAAGAAATTATTTATAGATTGAACGACTAGAGAGACATAGTAATAGTTCATATTACCACTACACGTCGAAGGAGAAACGTGATATTTATCTGAAGTGTTGCAGAGTTTCAGAAGTGCTCGATGCAGCGCATCAGGGCCGTTGTTGGTCCAACTTTTCGGATCGTAGTTCTGCTCTATGTCACTGAATAACAAACATTCTTTTATTACAAATGCCTACTGGTAGCGCTTTTTAAGTTTACCTACTGCATTGTTCATAAATTTTAAGCATAATATGTAAATTTTATCCAAATAAACATCGCGGACATATAGATTCATTTCAACAGCACTGGGCACCAGCCAATGGTTTTTCTCAAAGTAAGGCAACATAATTATCTATTCTGTAGCCGTTTTACTTACTTGAGAATGTCCTCAGTCAAGGTACGCCCAAGCTTGTCCTGACCTATCGCCATCACCGCCACATTAATAAATTCCATGTCTTCCATGCCTGCCCAGTTCTTTCCCAAAGCATCCAACGGCTTGACTACCAACATATCTAGATCTAGATAAATGCCTCCATACTTGTACAGTGTGATGAACCTCAGCATGTCAGCGGTAAGTTGCACCGGCCAATTGCTACGGGCATTCTCCCTGCGGGCCAGCATCTTATCCAGCGCGGTGCCTTTTGCGTATTCAGCAGTATGTATTCGTGCTAGCTTTACATTCTTGAATTCAATCAGTTTTGCTAAACAGCTATATTGTAATACCAAATTGGAAATTGGTGCGTTAAAGAATAGGTAAACATCGCGGTTTGGATGTAGTCTTGCAGCGGATTCCACGGAACAAGCTTGTCTTGATGTTAAACCTCCTCTGCACGAGGTTTCTAGGAAGAATATAGAGTCTGGAGGGGGTATAATGTCTTCAGCTGCGGGTAAAGAGTTATCCATGTTGACGAAGTGACACGCTATTGTCGCCGTTGTCGCCAAATTATATGGTAATCGGTAAAACTACAATTAAAAAACGTAATTTTGCTTTAATCTAAATAGCACCAGGCATATCAATATCTGAGATTTGTAGAACTAACGGCGAATACGTACTAATGGAAATGGATTTTCGTAAAATATTTAAACCGCGTTCACAAAATAAGGCATTTGTTAGTGCACGAAAAATGGTACATAAGTGCAAGTACTTTAGTTCTGACATGATTTGTTAATTCATAGGAGAAGTCAATGACTCCTATAAACTGTGGTAAAAATATTTATGCCAAAATGATTTTGTACTTGTATTTTGTATACAAAATATGAAAAGGAATAATGTTTACCATATTTTTGAGAAGAGACGGCGGAGGCGTCTTATCAATCCAATTAATAGTTGTGCCAGATGACGCGTTGCTTTGTAAAACTATGCCTGATGAAGCATACCTTTGAACGATGCACACGATTGGTAAAGTCATAATGGCTAACACAGTTAAGCGATAAAGATACGTCTTATTTTTTTTTAAATTCATGATAAATAGCGCTTTATAAGTTGTCTTATTATGTATATTAACTGTATTTTTTGCTTGTAACATTTTAATACCCAAGAAGTTATTGTAATTTTTTTGTCTTGCGTGTCATGCTATCATAGCGATGCCTACATTTTATTTTTATTTATATTGAATTGACTATAGCTTCCTACTAACGTTCGATTCAACACAAAACTGTATTGAAATATCCAATTGTTTTCCTTGAATTTGTTAAGAAATGAATAAGTAGGCAATGTCATAGTAGAATGAAACCATTAATTGTTTTTGAAACGAATGAGTTGCTTTTTCTGTTTTATGCCGTAAATATATGTATTTTTCAATGCTACTATATGTATAAATACGACTATCGTTGGGTTATGTTATCTGTGGTAGGTATGTAGGTATAATTATGAATCAAAACTGTGTAAAGATATTATAGTTATTAAAATTAAACAGGTTCTATAGATGTCGCCACGACTGCCGGTGAACACATAGTCCTTAAGATTTTCGCAGTCAGCGGTCATGCGACCATAGCTTAATTGGTAGAGCGTCTAATCCGGTGAGTTAAAAGGCGCGGGTTCAAATCCCGCTGACTGCTAAAATTTTAAGAACTATAATATCTTTATAGATATCTAAAGTGTGGTTTGCACTTAAATATCAATCCATGACAAAACTGTGTAGTCGGTACCTATCCGATGTGTCTCAATTACATAACAATTTTAAAATGATTACTTACTAATAGGATAAGGTACAGAAAATAAACACATATGTATACGTACCTACAATAGCACCCGAATACTGAATATACGAATACTGAATCCTCTAATTTCATCATCATCATCATCATTAACAGCCTGAAGACGTCCACTGCTGAACATAGGCCACCCCCAGAGCGCGCCACTTTGAGCGGCTGCTCGCCTCCTGAATCCATCGGCTCCCCGCGGCTTTCACTAGATCGTCGGTCCACCGAGTGGGGGGCTGGCCTACACTGCGTCTTCCGGTTCATGGTCGCCACTCGAGTACCTTTCTTCCCCATCGGTCATCACTTCTACGAGCAATGTGGCCTGCCCATTGCCATTTCAACTTGCTAATTCTAAGAGCTAATCGGTCACTTTAGTTCTCCTGCGGATCTCCTCATTCCGGAGTTTATCTCGCAGGGAAACGCCGAGCATAGCTCTCTCCATAGCTCGTTGCGCGACTTTGAGCTTACTAATGAGACCAACAGTAAGAGACCACATACAGAGGGGTATACATACTATATAGACAGTAAAATTAACAACAATAATCACTTATCTGTCATGCCCCAAAAAGGGAAAAGGCAAAAGGATAACTGATGTCACAAACAGCGTTATAGCCGACACAAAACCCGAAAACAAACAAATTCTTTATCCGTTAGTGTTTATAAATTGAAAGACACATAAATATTAAAAGGTTTTACAAAATCAAATAACATTCATTCAAGAAACAAAATGATTCGTGTCTAATCCAAGGTACGCGTTTAATCTAACCGGCGATTATGGCCACGCGAAATTATCAAAAAAAAAACGAGGTCATAGTAAATGAGTCATCGAGTCATCGGTGACGCGGCTCATTCATAACCCTACAGTGAGGTGTTCTGGAGAATGTCGGATTTGGTTCTGCTTCTGAGAAGTCGGATGTCTTGCGGAACTGCCAGTTTTAAGGATTATTTAGTGTGACTCACTCTTTAGGATACTTTTTTACTGGTCAATGTTTGAGGCGAATCATATTATTATTATATTTTGACTGGCCTGTTAGCTCAGTTGGTAGTAGCTCTGCCTTCTAAACTATAGGTTGTGGGTTCGATTCCTACCTAGGACAAACATTTGTGTGATGAACACAGGTGTTTGTTCTGTGTCTGGGTGTTATATTGTATTCTATGTATGTATTTACAAAACAAAAATATGATAGATGGCGCTTTGTGAAACATCTATACATATTTATATTTCAGATTTTGTTGACCAAATAACAAAAAAGATGGAATATGTATGTTAGCGTTGTTAATAATAAACCGATGGGAGAGCAGTTTTTCTATGGAATGCATAGATGGCGCTGAAATAAAAAGGTGGAAAAAAGTCAGTGGTCGCGCAGGCGGCATGACCCAAAAAGAAAAAACGACACGAAGAAGAAGAAGAAGAAAGTGGTAGCAGTGAAAAGTGCAAAAACTGCGTGCGATGAAAAATCAATATATTGGAAAAAGATGAGTTACCAGTGGATTTGCTGAAGAAGTTGATGAATATGACGCTTAGTTGGGAGTATCTAATAAAACTATGTCGAATACTAATGATGTTTCGCTATCATGTATGATGTTGTTCAGGAATATTGTGGAGGTGAGCATACTACATTAAAGAAGGTAATAGACCAAATAAGAAAAAGGATGAATTATGATGGATGATCTGGAATGGTGGTAGAAGTGAGCAATAACAAAAAGGGTGAATAACGATGAGTGCTGGACGTGGGCCTCAGATCACACCTTGTTTGTAGAAGTGAGCATACCATTATAAGGTTTACCATCCCAACTCGGCACGTCCCGGAAAGACCCTAAATCGATAAGTAAAACTGAGAACAATAAAAAAATTTACTCTACTGCGCAGTTTATAAAAATAGACATTTGATTTACCGTACATTTTTGGTAGTCTATATTATTTTTCCATCAGTTGAAACTTTAACAAACTCAT